>CM062808.1:394407048-395129804 GCA_031772625.1 Pinus tabuliformis | reverse complement strand
ATTCAACTTCCTTTCCTTCCACAGAAAATTTCATGAAAAGTTTTTGAAAATTAAATGTATTGTACCCAAGGATTATAGCCATTGGACTCCTAGTAAACATGAGCACCTCCCATTGGAATGGAAAGCATTGAGCTAGTCAATACATATTATCCATCGGATAGCTTGATATTATGGCACTTTCCCGAGCAATTTATTGTTCTCCATTTGCAACCATCACTTGACACTCTGGTTCTGGATATATGAAGCAATTCAATTCTCTTGCTACCTTACAATGAATAAAATTGTGGGTACTTCCTGAATCAATAAACACTATTACCTTTTTTCTTCTTGATTTGTCCTTCTATCTTGATGGTTTGAGGAGTGGTAATTCCCGCACATGCATTACAAGATATGGTCGGATTCATCTCTTCTTTATCTAGGCTTTGTTCCTGGAGTATATCCTCTTCTTTTGTATTTTCTTGCTCCTTTTCTTCTTCCTCTTCACATAATCTATGTAGAATAATTTCTTCTCAGCACACTTATGACCTTTAGTGTATTTGCTATCACAACTGTAACAAAGCCCTTTTTCTCTTTTTTCTTCCAATTGTTGTGGTGTCAACCTTATAGGTTGTGGAAGACTAGCGGCAACAACACTTCCGTCTTTATAGTTGTGAGTGGTATGCTTCATGGTTGCCATAATTTTGCTTTCAATTTTTCTTGCTAACTGAATGCCTTCTCTAATGAATCAGGTTTCCAAAGGCGAACATCATGTTGGATATTATCTTTAAAAGACCCTATGAACACATCAATCCTATGCCCCTTGCAATATCTTTTACCCTTATGTTCAATTTTTGGAACTCCTCAATGTGCTCCATTATTGAACCCTTTTGTTTGAGACTTACCAATTGCTAAAAAAAGTGTTGCTTTTTGTATCCTCATAATGTGTCCTTAGATTCCTATATATAGAAAGCAGGCTTTGTCATTTGAATATCGAAGAGAATTGTTCATTTATGTAATGTAAAGGAGGTTTCCCCCTCGAAGAGGCTGAATTCTAAGGTGTTGATCTATCTTTTCTATCTTTTTCTTGAGCTGGTTTCATAGCATTTGGTATCACAGCTTAGGATTCTAGGGTTTCGCTACTCCAAACAGGTCATTCATGGCATTTTTGCTATAACTTTTTTTCTGCGATGTTTCAGAAGTTGCAAAAAAAACCCATTTTAGAAGAAATCGCGCTGAACCTCGGGTCTGAATTTCAGAGCTGTTTGTGCTATATTTGCGGAGATGTGATCTGAGGAAGTTTGTCTTTTTGCAAACTCCTGAATTACATTCCAAATAGGTGACTTGGGGAAAGCATCATAACTTTCTCTTGGGGATCGGATTGAAATTTCGTAAGAAGGTATAGAAAGAGTATGGAATGTAGTTTCGTTTATCCATTTTTAAGATCCAAGGTCAAAACAATGCTCATGGCAGTCGTACAAGTTCGCTCTACTGAACTAGTCTATAATCAAGTCACTGTGGGAGATTTCACATAACTCTTCCTTGGAGAATCCAATTTGGGTCAGACTCTGTGCATTGGAAAGAGGAAACAGAGGGCTACTGCAGTTCACAAATTCAGATCTAGATGATTGGAAAGTGCAAAGATACATTAGAGGCAATATCGAGCTCCTACAAAGTGAAAAAAGTTGTGTAGATTTCTTAAATTTTTGCTTAAGCTTGGTTTGAAAATTTATTTTGAAGGAATCCAAAGTGCATAAGTAGAGAATTATTATCGGTGACTGATGCCCCAAGGAAAGAAAATGAAAACACCTAGTAAGGAACCTGAAAGCTCTAGCATGACTAATGAAGAAGAGGAAGAAATGCAACATGATATATCAAAATTACAAGACCAAGTGCAACAACTGTCCCTTGCACAAAAAGGAACAGAATCTAAGATGGACGGTTTAAAGAAAGGCGTAGAAGCTAAGATGGATTGTTTAAATAAAGGTGTAGAAGCTAAGATGAATGACGTGGAAGCTAAGATGGATGATTTGAGGATAGATTTGAAGAGGGACATGGAAAAATTGAATATAAATATGAATAAGTTGCTACAAGAAAGGGTCACTAATGGTGAAAGGGTAGTAAAGGAAACTCATGATGAGAACAAAAGAAATGTTAATCATTGATTCCATAGACTCTAATGTTGGATCAAAAGACCCACCATATTCAAAAATCGATATGAGGAAGTTTGATGGCAAGGACCCCGCAACATGGATATTACAGATGGAGCAATTTTTCGATCTCAATAATGTGAAAAACACACAAAAGGTACATATTGAAACTTTATATTTGGAACCAAATTAGTTTGTATGGTATCAATGGCTTTGCTCTCGTAAACAATTTATCACTTGGACAATTTTTACGGAAGAATTGATAGCACATTATGAGGATACAAAAAGCAACACTTTTTTTAGCCAATTCATAAGTCTCAAACAAAAGGGTTCAATAATGGAGCACATTGAGGAGTTCCAAAAATTGAACATAAGGGTAAAAGATATTCCAGAGGAGCATAGGATGGATGTGTTCATAGGGTCTTTAAAGGATAATAATCCAACATGATGTTCGCCTTTGGAAACCTGATTCATTAGAGAAGGCATTCAGGTTAGCAAGAAAAATTGAAAGCAAAAATTATGGCAACCAGGAAGCATACCACTCACAACTATAAAGACAGAAGTGTTGTTGCGCTAGTCTTCCACAACCTATAAGGTTGACACCACAACAATTGGAAGAAAAAAGAGAAAAAGGGCTTTGTTACAGTTGTGATAGCAAATACACTAAAGGTCATAAGTGTGCTGAGAAGAAATTATTCTACATAGATTTTGAAGAGGAAGAGAAAAGGAGCAAGAAAAGACAAAAGAAGAGGATATACTCCAGGAACAAAGCCTAGATAAAGAAGAGATGAATCCGACCATATCTTGTAATGCATGTGCGGGAATTACCACACCTCAAACCATCAAGATAGAAGGACAAATCAAGAAGAAAAGGTAATAGTGTTGATTGATTCAGGAAGTACCCACAATTTTATTCATTGTAAGGTAGCAAGAGAATTGAATTGCTTCTTATATCCAGAAACCAGAGTGTCAAGTGATGGTTGCAAATGGAGGAACAATAAATTGCTCGGGAAAGTGCCATAATATCAAGCTATCCATGGGAGAATATGTATTGACTAGCCCAATGCTTTCCATTCCAATGGGAGGTGCTAATGTTGTACTAGGAGTCCAATGGCTATAATCCTTGGGTACAATAGCTTTTAATTTTCAAGAACTTTTCATGAAATTTTCTGTGGAAGGAAAGGAAGTTGAATTAAGGGGTATTGCAGGGAAACCGGGAAAGATAATCAGCTCTAACGATATGACAAAGCTTCTAAAAAAGGAACAAAGCGGTGTAATTGCACAATTATGTTCGCTAGATGTGTCCACAGTGGAATCATCTATTTCTCCAGATCTCCAAAAAGTCTTGGACAATCATTCCAAGGTATTTGAGACTCCCAAAGGTCTCCCACCTATTCATGATCATGATCATGATATTCATCTGATTCCAGGAAGTGTTCCTCCAAACATCAGGCTGTACAGATATCCCTATGCCCAAAAGAGTGAAATTGAGCATATGGTTGCAAAATGCTAGAGGCTGGTATAATTCAACCAAGTCAAAGTTCTTTCTCTGCTCCAGTCGTATTGGTGCACAAGAAGGATGGATCATGGCGCATGTGTTTCGGATTATAGGGAGCTCAACAAGCTCACTATTAAAGATAAATTTCCCATTCCTGTCATTGATGAATTACTGGATGAATTGCATGGATCAATTTACTTCACCAAGTTGGATCTTCGTTCAGGATATCATCAAATCAGAATGAAGATTGAAGACATTCCGAAAACAACGTTTAGAACTCATGAGGGTCATTATGAATTTTTGGTCATGCCTTTTGGCCTTACCAATGCACCTTCAACATTTCAAGGTTTGATGAATTCAATTTTCAAACCATTCCTTAGACAATTTGTGTTAGTATTTTTTGATGATATACTAATCTACAACAAGTCTTGGAAGGATCATGTTGAACATGTTGACAAGATGCTACAACTATTGGCGGAGAAACAACTATATGCAAAAAGATCCAATTGTTCTTTGGAGTACAAGAGGTGGGAATATAGAGATAGTGTAGAGGTTGCTCGAGCTTGAGAAAATCATTGTAATCTTCCCATATTTTCTAACTAATGCAATATAAAGATAGCAGGGGTTTTTAGCTATGGATTTCCCCAGGAAATTATTTTGTAATGTGTTGATTGAATTCTTTCTCTTGTATGCTTCGTGATTTCACGATCGTTTAATTGTTTTAGTAAATTACAACTAACAATATGAATCTACAAGGAATTTCTACAGAAAGGGTTTGTTGGAAACATAATTAATTAATTAATATGCATTGGCACAATTAAAGCAAACTTAGATTATTCAAAATGTGGTTGTGCGGATTAACTACAATGAAAAATTTCTCTATATTTTTGTATTCTTTGGAATGAAATATGTTCATTGTTTAAGACATTATGTTGATATTCTATTACTAAGAGACATATGTCTAAGATCCAAAACTATTTTCAAATGTTATAATTTCATTTAAAGAAACAAAACAACACTAAATATAATAAGAAATATGAAACCATATCTTTGGAAATTTATAGGAAAACATTATCATAACATTGATACAGAGTCAGATTTAGTAATAATTATATTCAGAATCAAATGTCAATTACCATAGCCATAATTTAGATATATACGAGATTATATTCAAAACATAGTAATTAAAGACAAAGTTATCGAACAAAGCCGGAATTGTGCAACAAAACTATAAAGTAAATGCATCTGTTCTAGCAAAAACTGGGATTGCGATTCCATAAAATGTAACAAAAAAGCATCTACAACCAAAAAACAACAATTTGTATATAGTAATTAGCAAATATCACCATAACATAAAATTCTCTTATATTAGCTAACAAAAAATCGAATGTTGAACAATTTGAAAATACTTACACTATGCAAAACCGTTTGTCATGACTATGCTTTTGTTAGATGTGTTATGAGTTGATGACTTGTTGAAAAAATGCATTCACCATAGTTTTAATGTAATCCTTGTCAGGAGAAACTGTAATTTCCATTTTCACGTTTCTAGTAAAAATACTTTTTTCAATTTTACTAACTTCTTGCACCTGGGAAACCAAGATGAAGTTCTACTTATTGAATTTAGCAAAATTAATTAGCCATGTGTTAATGTGTTCTGCAATAAAATTAGTGATGCTATCAAAATCAAACGTCATTCTCTATTTTTTCCAGTCCAATACATCTTTTTAACGTGTCACTTGAAATTAATTCGAAATCGTGCAAGATGTGCGGACTCTCTAAGCGTTTTATAATTTATGTTGCCCTGAGATATGCATCACTTCTCCTCTTTCCTAGCTTACAACAGTCAGAAATGGTATCCTTAAGTATATTGATCCTCTCCACCCATCCAACTTTTGATTGCTTTATTCGATTAGCATCTAGAATTTGTTGGTTTTGTTTTGTGATATCAGAGAGTAGTGCTACAAGCCTTTGGATAAAAGAAACTAAATCATTGTTAGCAAATTTTCTATCTTCCTCAAGATTATTGTTAACCAAATTCATAAATGTCATCATTTGTTGTTGCAAACACATTAAATCGAAAATTGCTTGTCATGCATCAACAATAATTTCTAATCTTTAGCATATGTTATTGATGATATGTGACTTCACTACATTAAGCAGCTTGGTATCCTTGTTAGATGTTTCTGGTGTTGCAGTAGAAAAACTTGACAATGAAGGTGATTGTATTACCAGTGGAATAATTAATAGAGGATGTAGATTTAGAATGGATCTAGTACTTTTAATCTCCTTTTCATTCTAAAATTTTCTGCAATCACTTTTGTAACAGACTAAACAACTACATTAATGGTATATTCATGCAATAACATGAGCCCATTTGCGTCAACGTTAGACAAATCAATAGCCACCTATTCTTCACGGATAATCTTTTCATTTTCAAAATTTACCTTTTCAAATCTCAAATTTTTGTTGCTTTGTCATAATTTACATTTTGTAATGTCACAAGATGTTCATCGAAAATAATGTCCTCTTCTTAAATTTTCTCCATTGTCTTCTAATTCATTGCTAAACAAGTGGTAACCCAGTCAGGTGGTATGAGATTACCATTTTCCATGAATATAGCCTGTTGAATGCTTTCTCTATTTACGAAACTTTTGGACTTGGCTATTTGAACCATATGCATTTTGTCTAGAAAGTATTTTTTTAATATTCTCTTCCTCATCTCAATGACCTAATAACTTAACATGAACCAGTTTTCAAGTACCAGGAATTTTTCTCTTTCCTAGACTCAAGGATGAGGTTGCAACAATACCTGGTATGGAAGTTGAAGATTTTTATGTAATATTTAGAGCTCTATGCATCTACATTTCTTCCCTGTTGATGTTCGTCACTTGTGCAACTCTTTAAGCATGCATTTCCAATATTTGATATTTGATTCTCTGCTATAAATTTTTGGTGTGTAAACATATTTTAAATTAGACAAAGATTTAGATAAACTATTTGCTTGCACATTATGAGATGCAAAAATTTCATTGGTTTTTTGTTCAAATGCAATCTAGGTTATTAGGGCAAAGCATATGCAAATAGTAGAGGGAAAAGAGAAAGCAATAATAAATTGATAAAATGGAATGTGTGTTGCATTTGATATAGTTGATAAGATGTAATGACTATTGAATTTGCTGAAGCATTTGCCAAAACAATTTCTCAAGTTCTTGTGTTCATAAGATGCGAAAGAGAAAATAGAAATCCCTAGACAATTCTGCAAAAAAATAAATACGTTGGAGGGAAAAAAATGCAAAAGAACCTAATAAATTGACAAATGAATTGTTGGATAATGCTGACTCTGCCCAATTGTGAGCCCAAGAAAGTATTCACTACTGCAAATTTATTTGTTTCTCTTTGTCTTTCATTGGCATATTCAAATACCACTTGGTTGATTGTATAAGTGTGAATAGCTTGTTTTGTTTATCTAGTACTTATTTTCACTCCCAATCTGACCTATTCTCACAATTTGCTGCTTTAGTCCCAATTACCAATTTTTGCCAACATTTAAGAGAAGTAATGGAAATAAGCATCAATATTCCAAAGCCATCTCTTCCACTTAATGCGCATTTTGCTCTTGTTTTAATATCGTTGAAATATCTGTCATTACAAATAGAAATTTGCGATACAATATAAGGTCATTGCCTACCTATGCTACATTTTGAAAGGTTTTCCTGTGCATTTTTTAGTTTAAATTGTTGAAAATATGGCAAGAATTTCTTGGAATTATGAATTTGGGTTGATTTTTCTGAACAATCTGAGTGTCGCACAAGTTTTTGAAACGGCTAAACCCATATATGTAGTAACAAAAATTGATTTTAAACAACAAAAAAATAATATTTGTGATTATGACAACTAGGCTTGAAACTGTCAACAATAAATGTAAACAAAGGAAATAAATATTTTTCACATATGTGCTAATCTACTTCTATCACAAATTGATTTGGTTACTGAGTTGGTCCCACCACTAAATCGTTGTTGATTCATTTTATTTTGATAGAGTATAAAAAACGTTGAACAAACTTGATTTATGAATAGTCTGATACACAGTTTTCAAGATCACAGTATAAATATAATTGTCATAACATGTTCTAGCTGGTTTCCTATACATTTTCCCATCATTTCTGACAAAGTTTTTCATTTACTAATGTTATTAATCATGCTTAACAATCCAATTCCAATTGTTCTTACTACCATTTTTCTTATCCGTTATTGGATTCGGATTTGATTCATAGATTTTTTGACATGTTTAACACTTGCAATAAATAGCAATTGAAAATACCAGAGTGAAGATTAACGGTAGGTGGTAAAATGAATCTGAAAGTCGAAAATTATTTCATTCTTTTATTTTTCTAACTATTATTGCTTTAATATTGTTGATATACATGTACTAAGTAGCAGGAATTTACGAAATAAAATAAATATGAATTCATTGTGATCATGTGCATTATTATACAGGCATTCAATACAACAGTACAAAAATATCATGTACAGACAATCACTTAAAACTAACAAAAAATGATTCCATGGTTCTGGTAATGTTCTATACATAGCGTGAATTATCTCTATATAATAATCATATAAATAACAATGGCTCGTCCTACTGCTAGATCAAAATCAAAGATGGGAAAAATTCCAAATCGATCAGCCGAAAAAATGCCAAAACGGTTTACATTTAATCTTGTAATGAAAGCCCTTAATTAATTGTTTTATTGACATTAAAGCATATCGCTAAACATTGGTATCGATTTGTGCTATTAGGAAATGTATGTGGAGCTTCAAAATGCATGATGTAAAAGTTATTCTACACATAATCTCCTTTGCACAATAAATGATTCGCACAAGGAAGCATAATAATATTTAATTCGATATTTGTTTAGTCGTGTTTCCTAGTGTAGTCGCATATACCAAAATGTAAATTTAGTTAACCATTATCTATTAGCATAAAAGTGTTATGTGAAAAATAGATGTATCAAAAAAGTATATGATGATAGAAATTCATACAAGGATGCAAAACCTTTTGTGGCTAATATGGATATATTGAAGTTCACCGTTCACTCCTCCATTTTTTCCAGTTTGAAAGCATCAAAATTAATGATAAACAATATAATAATCCAATATATCTATATATAATATATATATATATATATATATATATATATATATATATATATATATAAAGCCCCAAATGGGGGTACTCATGCCGAAGCACAAGTGTTGCGTGAAAGGCCATCGGGCCCTGCACCTCCTCCATGCAGGTATTAACTCCCCTACCATGAGTTGTCCTGACATTCATTCCTCCTATAAGATGACCTCCCTCATGCAATTTGCGGTTAAATTCAGAGTCTGGCTAGTATTCTGCTTCAGTTTGGCAGTATGGGCAATGAATTTGGGCTGGAAGGCAAGTGGAAGTGTCTGAGTTTGGTCCTATGGTACCTCACTGGGGTTTTGACCTTGGGTGAGGAGTGCAGAAGATGACTGCAATTTTTGGTTGTGGGTTGGGATATGTCTCTTGGTCTACCCTTAGGATCCAAGCACCCATATAGTCGTGGTTTGGTGTTGTTTCCATGCCTTCGCTCGCTAGAAGTCCTCTTCACTCCTGCAGCAAATTCTTGTTCCACTTCGTTCTCAAGGAATCTTGTTGGTATTCACAGGTGCATGGGTATCATTCTAGTCTCTGGTAAATTGTGTCATGGGTTTAGGTCTCCTCTCTAGCCCAAAGATAACAATAGTCTTTTCTTTCATAGTTGGGGTCGTGTTTTCTATTTATGTCAAGCTTTTGGATTGTATATGGAGATTGCTCCACTTCATTACCCAGACTGGGTAAACTCTTGCCTGTCTCGCCCCTCTAGTTGTGGTGTCGGTTTGGTGATTCATACTTGTTCATGGCAGTGGGTTCGTGGTATTAGGTAGTGTTTTGTTTTGTGCAGGTTCACTCAAGGTATCTTTGTGGGCTCCCCCTATAGCGTTCTGTCAACCACCATTACTTGCAGCATGCCACGACAACAGGGTTGCCCTCACCATGGGAGGGGCCAACATGCCCAGGCTAGGCATCCTGAGCCAGGTCACCATTCGTCCTCTGCCAACTTGACCAGCCAGGAAATAGAGGACGCTGAGGAAATTTCTCTAGCTAGTTCGCCAGGCCACCTTGTGGCCCCCACTTCCATGGAATCCATTGCAGAGCAGCTGTGACACATGTAACATGACATTGACATTCTCAGGGACCACAAGTATGAAGACCGTAATGAGATTGTAGCCTATCTTGCTGATATTCAATATAGTCAAAATGCAATTCTGGAGCAGTTGGACAACCTCTGGCGCAGTCAACGCCGCACAAATGACCACCTCCATAGCTTGGAAGCACGGGTGGAACATATTGACTTCCATATTCATGATTGTGTTGGTTACTTTGCAGCTCCCCCTGTAATGCCCCCCCATCCCCCTCCTTGATATGATGTTGTCAGTTCAAGTCTCTTTTTGTGTTACTCCTAGTATGCTAAGGCCACAACGCCCTCCGGAAATAATGTATGAAAATTGTCTTCCCTGACATTCTCCACCCCCCAATCTCAATAAATCATCAAAATGAGACAACTGACAACGAAGACTCTTGAGATCATTTTTGTATGCTATGCTATTTTGAAAATCTAATGAAAGCTATTTTAAATTACAAAAAAAAATATAAAATTAAAACAAATTAAAAATATTGATTTAGATATTGGATAAACTTCGATTTAAAGTTATAATTTTTTAATCAATATTTTTTTAATTTAAATAGATAAATATATTTTTTGGTGAAATTATATACTTAAAAATTCTTGCATTCTCATTTTATTTTATTGGATGATTCGTATTCTCATCTAAATGTTTACATATTTTTAATATAAATTTATAACCATTATATATAAATATTAAAATCCCATTAGTAAAATAAATATTAAAATCCAATTATATATTAAATATAAATATTAAAATCCAGTTAGTGAAACAAATATTAAAACCCAGTTAAATCTATATGAACTAATTTTTAATATTTATATCACTAATTAGGTTTTAATATTTATATTTACATCACAAACTATGTTTCAATATAAAATGCAAATTAAGTTTTTAATATAAGAAAAGAAAATAAGTTTAATATTCACATCACAAATTATAATAAAGAAATGCAAGCACAAGGGACCCATCCCAACCTATAAAATTAAATTTTCAATTTTGATTTTTCTATTTTATTTATCATGTGATAAAGAAATGCACATACCAATTTATAAATAGTATGGTTTGGAAATAGGAATGAATATAGCCAATTAAGTTTTTAATTAAAATAATAATAATAATAATAATAAGTTTTAATAATCACATCACAAATTATAATAAAGAAATGCAAGCACAAGGGACCCATCCCAATCTATAAAATTAAATTTTCAATCTTGATATTTTGAATTTATTTATCATGTGATAAAGAAATGGATGTCCCAATTTATAAATAGTAAGTTTAGAAAGAGGAATGAATATAGTTAAATTGTTCGGCCTTTTTAAAGCAATGTAAATCATATAAATTTATAATATTATTTGGTGGAAGGGTAAATGATATGTAAATAATAGGTAAAATAAAAATCAGATAAAGTAAAAAAAATTATTTGACAAAGTGGTGTCAAATTTATACCTTGTTAACACATAGTAAATATGTTATTTACTTAAGTATGAGTTATTTTCAAAGATTTTATTTTTGGATAGTTTTATGTAAAACTTAAGAATAAAAAATCATTATACAAGTATCTAAAAATCATACATGAATATACTAACCATATCTTCAATTATGACATAAAATATGTGAGATAGTTATCCACATGGCACATGGCATTATTATAAGGTATCAAGGTTTCAATAAACCTTGGTCCAATCAAATATTTAAAAAATAATTTTTAACAATATTAAAAAAAAAAATTCCAAATTAAAATGTTCATATTTCAAAATTATATATATATATATATATATATATATATATATATATATATTGTTGGGTCCCTATAATACTAGTGATTACCCCATTACTATTGTAGTTATACCCCTTATTTATATTGTTGTGCCCCCATTACCCCCATATTGTTATTAATGTGCCCATAGAATCCCTCTATTGTTATTTTTGTGGCTTTATATTATTATTGTTAGGTCGGCTGTATTATATTGTGACTCCATAGACTCCTATATATAGAAAGGAGGTTTTGTCATTTGAATCATCCAAGAATTGTTCATTTATGTAATGTAAAGGAGGTTGCCCCCTCGAAGAGGCTGAATTCTAAGGCATTGATCTATCTTTTCTATCTTTTCTTGAGCTGGTTTCATAACATTTGGTATCAGAGCTTTGGATTCTAGGGTTTCGCTGCTCCAAACAGGTCATCGTGGCATTTTCGCTATAACTTTTTTTCTGTGACGTTTCAGAAGTCGCAAAAAAAACCCATTTGAGAAGAAATCGCGCTGAATCTTGGGTCCAAATTTCAGAGCTTTTAGCGCGATATTTTCGGAGATATGATCTCAGGAAGTTGGTCTTTTTGCAGACTCCTGAATTACACTCAAAATAGGTGACCTGGGGAAAATCGTCATAACTTTCTTTCTGAGCATCAGATTGAAATTTCGTAAGAAGGTACAGAAAGAGGACGGACTGTAGTTTTCTTTTATATATTTCAGAGTCAAAGGTTGAAACAGTGACACGTGTAACTTCATACAAGTTCGCTCTACTGAACTAGTCTATAATCAGGTCACTACGGGAGATTGTGCATAACTCTTTCTTGGAGAATCCAATTTGGTTCAGACTAGTGGAATTGGAAAGAGGACATAGAAGGCTACTACAGGTCACAATTTCAGAACTGGATGATTTGAAATTGCAGAGATACATCAGATTCAATATCAGGCTTCTACAAAGTAAAAAAAATGTGTGTAGTTTTTATTTTTTATTTTTGCATAAGCTTGGTTTGAAGGAATTCAAAGGGCATAGTAAAGCATTATTATCGGTAACTGATGCCCCGAAGAAAGAAAATGCAAACACCTAGTAAGGAACCTGAAAGCTCTAGCATGACTCATGAAGAAGAGGAAGAAATGCTACATGATATATCAAAATTACAAGAACAAGTGCAACAAATGTCATGCTCACAAAAGCTAACAGATGCTAAGATAAATGGCGTGGAATCTAAGATAAAGGGCATGGAAGCTAAGATGGATGATCTGAAGACAAATTTGAGGACAGATTTGAAGACAGACATGGCAGATTTGAAGACAGATTTAACAAATTTTCTACAAGAAATACTTACTAATGGTGAAAAGGTTGTAAAGGAAACTCATGATGTGAACAAAAGAAATGTTAATCATGATTCCATAGACTCTAATGTTGGATCAAAGACCCACCATATTCCAAAAATCGATATGAGGAAGTTTGATGGCAAGGATCCCGCCAAATGGATATTACAGATGGAGCAGTTCTTCGATCTCAATAATGTGCAAAACACACAAAAGGTACGTATGACAACTTTATATTTGGAACCAAATCAATTTGTATGGTATCAATGGCTTTGCTCTCGTAAACAATTTATCACTTGGGCAATTTTTACGGAAGAATTGATAGCACATTATGAGGATACAAAAAGCAACACTTTTTTTAGCCAATTGATAAGTCTCAAACAAAAGGGTTTAATAATGGAGCACATTGAGGAGTTCCAAAAATTGAACATAAGGGTAAAAGATATTCCAGAGCAGCATAGGATTGATGTGTTCATAGGGTCTTTAAAGGATAATATCCAACATGATGTTCGACTTTGGGAACCTAATTCATTAGAGAAGGCATTCAGGTTAGCAAGAAAAATGGAAAGCAAAATTATGGCAACCAAGAAGCATACCACTCACAACTATAAAGACGGAAGTGCAGTTTCCCCTAGTCTTCCACAACCTATAAGGTTGACACCACAACAATTGGAAGAAAAGAGAGAAAAAGGGCTTTGTTATAGTTGTGATAGCAAATACACTAAAGGTCATAAGTGTGCTGAGAAGAAATTATTCTACATAGATTGTGAAGAGGAAGAAGAAAAGGAGCAAGAAAGGTCAAAAGAACAGGATATGCTCCAGGAACAAAGCCTAGATGAAGAACAAATAAATCCAACCATATCTTGTAATGCATTGGCGGGAATTACCACTCCTCAAACCATCAAGATAGAAGGACAAATCAAGAAGAAAAAGGTGATAGTGTTGATTGATTCAGGAAGCACCCACAATTTTATTCATTGTAGGGTAGCAAAAGAATTGAATTGCTTCCTATATCCAGCACCAGAGTGTCAACTGATGATTGCAAATGGAGGAACAATAAATTTCTCTGGAAAGTGCCATAATATCAAGCTATCCATGGGAGAATATGTATTGACTAGCCCAATGCTTTCCATTCCAATGGGAGGTGCTGATGTTGTACTAGGAGTCCAATGGCTACAATCCTTAGGTACAATAGCTTTTAATTTTCAAGAACTTTTCATCAAATTTTCTGTGGAAGGAAAGGAAGTTGAATTAAGGGGTATTGCAGGGAAACCATGAAAGATAATCAGCTCTAATGGTATGACAAAGCTTCTAAAAAAGGAGCAAAGGGGTGTAATTGCACAATTATGTTCGCTAGATGTTTCCACATTAGAATCATCTATTTCTCCAAATCTCCAAAAAGTCCTGGACACTCATTCCAAGGTATTTGAGACTCCCAAAGGTCTCCCACCTATGCGTGATCATGATCATGCTATTGATCTGATTCCAGGAAGTGTTCCTCCAAACATCAGGCCGTACAGATATCCCTATGTCCAAAAAAGTGAAATTGAACGTATGGTTGCAAAAATGCTAGAGGCTGGTATAATTCAACCGAGTCAAAGTTCTTTCTCTGCTCCAGTAGTATTGGTGCACAAGAAGGATGGATCATGGCGCATGTGTCCGGATTATAGGGAGCTCAACAAGCTCACTATTAAAGATAAGTTCCCCATTCCTGTCATTGATGAATTACTGGATGAATTGCATGGATCAATTTACTTCACCAAGTTGGATCTTCGTTCAGGATATCATCAAATCAGAATGAAGATTGAAGACATTCCGAAAACGGCATTTAGAACTCATGAGGGTCATTATGAATTTTTGGTCATGCCTTTTGGCCTTACCAATGCACCTTCAACATTTCAAGGTTTGATGAATTCAATTTTCAAACCATTCCTTAGAAAATTTGTGTTAGTATTTTTTGATGATATACTTATCTACAACAAGACTTGGAAGGATCATGTTGAACATGTTGACAGGGTGCTACAACTATTGGAAGAGAAACAATTATATGCCAAAAGATCCAAATGTTTCTTTTGAGTCCAGGAGGTGGAATATTTGGGTCATATTGTATCTCATGAAGGAGTTAAGGTAGACCCTACCAAAATTAAAGCCATTAAGGAATGGAAAATCCCCACATCCATAAAGCATTTGCGCGGTTTTCTTGGGTTAGCAGGGTATTATCGCAAGTTTGTTAAGAATTATGGGAGAATAGCAGCACCTCTAACGACATTATTGAAGAAAGATGCATTTTCATGGACTCTGGAAGCAACAAAGGCCTTTGAACATCTTAAAGAGGCAATGTGCCAAGCACCGGTCTTAGCTACACCGAACTTCACAAAAACCTTTATTGTGGAATGTGATGCTTCAGGAAATGGAATTGGTGCTGTTCTAATGCAAGATGAAAGACCCATTGCTTTTGAAAGTCGTCCAATGAAGGGAAAGTTTCTAAGCAAAGCTATTTATGAGAAGGAAATGTTGGCAATACTCCATGCACTTAAGAAATGGCGACCCTACCTAATGGGAAGACACTTCAAGATAAAAATGGATCATGATAGCCTTAAATACTTTTTAGAACAAAGATTATCCTCTGAAGAGCAACAAAAGTGGGTCACAAAGATGTTGGGTTATGACTTTGAAATCATCTACAAAAAAGGGAAGCAAAATGTGGTGGCAGATGCACTCTCAAGGAAGGATGAGGATGTAGAAGCATTGTTGTGCGCTATTTCTATCATCCAACCAGATTGGATAAATGAAGCAAGGGAGGAATGGAAGAATGACGAAGAAGTGTGGGCACTTATTCGAAAGCTACAACAAGATTCCAGTACGTCTGATACATTTAGCTGGAAAAATGATTCATTATGGTACAAAGATCGCTTATACCTCTGTAAGAATTCCCAGCTAAAACAAAAGATTCTTATGGAATTGCACACTTCTCCCTTAGGAGGGCACTCAGGATTTTTAAAAACTTACCACACGGTTAAGAAGGAATTTTTTTGGGATGGCCTTAAATCAGATATTCAAAAGTTTGTGGCAGAATGTTTGGATTGCCAACAAAATAAAGTTAAAACAATTAAGACACCGGGTCTATTACAACCTTTATCCATTCCAAGCCAACGTTGGGAGGAGGTATCAATGGATTTTATCACAGGTTTACCCAAGTCTGAGGGAAAGAGTGTCATCGTGATGGTAGTTGATAGACTTACCAAGTATGCACACTTTTGTGTATTATCACATCCATTTAAAACCAGTACAGTTTCTACTGCATTTATGGAAACAATTCAAAAGCTACATGGAAACCCAAAGATTATTGTAAGTGACAGAGAGTCCATTTTCACTGGAAATTTTTGGACACAATTATTTTCTTGTCTTGGTACTCAGTTAGCTCATAGCTCATCTTATCATCCTCAATTTGATGGGCAAATTGAGATAGTAAACAAATGTTTGGAAGGATATCTTCGTTGCTTTGTATCTGATAAATAGACACAATGGGTCAAATGGTTGCCTCTGGCTGAATGGTGGTATAACACTTCCTTTCATACAGCAACAAAAATGACCCCATTTATGGCACTTTATGGGTATCAACCACCATCCATCACATCATATTTAAGAGAAAATTCTAAGGTTCAGGCAGTGGAACATCACATCGAACATCAACAACAAGTCCTCCAACTCTTAAAGGATAACCTCGTGTTGGCACAGAATAGAATGACAAAACAGGCAGATCAACATCGCAGTGAAAGAAGTTTTGATGTAGGTGATTGGGTATTCCTACGGCTACAACCATATAAGCAAATGTCCCTCAAGCAAGCTAAGAAGGATAATAAATTATCACCAAAGTATTATGGTCCGTACAAGGTGTTGCAAAAGATTGGTACTATGGCATACAAATTGGAGCTTCCTGCAGCTTCTCGATTGCACCCAGTTTTCCATGTTTCATGCTTAAAGAAGGTTATAAGCGACAAGCTCCCAGTTCAAACAATATTGCCACAACTTGACGAGGAAGGAAAAACTATATTGGAACCGGAAGCAGTTATAGAAACAACAACTCGACAACTACGAAATCGATCAATTTCAGAGTACCTTATCAAGTGGAAGAACTTATCCGCTGAAGATTCCACATGGGAGGATGAGAATTTTATGCAGAAGTATCCTGAACTACTCAAGCGTTGAGGACAACACTTTTTTGAAGGAGAGGGGCATGTTGGGTCCCTATAATACTAGTGATTACCCCATTACTATTGTAGTTATACCCCTTATTTATATTGTTGTGCCCCCATTACCCCCATATTGTTATTAATGTGCCCATAGAATCCCTCTATTGTTATTTTTGTGGCTTTATATTATTATTGTTAGGTCGGCTAGATTATATTGTGACTCCATAGACTCATATATATAGAAAGGAGGTTTTGTCATTTGAATCATCCAAGAATTGTTCATTTATATAATGTAAAGGAGGTTGCCCCTCGAAGAGGCTGAATTCTAAGGCGTTGATCTATCTTTTCTATCTTTTCTTGAGCTGCTTTCATAACACACACACACACACACATATATATATATATCATATCATATTAAAATATTAAATTATAAAAAATTTAGCTATACACATGAGCATTGTTTTAATAAAATTAAAAATAAAAATATTTCTAAATATTTATTAAAAACTAAAATAGATCCACCTTAATTCCAAGTATCTATCTTAATTGCAAACTTATTAAGCTTTGATAAGAATCAAATTTTTCTGGTGTAAAATTTTGCATTCAACATAATCTTTTTCGAAATCTTTCTCGATGCTTAATAAATAATAGAGTTAATATATATTTTTTTTTGGGTTCAAGATTGGTCCTAGAGATAAATGACTACAACCATAGAATATTGTTTTGATCAAATTCACCAAAACAAATCATCCAAGAATTGTTCATTTATATAATGTAAAGGAGGTTGCCCCCTCGAAGAGGCTGAATTCTAATGGGTTGATCTATCTTTTCTATCTTTTCTTGAGCTGGTTTCATAACACACACAGATATATATATATATATATCATATTAAAATATTAAATTATAAAAAATTTAGCTATACACATGAGCATTGTTTTAATAAAATTAAAAATAAAAATATTTCTAAATATTTATTAAAAACTAATATAGATCCACCTTAATTCCAAGTATGTATCTTAATTGCAAACTTATTAAACTTTGATAAGAATCAAATTTTAGTGGTGTAAAATTTTGCACTCAACATAATCTTTTTCGAAATCTTTCTGGATGCTTAATAAATAATAGAGTTAATATAGATTTTTTTTTTGGGTTCAAGATTGGTCCTAGAGATAAATGACTACAACCATAGAATATTGTTTTGAGCAAATTCACCCAAACAAATCACTTTCTACCAGCTCAAATTAAAAACCTAACCCAGAGAGTATCAGGAAAATTTAAACCAATAAATGACTTTTCAATAATAAAATAAAACTTTTATTATTAATATTATTTCCACATAAATCTATTTCACACAATTAACCTAAGTAAATTGGAATTGATCGGAGGTTAAACAATTATCCTAACCATTTTCCTTTAACCTGCAATCTGAATAAAAATGCCCATTTTCTCTGTGAACATTAAACATCATCAAACACATATAATATGGCAACATAAATATTGCTGTTATACTGGATAAACATTGCTTCATAGCAGAGTGGAACTTTATTATTAGTAGTAGTATTGCTGAAATCCATATGAATCACTAAACGCACTTGAAGGAAGCCACTTTTAATGGATAGCTGAAAGAGTTGGCGTATGTAAACGATACAGTGCTTCCGGCCGTCAAAGCCTTACCATCGTTTACCGGGCAATTGTCGTATGCTAAGCGCTTGAATATTTTAGGGTTTACAGTTCGGGCCGAGGCGAACGAACCACAGATGAGGTGGATTTCTGCCATTGCACACCCAGTGGCGCACGTATTCATAACTCGTACAGAAAATGCTGGTATGCCGTTTGGCAATGGTTTTGTAGGCCCCTGAGTCACTGTAATATCGTGCTTTGAACATGTATTAATGGCATCCAGCCCTGCGGATCTTCCTCCTGCTGCTGAGATAAAAGCCCGAAATATGAAGAAAGCAAGCATTAGCGAAACCACCTTAACAAGAAAACAGCGGTTATTAGGACTGCACAAAGAGAGCATCATGACCACCGTGAATGTGAAGGTGATATGTTTTATGATCCCTTATGCTGCAATCGCATTGCATCGCTATGGCTTTATAGTTGTATTCCATTAACCCAAAATATTGCAATAATGACTAAATTTAGCTGTCCAATACCTGGATAACTACTGGAATGCCTGTCGAAAAAGATACAGTTTAATTTAATTACGGAATTTATCACCTCACTACTTATCTGTATTTAGTTCACATTATTATCACGTAACTATTTATCAGTATTTAGTTCACATTATTAGGGAAGTTTAAGTAATAGAAAAGATGGTTTTTGACTTTTTCTTTTTTTCCATCAATTTATTCAAATTTTAATAGAAATTTTAAAGAAATTAAAAGTTTAGTTTCACATTATTATCACGTCACTATTGGTTAGTATTTAGTTCACATTTATTAGCGAAGTTTATTAGCGAAGTTTAATTAATAGAAAAGATGGTTTTTGACAATTTTTTGATGGGATATTTTGCTCTGACTATTTAATATGCAAAGTGATCTGTTCATTCAACTTGTCTTGACGATGAACCACACTGGTTGGGTAGAAAGGCATCGACAAAAACATCCCGATGTGATTTTCGCCCAAGAATCTCTTTCAAAATTCTTTTCCATTAATTTATTTCTTTTCTATTAATTTATTTAAAATTTGATAGATATTTTTTTTTAATTATAAGTTTCAAAATTTGTGAGTTTTTCAAAATAATGAATTTACTTATATATTTAAAAATAATAATAATAATAATAATAATAAAATACAATTTTATACATAAAAAACAAAAACAAAAACAAAAAACAGAAAACAAAACTATTTTAGTTATTAATTAAATCACTTTAGCTGAATTGAAGTTTCTGTGATCCATATCAATTTTATGAGAAATTTTTCGGGAAAATCACATGAAATTTCATTTGTCGATGTGTTTCGAACCAACAAGTGTGATTCATCCTCAGAATAAGTTGAATGAACCACACTTGTTGGTTCAAAACACATCCACAAATGAAATTTCATGTGATTTTCGCCAAAATTTTTTCTCATAAATCACTTTACTCATTCATCAATTTTATTTTATTTAAACTCAATAGTCAACTTTATTTTATTTTATTATAAATTAAAATATTGATATGATGTTATATGAAGATAAATCACTTTACTCATTCATCAATTTTATTTTATTTAAACTCAATCATCAACTTTATTTTATTTTATTATAAATTAAAATATTGATATGATGTTATAGGAAGATAAAAGATTTTAAAATAAAATATTGATATGATGTTATATGAAGATAAATAAATCTTTTCTATTGTTTTTACATTTTTTAATTCATCATCCTTCAAAATTTATTACTTAATCTTTACCCAAATTATAATTTTTGAATTAATAAAATTATAGTTTAAAAAAATATAAAGCATAATTTGTTTAATGTGTATATGTTTATTGAAATTATTTTAACGGATGACAGAAAGAAAAGTAATGTTAGGAGTTTCTCATTCATATATATAATTAAATTAATACAATTTTATTTAAAAGTTATATTTTTAATTTATTAATAATTTAGACTGTCATCTTTAAAAGCAAAAAAACAAATTTATCATTAAATGAATTTGCAAATTTGTTTTCCAAAAATATTAGTACAAAAATTGTTCATATTGTCCACTTATTAATTCATTAATGTATTAAAATAATTTAACAGTCATAAGACTCCAAAAATTGTCCATATTGTCCACTTATTAATTAGTTTATATATTAAAATAATTTAACATAGTCATAAGAGTCCATAAGGCTTCCAGAAGAATTCAAAGCACCAAAGGACTACAATGTATTAATAAAGCTTAGGTGGCTTCTAGAATAAAAAACAGTAAAGCTTAAATGGCTTCCAGAAGAAACAGCAAAACCTAGCTACGGTTAGAGGTAATAATATATGCCAAAAAAAACGCTAACGTAATTCATGAGAATGGAGAAAGATAAAGTGTAATTGTCAAGTAATATTACAGAAATTTAATTCTTAGGTGAGTTTATTTGTTTGAGCAAATCTTATTTAGTCAAATTTGTTTAGGTTTTCGAAACTTTGAAATTTTGTTTGGATCATAAGTCAAAATATTTGTCAGTGGAGATTTATGGGTGAAGTTTAGCTTCTTGTTTTTAAAAGTTTAAAATTTTGGATGGTTTATAAGTCAAAATACTTGTAAGTGAGAGATGTAGGGTGAAGTTTAGTTTTATTAAAGAAGAATTTGTTGTTACTTTATTTATTTAATATATAAAGAGATTAAAAAAATTATTTGATATTTTGTTGATATTTATAATTAAAGTTGAAGTATATTAATTTTTTTTAGGTGCATATATATTTTGATATCTAGATAAAGATGATAATTTCAAAAAGGTAATTCAGTTAGCACTAAAGTACTCTCACATAAATATGGATGTGTTTTTGAGTGGCTAGTTTTAAAATTCCCCAAACCACTGGCTGAAACAACCCTTCAATGCCATGAGGAAAAGAACTTGGACACGTCCATAAAAATGAGCACACACTCTTAGAAATGTGCATCCATTCCTATTGCAGTGATTTTTAAGGGCCTATAGCCCAACTTCCTCCAAGAATTCTAAACATAATTGCTGTGAAATGAGGAAATTGCTCACCAAGACAATAATTTTGATCTTCCAAGCATTCCAAGTAATGGTTTTAATGGGAATTCATATTTTTCTCTGTTCTTCAGAATTTGTAAAAATCAGGAACAAAAAATAGAAAGTGGTCTACAAGATGCTTGCAACCACTCAACTTGGGCAAATCTCAATGAAACCAAATAAATGAATGCATGTGCAAGATGCCAAGTAGATGGAGTGCTCCACAAGAAATGAAATAGTCATAATGGTAAAATAGGAAGTGGACAATCTCTAATAAGAAAAATCCATGGAGACAACAAAGAATTAGGGTTTTGACTATGCCAAACTCCATGAAATAATAAAATATACACATTGAAGAATGGAAGAAATTGTTTCAACAAGTTTAACCTCAAAGAATATCCAAAATATAGTAAGAAAACTAGTAAATGCATCCAATATGTCACATGTGACTCTCTAAGTATGCAAAACATCTCCTAACGAAAATACACATAACCACCTCAAATAAAATAATACATGGTACAAGTCAAAGAGGTGAGGGTGCTATTTAATGAAGGTCAAGATATGAAAATTGTAGTTGAAATATCCATGCATAGGGTCCTTTGGTCTCCTATCACACCCCTATGGATGATCCTAATAGAGAACAACAATGCCTTCTTACAAGGTAGACAAAGAACGTTTACACAGAACAATATGATCATGTATTTGACTGATGAAATATCTTTTTCATACAGGTCCTTTCCAGTGTTCTATCTGTCGTTGTTGGGGTGGATTGGTGATCTTGTAGTTGCCTCTCAAGGATGGTGTGATTTCCTCAATTCTCAAGGATGGCCTCTTGATGCTTCATGGTGGCTAGATATTCATTCTAGAGCTGCAAAGGTCCTCTTCCTATGGTTTTGATGGTTTTGAGCAAGCTACTACATGATTGGTCTCCTCCCTGTAGTAGTCACATAGTCCCTTCCAAGGCCTCATATTGCTTCATGTATTTCATTCAATGACTTATATACATCATGGTAAGCCTATGGACAGGAACAGGAGTTGTGATGGTCGTGATAGTTTGCGAAAAAGAGTGAAAGCAGGGTCTCCTTTTTTGTGTGTTTTATTTTTCATGAACAGAGGTGGAATCTTGAGATGGGAGTTGGCTAAATGGGTTCGATGAGAGGTTAAGGAAGGATGATGAAACTTTCCTAAAAATTCCCAAGGATAAACATGATATTTGACCCCTTTCCTTGAGTATATCTCGATCCTATATCACTTATGGTCAATCCTGTAGCAATTCAAGACAATCCGGTAGCAGTTCCAGATTGAGGCAAAATTGAGTGCAGTTTCTTGCTATGTGATGGAGGGATGTATGGGGGTGGTAGTGATATGGGTAAATGATGAGGGAAATACAGTGGTTAGGTTGGGGAAATGTAGAAATCGACTGTGGAATATGTTCCTTCAATTGTTGTCCTTTTGATTGTTTGGAATCCTGCAAAAATAAAAGTGTTAGCATAATTGATGTAAGGACTCCCTTACCTCCATTTACTTCCTCCTTGTGTCTCATTTTTCTTTTTTATTATTCTTATTTTTTGACACATGTAAATTGCCTCTGTAGAGGTTTTCAATCTGAAGGCATGCCCTTGGCACCTCAGAGGAGATTTTCACCTGGAGACCTTTTCATCTTATTTTTCTTTCCTTTCTCTCTTTTTTTTTCTCTTAGGTTTCCTCAAATAGGTTTTCCACCAAGATTTGGCCTTATATGCCTCATGGATGTTTTCATATAGGCCCTTTATTTTTTCTCTTTTTGTTTGTCAAAAGTTTGGTGAATTGATGGTTGTGAGCCTCCTAATCACATTCAGTTCCTTGCTAATTAAACTAATAAACTCCTCTTTGGACAGAGTTCTCTTATACAACTTCAACTGGTAACCATTAACAAGCAAGGGGATACCTTCCTCATCAGTTGTTCTTATTTGGACATACCGATTCTCATAACATTTTTCCACTAGATATGGGCCCAACCACCTTGTCATTAATTTTCCTTTTAAATCCTTGAATCTTGAATCATACAGAAGGGCCCAATCACCCTCTTGAGAATTTCTCTACCTAATGTATTTTTCATGCTAGATCTTCATTTGTAGTCAGACTACCTCAGTGTGTAGGAGGACCTACAATCTCAATTCATCTAAACCATTGAGTTGGAGTATCCCCTCTTGTTGAGTTATAGTGAGGTCTAGTCTAACTGAACTGCCATCCTTATGGTATTATATTCAAATTCAATGGACAACAAGGCCTTTTTCCATACACTAATTCAAATGTGGTGAATCTAATGGTAGTCTTCCAAGTGTTATTGTAGACCCAAGTGGCTTCTATAAGTTTGTCTGCCCAATCCTTTATGTTGTTGCTAACAACCATAGTCAGAATGTTCTCCAAGGTTCTGTTTGTGACCTCCACTTTCCCATTTTGCCTGAGGGTGATAGGTAGTGTATGCCCTGTGCTATATGTGGTGTTTCTTCATGATATCTTCAATTAGATTTGAGGTGAATTGTCCCTTTATCAGTGACCAACTCCCTTGGGAAACCAAAATTTTAGAAGACATTCTCCCTCAAAGATTCAACCACCTTATGCTTATTTTTTTCCTTCACTCCCTTTGCTTCAACCCATTTAGTCAGGTAACCAGTGCACACAATGATGTACTTCTTCGATCCTAATGGGGGATCAATGAGCCAAACAAAATCCATGCCCCACTTCTCAAATGGCTCCAGAGTCACTTGAGGTTGTAGGGGCATTTCATTCTTGGGTGTGGTCTTGCCCATTCTTTGGCAATGATCGAACCGGGTGGTGTACCATCTTACACCTTAATGTAGAGTGGGCCAGTAGTAACCAGCTTGTATAGCTTTGAATGTTGTCCTCTTAGAAACAAAGTGGCGCCCACAAGGTCCGTCATGGCATGCTAAGAGGATATCAAGGACCTCCTCCTCCCTCACATACCTTCTCAAAATGTTATCTAATCCCAAATTGAAAATATTTCCCCTAATCCAAGTGAAAGGGGAGCTCTTCCTAACAATATTTCTCTTCTCTCTGGAGGATAGATTAGGAGGGAACCTCCCAGCAACCAAGTAATTTGCAATATTAGAAAACTAACGAGATAGCACTGAGATGGAGAAGAGGTGTTCATTTGGAAGTTGATCATCTACCATATCCTCATTCCCTACAAGTAATATCAGTCTTGACAAAAAAATATGCAACCGCATTCTTTTTCCCTGGTTTGTCTATTATAGTTAAATCAAATCGTTGCAATAATAACAACCATATAATTATCCTAGCATTGACATCAAATTTATTCACTAATTACTTAATGGCTACATAATCAGTGTGAACAAAAGTTTCATATCCAGTGATGTAGTGCCTAAATTTATTCAGAGAGTGTACCATAGCTAGGAGTTCCTTTTCAGTTACTATATAATTTAGTTCAATCTTATAAAGGTTCTTACTGATGAAATAGATAACATAGGTTAATTTGTCTTCCACGTGTCCTAAGGTTGCTCCTACATCTCTATCTGATGCATCTGTGTGGATATGGAATGGAAATTTCCAATTGGGACCTCTAAGGATGGGTGTAGTGGTCAACTTGCCTTTAGTACTTCAAAGGCCTCTTTACCTTTATTTATCCAATAGAAGTATGAATCTTTAGCCAATAGTCCAAACAAGGGTGAAACCAATTTACTAAAGTCCTTTATGAACATGTTATAATACTCATACAATCCAAGGAAGCTTCTAACATCTCTTTGTTTTTTAGGGATAGGGACCCCCTTAATGATGGAAAATTTTTTGGGGTCAACCTGTATCCCTTCCTTAGATATGGAATGGCCTAAGATAGTTCCTTCATTCATCCAAAATGCACATTTCTCAGGACTTAATGAAAGATTCATCTCAATGCATTTCTTTAAGACCTTACACAGATTAGAAAGAGCTTCCTGAAAATCACATCCATAAGGGGTGAATTCATCCATGTATATCTCAACAGTGTCATGAACAAGGTCAGCAAAGATACTTAGAACTTCCCTCTGGAAGGTGGCAGTGGAATTATACAAACTGAATGGAAGGAATCAATAAGAAAAGGTACCCCAATGACATGTGAATGTGGCCTTTCCTTGGTCCTCATGGATGATATGTATTTTTTTGTACCCACTAAATCCATCTAAGAAGGAAAAGAATCTCTTCCATGCAAGGCCATCTATGACTTGGTCAGTGAAAGGCAAAGGGAAGTGGTCTTTCTTTGTAGCCTTTCTAAGCTCTCGGTAATCAACATAGGTCCTCCAATTCCCATTTTTCTTTGGGAATATGACGAGGGGGGACACCCACTCACTATTTGAAATGGGGTATATGAAGCTACATCCAGTATCTTTTGTAATTCCTCTTTCACAATGTCCTTAGGAGATGGATTCATCCTTCTCTAGGGTTGGCACATAGGCTTGCATCCCTCTTTGATATAGGAATGATGAGTACAAACTGATGGATGCACACCTTTCATTTCCTTATAGCCCCAAGAAAAAGCATAAAGGTGTTGCCTCAACACATTGCATAATTGCTCTTCTTGCTCAGTTGAGAGAGATGGGTTGATATTTAGAGTTCTGGATGGGCTAATCTTTAAAACCTTGGCATGATCTAGATTAGGGTCAATAGAGCATAGATCAGTCCGGGGATTTTTCTCGAATTCTTTCATCATCTCATCAACTAGCATGGCAGTGGGAGGTTGATTCTATAAGATATCGTCAATAAGGTCATGTTCATCGAGTTGCCTCCCTCCTACAGCAGTTTCTAGTGTACATACTAGGAAGAGGAATGTCTGATAAAACTCTTCTTATTCCTCATCCTCTAACCACAAGGGAAAGTCATTCCAAATATAAGGTTGAGCAGGAGGGTATAACAAAATTTGTTTTGATAGCTGCCCATTCTTGATGGTCATATTCCTAGCCCTGCAACTAATGGAGGCTTAAACAGTGGACAACCAAGTTCTTCCTAGGATGAGAGGGTAACCATTAAACTTGGTTTTGGGCTAGATGAAAAGGAAATCGATAGGGTACTCCTAGGATTCAATAGAGACAATGGTATCCTCAATAACTCCTTTAGGAGCTACTGTGGATCTATCTGCAAGCCGCATGACTATAGTGGTCTTCCTGAAGGCCCACTAGAGGTTGAGCTTGAGCATTGTTTCCTTGGTCATCACATTGATTGTAGCCCCAAGGTCAATCAAGGTATTAGGGACCATAATGTTGTCAATGTTCACATCCACTACTAGGCTACTAGGATCCAAGTACTTTGGGGAGATCACCCTCCCAAGCATTAGATCAGACAGCTTCCCAACAACATTGATAGTGGGGTTATCTCTTCTTATTCTCCAAAGCCTTTTAAAAAACTCTTCTTTGATAAGCTTGTTGTAAATGGGGACATATTTGATGGCCTAGAGAAGGGGTATTTTGACACACAAATTCTTCAATTCTCCCAGAAGTTCTACCTCTTCTAGGGTGTGTTGTTTAGGTTGGATCAACCTTTCAGGATAGGGAGGTGCATTGGCTTGAGGGGTAATATATTCCTTCTCTTCTTCAAGTTATTCAGGTGGAGAAGGTGGGTGAGCATATGGAAGTACCTTCCCAGATTGAAGGTTGATCTCTTGGATTTCCATAACATAAGAAAGATAGGATGTCTCCCCACTATAAACCTGTTGTGTCTGCTTATTTTTTGGGTTCAGATTGGGTTGGGCAGGAATTTGAGGTTGCTTTAGTGGGTTATGGTGAGGGAGTTGTGGTTGAGGTTGAGGAGGAGGCATTAAAGTAGGAAGTTGGGTTGTTTGAGGCCTCCATCCTTGTGAGGGGTTTCCCCATTGAGGAGGTTGAGGTGGACATGGCTAGAAAGGAGGGTTAATAGGTTGAGGAGGATATTGAGGAGTATAAGGCCAAGGAGAAGGTATGGACCATGATAGATGAGTGGAAGGGTTCAAAGGCTAGAAAGTGTTGAAAAATGTGCAAAAAGAAATGTTAAATTTAGAATGTGCTAAAAATAGACCTACTAAAAATAGCAATTTGGCCAGTGAGGTCATTGGCCACATTGGGTGAGAGGTGAAACTGCTAAAAATAGAAAGTTCTAAAAATAGTATTTCTAGGTCCCTTCCTATTTATAGCAGTCCCTAGTCTATCTATAGGAAGTAAAGTTAATTTTGGTCTTAACAGTAGTTGGAAATATTAATTAATTAATTCAGTTGAGTTAATTAGTTAAGGAAATTCGAATTTGAAGTCTTTGTGAGCATGCACATGAGTTGTCCCACTGATTGAGGAATTTATTCTTAATTTCCTCCACTGATTGAGGGAATAAGTATGAGTTCTATAATTAGAGAATCTGCTGACTTAGTTCTAACTAGTCAAGTCCAGTTAGATTATTTTAACAAGTTGTTAAAATAATAAAATATAGTTTGTTAATGCTTGCATGCATGTGACAACTATTATTTTAGATAACTAAGGATTCACCTATGGATAAGTGTTGCATGTCAGCTTTGTCAGAGACCTAGTTGAGATCAGATGTGGGACAATGTACTATCAGATGCTTGGATATTTCTAGTAAGTATTCCTTGCATGGAGAAGGATCTATTATAGGAGATTGGAGGACTTGTGGCCTATATATTGAGGCCTAGGTAGTCCATGATTTTCATCTTCTGATTGAAGATCATCAGAGTACAGAGAGAGCAGGATAGCTATTGAGTTGATTCTTTTTGTATGTTGAAGAGGATTTCCACTTGATTGATAATACAATGTTGGAGTTTTATGCTGGTGCTTTCCCCAGTGATATATTCTGTGTTATGTGTGATTGATTTCTCTTGATCAGTTATGCATGTTTCTACTTGATGTTGCTCATGAATTCGATTATGCTTCCGCTTAATGTTTTGTAGAAGTAGAACAAGTATTATGCTTTAGGACATTGCATATATCGGTTTGTTCTACAGGTGAAATTTCTACATGGTATCAGAGCACAGGTGATCAAGCAAGAACAGTATACTAGCAGGAGAAATTCGAAGTTTATTATTCAGGATATAGATCTCAAGTTCTTATCACATCTATTTCATCGATGGCATTCTATGGTTTGAGGCTTGAGTATGCCCTTGATGGCAGCTCAAACTATATAGCTTGGAAGGATCGCATGGAGGTAGTTTTGGAAGATAATGGTCTTAAGGATTTCATTGATCAAGAAATCCCTAAGCCTACTAACAAGACTAAGCAGGTGGAATGGAGGAAGTGTGTGGCTAGAGCTAGGAGAATTCTCTTGGAGGGAGTGCGAGATCACATTGTCTCGAGCCTCCATGGGAAGGAGACTCCGCATGCAATGTGGAAAACATTGAAAGATTTATATCAGAATAGCAGTGATCAGAGGAAGCTAGCACTGAAGGACAAACTTCAAAAGATCAAATGTCAAAGGGATGAGACGATCTCTATGTATCTGACCAAGCTCATCACATGCAGGGATGAGCTTGCAAGTGTAGGGGTCGTGACATCAAATTAGGATATGGTGAGTCTAGCACTCCTTGGCCTTCCTAAGAGCTGGCATAGCTACCAGGACTCAGTAAATGGAAGGGAGAAACTGCCAGATTGGGAACGACTATGGTCGGATTTGATGCAGGAGGAGATCAGACGAGCACTAGAGACAGTTCTTCATCCATGCATGATGAGGAGAACTGTGCCTTAGCGAGTAAGGCAAAGAAGGGGAAGGAGAAGGTTTCTCTTTCCGAATCCAGTTCTTGCAATCATGGGAAGAATGTTGACGAATCAAAAGTGCGATGCTTTCGTTGTCATGAGGTGGGTCATTATGCTGCAAATTGTCCATAGAGGAAATCCAAGAAGGGATCCGGGGAAGGATCTGAAGGTGAGGCACTTGCTTCAAAGTTTGAGTTGGATTTCACACTCTTCGCATGCATGGTTTCATCCATGGTAGGAAGTGGTTGGTTTCATGACAGTGGAGCTTCTTTCCACATGACCAGCGACAAGAGTTTGTTCAGTACTTTGGAGGATAAAGATCTACAGACACTCATAGTGATGGGTAATGATGAGAAGTATAGTGTCTCAGGTGTAGGCATTGTTATTTTTCAGAGGGAGCATGGATCTCGCCTTATCTTGACCGATGTCAAGTATGTACCAGGACTGAAGAGAAACTTGGTGTCGATCACGATGCTGGAAGATAGAGGCTATGATGTAGTCTTCAATAAGGGAAAGGTTTTCCTTAGACACATCATCACTAGACAGGTGAAGCAGAATAGTTCACGGGTAAAGAACCTGTATGCTCTTGAGGTTCAAGATGCATGCAAATCCTTGAGCAGCAAGGCAACTGATGGAGACTTAGTGGTTGAGAGGGAGGGTATATTACCTCTCAATATGTAGAGCTAGAAGAAGTCTCAGACGATTGTGGAGGAGCCATGATTGGTGCAGCAGATTCAGGAGGTTGTGGAGCAGCCACAACAGGGGAAGCTAAGTGGAGATCGAGTAGAGACATCTACTCATGCAGAGACCTCTAGTAGGGGGAAACTTCGAACCAGGTGGGCTGAGGGATCACATGTAGCCATACCTCTAGGTAGGAGTTGGGGTGATATAGAGTGATCGTCCCAAGGAGGAGGGACAGGATCCTTGAGCTACCCAACCTCTTGGATGAGACCTTTTTATAGGAGCCCCAATGGGGAGTAGCAGGAACTGACTGATTGGGTAGAGACAGATGTGGATGGAGTGGCAGAGAGAGCGACAGTGTAGGGAATCCCAGGACAGTGCATGGCTAGCAGGCTACAACAATGTGAGAGACACAAGTGTTTTGCACAGTGCTATGTGGCACAAAGAGGTGTGCAATGGTGTGATATGCATGGAGATGTTGTAGTAGCACAGATGTCAGAGAGGGAGCACTTGTTAGCAGCAGATAGAGCTTCAGCATCAGAGTATGTTCCTAGCCCAACGGAGTGGTAAGTTGGGAGTCTTTTTGTTCCAAGTGTTGTTGGAGCAAATGGACCAAGTAGATGTGTTGCATGCAGAACATTCCAGAGTTACAGGATCAGGTTCGAGAGAAAGCCTTTCTTGTTGAGAGGGAGTGTTGAAAAATGTGCAACAAGAAATGTTAAATTTAGAATGTGTTAAAAATAGACCTGCTAAAAATAGCATGTCTAAAAATAGCAGTTTGGCCAGTGAGGTCATTGGCCACATTGGGTGAGAGGTGAAACTGCTAAAAATAGAAAGTTATAAAAATAGTATTTCTGGGTCCCTTCCTATTTATAGCAATCCCTAGTCTATCTATAGGAAGTAAAGTTAATTTTGGTCTTAACAACAGTTGGAAACATTAATTAATTAATTCAGTTGAGTTAATTAATTAAGGAAATTTGAATTTGAAGTCTTTGTGAGCATGCACATGAGTTGTCCCCACTGATTGAGGAATTTATCCTTAACTCCTCCACTGATTGAGGGAATAAGTATGAGTTCTATAATGATAGAATCAGTTGAATTAGTTCTAACTAGTCAAGTCCAGTTAGATTATTTTAACAAGTTGTTAAATTAATAAAATATAGTTTTTTAATACTTGCATGCATGTGACAACTATTATTTTAGATAATTGAGGATTCACTCATGGATGACTGTTGCATGTCAGTTCTGTCAAAGACCCATTTGAGATGAGATGTGGGACAATGTACTATCAGATGCTTAGATATTTATAGTAAGTATTCCTTGCATGGAGAAGGATCTATTATAGGAGATTGGAGGACTTGTGGCCTATATATTGAGGCCTAGGTAGTCCATGATTTTTAGCTTCTGATTGAAGACCATCAGAGTACAGAGAGAGCAGGATAACTATTGAGTTGATTCTTTCCGTATGTTGAAGAGGATTTCCACTTGATTGATAATACAGTGTTGGAGTTTTATGCTGGTGCTTTCCCTAGTGATATATTTAGTGTTATGTGTGATTGATTTTTCTTGATCAGTTATGCATGTTTCTACTTGATGTTTCTCATGAATTCGATTATGCTTCCTCTTAATGTTTTGTAGAAGTAGAACAAGTATTATGCTTTAGGACATTGCATATATCGGTTTGTTCTATGGGTGAAATTTCTACAGAAAGGTGCATTTTGATTTGGGTTGTAAGGAGGATATTGTGCAACTTGCATGCCTTGTTGATATGGCCGAGGGCCTTGGGGCCTCCTTTGGTTAATGAAGCAGAGTTGCTTTGAAACACCTTTTTCTCCTTGGTATACGACTTTCAGGCATGATAGAGAGGGACATTTATCTGTTGCATGGTTTTATTCACATATAGAGCAGACTTATATGATGTTCAGTTGGCATTCATTTCTAGAATGTCACTTAGTTCATTTATGGCAAAAGATAACTAGCGCCCTTTCTGCTTCCTCTTGCTTCCTTTTAATCTGCATAGTGTCCAACTATAGGGAAAAGGTATGCAAAATTTCACTCTTTAAATCCTCCAACATACTCCCTATCTCATGTTTGATGGCTGATGTATAGGGAGATGAACTAACCAGGCCTTGACTAGACCTACTCTTTTTCCTAGTAGCCCTAGAATGATTCTTGAATATTGTCTCAATGTCATCATAAGGAAACTAGTAAATGTATCCTCTAGATATCATGTTGAGGATCTCCATTACATATTCCCTAATCCCTTGGAGAAGTACTAGCTTAAGTAACTTAGGGTAAAGGGTACAGTTAGCCCTCCAATAGTTGAGTTGGAATCTTTCCTCATAGTCCTCTAAAGATTCATCTAGCCCTAGGTTCATCCTAAATATTTCCTCTTTTGTTTCTTTATACCTATAGTAATCCTTGTACTTCTCATTGAAGGCTTGTTACTTTTGTGCCTAGGTAGTGATGTTGCCTCTAGGTAAGCTCATAAACCAACATAATGTTTCATCTTTGAGGGTGGATGGAAACAACTTCAGCCTTTGTTCATTAGAGGTATAGTCATAAGTCCTACAAACAAAAACAAACTCAAACATGAATGTGTCAGGGTCCTCATAGGTTAGGCCATGGAAGTGTGGAAGGGAAACATGGCTTGTATTCTTCATTCTGGCCTCCCCATTACTTTCTCAGATAGGAAAGAACTCATTTTGTTTGTTTTCAGCCATGATTTGGTTAGGTGAGATGGGCTTTACCTCCCCTATGGGTTCCTCAAAAAATTTAGGTTACTCACCTAGAGGGTTTTCTAACTCCCTTGTAGCCAGAGAGGGAAGTTCACAACCACCAAAGAATAATGATGGTTGGATTCTTGAAGGGGTGGGGGTTTTTGTAGGAATTTCCCTTGACTATCACTACTCCTATGAGGTATGAAAGAACTAACTTTTTTTTTTCTCTCTCTCTCATTTTTTGAAGTTTCCAAATCAATAGATTGATGCAAAACAAAAAGAAGAAACAAGTAACTTCTAAGTAGAAACAACACCTACTTGGAAACCTCCCCTGCAATGTCACCAAAAGGTGATGAGCCTGGTATTGCAACAAGGATGTTGTAACTCCCAAGACTCTAAAGTTCAATTATCAACCTAAGGTTTGTACAAACTTAAAGATGAAAATGATTTATTCACAATAGGTCAAGCTCTACTCGTGTCACCCCCAATCATTGAATCCAATCAAGGTATGAAATTACCACTCCTTCAGCTAACTACAAAGAAAATTCTTTTGGAAAGACAAAATCCTACTCTACTTGCAAGGAAGTGAACAGTGTCCTAATTGCATAGATGAAATTGCAATTCCTTAAATTTAAAGACTAACTGTAGCTGTAGGAAGGAAAAATACTACTCTAGTTGTAGAAATCAACCATGCTACTCTAATTCCAAACCAATCAAGTCAACACTTTACTTTCAAAATGTAAATCATTAGTTTATTTGCAAAATGCTTTGAAAGAGGAAATGTAATCCACAACACATAACTAGGAATTCCAAGAGTGTAACTTTAAAAAAAAAATTAGGTCTATTCTATTTGCATTGAAGAGTTTCCCTTCATATTACTATATTTAATATATTTTTAGCTTTAACAGTAGGATCCTTACTCATTACATGAAGGAATACTCATTTTAATTCAAATGTGAAAATTTGCCTCCTAATTCTAATTGTTGTCTTGTACTTGCAGTGAAGGAAGGATGGGTCTAGAGTGGTCCTTGGGTCTCCCCAATCATGGATTCCAAGCCTGGAGGTCATTGTTCAATCCCAAAATACAAAAATCAATATCTTAGATAAAATATGTCTGATTTTAGGTAGTGTTACACGACTACTACAAGATACCCTATTTTACTACAGGATTGCACTGTTGTACTGCAGGATTGGATTCGAGAGATTTTTGAGGCTAAGGAAGGTGTTTTGAAGGTTCATGAAGATGTATTATGGTTATGAAGGATGTGCGAGACATTCTCTCCAAGATTAGCACCCTTCAAGGGCCCATCTTGCACAAAATTACATGCCCATGGTGTGCTTCATTGACCCTGAAAAGATGATCTCGGTGGCAGAAATTGAGAGTGGTATTAAATGTCTAGGAGGAGGATGGTAATGAAAAATGGTATGTAGGATGAATGTGACAACCCCTGCAAGTCACTGGTAGTCCCTGCAAACTAATCAATTAACCTCTTTTCCTCTTGGGAAGAACATACATTTAATGATCAAATTGTAGTAAAATAAATCAAAGTGGAAAGAGTGAGTTGAATTTTATTTCATCAAGAAATATTTTATCCTACAACATGCATTGAATTCATTTGCCAAGAAATTATTTTAACTTCTAAGATTCATAAATAGAGCATGCAAGAGAATTATAATCAAAATCCTATTAGCTTGTTGTTGTAGACTCTTCAATCACACTTCCCACAAGAGAGGTGTTGATCACGTCTGCAACCACAATTTTTGTAATTAAATTTCTTCCTAAACAAGGAACAAAATAAAACAACTTAAACAAGAACAAAAATAAAATACATGAGAGGGACTAAAGCCTCTGGGTTGGGGCCAAACCCAAGGATTTTATCCCTCCTAAGATAACTCGGATGTATACCAACAATGAACCTTTCATTAACAGAAAATGGAGTTCAAATACATCATCTAAAAAATGGAAACAACAGTCTCAAGTACTTAGCCTTCAATGGCTCTTCCTACCTCCAAAAATTCAAATCATAATGAGCCCTTAGCAGTGTTTATTTATACAAAAAGTGGCTGAGGGGAATCTCCCTTCAGAGGAGGATTGGTTTTCTCCAAAATCTCGAAATTTGTGGATCCAAATCCCTTAGATCCTTTCTTTCACTTAAGTTCCTCAACTGTCAATGGATCTCGAGCTGGAGATGAGTACAGATGAGTGATTCTAGGGACCACTTCGAGTCAAAGGAGAGTAAATACAGGGGATAGGACTCCTACATTCCCTCTAGTTTCCTCCTACATGCCTCTACATCACAAATGTACTAGAAAAAATCTCTCTTGCCTACACATAAACCACATTAGGCCACAAAGTATGAAAAACATCCTTTAGTCTTCCTACTAAGCACATTATAGCCAAAAGTGTAAATTAATGTGGAGAAAAGAAAGAATATATGTGGTGGAGGACATAAATGTGGGCCTTAAAATATACCTATTGATGAGACCCATCAGTGACATGCATATCAAAATGTATTGACATGAATTATTATTTTAGTTTTTATTTCTTTAATTTTATGGTTATTATTTTTAAAATTGAAGTGACATCATCATAATCATCATCATTATTATTATTAGTATTAGTATTATGTGCAATTACAACATCCGATATAACGCTTAACTGCAACAAATTCCCATATTGGAGTCTCCCTCTTAGCACAAATATAATGATTTGTATTGAACTCCATTAAAAGGTTAAATATTCTATATTTTGGTTTTTTATGATTTATTATTATTATTATTATTATTATTATTACTAAAATTTTATTAAATAATCTTTCCCAAAATCTTAACTTTTGAGTTAATGAAATTATAAATTTTATAAAAGTGTAAAATGGTTTGTTGTTATCAATTTAAAATAACGTGATTAGTAGTAACTAGTGCAACCATATAAACTAAATCGTTGGTAAATGATTACAGGAATTATGAAAATTTTAGGGGCTAATATTCGCAAGCAGCTAATTTTTCATGTTTTTTCCATAAACAAGATTCACCAATCTCCATTTTTCTAAAAATTATTTAATAGTATAAAATTATTTGACCTTAGGAATCACCAAAATTTTATATATACTATATAAAATCATTAGAAAGTCGAATATTTTTTACAAAAAATAAAAATAAAAATAAAAATCAAAGCATTTTACAATTTTCATATTGAAGACTAGTAAGATTCACCGAAGTTTCTAGACTTTAAAATAAATTTCCATCCTTAATTTTTTCTCTCATAGACATCAAAACACTTACCTTGTAATAATATTCCCGATAGGTTAAATCTTTATGATCCACTTGATAACTATTGAAAATTAATTAAAATTTTGAAAGTCCTATATATATGGTTTTCCTAAAAAAAATATATTCCCATTTTATTTACAAGAACATAAACCATCAAACTTTATCTTTGTTGATTTCAAATTTTTTATATAGAACCAATCAAATGGTTTGTTGTGATATCAAGATCACTTATACTTATGTAAGAATTATCAACACAAATCGAATGCCCTTTTAGGATTACACACTTCTCATGTAGGAGGCCACTCATGGTTCTTAATGACATACCATAGGATCAAGAAATATTTTTTTGGGAAGGTCTTATAGTAGATGTGCAAAAGTTTGCGGCAAAATGTGTGGTATGCCAACAAAATAAGGGAGAGACAATCAACACCCTAGGGCTCCTTCAGCCATGATTCATACCAAGCTAGCATTGGGAAGAAGTTTCAATGGATTTTATTGTAGGTTTAGCCAAATCTAAAGGAAAGAGTGTCATTATGGTAATGATAGATCAAACGACAAAATATGCCATTTTTTTCTCTCTTTCTCATCAATTTAAATCAAGTATAGTGGCATAATCATTCATGGAAATAATATAAAAAGCTACATGTAATACCAAATATTATTGTAATTGACAAAGATTAATTTTCACTTGAAATATTTGGACTGAATTTTTTTCCCGTTTAGGTACTCAATTGGCTAAAAACTCTTCTTACCATTTTGGATTTAAGACATCTATGGTATATATCTTTAGACATAGTTACCAGAGAATCCACAGTAAAACTTATTTTTCGTCAACGTTTCAAATCCCAACTGGTATCCATCATCAGGACTTTCTTGAATGCTGATAGAAGAAGAGCTTAATTGAGGGATTTAAATAGTTGTGAGGAGAGTGGATTTTAGGATGAGATGAATGTCGACTTTGTTTTTAAGAATTTTAATTACAGATTTTTAATTTTCTTTTTTTTTAATTATAATTCTTTATCTTAATATTATTAAACCTTAATTATGAACTCAATAAGTATTAATAATACTAATAATTATTAATAATATTAAACCTTAATAATGAACTTAATAAATAATATTAATAATTTTAATAATGTGAAACAATTTTAATTTTAATTTTATATTTATATATATATATATATATATATATATATATATATATATATAAAGAATAGTAATATTGTATTAAAATTTTAAAAATTTTCATTAATATTAATAATAGTTAATGTATTAAAATTAATTAGTAAATTGTATTAATATTAATTTTTTAATCTATTAATATTAATAATAATTAATATTAGTACATTGTATAAATATCATTAATAAATTATTAGTAATAATATTAATAATAATAATTAATATATTAATATTGATAATATTAGAAATCAATATTAATAATTATTAATCACTTAATAATTAATATAAATAGTTAAATGAATAATTTGATAATTAATATCAAGACCTAATAATTAATTGAATAATTTGATAATTAATGTCAAGACCTAATAATTAATATCCAGACCTAATAATTAATAATAATAATATTTATTATGAATATCGACTAGGAAATGGTTTAACTAATTAATAGATTTATTAATAGATCTTAATTAATATTTAACAGTAATAGTTTATAATAATAGTTAGTGATAAAAGTAATAGCTATTATCATAATTATTATTGTAAATGATGTTGTAATTAAAACTAATTATTATTATTGTTATACTTAAACTATTATAGTACAACTACTAACTACTAACTATTAGAATAGGTGAGGAAAATCTACCTACTAATTGCTATACCTGAGAAGTATTGGTGACCTTAATCTTCTTGATTAAGGGCATCCAACTCCCACTAATCTCAATACCATTGTATCTCTTAAGATTCTGTGGATGTTTGATAATTTCAAGAGCTTCTCTAATCTTTCGCCTATGCTGTTGTTCTTCCCTTGCGATAATTGAGGCGCTTTCCATTCTCAATTTGATGGGTAAAGTGAGATTATGAATGGATGTTTAGAAGGATATATATGTTCCGTTGCATCTAATAAATAGACACAATGGTTCAAATGGTTTCCCTTGGCACAATGGCGGTAGAACACATCCTTCCATACTTCATCAAACATGTCACCATTTATGGAACTTTATCGATGGCATCCTCCATACACTAGAGGACCACATATGGCACCAATAGAGGTTCATAAACTATTGAAAGAAACTTGATTATGGAACATAATAGAATGAAACAACAAGCAATCAACATCACAAGGAAAGGGAACATGAAGTGGGAGACTGGGTATTTTTAATACTAGAACCATATAAATAGATGTCCCTCAAGCAAAAAAAGAAGAAAAATAAATTAACATAGAGGTATCATATGGCCCCTATAATGTGTTGTAGAGAATTGAAAATATGGCTTACAAATTGTAGGCTCCTCCATCTTCACGTGCACATCCAACCTATGAAGAGGAGGTTGAGGCCAGCAAAGAGTATATGTCGCCAAGCTACTATGCCAAGAGCGATTGTTTTTCCGCGATCTCTTGTTTGTGTAGGTATTTAGCAATGTAAACAATAGAGTATGGAGCATCATGCGGTGACTACCAAGGAAAAAGGGTGAATATTAATGGCTGCATCCCCCCAATTCGAGCCTTTTTGTTGAGCTTATAAAATGATTTGATTCCCCCGAATACCCTACTTCAAGTAAAGAAAACCCCTTTCCTACTCACATCGCTCCAATAATTTTCTTGGAACTGGAAATGGTAGTTACAAGTCATTCATAACTACTTCTTGATTCCAAACGTCAATCAGTTAAATAATATTATTACTTAATTACATGAGTTTCGGTAGGTATATTACAAACCTCCATGGTAAGTAGACTCCATATGCAATGTGGAAGGCCTTGACAGACCTATTTCAAAATAGCAATGACAATAGGAAGTTGGCACTGAAGAACAAGCTCAGAAAAATCAAGATGGAGAAGGGTGACACAATACTGAAGTACTTGACCAAGTTCACCCAATGTCAGGATGAGCTTGGAAGTGTTGGTGTGACAGTTACTGAAGAAGATCTGGTCATCCTAACACTTTGAGGCATTCCCAAGTGCTGGCATAGCTACCAGGGCTCAGTAAATGGGAGGGAGAAGCTATCAGAGTGGGAGTGTTTTTGGTCTGACTTGGTGCAAGAAGAGATCCCACGGAACACCAAAGATGGATCCTTATCCAAGCATGATGAGGAGGATAATTGTGCCTTAGCTAGAAAGGTGAAGAAAGGGAAACGGAAGTCATCCCATTCCAAATCAAATTCCAGTCAAGGTGGTAAGAAGAATGACATGTCGAAGATTAAATGTTTTCATTGTCATGAGCTGGGACACTATGCCATAAAGTGTCTACACAAGAAGGTCGACAAGAAGCCCTCAGAAGGAGAGGTATGTGAAGCTATTACTTCACAATTTGAGCTGGATTTCACCCTCATCACTTGCATGGTGACATCGGTGATGGGTAGTGTGTGGTATCTAGATAGTGGATCCTCATTCCATATGATCAACAACAAAGAATTCTTCAGTGACTTGGGAGATAAGGACCTCCAAATGTACATCGAAATAGGAGATGATGGGAGGTATAGTGTGATCAACATCAATATTGTTACCTTTCAGAGGGAGACTAGTTCTCCTCTCACATTAAAATATGTCATGTATGTTCTAGGTTTGAATAAGAATTTGGTTTCAGTTTCCATGTTGGAGGACCATGGCTACAATGTGATATTTAGCAAAGAAAAGGCTTCCCTTCATCACATAACCTCAAGACAAGTGAAGAGGATCAACGTTCGAGTGAAGAAACTCATCAAATTGGATGGAGAAGATTGTGTTTCTTTGAGCACAAAAGTAAAGAAGGTGCAGAGTCGAGACATCGGCGAGTTTTGGCATAGAATATTAGGTCACTTGCACCATGAAGCTTTGAAGATAATGCAAAAAATTTCTAAATGACTTCCCAAGGGTACACTAGAGTAGAGAGACACCTGAAAAGGGTGTACATTGGGGAAGGACACCAAATCTACCTTTCATGATAAGGACAGTCAAGCTCAAGCAATTCTTGAAAGAGTTGACCTAGATGTGTGTGGATCGTTCTCGATAGCCTCCATGACCAAGCACAAGTATTATGTAATATTTGCAGATGATTTTTCTCGTAAGTGTCGGATTTTCTTCATGTAGAAGAAAGATTTGTCATTCACTAAATTTTTTGAATTTAAAGAACTTGTTGAGAAAGGCACTGGAAGGAAAGTTAAAGCTCCTATGAGTGATAACAGTGGAAAATATGTGTCAAATGAATTCAATAAGTTTTGTTCATCAAAAGGCATTCGGCAGGAGTTAATAGCACCCCCATCACCCACAGTAGAATGGGGTGGCTAAAAGGAAGAACAAAAGTATTGTGGGAGAAGCACGAGCGATGTTACATGATCAGGGCCTACTGTTTCACTTGTGGGCTGAAGCATGCACAAAATTATATATGTGCAGAACAGAAGTCCTCATTGGATTCTCGGGATGAGTACACCAGAAGAAGCCTTTTTAGGTAAGAAACTAGATGTGGTACACTTCAGGATCTTTGGTTCATCAGTCTATTATCATGTTACCAAGGATGCAAGGAAAAATGTAGAACCAACATCTAAGTTGGGCATATTTGTGGGGTACATTGATACACCTCACAACTATCAGGTCTACCTTCCATCTCATAGGATGACAGTGGTTTGTAGAGATGTGAAGTTTGATGAAGATAAGGCCATGATATGTTCCTTTGAGGGGGAGCTTTAATTACATGCAAATGAGGAGCTTTTAGCTCCAAAGGAATAACCTTCGCATGATGTGGAGCATCCACATGCAGAGGAGAAGAGAGTGGAAGCACCCACTCATGCAAAGACTTCCAGAGATGGAAGTGCACCATAGAGGCTGACAGATTGATGCATGATGCTAGCGAGAATGTGGGAGAACCCATATCACAGCACAAGAAGAGGAGGTCAACATATCAGTACACTGGCTACATGGCTCTGATGAGTGAGAGTGTAGAGATTGAACCATCCTCATTCGAGGAAGCAGTGTAGAAACCAGTATCAGTTGATGCCATGGTAGAGGAGTATGACTCCATTATCATAAATATTGTTTGGGAAGTGGTCCCAAGACTAGTAGACAATTCAATGGTGAGTTCCAGATGAATTTACAAGGTAAATCAAACAACATATGGGAGTGTGAAGAAACACAAGGCAAGATTTGTGGCTAGCAAGTTCTCTCAAGTGGAGGGAATGGATTACAAGGAGAAATTTTCCCCAGTAGCAAGGTACTCTTCAATAAGATCTATTCTAGAATTTTCAGCACAAATGGGATGGAATATACATCATATGGATGTCAAGACAACATTCCTCAACTGTGTGATTGAGGAAGAGGTGTACATTGAGCAGCCAGAAGGATTTGAGACCTTCAACAGAGAGTTGCATGTGTGTAGACTCAAGTGAGCGTTGTGTGGATTGAAACAAGCACCCTGTGCTTGGTACACCAAGATTCGAAATTATGTCACCAGGTTGGGCTTCACCAAATGTGAAGAAAATGTGAACCTTTACCATATTGTGGTTGAAGGCAAATTCTTTATTATAGTATTATATGTCAATGTTTTAATTCTAATGAGTGATGATAAGATGGTAAAATATTGCAAAGAGGATCTTGCAAGATAATTCAAGATAAAGGACTTGGGCCTCATACATTATTTCCTTGGTATGGAAGTATGGAAAGGAGATGAGGAACCATTTTTCTCTAAGGGAAAGTATGCCAACAAGATACTAAAAAAGTTCCACATGGAGAGCAGTAAACCCAAGGAGACTCCTCTAGCAAGGGATTGGAGTAAGGAAGACGCTACTTCAGGTGAAGTAGTGGAGGCTACTATTTACAGGAAGCTTGTGGGTTCAATTATGTACTTGGTGAACACACAACCAAACATATGTTTTTCAGTTAACCAACTTAGTCAAGCAATGGTTAAGCCAACCAAACTCTATTGGAAGGCAGATAAACATGTGTTGAGATACCTTAGAGGCACCACTCAATTTGGTCTTTGGTACATACAGACAGAGGGAGCAAACCTTCAAGGCTTCACAGATGCATATTGGGCAAGGAGTCCATCCGACAGGAAGAGCACATCAGGGGGAATCTTAAGTATTAGGTCAGAAACAGTTTCTTGGTACAACAGGAAGCAAAGATAAGTTGCACTCACTTCAGTAGAAGCAGAGTACATTGTTGTTATTCAGGAAGCTTGTGAGGCTATATGGATGAGGAAGATCCTTGTTGGGTTATTTAGTCAGCAGATGGATCCTATAGTGATATATTGTGACAGTCAATGTTGTATAAAACTCTTTGAGAATCAAGTTTTGCATGATCGGTCCAATCATATCAACATATGTTCTAACCATCTACGAGAATGTGTGTAGAGGAGAATCATGTTGTTGGACTACATTCCTATAGAGGAACAAGATGCAGATATTTTTACAAAGGCATTGTCAAGATGTAAATTTGAGTTTCATAGAGGAAGGATTGGGGTATCAAATAATCCCTTTCTTATTGAGAGGGAGTGCTAAAAATGCAACAAGAAAATCCTAATTTAATTTTGTCCTTGAATTAATTTTGGAATAAATTTGTAATTCCACATCTCATGACAACTTGTATTAGTTAACTAAGTTGATTTGACGTAGTTGGCTTAGTTAATCTGAGTTGAGGGTCTAACTTGAGTAATGTAGAGTATCTCCTACATTATAGGAGCCATGGTTGAGTTTCTTTTGAGTTGTAATTAACTAATTCATTTTAACTGAGTTAAAGTCAATTAAACTAGTTCCAACCTTTGGAGGAACTAGTGGGAGGTCTAGTATTGTGGTTTTGCATGTAGTGTAGTGTGGTGTTGCCTATAGTGATCAACCAGTAAATTAATAATTCACTCATAAATAAATTATGCATGTCATATCTGATAGTTACCTAGTTGAGATTGGAGTTCATGGATAGTGTAATATCAGTTGTATAATCATCTTAATTGTACATGTGGTGCATGCAGTCAGAGGAAGGACTATGAGGATTGTGCAATTCCAATTGAGGAATTTCCCTAATTAATAAGGGGCTAATTCCCAAGGAAACAACGCAAGGAAATAGGGACTTGGGAAAGCATAAAATTGGTTAAGTATTGACCTGAGCTTATCTAGGAAGTACTGAGATAGATAGAGATAGTGCAGAGGTTGCTTGAGCTTGAGAAAATCATTGTAATCTTCTCATATTTTCTAACTAATGCAATATAAAGATAGCAGGGGTTTTTAGCTATGGATTTCCCCAGGAAATTATTTTGTGATGTGTTGATTGAATTCTTTCTCTTGTATGCTTCGTGATTTCACGATCGTTTAGTTGTTTTAGTAAATTACAACTAACAGTATGAATCTACTAGGAATTTCTACAGAAATGGTTTGTTGGACACATAATTAATTAATTAATATGCATTGGCACAATTAAAGCAAACTTGGATTATGCAAAATGTGGTAGTGCGGATTAACTACAATGAAAAATTTCTCTATATTTTTGTATTCTTTGGAATTAAATATGTTCATTTTTGAAGACATTATGTTGGTATTCTATTACTAATAGACATATATCTAAGATCCAAAACTATTTTCAAATGTTAAATTTCATTTAAAGAAACAAAAAAACACTAAATATAATAAAAAATATGAAATCATATCTTTGGAAATTTATAGGAAACATTATCATAACATTGATACAGAGTCAAATTCAGTAATAATTATATTCAGAATCAAATGTCAATTACCATAGCCATAATTTAGATATCTACGAGATCATATTCAAAACATAGTAATTAAAGTCAAAGTTATCAAACAAAGCTAGAATTGTGCAACGAAAACTACAAAGTAAATGCATTTGTTCTAGCAAAAATTGGGATTGCGCTTCCATAAAATGTAACAAAAATGGCATCTACAACCAAAAAACAATAATTTGTATATAGTAATTAGAAAATATCACCATAACATAAAATTCTCTTATATTAGCTAACAAAAAATCGAACGTTGAACAATTTGAAAATACTTACAGTATGCAAAACCATTTTTCATGACTATGCTTTTGTTAGATGTGTTATGAGTCGATGAATTGTTGCACAAATGCATTCACCATAGTTTTAATGTAATCCTTGTCAAGAGCAACTGTAATTCCCATTTTCACGTTTTTTAGTGAAAATACCTTTTTCAATTTTACTAACTTCTTGCACTTGGGAAACCAAGATGAAGTTCTGCTTATTGAATTTAGCAAAAGTAATTAGCCATGTGTTAATGTGTTCTGCAATAAAATTAGTGATGCTATCAAAATCAAACGTCATTCTCTATTTTTTCTGGTCCAATACATCTTTTAACGTGTCACTTGAAATTAATTCAAAATCGTGCAAGATGTGTAGACTCTCTAAGCGTTTTATAATTTATGTTTCCCTGAGATATGCATCACTTCTCCTCTTTCCTGGCTTACAACAGTCAGAAATGGTATCCTTAGGTATATTGATCCTCTCCACCCATCCAACTTCTGATTGCTTTATTCGATTAGCATCTGGAAGTTGTTGGTTTTGTTTTGTGATATCAGAGAGTAGTGCTACAAGCCTTTGGATAAAAGAAACTAACTCATTGTTAGCAAATTTTCTATCTTCCTCAAGATTATTGTTAACCAAATTCATAAATGTCATCATTTTTTGTTGCAAACACATTAAATCAAAAATTGCTTGTCATGCATCACCAACAATTTCTAATCTTTGGCATATGTTATTGATGATATGTGACTTCACTACATTAAGCAGCTTGGTATCCTTGTTAAATGTTTCTGGTGTTGCAGTAGAAAAACTTGACAATGAAGGTGATTATATTACCAGTGGAGCAATTAATAGAGGATATGGATTTAGAATGTATTCTAGTACTTTTAATCTCCTTTTCATTCTAAAATTTTCTGCAATCACTTTTGCAACAGACTAAACAGCTACATTAATGATAGATTCATGCAATACCATGAACCCATTTGCATCAACGTTAGACAAATCAATAGCCACCTGTTCTTCACAGATAATCTTTTCATTTTCAAAATTTACCTTCTCAAATCTCAATTTTTTGTGGCTTTGTCATAATTTACATTTTGCAATGTCACAAGATGTTCATCGAAAATAATGGCCTCTTCTTAAATTTTCTCCATTGTCTTCTAATTCTTTGATAAACAAGTGGTAACCGAGTCAGGTGGTATGCGATTACCATTTTCCATGTATATAGCCTGTTGAATGCTTTCTCTATTTATGAAACTTTTGGACTTGACTATTTGAACCATATGCATTTTGTCTGGAAAGTATTTGTTAATATTCTCTTCCTCATCTCAATGACTTAATAACTTAACATGAACCAGTTTTCAAGTACGAGGAATTTTTCTCTTTCCTAGACTCGAGGATGAGGTTGCAACAATACCTGGTGTGGAAGTTGAAGATTTTTATGTAATATTTAGAGGTCTATGCATCTACATTTCTTCCCTGTTGATGTTGGTCACTTGTGCAACTCTTTAAGCATCCATTTCCAATATTTGATATTTGGTTCTCTGCTATAAATTTTTGGTGTGTAAACATATTTTGAATTAGACAAAGATTTAGATAAACTATTTCCTTGCACATTATGAGATGCGAAAATTTCATTGGTTTTTTGTTCAAATGCAATCTAGGTTATTAGGGCAAAGCATATGCAAATAGTAGAGGGAAAAGAGAAAGCAATAATAAATTGATAAAATGGAATGTGTGTTGTATTTGATATAGTTGATAAGATGTAATGACTATTGCATTTGCTGAAGCATTTTCCAAAATAGTTTCTCAAGTTCTTGTGTTCATAAGATGCGAAAAGAGAAAATAGAAATCCCTAGACAATTCTGCAAAAAAATAAATACGTTGGAGGGAAAAAAATGCAAAAGAACCTAAGAAATTGACAAATGAATTGTTGGATAATGTTGACTCTGCCCAATTGTGAGCCTAAGAAAGTATTCACTACTGCAAATTTATTTGTTTCTTTTGTCTTTCATTGGCATATTCAAATACCACTTGGTTGATTATATAAGTGTGAATAGCTTGTTTTGTTTATCTAGTACATACTTTCGCTCCCAATCTCACCTAATCTCACAATTTGCTGCTTTAGTCCCAATTACCAATTTTTGCCAACATTTAAGAGAAGTAATGGAAATAAGCATCAATATTCCAAAGCCATATTTTCCACTTAATGCACATTTTTCTCTTCTTTTAATATCATTGAAATATGTGTCATTACAAATAGAAATTTGCGATACAATATAAGGTCATTGCCTACCTATGCTACATTTTGAAAGGTTTTCCTGTGCATTTTTTAGTTTAAATTGTTGAAAGTATGGCAAGAATTTCTTGGAATCATGAATTTGGGTTGAGTTTTCTGAGCAATCTGAGTGTTGCGCAAGTTTTTGAAACAGCTAAACCCATATATGTCAAAAAAAATTGATTTTAAACAACAAAAAAATAATATTTGTGATTATGACAACTAGGTTTGAAACTGTCAACAATAAATGTAAACAAAGGAAATAAATATTTTTCACATATGTGCTCAACTACTTCTATCACGAATTGATTTGGTTACTGAGTTGGTCCCACCACTAAATTGTTGTTGATTCATTTTATTTTGATAGAGTATGAAAAACGTTGAACGAAACTTGATTTATGAATAGTCTGATACGCAGTTTTCAAATCACGGTACAAAGATAATTGTCATAACATGTTCTAGCTAGTTGCCTATACATTTTCCCATCATTTCTAACAAAGGTTTTCATTTACTAATGTTATTAATCATGACTTAACAATCCAATTCCAATTGTTCTTACTACCATTTTTCTTATTCGTTACTGGATTCAGATTTGATTCATAGATTTATCGACAAGTTTAATACTTTCAATAAATAGCAATTGAACTTACAAAATTTAACGTTAATGGTAGGTGGTAAAATATATCTCAAAAGTCGAAAATTATCTCCTTCTTCTATTTTGTTAACTATTATTGCTTTAATATTGTTAATATACATATACTAAGTAGCAGGAATTTACAAAATAAAATAAATATGAATTCATTGTGATCATGTTCATTATTATATAGGCATTCAATACGACAGTATAAAAATATATGTACAAACGCAATCACTTAAAACTAACAAAAAATTTTTCCATGGCTCTATTAATGTTCTATACATAGCGTGAATTATCTCTATATAATAATCATATAAATAACAATGGCTCGTCCTACTGCTAGCTCAAAATCAAAGATGGGAAAAATACCAAACTGATCAGCCGAAAAATGTCAAAACGGTTTACAATTAATCTTATAATGAAAGCCCTTAATTAACTTTTTTATTGACATTAAAGCATATCGCTAAACATTGGTATTGATTTGTGCTATCAGGAAATGTATGTGGAGCTTCAAAATGCATGACGTAAAAGTTATTCTACACATAATCTCCTTTTCACAATAAATGATCTGCACAAGGAAGCATAATAGTATTAATTCGAGATTTTTTTAGTCGTGTTTCCTGGTGTGGTCGCATATACCCAAATGTAATTTTTGTTAACCATTATCTATTAGCATAAATGTGTTATGCGAAAAATATATGTATCGAAAAAGTATATGATGATAGAAATTCATACAAGGATGCAAAACCTTTTGTGGCTAGTATGGATATTCAGAAGTTCACCGTTCACTCCTCCATTTTTTCCAGTTTGAAAGCATCGAAATTAATGATAAACAATATAATAATCCAATATGTATATATACACACACACACACACACACATATATATAAAATTAAAGCCCCAAATTGGGGTACTCATGCCAAAGCACAAGTGTTGCATGAAAGGCCATCGGGCCCTGCACTTTCTCCATGCGGGTATTAACTCCCCTACCATGAGTTGTCCTGACATTCATTCCTCCTATAAGATGATCTCCCTCATGCAATTTGCAGTTAAATTCAGAGTCTGGCAAGTGGTATGCTTCAGTTTGGCAATATGGGCAATGAATTTGGGCTGGAAGGTGAGTGGAAGTGTCTGGGTTTGGGTCTGTGGTACCTCACTAGGGTTTTTACCTTGGGTGAGGAGTGCAGAAGATGACTGCAATTTTCGGTTGTGGGTTGGGATATGTCTCTTGGTCTACACTTGGGATCCAAGCACCCGGATAGTCGCGGTTTGGTGTTGTTTCCATGCCTTCGCTCGCTATAATTCCTCTTCACTCCTGCAGCAAAGTCTTGTTCCAATTCGTTCTCGAGGAATCTTGTTGGTCTTCACAGGTGCATGGGTATCACTCTAGTCTCTGGTAAATTGTGTCATGGGTTTAGGTCTCCTCTCTAGCTCGAAGATAACGATAGTCTTTTCTTTCGTAATTGGGGTCGTGTTTTCTATTTCTGTCAAGCTTTGGGGTTGTATATGGAGATTGCTCCACTTGATTACCTGGTCTAGGTAAACTCTTGCTCGTCTTGCCCCTCTGGTTGTGTTGTCGGTTTCGTGATTCATACTTGTTCATGGCAGTGTGTTCATGGTATTAGGTAGACTTTTGTTTTGTGCAGGTTCACTCTGGGTCTCTCTGTGAGCTCCCCCTGTAGCGTTCCGTCAACCAACATTACTTGCAGCATGCCACGCCAATGGGGTTGCCCTCACCATGGGAGGGGCCATCATGCCTAGGCTAGGCATCCTGAGCCAGGCCACCATTCGTCCTCTGCCAGCTCGACTAGCCAGGAAATAGAGGATGCTGAGGAAATTTCTCCAACCAATTCGCCAGCCCACCTTATGGCCCCAACTTCCATGGAATCCATTGCAGAGTAGCCACGTCACATGAAACTTAACTTTGACATTCTCAAGGACCACAGGTATGAATACCTAATGACATTGTAGCCTATCTTGATGATATTCAATATAGTCAAAATGAAATTCTGTAGCAGTTAGACAACCTATGGCATAGTCAACGCCGCAAAAATGACCACCGCCATAGCTGGAAAGCACGGGTGGAATATATTGACTTCCATATTTATGATCATGTTAGTTACTTTGCAGCTCCCCCTATAATGTCCCCCCATCCCCCTCCTTGATATGTTGTTGTCATTTCAAGTCTCTTTTTGTGTTACTCCTAATATGCTAAGGCCACAACACCCTTCGGAAATAATGTATGAAAATTGTTGGTTGTCTCATCAAAATGAGACAACCAACAACAAAAACTCTTGAGATCATTTTTGCATGCTATGCTATTTTGAAAATCTAATGAAAACTATTTTAAATGACAAAAAAATATAAAATTAAAACAAATTAAAAATATTGATTTAGATATTGGATAAACTTCGATTTAAAGTTATAATTTCTTTATCAATATTTTTTTTAATTTAAATAGGTAAATATTTTTTTTGTTGAAATTATATACTTAAATATTCTTGCATTCTCATTTTATTTTATTGGATGCTTAGTATTCTCATCTATATGTTTACATATTTTTAATATAAATTTATAACCATTATATATAAATATTAAAATCCCGTTAGTAAAATAAATACTAAAATTCAATTATATGTTAAATATAAATATTAAAATCCAGTTAGTGAAATAAATATTAAAACCCAGTTAAATCTATATGAACTAATTTTTAATATTTATATCACTAATTAGGTTTTAATATTTATATTTACATCACAAACTATGTTTCAATATAAAATGCAAATTAAGTTTTTAGTATATAAGAAAGGAAAATAAGTTTTAATATTCACATCACAAATTATAATAAAGAAATGCAAGCACAAGGGACCCATCCCAATCTATAAAATTAAATTTTCAATTTTGATTTTTCTATTTTATTTATCATGTGATAAAGAAATGCATGTCCCAATTTATAAATAGTATGGTTTGGAAATAGGAATGAATATAGCCAATTAAGTTTTTAATTAAAATAATAATAATAATAATAAGTTTTAATAATCACATCACAAATTATAATAAAGAAATGCAAGCACAAGGGATCCATCCCAATCTATAAAATTAAATTTTCAATCTTGATATTTTGAATTTATTTATCATGTGATAAAGAAATGGACGTCCCAATTTATAAATAGTAAGTTTAGAAAGAGGAATGAATATAGTTAAATTGTTCGGCCTTGTAAATCATATAAATTTATGATATTATTTGGTGGAAGGGTAAATGATATGTAAATAATAAGTAAAATAAAAATCTGATAAAGTAAAAAAAATTATTTGACAAAGTGGTGTCAAATTTATACTTGTTAACACATAGTAAATATGTTATTTACTTAAGTATGAGTTATTTTCAAAGATTTCATTTTTGGATAGTTTTATGTAAAACTTAAGAATAAAAAATCATTATACAAGTATCTAAAAATCATACATGAATATAGTAACCATATCTTCAATTATGACATAAAATATGTGAGATAGTTATCCACATGGCACATGGCATTATTATACGGTATCAAGGTCTCAATAAACCTTGGTCCAATCAAATATTTAAAAAATAATTTTTTAACAATATTAAAATATAATTTTTTTTCCAAAGTTAAAATGTTTATATTTCAGAATTATATATATATATATATATATATATATATATATATATATATATTAAAATATTAAATTATAAAAAATTTAACTATACACATGAACATTGTTTTAATAAAATTAAAAATAAAAATATTTCTAAATATTTATTAAAAACTAATATAAATCCACCTTAATTCCATTCCAAGTATCTATCTTAATTGCACACTTATTAAGCTTGGATAAGAATCGAATTTCTCTAGTGTAAAATTTCATTCAACATAATCTTTCTCGATGCTTAATAAATAATAGAGTTAACATAGTTTTTTTTTGGGTTCAAAATTGGTCCTAGAGCTAAATGACTACAACCATAGAATATTGTTTTGAGCAAATTCACCAAAACAAATCACTTTCTACCAGCTCAAATTAAAAACCTAACCCAGGAAAATTTAAACCAATAAATGACTTTTCAATAATAAAATAAAACTTTTATTATTAATATTATTTCCACATAAATCTATTTCACACAATTAAACTAAGTAAATTGGAATTGATCGGAGGTTAAACAATTATCCTAACCATTTTCCTTTAACCTGCAATCTGAATAAAAATGCCCATTTTCTCTGTGAACATTAAACATCATCAAACACATATAATATGGCAACATAAATATTGCTGTTATACTGGATAAACATTGCTTCATAGCAGAGTGGAACTTTATTATTAGTAGTAGTATTGCTGAAATCCATATGAATCACTAAACGCACTTGAAGGAAGCCACTTTTAATGGATAGCTGAAAGAGTTGGCGTATGTAAACGATACAGTGCTTCCGGCCGTCAAAGCCTTACCATCGTTTACCAGGCAATTGTCGTATGCTAAGCGCTTGAATATTTTAGGGTTTACAGTTCGGGCCGAGGCGAACGAGCCACAGCTGAGGTGGATTTCTGCCATTACACACCCAGTGGCGCACGTATTCATAACTCGTACAGAAAATGCTGGTATGCCGTTTGGCAATGGTTTTGTGGGCCCCTGAGTCACTGTAATATCGTGCTTTGAACATGTATTAATGGCATCCAGGCCTACGGATCTTCCTCCTGCTGCTGCAACATCTGAGATAAAAGCCAGAAATATGAAGAAAGCAAGCATTAGCGAAACCACCTTAACAAGAAAACAGCGGTTATTAGCACTGCACAAAGAGAGCATCATGACCACCGTGAATGTGAAGGTGATATGTTTTATGATCCCTTATCCTGCAATGGTATTGCATCGCTATGGCTTTATAGTTGTATTCCATCAACCCAAAATATTACAGTAATGACTAAATTTGGACTAAATTTAGCTGTCTAATACCTGGATAACTACTGGAATGCCTATCGAAAAAGGTACAGTTTAATTTAATTACGGAATTTATCACCTCACTACTTATCTGTATTTAGTTCACATTATTATCACGTAACTATTTATCAGTATTTAGTTCACATTATTAGGGAAGTTTAATTAATAGGAAAACTGGTTTTTGACCACCACCTTTTTTTTCATCAATTTATTCAAATTTTAAGAGAAATTTTAAAGAAATTAAAAGTTTAGGTTCACATTATTATCACGTCACTATTGGTTATTATTTAGTTCACATTTAGTGAAGTTTGATTAATAGAAAATATGGTTTTTGAAAAAAAAAAATCCATTAATTTATTTAAAATTTGATAGATATTTTAAAAAAATTATGAGTTTCATAATTTGTGAGTTTTATACAGCCAGACTTGATCACCAACTTGAAAGTTGTGCTTGGTTTTTGAAAAAAAAATATTCCATTAATTTATTTAAAATTTGATAGATATTTTAAAAAAATTATGAGTTTCATAATTTGTGAGTTTTATTGATCACCAACTTGAAAGTTGTGCTCCATCCGATGCTTGTCATGCGTTGCCTTGTACTTGGCTTGGCTCTTTTCCAGTTGTTCCTATAGTGCTTGGTGAATCTCTTGGATTTGTTCAATGAACCTCGTTGCTTTGTCCACATTATTGTGTCCATCACCTGCTATGTCTTTACCAAAGATAAAATCCAAGGGAGACTCTCGTGTGAAACCAAAACAGGTCTCAAAAGGAGATCTTTGTGTAGAAGAATGTTTAGCACGGTTGTAAGCATGTTGCACATAGCATAAATGTTCATCCCAAAGTTTGGGATGCTTGCTGCAATAGTCTCTGAGCAACACACATAGTACACCCCCTTACATATCTAGAAACTGCCTCATTCATTTTAGGCCAATAACAAAATCTTTGCAGTTGTGCAACTATTTTACTTACACCAAAATGACCTAATATTAGAGAAGTGTGTGCTTCTCGAATTATCTTTACTCTTTCAGTTTGTGGAATGCATAACTTTCCCAAATGATACAAGAGTCAGTCCTTAATATGATAATCCAATTCTTCTATTTGTTTGCCATGACTTAAAGTTGCATATATATCTTTAAAATCTATATCTTGATCATACTGTTCAATGTAGCTTTCATGCAATACTGAATTATGCTTAAGTATAGTAGATGCATTAATGATTGGTCTGGACAACATATCTGCAACTTTATTGTGTATGCCCTTTTTATATCTGATGACTAAATGAAACTGTTGTAAGAAACCCATCCACCTATAGTGTCTTGACTGCTGCAACTTAGTTTGGGAGTGTAAATATTGAAATGGTTGATGATCAGTATGTATAACTATCTCTTTTCCCATTAAATAATGTTTCCACTTTTTCACACTATGTACTAATGCATACAATTCTTTATCATATGTGGGATAATTAACTACCGTAGAATTAAATGTCTCAGAATGATAACATATGGGTTTACCATGCTATATCAACACTGCTCCCATGGCATTGTCATTGGCATCTGTTTCAATCTCAAATGGTCTTTGAAGATCAGGTAGTGCTAGTATTGGTGTTTTACTAATATTTTATTTCAAGGTGTCGAAGGTTTTCTGTTGTTTGCCTCCCCACTGAAACACCTTGTTCAATCCTATCAAAGCATGTAAAGGCACTGCAATTAAGGAAAAGTTAGCAATAAACTTTCTCCAATATTGTGTTGCCCCTAGGAAGCTTCTAACTTCAGTAGCAGATTTGGGTTTAAGCTAGTTTACAACGACTACAACCTTAGATGGATCTATCTTCAATTCACCACCCCCTACTATATGACCCAAATAATTTAGAGATGTTTTACCAAATTCACATTTTAAGAGTTTAACATAAAGTTTTTCTCTTTTTAAAACATCTAGAGTTTGTTTGACATGCTTTAAATGTTCTTCCCATGTTTTACTAAATATAAGAATGTCATCCAAATATACAATTAAAAAATCATCAATAAATGGTCTGAGTACATCATTCATTACTCTCATGAAAGTAGCAGGAGCATTAGTTAAGCCAAAAGGCATAACCAGCCACTCATACAATCCCTGTTTTGTTTGAAAGTAGTCTTTTATGCATCTTGCTCTACAACTCTGACCTGATGATAGCCACTATGCAAGTCCAACTTGGAAAAATAAACAACTTCTTTCAACTGATCTACTAGATCATCTATGCGGGGAAGGGGATAATGATTTTTTATCGTTGTCTTATTTAGTGCTCGATAATCAATGCACATTCTCCATGAGCCATCTTTCTTTCTCACCAAGACAATTGGAGACCCACATGGTGATGTGCTACGTCTGATGAACCCTTTCTCAAGCAGCTCCTGTACCTGCTTCTTGATTTCTGCATTCTCTAAAGCCTGTACATTCCAATGTTAGGCAATGGAGCATCTTGCTGCAAATTAATATCATGTACTATTTCCTTTTGGGGTGGCAGACTTTTAGGTTCTTGGAATAGTATATCATATTCTGAAACAACTTTTTCTAAATCAACTTGTTGTTTAGCATTACAGCCCTCAAATATTTTGGTTTTATCAGGTTTCTTTTCCTTTACAACCATTAGTAAAAATTGCTTGCATGAATTTACAATTCTTTTCATCTGCCCTGAGTTTATGAGAGTATAATTATTTTTGAGTTTGTGAGCTCTTACAATATATTCGATTCCATCTTTAACGAGTTGATACTTGTTTTCTACTCTATAGAAAATTGCCTTTCTATCATACAAGTAAGGACTTCCTAAAACAATTCCACATATATCCAAAGGAACTATATCTAACTCAACCTCATTTACAAATGCTGACCTAAAAGAAAACCTAGGTTTGCATTGTCTAGTCACTTGTAGTTGTGCTTTATGACATAACCAACCTAATGGATATGGCTTCTTGTGAGGTGTAATCAGTAATCCCAACTTCTTTACAATTGCTTCAGAAATTAAATTTACTTGTGAGCCACTATCAAACAAAGTATCAATCTTTTGATGTTTGGAAATAACTCGAATATGAAAAAACTCATGTCTTTTCCTCTCATTTTCTTCATTATCAGTAGATTGTGCAGAATTACTAGTAGATGCACCAGAATTTTTGCCTTTTATACTGGTGGTTGCAATGGTTGTTTCATCTCCTGAGTCTAACCCCAAATCTCTTTGAATAGCTGCAACAGTCTTCTTCTTTTTGCCATCGAACTTCTTAGGTCTCAACTCTGGATGCAAAATCTAGCAGTGTTCATCATCATGCTCATCCTTTTTACAGTGAGTGCATGAAGACTTTATGTTTTGTACAGCATTGGCCTTCCTCTCTTTCCATTTCTGTTTTCTCTTCTCCTTGTTCTTGCTTGCAGTGGGTTTGGATGATCCCCCAACTTCTGGGACCACATTCTTGCCTCTAGCCTCTAAATGGGTAGCTTGAACAGAGACCTCATCTATGCTAGTAGGGTTAAACATGATAATGGTATGTCTTAAATAATTGTGTAAACCACCTATATACTTCAGCAGAGTTTCAGGTGAGTCTAAAGAAATTCCTAGAATCAATGCTCTTTTTCTAAATTCTTGAGTATAACCTTGTACACTTTTCCCTTTCAATTGTCGAAGAGTTTGCCAGCTCATCATGGCTTGTTGCATATAAGCTAGTGGATAGAATTTCTTTTTAATTGCAGAAACAAATTCACTCCAGACAGATAGAATTTTACCATGTTTCTTCATGTCAGCTTGTGTTCGACCTTCCCACCATACCAAGGCAGTTCCTCCAAGGCGTAGGCTGGCCAGCTGAATCTTACTTCTATCTGAGTCAATATTCTGCACCCTGCAATACATATCAATCTATCTAATCCAATTATCCAGCTTCTCTGCATTCAACTCTCCATCATAGATAGGCAAATCAAATTTAACATCTAATTTAATCAAAGATGTCCTCTTCTTATTTTCAGGGCTATTAGGAGGTGTGAGAAAGTTTTCTTCTTTCCCTTTGCCTTTAGAGTGGTCATGGAGGAGAGATTCTTCTTCTCCTTTATCTTTGGAGTGTGATGAATCTGCATCTCTACCTTTCTTAAACTCCCTATACATTTCCTCTACCATGGACCTCATGGCTAGGAAACTATCTATGAACTGGGGGTCTGATCCCAAGGGACTTTCTTCTGACATTTTCTTCTTAGGATAGACTCTTCCAATTTCTGGGTTAGCTTCAACCAACTCTTCTTCCCCTAATTTAAGCTTTGACCTAGTTAGCATTCAACAACAAAATCCAGCACAAGCTTGTCTAACCTTAACAACCTAGAGCTCTGATACCACTTGATCTGAAATCACTCGTGAATGATCTCAGAGAATTAATGAAGGTATTACAGACTCATGTGCTGGGGTGTGCCTATGTTATTTTATGCAACGGATCGATAAGATTGCAAAATACACAAACACTTGAAGTAGTAAGAGAAATGCAATAAGAAAACACATAAGCACAACAAGTTTAATAAGGAGATCACCCAATCCTCCTAGGCTACGTCTCCTGGTCCAACCTTTAATGGTGGCCTTTCTATTGTGTCTTAAAAAGCATATTTTTTTCAATAATGAGCTCGATTTGAGTCTCATTCAACAGAGGATGATCAGTAGGATTGTACTTGGATTCCCCAAGTCTCTAGAGTACACAGACTCCCCTTACTGAATCTCGACCTCAACTGGTCACAGTGGTATGAGTCCAATCTAAGACTCAATACTTGACAGGTTTACTCAGAGGAGTTAGCTTGAACCTCTCAAGCCTTCTCTGGAGTTCACAGACTCTCGGACTCTCTCTGTCTCTGTCTAGCTCAATACTGCCTTTGCTCTACAAGTCAGCTCGGCTTCTTCTTTGTTCTCTGCAATTCACTTCTCTCTGGCCTCTCGGCTTTCTGCTTCCTCTCTGCCCTATCTTACTCTCTGTCAGTTCGTGGCTTAAAGCCAATCCGCTTCCTGACTGTTCGTTTCCGCTTCCCAGCTGTCTAGATCTCCTACCTCTGTCCGTTTGAATTCCCCTACTTTGCGTCATCATCACTGTGTAACGCTTCACAGAGAGGTGGCCACCTATTTCCTCATGAACTAAGTGTTAGTTCTCTTTGAACGGTCGTTATTTCCGTTGCTCCAAGATTGTCCGCGAAACTGATTCCTCTGCCAACTCATCGGTCATGCTGGACCTCAAAACTTATGCGACTAGGCCTATTTCCCCGTCGAATCCGATCATCCATCGAATCATTTCTCCGTTGTTGATCTGGAGCCTCCAGATCCTATGGTCTCTGCCCATATCAGGTGGGTAAGTAGCATGACTTTTACCCGTCCAATGGGAGCGGTTTTCTCTCTCGTCTGCCAGACACGTGTCACTCAGTGTATGACATCGGGTGGGACTCGGTCAAACCCGCTTACCGCTTGAAGCCTTTTCGATATCCTGCTGGTTTTAGTGTGGGACCCTCCTTCTAACGGAATCGACGATTTCCGTACGGTTTTATGCTTTCCTCGGGACTGAGCACTTAGGGGCTTTCCCTCACTGAAGGGGATGCCCTGCAATATGCGATTAGTGCTTTAGCACTAATCACGTATCAGAAACTACCCCTGTTTCTAGATTTGACCTCCCATTTTTCAATTTGTGCTAGTGCGCGGTTACCATGGGCCAACAGTCTACGCTTTTTGACTGAGGGTCCTCGTTGCTCCGTGTTGATCACAAATTTCCATTGTTTAGAGGTTATTTCTGATAAGCTCGACATCCATAAGACTTTGAAACTTTGGCATGAGTTTTATAGAGTTCATGAAACGTTTAAGAGTGTTTAAGGATCTGATTCGGATCACAATTGTATCTATATACCTAACTTCCTAATTGCCTTACTCTTTATAATCTTCCCCACTATAGATGGACCTGCGTAGATAGAATAGTAGTTATTAGCGATCCCATTGAAAGGATATCGAACAGAAAATGTTGTTAGATAATGGATATCGATCATTATGAGAGTGGTCTACAGAGATGTTATCCTTGACACCCCAAAAATCCTAAAAATAGTGTAGTCGTCCTGTAGACTGTATAACTGAAAGAAAATATGTAGGAGTAGCTCTAGGGAAAATAGCAACAAGTGATTCATTTCCATCTTCCTACAAAACTCTACAATGAAATATATTTTCACAATTAAATCTATAAATAGTATAATATTTATTTATGATTATTTTTTTAAAGTTAGGCATATTTGAAGGAGTGCGGAGGATGCTTTTAAGCTTTCATTGTGTAGACATTTGCACTCCGCACTAAAGACTTCGCTAACAAATTGATTAAAAATTTTAAATAACACATAATTAGTCAATGAAGCTAATTAATTGATTAAAAGTTGTAATGGCACAATCAAATCTTAACTCAGGTGGCATTGTATGATTTACATGTCATTCAATAAATCGAATGCGTAAAGTAATTTCTTGGTCAACAAAACTTTCAAAAATCATTTATGCAGAGGAAGATTTGAATATTTCATTGTGCAAGTGTAAAGGGATGTGCGGAAAGAAATTTGTACAACCAAAACTTCGTTCATTGCATTGAATGCTTAATCACCATCGTTCTTATTGAGTGAAGCTTTTTTGTGTGGGTTTCACATAGAGCTAATTTCACATCTATGTGTTAGTATCATTTAGTCCTAGTGACCAAATTTACTCTTTTCATATTTTTAATAAAGTATTTGGTCAAATTATTATGTTTTCAAATAAAATTTGACATATTTTGGTTGTCAAAAAGGTCCTAAGTCATTGTCTAGGTGTAATGCTACTCTCATGCCATGGTCATCAAGGTCAATAAATCAGTTTCATGAGTCTTTGAGTCACCAAGGTCACTTTTTCCTTTATTAGAGGGTCATCATTAAAGAAACTGAAAGAAAGAGTCATGGTGTCATAAGGTTGATCATGAAAGTGTCATGAATGTCTTGTTGGTCTTGTCTTGTTGGTGTGTGATCATCATATCTCCATTTAGGGTCATATCATTCATCATCCAAAATTAGCAAGGTGTCATGAGAGTTAGCAAGTTAGGAAATAAAGTTTCTCAAAGGGAATCAAAGGTACATGTATATCACTTGTAAATATAATGTTTCCTATGGAAAAAATGATGTTGCAGTCAAATCACATCACTAGTCATTTTATAAAGGTACATATGATGTCATTCAACCACCAAGGCAAAAAATCAAGTTTCAAGCTAATAAAGGGCACCAAAGCATTCAAAAACTTCATTTCATCCTCCAAGAGCTCCTCTCTACCATCATGCCTCATCACAGCCATCAAACCTTCGAAATTCCATCACCCATTTCTTTTTCCATCAGCTTGTTGCATTTTTGTTGCGCATATGTTGTGCTTCTGAAGATTCGCTACGTTTTTAGGTTTGGAGGTCAAAGAAAGAAAACAAGGGCTCATTTCTCATTCAAAAAGCTTCAAACACTCTTGAACAAGTAAGTAAACCTTTCATCAACCCTCTGATGTAGTGTTTTCCCTCTGAAAGTGATTAAATCCCCTCTCCTAGGGTTTCTGCTGTGTTTTTAAGTTTTAATGGTCTTTGCTTCATTCCAAGGAGAATTTCCCTAGTTTTCTACCCAAATACACTTGTATACACTTATTAAACCCTCCCCAACCATTTCCCATACCCCAATGACCCCATAGTTGCTGGTTTTGAAGAGAATAGGGAGTATTGGCTTAAAAAGTTGAATGAGTATTTAGAGAATCTTTTGAAGAAGGAAAATAGAGATGTCACCATACAGAGGAATATGGCTAGACATTATTATGCAAGGAAAATGGTTTCTAGGGTTAAGGTCAAGAACATGAAGGGAAAACTCAAGAAAGCCCTTAAGAAGCTCAAGAAGAGGGACAACCTTGACCTTCTAGCTGATGCATCCTTAGTGGCCTAAATGCAACTCAGAAAACAAGAAAAAGCAACAATTTTTTGAAATTTTGAAGATTTTTTGCACACAGTTAAAGGGTACTCTATAGAAACACAGTGTGTGCTTGTTGCACTTTTTCCCAGAGGCTCCAAATGAAGATTGGAAAGCATGTGGAGGTGGATTTTGATTAGTACATTCCAGAAATCTACTTGGGGTCACTTGTCAGCTCATGAATTTTCAGAGAAAGGCCAAAAGCCACTTACTTTTCACCCTTTTGCTATTTTTTTTGGTCACTCGCTGCGCTTCTGGAGTATTTGTATTCTAATTAGTTCTGAGATGTCTTAAAGATGTATTTTTGGTGACTTGAAGCTTCAAAGGTGTAGTAGACATCCTAAGCTACATGTACCAGCCTTCAACAAAGTTTAAAGATCCCTCAAAGTCATCAAAACATCTTGCCAAAGTTCACTGCGCTTCTGTAATCATTCATTGTGCTTATGTGGAGGAGGCTTGTTTCTGCATTTTGATGGTCAAGAGTTGACCTTAATAGATTTAATTTATCTCTCAATGATTTTACATTATGTAATTAAGCATTCTATTGATGGTTAGTGTTGATTTCCTTGTAATTAAAGCTTCCAAAGTCAAATCAAATCAGTGAGTGTAAAAGGGGAATTGGGTTCTAACCTCCCTATTTTTTTGGTAATGGTTAGAGAAAATGATGTAATTAGTTCCTAGGATGAAGGATTCGACCCGCAAGAGGGGTAATGTTGTTTTGCATCTATATGTAGTCATAATGAACTCATAGAGAGGGTTGGATATTGGAAGCTCATACTTTTGAACTAGTGTACTTGATATTGGCAGAAATAATATATAGTTGCAGCTATTTTTATGGGATTCTTGTGTTGTGATCAGTGACTTTGTTTTTCCTATGTTTTCTTATATATTTGATTATTAGTAGCCATATACTTTCTTCTTATGCTTTATCTCATGAGTTTTAAACAGAATTCATTATTTTAATGCTCTGTTTTGTTTGGGATTAACATTCAATGTTTTCCTTCTTGATAAGTGAATTCATGATTTTGCTCATTTAAACCCCTACTATATTCTCCTCACCACACTACAATGATAAACCAATTTGTGCCACTGATTTCATCTTCCTTTCCCCATCTTATGACTGCAATTGACCTTTAGGATTACTTGACCTAGTTCTGAGACCTAGTGCTATTTATCCAACAAACCCTAATCAAACCCTATTGAGCTGATACCTAGCCTAAAATCCATATATTCTCTAGTCATTTCCATTGGTTATGAGATTGTTTTAGAGAGAGCCCTCTCTGATTTGGTAGGTCTAGCTACCAAGTCAAAAGTTGGTCTAAGGTTACCTCCTTGGCTTCCTTTCTCTGCCTTGGGAAAACTAAGGAGCGCTAACACTATGCACCCCCCATTCTCTAGCACGTATCATGTTCTCCAAACGTTCATATATTGTCCAAAGTGCTTAAAAATTGTATGGATTCTTAGTGCACTTGAACACAAAAAAACGTTTTATTTGTTCTTCTATATTCTGGACAACGAAATTTATTCAAATCTAAAGAATTGTAATTAGAAAGTGTATTCTTAAGAGATCTATGTCTCAGATCCAAAACTATTGTCAAACTTTGATTTTCATTTTAATCAATAACACAACTTCAAATATAAAACAAATTCTCAAAGCATATGTTCAAAAACAAATAAAATACATTCTCATAAAATTGATATATTAAGATAGTTTTAAATGGAAAATAGTTATTTTAGTTCAATATGTAAACAAAAAATACTTCAAAGTTTTTTTATCTAATCAAAGTCTATGTTACACTCAAATAATACAAATTCAATGCAGTAGAGCATATTTAAGACATAGGCATTAAAAACAAACTATCTCAACAAATAAAAATTGTAATATTGAGAGTTATTTCTTTGTACACATAAAGTGTTGAAAATGCAACATGAAAATCCTAATTTAATTTTGTCCTTGAATTAAATTGTGAATAAAATTGTAATTCCACATCTCATGACAGCCTATATTAGTTAACTAAGTTAATTTGACTTAGTTGGCTCAATTAATTTGAGTTGAGGGTCTAATTTGAGTCATGTAGAGTATCTCCTACATTATAGGAGCCCTAGTTGAGTTTATTTTGAGTTGTAATTAATTAATTTAGTTTAACTGAGTTAAAGTCAATTAAAATTGTTACAATTGTTGGAGGAACTAGTGGGAGGTCTAGCAGTGTGGTGTTCCATGTACTGTAGTGTGGTGCAGATCAATCAGTAAACTAATGATTCACTCATAAATAACCCACCCATGTCAAATCTGAGAGTTACCCAGTTGAGATTAGAGTTCAAGGACAAAGTACTATCAATTGTATAACCATCTAAATTGTATAGGTGGTGCATGTGGTAAGAGGAAGGCCTATGAGGATTGTGCAATTCCAATTGAGGAATTTCCCTAACTAATAGGGGGCTAATTCCCTAGGAAACAATGCAAGCAAATAGGGACTTGGGTAAGAAGAAAACTGGTTAAGTATTGGCCTGGGCTTGTCTAGGAAGCAATGAGACAGATAGATATAGTGCAGAGGTTGCTTGGGCTTAAGAAAAGAATTGTAATCTTCTCATATTTTCTAACTAATGCAATATACAGAGAGTAAGGTTTTTTAGCTGTGGTTTTCCCTAGGAAAGCATTGTGTAATGTGTTGATTGAATTCTTTCTCTTGTATGCTTCATGATTTCACGATCATTTAATTCGTTCTGCAGTTGATAGAGTATATTAAATTCTATTTTTTTTACTAAATTAAAATTAGCAGCTTGAATCTACAAGGAATTTCTACATGGTATCAGAGCCGAAATCACTCTAGAAGAGGAGAATATGAGTTTGTCATTTGCAGGTGAAATCAAATTGGCAGTATCATACTTCATATCTAACAGGATGTCATTCTACGGATTGAGACTTGAATATTCCCTTGAGGGTAGTTCAAATTATATTGCTTGGAAGGATAGGATATAGGTAGTGTTGGAAGACAAGGAGCTTAAGGAATTCCTAGACAAAGATATTCCTAAGCCTTTAGCAGCTGATGTTCAAGATCTGGAAGAGTGGAGAAAATTTGTTGCAAAGGCAAGAAGGATTATCTTAGAAGGATTTCAAGATCATATTATCTCAAACCTCCATGGTAAGGAGACTCCATATGCAATGTGGAAGGCATTGACAGACCTATTTCAAAATAGCAGTGACAATAGGAAGTTGGCACTGAAGGACAAGCTCAGAAAAATCAAGATGGAGAAGGGCGACACAATACTAAAGTACTTGACCAAGTTCACCCAATGTCAAGATGAGCTTGGAAGTGTTGGTGTGACAGTTGCTGAAGAATATCTGGTCATACTAACACTTGTAGGCCTTCCCAAGAGCTAGCACAACTACCAGGACTCAGTAAATGGGAGGGAGAAACTATCAAAGTGGGAGTGTTTTTGGTCTGACTTGGTGCAAGAAGAGATCCCACGAAACACCAAATATGGATCCTTATCCAAGCATGATGCAGAGGATAATTGTGCCTTAGCTCGAAAGGCGAAGAAAGGGAAAGGGAAGTCATCCCATTACAAATCAGATTCCAGTCAAGGTGGTAAGAAGAATGACATGTCGAAGATTAAATGTTTTCATTGTCACGAGCTAGGACACTATGCCACAAAGTGTCTACACAAGAAGGCCAACAAGAATCCCTTAGAAGGAGAGGCAGTTGAAACTATTGCTTCACAATGTGAGCTGGATTTCACCCTCATCACTTGCATGGTGACATCGATTATGGGTAGTGTGTGGTATTTGGATAGTAGATCCTCATTCCATATGATCGACAACAAAGAATTCTTTAGTGAATTTGAAGATAAGGACCTCCAAATGTACATCGAAATGGGAGATGATGGGAGGTATAGTGCGATCGACATCAATATTGTTACCTTTTAGAGGGACTCTAGTTCTCCTCTCACATTAAAAGATGGCATGTATGTTCAAGGTTTGAAGAAGAATTTGGTTTCAGTTTCCATGTTGGAATACCGTGGCTACGATGTGATATTTAGCAAAGAAAAGGCTTTCCTTCGTCACATAACCTCAAGGTAGGTGAAGAGGTTCAAGGTTCAGGTGAAGAAACTCATCAAATTGGAGGGAGAAGATTGTGTTTCTTTGAACACAAAAGAAAAGAAGGTGCAGAGTCAAGACATCAGTGAGTTTTGGCATAGAATATTGGGTCACTTGCACCACGAAGCTTTGAAGATCATGCAACAAATTTCTACAGGACTTCCCAAGGGTACACTAGAGCAGAGAGACACATGCAAAGGGTGTACATTGGGGAAGTACACCAAATATACCTTTCATGATAAGGACAGTCGAGCGCCACCAATTCTTGAAAGGGTTCACCTAGACGTGTGTGGACCGTTCTCGATAGCCTCCACGACCAAGTATAGGTATTATGAAATATTTGTAGATGATTTTTCTCGTAATTGTTGGATTTTCTTCATGTAGAAGAAATATTAGACGTTCACTAAATTTTTTGAATTTAAAGCACTTGTTGAGAAAGACACTGGAAGGAAAGTTAAAGCTCTTATGAGTGATAACGGTGGAGAATATGTGTCAAATGAATTCAAGAATTTTTTTTCATCAAAAGGCATTCGACAGGAGTTAATAGCACCCCCATTACCCACAGTAGAATGGGGTGGCTAAAAGGAAGAACATAAGTATTGTGGGAGCAGCACGAGTGATGTTACATGATCAGGGCCTACTGTTTCACTTGTGGGCTGAAGCATGCAACAAAATTATATATGTGCAGAATAGAAGTCCTCATCGGATTCTCAGGATGAGTACACCAGAAGAAGATTTTTGAGGTAAGAAACTAGATGTGGTACACTTTAGGATCTTTAGTTCATCAATCTACTATCATGTTACCAGGGATGTAAGGAAAAATGTAGAACCAACATCTAAGTTGGCCATATTTGTGGGGTACATTGATACACCTCACAGCTATCGAGTGTACCTTCCATCTCATAGGATGATAGTGGTTTGTAGAGATGTGAATTTTGATGAAGATAAGGCCATGAGATGTTCCTTTGAGAGGGAGCTTCAATTACATGCAAATGAGGAGCTTTTAGCTCCAAAGGAATAACCTCAGGATGATGTGGAGCATCCACATGCAGAGGAGCAAAGAGTGGAAGCACCCACTCATACAAAGACTTCTAGAGATGGTAGGAAGTTCACCATAGAGGCTAACAGATTGATGCATGATGCTAGAGAGAAAGTGGGACCACCCACATCACAGCACAAGCAGAGGAGGTCAACATATCAGTACACTGGCTACATGGCTCTGATGAGTGAGAGTGTAGAGATTGAACCATCCTCATTCGAGGAAGCAATGTAGAAACTAGTATGGGTTGATGCCATGGTAAAGGAGTATGACTCCATTATCAGAAATAGTGTTTGGGAAGTAGTCCCAAGACTAGTAGACAAGTCAATGGGGAGTTCCAAATGAATTTACAAGGTAAATCAAACAACATATGGGAGTGTGAAGAAACACAAGGCAAGATTTGTGGCTAGCAAGTTCTCTCAAGTGGAGGGAATGGATTACAAGGAGAAATTTTCTCCAATAGAGAGGTACTCTTCAATAAGATCTATTCTAGCATTTTCAGCGTAGATGGGATGGAAGATACATCATATGGATGTCAAGACAACATTCCTCAATTGTGTGATTGAGGAAGAGGTGTACATTGAGCAGCCAGAAGGATTTGAGACTTTCAACAGAGAGTTGCATGTGTGTAGACTCAAGTGAGCGTTGTATGGATTGAAATAAGCACCCCATGCTTGGTACACTAGGATTGAAAATTATTTCACTAGGTTGGGCTTCACCAAAAGTGAAGCAAATGTGAACCTTTACCATATTGTGGTTGAAGGTAAATTTTTTATTATAGTATTATATGTTGATGTTTTAATCATAACAGGTGATGAGAAGATGGTAAAATCTTGCAAAGAGGATCTTGAAAGATAATTCAAGATAAAGGACTTGGGCCTCATAGATTATTTCCTTGGTATGGAAGTATGGAAAGGAGATGAGGAACCATTTGTCTCTAAGGGAGAGTATGCCAACAAGATACTAAAAAAGTTCCACATGGAGAGCAGTCAACCCATGGAGACTCCACTAACAAGGGATTGGAGTAAGGAAGATGCTACTTTAGGTGAAGTAGTGGAGGCTACTATTTACAGGAAGCTTTTGGGTTCACTTATGTACTTGGTGAACACACAACTAGACATATATTTTTTAGTTAACCAACTTAGTCAAGTAATGGTTAAGCCAACCAAACACTATTGGAAGGCAGATAAACATGTGTTGAGATACCTCAAAGGCACCACTCAGTTTGGTCTTTGGTACATACAGACAAAGGGAGTGAAGCTTCAAGGCTTCACAGATGCATATTGGGCAGGGAGTCCATCCAATAATAAGAGCACATCAGGGGGAATCTTCAGTATTAGGTCAGAAACAATTTCTTGGTACAATAGGAAGAAAAGATAAGTTGCACTCAGTTCAGCAGAAGCGGAGTACATTGTTGCTATTCAAGAAGCTTGTGAGGCTACCTGGATGAGGAAGATCCTTATTGGGTTATTTGGTCAGCAGATGGATCCTACAGTGATTTATTGTGACAATCAGTGTTGTATAAAACTCTCTGAGAATCAAGTTTTGCATGATCGGTCCAAGCATATCGACATCTGGTATCACCATATACAAGAATGTGTGTAGAGGAGAATCATGTTGTTGGACTACATTCCTATAAAGGAACAAGATGCAAATATTTTGACAAAGGCATTGTCAAGATGTAAATTCAAGATTCATAGAGGCAGGATTGGGGTAGCAGATAATCCCTTTCTTGTTAAGAGGGAGTGCTAAAAATGCAACAAGAAAATCCTAATTTAATTTTGTCCTTGAATTAAATTGGGAATAAAATTGTAATTCCACATCTCATGACAACTTGTATTAGTTAATTAAGTTGATTTGACTTAGTTGGCTCAGATAATTCGAGTGGAGGGTCTAACTTGAGTAATTTAGAGTATCTCCAACATTATAGGAGCCATGCTTGAGCTTATTTTGAGTTGTAATTAATTAATTCATTTTAACTAAGTTAAAGTCAATTAAACTTGTTCCAACCATTGGAGGAACTAGTGGGAGGTCTAGTAGTGTGGTTTTGCATGTAGTGTAGTGTGGTGTTTCCTACAGTGATCAACCAATAAACTAATAATTCACTCATAAATAACTCATGCATGCCAGATCTGATAGTTACCTAGTTGATATTGGAGTTCATGGCTAGTGTAATATCAGTTGTATATTCATCTTAATTGTATAGGTGGTGCATGCAGTCAAAGGAAGGACTATGAGGATTGCGCAATTCCAATTGAGGAATTTCCCTAATTAATAGGGGGCTAATTCCCAAGGAAACAACGCAAGGAAATAGGGACTTGGGAAAGCATAAAATTGGTTAAGTATTGACCTGGGCTTATCTAGGAAGTACTGAGACAGATAGAGATAGTGCAGAGGTTGCTCGGGCTTCAGAAAAGCATTGTAATCTTCTCATATTTTCTGACTAATGCAATATAAAGATAGAAGGGGTTTTTAGCTATGGATTTCCCAGGAAATTATTTTTTAATGTGTTGATTTAATTCTTTCTCTTGTATGCTTCATGATTTCACGATCGTTTAATTGTTTAAGTAAATTACAACTAACAATATGAATCTACAATGTAATATGCAATTTGTGGGAGGCATTCATGGAAGACTGGGGTTTGAGTCAGACCTGCACAGACCATGTTTTTAGGTTCCTGCTAAGCAGTAAGAACGAACCGCTACAAAACAAAGGCACAGTTCACAAGCAATGGATTCCCCTCAGGGGGAGGATAGGGAGCCTCCCCCCAATATCGCTGAAGATGTCAGGACAGAACACCAGGACGATGCTGAACCAGTTCCAAACACTTTGCCAGACAATACGAACAAGAATGAAGCACCCAAGGTGACGTCGGCCACTTGTAAGCCCGTTGCGGCTGAAAGACCAAAGATTGAACTCCCAAGCCATCGGATCAACAATCAAATCCAGCACATGAAGGATCATGCACTGATTGGGAAATTTATAGGCTTTTGGCCCACAGAGAAAGCCTTGCATGGCTGGATAGTAGCCAAATGGAAACCAAAAGGGCACATTACCTTGCAGCTGGGGCCTAAAGGCTTCTTTACAGCGATTTTCAACTGTATAGAAGACCAAAACAGAGTCCTCGATGGAGGACCATACTTTTTCAATGCAGCAGGTTTATATCTGAGAGATTGGAACAAGCGATTCAACCCTAATAAAGAGGATTTAAGTTGAGCACCAGTTTGGATTTGCCTTTACTCCCTCCCTTTGGAGTACTGGGATGAGGAATCATTGCAAGATATCGAAAATGGCTTAGGGGAGTTCATTAAAATCGCAGAGGAGACAAAACTCAGGCAATATACCTCCTATGCTCGAATATGTGTATACATGCATCTCAACAAAGCTCTCCTGGATGCAATAAGTCTTTACCATGATGATTTTGAATGGATACAATCAATAGATTATGAGCATGTTCCATTCCATTGCAGGAAATGTCATGCCCTTGGTCATCTCTTCCGAGACTGCCCTTCAAACCTGAAAGCCTCGAACCCCTCCAATATGGATAAATCTGACCCAAATGGCTTTACCAAAGTCACCAACCGTAAAAAGAATCATAAGAAACCCTCAGCTAGCCTTAAAAAGCCTGTAGCCAATGCCTCAATGCCTTCTACAAGCAACAGCTTTGAGATCCTAAATCAGATGGAACAGAACACCTATGAAATCCCTGATCAATCAAAGGACATCCCCAAGATGACTCCTCTTTCCACCCCTTCGAGCTCCAAGATTACCCAAAAATCTGTACAATCCACAGACCCTACCTCAGCCGCCCCCAGTCACTTACCGAAATGGAATATTCAAGGTATGGAGGTTGACAATATGCAACAGGAAATCTCGACTGTAGAAGCAATAGTAGAAAGAAGTGAGATCTAGCACATGGAAGAGGAGCCGGAGAGCTTCGACATTGGAGATCTGGATATATTGGGATTAGAGCAAGCGTGTAAGAAAAAGGAATACGACAAAATCCCAGAGAGGCAACTAGAAAGCTTAGAAGTCATCCTTTCCAGAGCACAGCAGCAAAGATCTTTAGGCATCCAACCTGGGAGTCAATGGGACGGTAAAAATACTACTAAAGACAATAAAAAAAGAGGCAGGAAAACCGATCTACAGAGAACCATCCGCATTGGGGAAATGCTGGTAGAATCGGGAAGATATTCCAAGCTTACAAAGTATTACAACCCCCTTCCTAGCAGTGCTCCATGAAGCTCATCTCATGGAATATCAGAGGGCTAAACAGCCCTGGGAAATACAAAGTGATAAAAAAAATGATTCAAATGGAGAAACCCCAAAAAAATTTCATACAAGAAACGTAACTCTACAATACTAGAATAGACACTTGCCAAATGGTGACCAAGCAGCAAAGCAACAGCAGTGGATGCTTTTGGTGCATCAGGAGGGCTAGCCATAATCTGGGATGAACGAGCTATCACACTTGATAATATTCATGCAAGTAAGCATTTTATACAAGCCACCTTCCATATTACAGGGACTAATGTACATGGTCATCTAACCAATGTCTACTTCCCCCAAGAAGCAATAAATAAGATAGACATACTGAATACCTTAGCCTTGATCAACTCGGAAAGAACATATCCAATCTGGATCACAGGAGGAGACTTTAATATGATAACAAGGTTGGAAGAAAAAAGAGGGGGCAAGGCTAGATTGGACAATGAAAGCATTCACTTCAAAAACTTCATCCAAGATAACTGTCTCATAGACATGGCATCCAACAATGGTGTATACACATGGAATAACAAATGAGTAGGAGCACATCAAATCGCCTCACGATTGGATCGATTCCTGCTTTCAGACAATGCAATCCATATAGGTGGGGATTTCACAGCATCAATCTTACCAATCACAGGTTCAGATCACTGGCCAATCATGCTTCAATGGCAGAGGCCAGGTAACGCCACTCATAGGCCCTTCCGCTTCAAGTCTTTCTAGATGCTGCACCTAGATTTCAACAATCTGATACATGTGGTTTGGAAAAATTTCAAACCTCCGGATGGTACAAAAATGTATCAGTTCCAGCAAAAACTTAAAAATCTCAAAAGCAACATTAAACAATGGAATCAGAATACCTTTGGAAATATCTTCCAAGCACAACGTGGACTAGATCAAGAAATGAAACAACTACAGCAGAGAATCATCACAGAAGGACGGTCTGAAGACACCTCAGAGCTGGAAAAACACCTGCAATCACAACTATCTGAAAGAGCTGAGCAAGAAGAAATACTTTGGAAGCAAAAATCCAGAATCAGATGGCTTAAAGAGGGCGAAAGGAACACAAAGTTCTTCCATCGCACTACTATCAAAAGAAGAATGCATAACAACATCACCAATATTCAGAATCCGCAGGGGGATTGGTTGGAAAAACATGAGGACATTGAACAAGAGTTCATTAATCATTTTAAGAAGGTACACCAGGAACCTCAGATAGATAGAATGCAGGCGATTGAAAAAATAACCAAGAATATCCCTAAGATCATAACTGAGGAACACAATCAGCTCCTCCTCAGGCCAATCACTTTACAAGAAGTGGAGAATGCCATGCGACATCTCAAAGAAGGAAAAGCATCGGGACCTAATGGCTTTACTTCCAATTTCTTCCACAGATTCTGGCCCATTACTCTTTGTAATGTCATATACAAAATCATCTCCAAAGTAATTGCTTCCAGACTAAAACCTTTGCTCCCTCTACTCATATCACCCGAGCAATCAGGCTATGTGGAAGGAAGGCAGATCACGGATGGAATCATTCTCACTCACGAGATTATTCACTCCTTGAAGCAATTCAAAAAGGCAGGTATGCTCCTAAAAATCGATCTTTCAAAAGCTTTTGATAGTTTAAGCTGGAAATATATACACAAAATGCTGATCGCCTTTGGCTTCTCCCCCCCCCGGGTCAGATGGGTCATGAGTCTTATTTTGTTTTCCTTCTTCTCCATTTTGATCAATGGAATCCCTTTCTCACCCTTTCGCCCCTCTAGAGGCATCTAGCAAGGAGATCCCCTCTCCCCTTTCCTTTTTGTTATAATGGCGGAAGGACTGGGAAGATGCATCAAAGAAGCACTTCATTCCCAGCAATTAAGAGGTCTTTCTTTTCCCAACACCCCGGTCTTCACCCACCAACAATTCGTGGATGATAATATGTTATTTGGCCATCCCTCAGTCCAGGAAGCTCTCAAATTAAAAACCATTTTGTCAAATTTTTCGGATGCCTCTGGGGCTTGCATTAACAAGACCAAATCCCAGATCTTCTTCTTTCATACCCCTGCTACAACCAAAGCCTCAATCGCTCGAATCCTGGGCTTTTCAATAGCTACTCTTCCCTCCAAATACCTGGGAGCTCCCATGACAGACTCTGCTTTAAAGCACTCATCCTGGAAAATTCTTTTGGAAAAATTAGAAGCCCACCTCTCTTCCTGGACTTACCATATGCTAAACATGGCTAGCCATCTAGTCCTAATCAAAGCCGTGCTACAATCCATGCCGCTCTACCTTTTTTCAGTTTTGGCAGCTCCAAAATGGGTCCTCAAAGAAATTAGAAATCTTCAAAGATCTTTCTTGTGGGGGAACACAGGCCAAAAGAGAAAATGGGCCTTGGTTAAATGGGACACAGTGTGCCTCCCGAAAATTTATGGAGGTACTGGGCTTCGTGATCCTCAACATAGTAATGCGGTCATGGGAGCTCGCATCTGGTGGAAATGGATCTCGGAGCCACATACTCCATGGGCCATCCTTTGGACAACGAAATACACCAATAACCGACCAGTTGATGATTTAATCAGACTCACAGAAGTAGGATCAGGTTCTCTTATTTGGAATGCAGCTAAACAACACAAGGATGTAATTCAACAGCACAGCTTCTGGGAAATTAGGAATGGTAATAATGCCTAGTTTTGGGAAGATTCTTGGCAGCAACAACCCAAGTTGAAAGACCTAATCGACCCTCAACACATACAGGACTGGGAAGGGCAGCTGATGGCAAAGGTAAATCAATATTGGATGCCTACCCACGCTCAAGGATATAGGCAATGGATAAATTCGGATCACATCATCAGGCAAGGCACTCAGCTCATCAAGGACAGTCTGGAAAAAGAGCTTTCAAACAGGAAAATACGCTACTCGGATAAGAGGGATAAAATCAGATGGGGTTATAAAGCTAAAGGAACCTTCTCTACACAAGAAGCTTACAACTTAACAATAAGCACCCAAATAGTCAAAGACCCACTATGGAACAAAGTTTGGGCCCCCACCATTTGGCCAAAAGTCTCCACTTTCCTCTGGCTGCTATGCCAAAAAAAAATTCTCACTTGGGACAACCTATGGAAAAGAAGCTTTCATGGGCCTTCTATGTGTCCCAACTACAAAAAGGCGGAAGAAACCACAGAGCACCTAATAAATTCCTACCCACTAGCAAATGGACTCTGGGAAAAAGTAAGCTTTCGATGCCAAAAAGATGGACGAGATAAGGAGAATATCTCTAACACTATACGTACTTGGGCAAACAATCCTTACAAAAGCAAACTGTTAAATGCACTATGGAAACTAATCCCAGGATTCATCATGTGGAATGTATGGAAAGAAAGGAATCGACACATCTTCAAGGATCGGTCCTCCTCTTCAGAAGTTCTATGGAATAATATAGGTCAAAACCTTCGAGAAACCTTGCTGCTTCAAGCCTGGTCAGAAGAAGATTATCCCGCCATCCCTCAGGAACAGACTATCTGGGCAAACTGGAACCTTCAATGGAAGCATACACAAGCAAATCAGGGCAGAACTTCCTCACAAGGAAAGACAGTAGACAGATGGACCCCTCCGCCCCAGCACATGATTCAACTCAACTTTGACGGGGCGTCTAAGGGAAATCCAGGCAAAGCCGGATATGGAGGAGTCTTCATAGATCACAAGGGCGTTCCACTTCTAACTTATTTGGGTTCAATTGGCTGGGATACAAATAACTCGGTGGAATTAGAAGGGCTATGGCAGGGGCTTCTCCTAGCACAACTCCATGATTTCTTCCCACTCATAGTTGAAGGGGATTCCCAGATTCTCATCAACATGGTTAATCAGATCCTGCAAGGGACGCCCTCCTACAAGGTGGGAAGCAGTTGGAGACTAGCAGAGAGACTTGAGCTAATTGAAAATTGGCTCTCAACCCACAGAGCTGTAAATCTCAAACACTCCCACAGGGATGGAAACAAAGTAGCAGACCTTCTTGCTAACATTGGGGTAGATAGTGGAAGGACTTTTCATGCAGGCACACTTAATACTATGGCCACTACTTCTCAGCTACAGGAATACAAAGAATTGGTGCAGATGGAAATGGTTCAGGAAGAAGAAATGCACCCGGATGCGGGTGTTAATCCCAAGCATTAGAATGACAAGACGACAAGGCAGCGGATGGGCTGGCCACATGGCCCCCTGCAACTTCCCCCATGCCACTCTGAATGGCATTCATGGCACCCTGCAAAAGCCATTAAATGACTGCACAGGCCGAGGCAGAGCCAATTCCCACATAGCCCAGGTGAGTTTAACCATGGAGCCTGCGAATTTCTCTGTTATTCCTCCCCCCCTGGTTCACTATGCATGTCCTCCGCAGGCAGGCGAGCCTAATGTGCGCACCGTCACTGGTAGTAGATGTTGGCTTTTAAGCTGTATAGATCTGGGTAATGGATTCCACCATTCCCACACCAACCTCTGCACTCTTGCTCAGGACCATAACTCCTCTGTAATTTCCCCGCACCACTCCTCTGTAAATTCATCCACTATCCTTGCTGCTTCTCCCCCTGTCACCATCCCTACCATGGTCTGCCATCGTATGCACAGTAGAAGAGGAGGCACAAGAGGCGGCAGCTCGCGCTCTCCTGCAATGCCTAGTCCCGACTCGGTTTCCCCTGCCTCCTCCGCCGACAACCCCAACCCGATTAGTTTCGTGGGGCATTATCCTAAGACTCAAAGCGGCAGAGGCAGAGCCCTGCTCCATGGCTCTGGTCGTGGAGATGCTACTCTCCACACTGCTACCTTCCCCCTTCCTCCGCACCCTGCTACTCACACCACGCAGTTCCGCTTTCGCAGTCTTCTGAATCGCCCAATTATCATCACCACCGTCTCAATTACCTTCACGGAAGAAATTGAGCCGCCAGCTCCTCTGGCTGATCACGCTGAGGGGGAGACCAGAGCAGGACCGAGCAGCAGGAGATAGGATGCTGATGAAGTTCGGGCTACCCTGCATGGCCAAGCAGTTGCTGGCAGTCAGCATGTTGAGAAAGGCAGGCTCGGTTACATGCAGGCCTCTAGTTGTCGCAGCGGAGACACGTCAGGCCCGCGTGTTGGAGCATGCAGCACTGAGGGAGGCCAACCAGTTCATGGATGTGGCGAGTCGGACGAGGATGACGACCCATACAAGTACGCGTGTCCGATTGTGGAGGAACCAGCCTCGGACAACTGAGTGCCATGTGTCGAGTTGCCAGGTGGATGTTTTGTCATGTTGATGGTTCAGTTATTGTTCAGTCTTATGTGTCTCTTGGTCAAGATTATGATTTGGTTCAAATGTTTCTGTTATGCTGTGGTAAAACTAGTTACCCTTGTGTGGGCTATTTTTGGACTCATACTTTTTTGGACTGGTTTCCCCTCTATTGGGGCAGTCAAAAATAGTTATTCTGGATGTGTGATGAATTTTGCTAGGATCCTCTGTGGTCGAGCCTCATTGTAATCCTTTTTTGTATCATATTAATAGATTAAACTTACTTAGAAAAAAAAACAGTATGAATCTACAAGGAATTTCTACAAAAAGGGTTTGTTGGACACATAATTAATTAATTAATATGCATTGGCACAGTTAAAGCAAACTTGGATTATGCAAAATGTGGTAGCGCAGATTAACTAAAATGAAAATTTTCTCTATATTTTTGTATTTTTTGGAATGAAATATGTTCAGTTTTGAAGACATTATGTTGGTATTCTATTACTAAGAGACATATGTTTAAGATCCAAAACTATTTTCAAATGTTAAATTTCATTTAAAGAAACAAAACAACACTAAATATAATAGAAAATATGAAAGCATATCTTTGGATATTTATAGGAAACATTATCATAACATTGATACAGAGTCAGATTCAGTAATAATTATATTCAGAATCAAATGTCAATTACCATATCCATAATTTAAATATCTACGAGATTATATTCAAAACATAGTAATTAAAGACAAAGTTATCGAACAAAGCCGGAATTGTGCAACGAAAACTATAAAGTAAATGCATTTTTTCTACCAAAAAATGGGATTGTGCTTCCATAAAATGTACCAAAAAAAGGCATCTACAACCAAAAAACAACAATTTGTATATAGTAATTAGCATATATCACCATAACATAAAATTCTCTTATATTAGCTAACAAAAAATCGAACGTTGAACAATTTGAAAATACTTACAGTATGCAAAACCATTTGTCATGACTATGCTTTTGTTAGATGTGTTATGAGCTGATGAATTGTTGCAAAAATGCACCATAGTTTTAATGTAATCCTTGTCAAGAGCAACTGTAATTCCCATTTTCACGTTTTTAATGAAAACATATTTTTCAATTTTACTAACTTCTTGCACCTGGGAAACCAAGATGAAGTTATGCTTATTGAATTTAGTAAAAGTAATTAGCCATGTGTTAATGTGTTCTGCAATAAAATTAGTGATGCTATGAAAATCGAACGTCATTCTCTATTTTTTCCTGTCCAATACATCTTTTAACGTGTCACTTGAAATTACTTCAAAATCGTGCAGGATGTGCGGACTCTCTAAGTGTTTTATAATTTATTTTTCCCTGAGATATGCATCACTTCTCCTCTTTCCTGGCTTACAACAGTCAGAAATGGTATCCTTAAGTATATTGATCCTCTCCACCCATCCAACTTCTGATTACTTTATTCAATTAGTATCTGGAAGTTGTTGGTTTTGTTTTGTGATATCAAAGAGTAGTGCTACAAGCCTTTGGATAAAAGTAACTAAATCATTTTTAGCAAATTTTCTATCTTCTTCAAGATTATTGTTAACCAAATTCATAAATGTCATCATTTGTTGTTGCGAACACATTAAATCAAAAATTGCTTGTCATGCATCACCAATAATTTCTAATCCTTGGCATATGTTATTGATGATATGTGACTTCACTACATTAAGCAGCTTGGTATCCTTGTTAGATGTTTTTGGTGTTGCAACGTAAAAACTTGACAATGAAGGTGATTGTATTAACAGTGGAGTAATTAATAGAGGATATGGGTTTAGAATTGATTCTAGTACTTTTAATCTCCTTTTCATTCTAAGATTTTCTGCAATCACTTTTGTAACAGACTAAACAACTACATTAGTGGTAGATTCATGCAATACCATGAGCCCATTTGTGTCAACGTTAGACAAATCAATAGCCACTTTTTCTTCACGGATAATCTTTTCATTTTCAAAATTTACCTTTTCAAATCTCAATTTTTTGGTGGCTTTGTCATAATTTACATTTTGCAATGTCACAAGATGTTCATCGAAAATAATGTCCTCTTCTTAAATTTTCTCCATTGTATTCTGATTCTTTGCTAAACAAGTGGTAACCCAGTCAGGTGGTATGCAACTACCATTTTCTACGTATATAGCCTGTCAAATGCTTTCTCTATTTACGAAAATTTTGGACTTGTCTCTTTGAACCATATGCATTTTGTCTGGAAAGTATTTGTTAATATTCTCTTCCTCATCTCAATGACCTAGTAACTTAACATGAACCAGTTTTCTAGTACCAAGAATTTTTCTCTTTCCTAGACACAAGGATGAGGTTGCAACAATACCTGGTGTGGAAGTTGAAGATTGTTATGTAATATTTAGAGCTCTATGCCTCTACATTTCTTCCCTATTGATGTTGGTCACTTGTGCAACTCTTTAAGCATCCATTTCCAATGATATTTGATTCTCTGATATAAATTTTTGGTGTGTAAACATATTTTGAATTAGACAAAGATTTAGATAAACTATTTGCTTGCACATTATGAGATGCAAAAATTTCATTGGTTTTTTGTTCAGATGCAATCTAGGTTATTAGGGAAAAGCATATGCAAATAGTAGAGGGAAAAGAGAAAGCAATAATAAATTGATAAAATGGAATGTGTGTTGCATTTGACATAGTTGATAAGATGTAATGACTATTGCATTTGTTGAAGCATTTACCAAAACAATTTCTCAAGCTCTTGTGTTCATAAGATGTGAAAAGAGAAAATAGAAATCCCTAGAAAATTATGCAAAAAAAAAAATACGTTGGAGGGAAAAAAATGCAAAAGAACCTAAAAAATTGACAAAATGAATTGTTGGATAATGCTGACTCTAACCAATTGTGAGCCCAAGAAAGTATTCACTACTGCAAATTCATTTGTTTCTTTTGTCTTTCGTTGGCATATTCAAATACCACTTGGTTGATTGTATAAGTGTGAATAGCTTGTTTTGTTTATCTAGTACTTATTTTCGCTCCCAGTCTCACCTAATCTCACAATTTGCTACTTTATTCCCAATTACCAATTGGTGCCAACATTTAAGAGAAGTAATGGAAATAACCATCAATATTCCAAAGCCATCTTTTCCACTTAATGCGCATTTTGCTCTTGTTTTAATATCGTTGAAATATGTGTCATTACAAATAGAAATTTGCGATAAAATATAAGGTCATTATCTACCTATGCTACATTTTGAAAGGTTTTCCTGTGCATTTTTCAATTTAAATTGTTGAAAATATGGCGAGAATTTCTTGGAATCATGAATTTGGGTTGAGTTTTCTAAACAATATGAGTGTCACACAAGTTTTTGAAATGGCTAAACCCATATATGTAGTAAAAAAATTGATTTTAAACAACAACAAAATAATATTTGTGATTATGACAACTAGGTTTGAAGTTGTCAACAATAACTGTAAACAAAGGAAATAAATATTTTTCACATATGTGCTCAGCTACTTCTATCACGAATTGATTTGGTTACTGAGTTGGTCCCACCACTAAATCATTGTTGATTCATTTTATTTTGATAGAGTATGAAAAACGTTGAAAAAAACTTGATTTATGAATAGTCTGATACGCAGTTTTCAAGATCACGGTACAAAGCTAATTATCATAACATGTTCCAGCTGGTTGCCTATACATTTTCCCATCATTTCTAACAAAGGTTTTCATTTACTAATGTTATTAATCATGACTTAACAGTCCAATTCCAATTGTTCTTACTACCATTTTTCTTATTCATTACTAGATTCAGATTCGATTCATAGATTTATCGACAAGTTTAATACTTTCAATAAATAGCAATTGAAATTACCAAATTGAACGTTAACAGTAGGTGGTAAAATATATCTTGAAAGTCGAAAATTATTTCCTTCTTCTATTTTGCTAACTATTATTGCTTTAATATTGTTGATATACATATACTAAGTAGTAGGAATTTACAAAATGAAATAAATATGAATTCATTGTGATCATGTGCATTATTATATAGGCATTCAATACGACGGTATAAAAATATCTGTACAGACGCAATCACTTAAAATTAACAAAGAATGATTCCATGGCTCTATTAATGTTCTATACATAGCGTAAATTATCTTTATATGATAATCATATAAATAACAATGGCTCATCCTACTGCTAGCTCAAAATCAAAGATGGGAAAAATACCAAATTGATCAACCGAAAAATGTCAAAACAGTTTACATTTAATCTTATAATGAAAGCCCTTAATTAAAAATTTTTTATTGACATTAAAGCATATCGCTAAACATTGGTATTGATTTGTGCTATCGGGAAATGTATGTGGAGCTTCAAAATGCATGACGTAAAAGTTATTCTACACATAATCTCGTTTTCACAATAAATGATCCAGACAAGGAAGCATAATAATATTAATTCGAGATTTGTTTAGTCGTGTTTCCTAGCATGGTCGCATATACAAAAATGTAATTTTTGTTAACCATTATCTATTAGCATAAATGTGTTATGCGAAAAATAGATGTATCGAAAAAGTATATGATGATAGAAATTCATACAAAGTTGCAAAACCTTTTGTGGCTAGTATGGATATTCAAAAGTTCATCGTTGACTCCTCCATTTTTTCCAGTTTGAAAGCATCGAAATTAATGATAAACAATATAATAATCCAATCCATATATATATATATATATATATATATATTAAAACCCCAGATGGGGGTACTCATGCCAAAGCACAAGTGTCGCGTGAAAGGCCGTCAAGCCCTATTCCTCCTCCATGCGGGTATTAACTCCCCTACCATGAGTTGTCCCGACATTCATTCCTCCTATAAGATGATCTCCCTCATGCAATTTGTAGTTAAATTCAGAGTCTGGCAAGTATTCCACTTCAGTTTGGCAGTATGGGAAATGCATTTGAGCTGGAAGGCAAGTGGAAGTGTCTGGGTCTAGGTCTATGGTACCTCACCAGGGTTTCGACCTTGGGTGAGGAGTGTAGAAGATGATTGCAATTTTCAGTTGTGGGTTGGGATATGTCTCTTGGTCTGCCCTTGGGATCCAAGCACCCGGACAGTCACAGTTTGGTGTTGTTTCCATGCCTTCACTCGCTATAAGCCCTCTTCACTCCTACGGAAAATTCTTGTTCCACTTCATTCTCGAGGAATCTTGTTGGTCTTCACAGGTGCATGGGTATCATTCTGGTCTCTGGTAAATTGTGTTATGGGTTTGGGTCTCCTCTCTAGCCCGAAGATAACAATAGTCTCTTCTTTCGTAATTGGGGTCATGTTTTCTATTTGTGTCAAGCTTTGGGGATGTATACGGAAATTGCTCCACTTCATTACTCAATCTGGGTAAACTCTTGCCCGTCTCACCCCTCTGGTTGTGGTGTCGGTTTCATGATTCATACTTGTTCATGGCAGTGGGTTCGTGGTATTAGGCAAGCTTTTGTTTTGTGCAGGTTCACTCTGGGTCTCTCTGTGAGCTCCCCCTGTAGCGTTCCGTCATCCAACATTACTTGCAGCATGTCACGCCAACGGGGTTGCCCTCGCCATGGGAGGGGCCATCTGCCCAGGCTAGGTGTCCTAAGCCAGGTCACCATTTGTCCTCTGCCAACTTGACTAGCCAGGAAATAGAGGATGCTGAGGAAATTTCTCAATCTAGTTCACCAACCCACCTTATGGCCCTAGCTTCCATGGAATCCATTGCATAGCAACTACGTCACATGCAACTTAACTTTGACATTCTCAAGGACCACAAGTATGAAGACCTAATGACATTGTAGCCTATCTTGATGATATTCAATATAGTCAAAATGAAATTTTGTAGCAGTTGGACAACCTTTGGCATAGTCAACACCGCAAAAATGACCACCTCCGTAGCTAGGAAGCACGGGTGGAATATATTGACTTCCGTATTCATGATCGTATTAGTTACTTTGCAGCTCCCCCTGTAATGTCCCCCCATCTCCCTCCTTGATATGATGTTGTCATTTCAGGTCTCTTTTTGTGTTACTCCTAATATGCTAAGGCCACAACACCCTCCTAAAATAATGTATGAAAATTGTCTTTCCTGATATTTTCCAGCCCCCAATCTCAAAAAATCATCAAAATGAGACAACTGACAACAAGAACCCTTGAGATCATTTTTGTATGCTATGCTATTTTAAAAATTTAATGAAAACCATTTTAAATGACAAAAAAAATAAAATTAAAAGAAATTAAAAATATTGATTTAGATATTGAATAAACTTCAATTTAAAATTATAATTTTTTATCTATTTTTTTTTAATTTAAATAAATAAATATATTTTTTTGTGAAATTATATACTTAAAAATTCTTGCATTCTCATTTTATTTTATTGGATGCTTTGTATTCTCATCTAAATGTTTACATATTTTTAATATAAATTTATAACCATTATATATAAATATTAAAATCTCGCAAATAAAATAAATATTAAAATCCAATTATATATTAAATATAAATATTAAAAATCAGTTAATAGTGAAATGAATATTAAAACCCAATTAAATCTATATGAATTAATTTTTAATATTTATACCACTAAATAGGTTTTAATATTTATATTTACATCACAAACTATGGATCAATATAAAATGCAAATTAAGTTTTTAATATAAGAAAGGAAAATAAGTTTTAATATTCACATCACAAATTACAATAAAAAAATACAAGCACAAAAGACCCATCCCAATCTAAAAATTAAATTTTCAATCTTGATCTTTTGAATTTATTTATCATGTGATAAAGAAATGCACGTCCCAATTTATAAATCGTCCCAATTTATAAATAAAATGGTTTGTAAATGGGAATGAATATATCAAATTAAGTTTTTAATATAAAAAAGATAATAGGTTTTAATATTCACATCACAAATTATAATAAAGAAGTGCAAGCACAAGGTACCCATCCCAATCTATAAAAATAAATTTTCAATCTTGATATTTTGAATTTATTTATCCTGTGATAAAGAAATGCACGTCCCAATTTATAAATAGTATAGTTTAGAAAGAGGAATGAATATAGTTAAATATGTTTGGCCTTTTTTAAAGCAATGTAAATCATATAAGTTTATGATATTATTTGGTGGAAGGCTAAATGATAGGTAAATAATAGGTAAAATAAAAATTAAATAAAGTAAAAATTATTTAACAAAGTGGGGTCAAATTTATACTTTGTTAATTCATAGTAAATATGTTATATAGTTTTATGTAAAATTTAAAAATAAAAAATCATTATACAAGTATCTAAAAATCATACATGAATATTGTAACCATATCTTCAATTATGACATAAAATATGTGAGACAGTTATCTACATGGCACATGACATTATTATACGGTATTAAGGTTTCAATAAACCTTGGTCCAATAAAATGTTTAAAAAATAATTTTTTAACGATATTAGAATATAAATGTTTTTTTCAAAGTTAAAATGTTCATATTTCAGAATTATATATATATCATATTAAATTATTAAATTATAAAACATTTAACTATACACACATGAGCATGGTCTTAATAAAATTAAAAATAAAAATATTTCTAAAATATTTATTAAAAACTAATATAGATCCATCTTAACTCCAAATATCTATCTTAATTACAAACTTATTAAGCTTTGATAAGAATCGAATTTCTCTAATGTAAAATTTTGCATTCAACATGATGTTTCTCGATGCTTGATAGAGAGTGAAGTTAATATAGATCCTTTTTAATTTTTTGTTCAAGATTGGTCCTAGAGATAGATGACTACAACCCTGGAATATTGTTTTAAGCAAATTCACCCAAACAAATCACTTGAATATTGTTTTAAGCAAATTCACCCAAACAAATCACTTTCACTTTCTACGGGCTCAAATAAAAAACCTAACCCAGAGAGTATCAGGAAAATTTAAACCAATAAATGACTTTTCAATAATAAAATAGAACTTTTATTATTAATATTGTTTCCACATAAATCTATTTCACACAATTAACCTAAGTAAATTGGAATTGATCGGAGGTTAAACAATTATCCTAACCATTTTCCTTTAACCTGCAATCTGAATAAAAATGCCCATTTTCTCTGTGAACATTAAACATCATCAAACACATATAATATGGCAACATAAATATTGCTGTTATACTGGATAAACATTGCTTCATAGCAGAGTGGAACTTTATTATTAGTAGTAGTATTGCTGAAATCCATATGAATCACTAAACGCACTTGAAGGAAGCCACTTTTAATGGATAGCTGAAAGAGTTGGCGTATGTAAACGATACAGTGCTTCCGGCCGTCAAAGCCTTACCATCGTTTACCAGGCAATTGTCGTATGCTAAGCGCTTGAATATTTTAGGGTTTACAGTTAGGGCCGAGGCGAACGAACCACAGCTGAGGTGGATTTCTGCCATTGCACACCCAGTGGCGCACGTATTCATAACTCGTACAGAAAATGCTGGTATGCCGTTTGGCAATGGTTTTGTGGGCCCCTGAGTCACTGTAATGTCATGCTTTGAACATGTATTAATGGCATCCAGCCCTGCGGATCTTCCTCCTGCTGCTGCAACATCTGAGATAAAAGCCAGAAATATGAAGAAAGCAAGCATTAGCGAAACCACCTTAACAAGAAAACAGCGGTTATTAGGACTGCACAAAGAGAGCATCATGACCACCGTGAATGTGAAGGTGATATGTTTTATGATCCCTTATGCTGCAATGGCATTGCATCGCTATGGCTTTATAGTTGTATTCCATTAACCCAAAATATTACAGTAATGACTAAATTTAGCTGTCCAATACCTGGATAACTACTGGAATGCCTGTCGAAAAAGATACATTTTAATTTAATTACGGAATTTATCACCTCACTACTTATCTGTATTTAGTTCACATTATTATCACGTAACTATTTATCAGTATTTAGTTCACATTATTAGGGAAGTTTAAGTAATAGAAAAGATGGTTTTTGACTTTTTCTTTTTTTTCCATCAATTTATTCAAATTTTAATAGAAATTTTAAAGAAATTAAAAGTTTAGTTTCACATTATTATCACGTCACTATTGGTTAGTATTTAGTTCACATTTATTAGCGAAATTTAATTAATAGAAAAGATGGTTTTTGACAATTTTTTGATGGGATATTTTGCTCTGACTATTTAATATGCAAAGCAAGATCTGTTTATTCAACTTGTCCTAACGATGAACCACACTGGTTGGGTCGAAAGGCATCGACAAAAACATCCCAATGTGATTTTCGTCCAAGAATCTCTTTCAAAATTCTTTTCCATTAATTTATTTCTTTTCTATTAATTTATTTAAAATTTGATAGATATTTTTTTTAAATTATAAGTTTCATAATTTGTGAGTTCTTCCAAAATAATGAATTTACTCATATATTTAAAAATAATAATAATAATAATAATAAAATACAATTTTACACATAAAAAAACAAAAACAAAAACAAAACAAAAACAAAAGCAAAAACAAAACAAAAACAAAAAACCAAAAAAAAAAAACAAAAAATAGAAAACAAAACTATTTTAGTTATTAATTAAATCAATTTAGCTGAATTGAGGCTTCTGTGATCCATATCAATTTTATGAGAAATTTTTCGGCCAAAATCACATGAAATTTCATTTGTCCATGTGTTTCGAACCAACAAGTGTGATTCATCCTCTAAATTGAGGCTTCTGTGATCCATATCAATTTTATGAGAAATTTTTCGGCGAAAATCACATGAAATTTCATTTCTCGATGTGTTTCGAACCAACAAGTGTGATTCATCCTCAGAACAAGTTGAATGAACCACACTTGTTGGTTGGAAACACTTCCACAAATGAAATTTCATGTGATTTTCGCCAAAAAAATTTCTCATAAATCACTTTACTCATTCATCAATTTTATTTTATTTAAACTCAATCGTCAACTTTATTTTATTTTATTATAAATTAAAATATTGATATAATGTTATATGAAGATAAATCACTTTACTCATTCATCAATTTTATTTTATTTAAACTCAATCGTCAACTTTATTTTATTTTATTATAAATTAAAATATTGATATGATGTTATATGAAGATAAAAGATTTTAAGATAAAATATTGATATGATGTTATAGGAAGATAAATAAATCTTTTATATTGTTTTTACATTTTTTAATTCATCATCGTTCAAAATTTATTACTTAATCTTTACCAAATTATAATTTTTAAATTAATAAAATTATAGTTTAAAAAAATATAAAACATAATTTGTTTAATGTGTATATGTTTATTGAAATTATTTTAACGGATGGCAAAAAGAAAAGTAATGTTAGGAGTTTCTCATTCATATATATAATTAAATTAATACAATTTTATTTAAAAGCTATATTTTTAATTTATTAATAATTTTGACTGTCATCTTTAAAAGCAAAAAAAACAAATTTATCATTAAATGAATTTGCAAATTTGTTTTCCAAAAAATATTAGTACAAAAATTGTTCATATTGTCCACTTATTAATTCATTAATGTATTAAAATAATTTAACAGTCATAAGACTCCAAAAATTGTTCATATTGTCCACTTATTAATTAGTTTATATATTAAAATAATTTAACATAGTCATAAGACTCCATAAGGCTTCCAGAAGAATTCAAAGCACCAAAGGACTACAATGTATTAATAAAGCTTAGGTGGCTTCTAGAATAAAAAACAGTAAAGCTTAAATGGCTTCCAGAAGAAACAACAAAACCTAGCTACGGTTAGAGGTAATAATATATGCCAAAAAAAACGCTAACGTAATTCATGAGAATGGAGAAAGATAAAGTGTAATTGTCAAGTAACATTACAGAAATTTAATTCTTAGGTGAGTTTATTTGTTTGAGCAAATCTTATTTAGTCAAATTTGTTTAGGTTTTCGAAACTTTGAAATTTTGTTTGGATCATAAGTCAAAATATTTGTCAGTGGAGATTTATGGGTGAAGTTTAGCTTCTTGTTTTTAAAAGTTTAAAATTTTGGATGGTTTGTAAGTCAAAATACTTGTAAGTGAGAGATGTAGGGTGAAGTTTAGTTTATTAAAGAAGAATTTGTTGTTACTTTATTTATTTAATATATAAAGAGATTAAAAAAATTATTTGATATTTTGTTGATATTTATAATTAAAGTTGAAGTATATTAATTTTTTTTTAGGTGTATATATATTTTGATATTTAGATAAAGATGATAATTTCAAAAAGGTAATTCAGTTAGCACTAAAGTACTCTCAGAGAAATATGGATGTGTTTTTGAGTGGCTAGTTTTAAAATTCCCCAAACCACTGGCTGAAACAACCCTTCAATGCCATGAGGAAAAGAGGAAAAGAACTTGGACACATCCATAAAAATGAGCTCACACTCTTAGAAATGTGAATCCATTCCTATTGCAATGATTTTTAAGGGCCTATAGCCCAACTTCCTCCAAGAATTCTAAACATAATCGCTGTGAAATGAGGAAATTGCTCACCAAGACAATAATTTTGATCTTCCAAGCATTCCAAGTAATGGTTTTAATGGGAATTCATATTTTTCTCTGTTCTTCAGAATTTGTAAAAATTAGGAACAAAAAATAGAAAGTGGTCTACAAGATGCTTGCAACTACTCAACTTGGGCAAATCTCAATGAAACCAAATAAATGATGCATGTGCAAGATACCAAGTAGATGGAGTGCTCCACAAGAAATGAAATAGTCATAATGGTAAAATAGGAAGTGGACAATCTCTAATAAGAAAAATCCATGGAGACAAAAAAGAATTAGGGTTTTGACTATGCCAAACTCCATGAAATAATAAAATATACACATTGAAGAATGGAAGAAAGTGTTTCAACAAGTTTAACCTCAAAGAATATCCAAAATATAGTAAGAAAACTAGTAAATGCATCCAATATGTCACATGTGACCCTCTAAGTATGCAAAACATCTCCTAACGAAAATACACATAACCACCTCAAATAAAATAATACATGGTACAAGTCAAAGAGGTGAGGGTGCTCTTTAATGAAGGTCAAGATATGAAAATTGTAGTTGAAATATCCATGCATAGGGTCCTTTGGTCTCCTATCACACCCCTATGGATGATCCTAATAGAGAACAACAATGCCTTCTTACAAGGTAGACAAAGAACGTTTACACAGAACAATATGATCATGTATTTGACTGATGAAATATCTTTTTCATACAGGTCCTTTCCAGAGTTCTATCTGTCATTGTTGGGGTGGATTGGTGATCTTGTAGTTGCCTCTCAAGGATGGTGTGATTTCCTCAATTCTCAAGGATGGCCTCTTGATGCTTCATGGTGGCTAGATATTCATTCTAGAGCTGCAAAGGTCCTCTTCCTATGGTTTTGATGGTTTTGAGCAAGCTGCTACAGGATTGGTCTCCTCCCTATAGTAGTCACATAGTCCCTTCCAAGGCCTCATATTGCTTCATGTATTTTATTCAATGACTTGTATACATCATGGTAAGCCTATGGACAGGAACAGGAGTTGTGATGGTGGTAATAGTTTGTGAAAAAGAGTGAAAGCAGGGTCTCCTTTTTTGTGTGTTTTATTTTTCATGAACATAGGTGGAATCTTGAGATGGGAGTTGGCTAAATGGGTTCGATGAGAGGTTAAGGAAGGATGATGAAACTTTCCTAAAAATTCCCAAGGATAAACGTGATATTTGACCCATTTCCTTGAGTATATCTCGATCCTATATCACTTATGGTCAATCCTGTAGCAATTCAAGACAATCCGGTAGCAGTTCCAGATTGAGGCAAAATTGAGTGCAGTTTCTTGCGATGTGATGGAGGGATGTATGGGGGTGGTAGTGATATGGGTAAATGATGAGGGAAATACAGTGGTTAGGTTGGGGAAATGTAGAAATCGACTGTGGAATATGTTCCTTCAATTGTTGTCCTTTTGATTGTTTGGAATCCTGCAAAAATAAAAGTGTTAGTATAATTGATGTAAGGACTCCCTTACCTCCATTTACTTCCTCCTTGTGTATCATTTTTCTTTTTTATTATTCTTATTTTTTGACACATGTAAATTGCCTCTGCAGAGGTTTTCAATCTGAAGGCATGCCCTTGGCACCTCAGAGGAGATTTTCACCTAGAGATCTTTTCATCTTATTTTTCTTTCCTTTCTCTCTTTTTTTCTCTTAGGTTTCCTCAAATAGGTTTTCCACCAAGAGTTGGCCTTATATTCCTCATGGATGTTTTCATATAGGCCCTTTATTTTTTCTCTTTTTTTTGTCAAAAGCTTGGTGAATTGATGGTTGTGAGCCTCCTAATCACATTCAGCTCCTTGCTAATTAAACTAATAAACTCCTCTTTGGACAGAGTTCTATTGTACAACTTCAACTGGTAACCATTAACAAGCAAGGGGATACCTTCCTCATCAGTTGTTCTTATTTGGACATACCCATTCTCATAACATTTTTCCACTAGATATGGGGCCAACCACCTTGTCATTAATTTTCCTTGTAAATCCTTGAATCTTGAATCATACAGAAGGGCCCAATCACCCTCTTGAAAATATCTCTACCTAATGTATTTTTCATGCTAGATCTTCATTTGTAGTCAGACTACCTCAGTGTGTAGGAGGACCTACAATCTCAATTCATCTAAACCATTGAGTTGGAGTATCCCCTCTTGTTGAGTTATAGTGAGGTCTAGTCTAACTGAACTGCCATCCTTACGGCATTATATTCAAATTCAATGGACAACAAGGCCTTTTTCTATACACTAATTCAAATGGGGTGAATCCAATGGTAGTCTTCCAAGTGTTATTGTAGACCCAAGTGGCTTCTATAAGTTTGTCTGCCCAATCCTTTATGTTGTTGCTAACAACCATAGTCAGAATGTTCTCCAAGGTTCTGTTTGTGACCTCCACTTTCCCATTTTGCCTGAGGGTGATAGGTAGTGTATGCCCTGTGCTATATGTGGTGTTTCTTCATGATATCTTCAATCAGATTTGAGGTGAATTGTCCCTTTATTAGTGACCAACTCCCTTGGGAAACCAAAATTTTAGAAGACATTCTCCCTCAAAGATTCAACCACCTTATGCTTATTTTTTTCCTTCACTCCCTTTGCTTCAACCCATTTAGTCAGGTAACCAGTGCACACAATGATGTACTTCTTTGATCCTAATGGGGGATAAATGAACCAAACAAAATCCATGCCCCACTTCTCAAATGGCTCCAGAGTCACTTGAGGTTGTAGGGACATTTCATTCTTGGGTGTGGTCTTGCCCATTCTTTGGCAATGATCGAACCTGGTGGTGTACCATCTTACACCTTAATGTAGAGTGGGCCAGTAGTAACCAGCTTGTATAGCTTTGAATGTTGTCCTCTTAGAAACAAAGTGGCGCCCACAAGGTCCGTCATGGCATGCTAAGAGGATATCAAGGACCTCCTCCTCCCTGACATACCTTCTCAAAATGTTATCTAATCCCAAATTGAAAATATTTCCCCTAATCCAAGTGAAAGGGGAGCTCTTCCTAACAATATTTCTCTTCTCTCTGGAGGATAGATTAGGAGGGAACCTCCCAGCAACCAAGTAATTTGCAATATCAGAAAACTAAGGAGATAGCACTGAGATGGAGAAGAGGTGTTCATTTGGAAGTTGATCATCTACCATATCCTCATTCCCTACAAGTAATATCAGTCTTGACAAAAAAATATGCAACCGCATTCTCTTTCCCTGGTTTGTCTACTATAGTTAAATCAAATCGTTGCAATAATAACAACCATATAATTATCCTAGCATTGACATCAAATTTATTCACTAATTACTTAATGGCTACATAATCAGTGTGAACAAAAGTTTCATATCCAGTGATGTAGTGCCTAAACTTATTCAGAGAGTGTACCATAGCTAGGAGTTCCTTTTCAGTTACTATATAATTTAGTTCAATCTTATAAAGGTTCTTACTGATGAAATAGATAACATAGGGTAATTTGTCTTCCACATGTCCTAAGGTTGCTCCTACATCTCTATCTGATGCATCTGTGTGGATATGGAATGGAAATTTCCAATTGGGACCTCTAAGGATGGGTGTAGTGGTCAACTTGCCTTTAGTACTTCAAAGGCCTCTTTACCTTTATTTATCCAATAGAAGTATGAATCTTTAGCCAATAGTCCAAACAAGGGTGAAACCAATTTACTAAAGTCCTTTATGAACATGTTATAATACTCATACAATCCAAGGAAGCTTCTAACATCTCTTTGTTTTTTAGGGATAGGGACCCCCTTAATGATGGAAAAAATTTTGGGGTCAACCTGTATCCCTTCCTTAGATATGGAATGGCCTAAGATAGTTCCTTCATTCATCCAAAATGCACATTTCTCAGGACTTAATGAAATATTCATCTCAATGCATTTCTTTAAGACCTTACACAGATTAGAAAGAGCTTCCTGAAAATCACATCCATAAGGGGTGAATTCATCCATGTATATCTCAACAGTGTCATGAACAAGGTCAGCAAAGATACTTAGAACTTCCCTCTGGAAGGTGGCAGTGGAGTTATACAAACTGAATGGAAGGAATCAATAAGAAAAGGTACCCCAATGACATGTGAATGTGGCCTTTCCTTGGTCCTCATGGATGATATGTATTTTGTTGTACCCACTAAATCCATCTAAGAAGGAAAAGAATCTCTTCCATGCAAGGCCATCTATGACTTGGTCAGTGAAAGGCAAAGGGAAGTGGTCCTTCTTTGTAGCCTTTCTAAGCTCTCGGTAATCAACATAGGTCCTCCAATTCCCATTTTTCTTTGGGAATATGACGAGGGGGGACACCCACTCACTATTTGAAATGGGGTATATGAAGCTACATCCAGTATCTTTTGTAATTCCTCTTTCACAATGTCCTTAGGAGATGGATTCATCCTTCTCTAGGGTTGGCACATAGGCTTGCATCCCTCTTTGATATAGAAATGATGAGTACAAATTGATGGATGCACACCTTTCATTTCCTTATAGCCCCAAGAAAAAGCATAAAGGTGTTGCCTCAACACATTGCATAATTGCTCTTCTTGCTCGGTTGAGAGAGATGGGTTGATATTTAGAGTTCTGGATGGGCTAATCTTTAAAACCTTGGCATGAACTAGATTAGAGTCAATAGAGCATAGATCATTCCAGGGATTTTTCTCGAATTCTTTCATCATCTCATCAACTAGCATGGCAGTGGGAGGTTGATTCTGTAAGATATCGTCAATAAGGTCATGTTCATCGAGTTGCCTCCCTCCTACAGCAGTTTCTAGTGTACATACTAGGAAGAGGAATGTCTGATAAAACTCTTCTTATTCCTCATCCTCTAACCACAAGGGAAATTCATTCTAAATATAAGGTTGAGCAGGAGGGTATAACAATATTTGTTTTGATAGATGCCCATTCTTGATGGTCATATTCCTAGCCCTGCAACTAATGGAGGCTTAAACATTGGACAACCAAGTTCTTCCTAGGATGAGAGGGTAACCATTAAACTTGGTTTTGGGCTAGATGAAAAGGAAATCGATAGGGTACTCCTAGGATTCAATAGAGACAATGGTATCCTCAATAACTCCTTTAGGAGCTACTGTGGATCTATCTGCAAGCTGCATGACTATAGTGGTCTTCCTGAAGGCCCACTGGAGGTTGAGCTTGAGCATTGTTTCCTTGGTCATCACATTGATTGTAGCCCCAAGGTCAATCAAGATATTAAGAACCATAATGTTGTCAATGTACACATCCACTACTAGGCTACTAGGATACAAGTACTTTGGGGAGATCACCCTCCCAAGCATTAGATCATACCGCTTCTCAACAACATTGAGAGTGGGGTTATCTCTTCTTATTCTCCAAAGCCTTTTAAAAAGCTCTTCTTTGATAAGCTTGTTGTAAATGGGGACATATTTGATGGCCTAGAGAACGGGTATTTTGACACACAAATTCTTCAATTCTCCCAGAAGTTCTACCTCTTCTAGGGTGTTTTGTTTAGGTTGGATCAACCTTTCAAGATAGAGAGGTGCACTGGCTTGAGGGGTAATATATTCCTTCTCTTCTTCAAGTTCTTCAGGTGGAGAAGGTGGGTGAGCATATGGAAGTTCCTTCCCAGATATAAGGTTGATCTCTTGTATTTCCATAACATAAGAAAGATAGGGTGTCTCCCCACTATAAACCTGTTGTGTCTGCTTATTTTTTGGGTTCAGATTGGGTTGTGCAGGAATTTGAGGTTGTTTCAGTGGGTTATGGTGAAGGATTTGTGGTTGAGGTTGAGGAGGAGGCATTAAAGAAAGAGGTTGGGTTGTTTGAGGCATCCATCCTTGTGAGGGGTTTCCCCATTGAGGAGGTTGACGTAGACATGGCTAGAAAGGAGGGTGAATAGATTGAGGAGGATATTGAGAACTATAAGGCCAAGGAGAAGATATGGACCATGATAGATGAGTGGAAGGGTTCAAAGGCTAGAAAGTGTTGAAAAATGTGCAAAAAGAAATGTTAAATTTAGAATGTGCTAAAAATAGACCTACTAAAAACAGCATGTCTAAAAATAGCAATTTGGCCAGTGAGGTCATTGGCCACATTGGGTGAGAGGTGAAACTGCTAGAAATAGAAAGTTCTAAAAATAGTATTTCTAGGTCCCTTCCTATTTATAGCAGTCCCTAGTCTATCTATAGGAAGTAAAAATAATTTTGGCCTTAAAAGTAGTTGGAAATATTAATTAATTAATTTAGTTGAGTTAATTAGTTAAGGAAATTCGAATTTGAAGTCTTTGTGAGCATGCACATGAGTTGTCCCACTGATTGAGGAATTTATTCTTAATTTCCTCCACTGATTGAGGGAATAAGTATGAGTTCTATAATTAGAGAATCTGTTGACTTAGTTCTAACTAGTCAAGTCCAGTTAGATTATTTTAACAAGTTGTTAAAATAATAAAATATAGTTTGTTAATGCTTGCATGCATGTGACAACTATTATTTTAGATAACTGAGGATTCACCCATGGATAAGTGTTGCATGTCAGCTTTGTCAGAGACATAGTTGAGATCAGATGTGGGACAATGTACTATCAGATGCTTGGATATTTCTAGTAAGTATTCCTTGCATGGAGAAGGATCTATTATAGGAGATTGGATGACTTGTGGCCTATATATTGAGGCCTAGGTAGTCCATATTTTCATCTTCTGATTGAAGATCATCGGAGTACAGAGAGAGCAGGATAGCTATTGAGATGATTCTTTTTGTATGTTGAAGAGGATTTCCACTTGATTGATAATACAATGTTGGAGTTTTATGCTGGTGCTTTCCCCAGTGATATATTCAGTGTTATGTGTGATTGATTTCTCTTGATCAGTTATGCATGTTTCTACTTGATGTTGCTCATGAATTCGATTATGCTTCCGCTTAATGTTTTGTAGAAGTAGAACAAGTATTATGCTTTAGGACATTGCATATATCAGTTTGTTCTACAGGTGAAATTTCTACATGGTATCAGAGCACAGGTGATCAAGCAAGAACAGTATACTAGCAGGAGAAATTCGAAGTTTATTATTCAGGATATAGATCTCAAGTTCTTATCACATCTATTTCATCGATGGCGTTCTATGGTTTGAGGCTTGAGTATGCCCTTGATGGCAGCTCAAACTATATAGCTTGGAAGGATCGCATGGAGGTAGTTTTGGAAGATAATGGTCTTAAGGATTTCATTGATCAAGAAATCCCTAAGCCTACTGACAAGACTAAGCAGGTGGAATGGAGGAAGTGTGTGGCTAGAGCTAGGAGAATTCTCTTGGAGGGAGTGCGAGATCACATTGTCTCGAGCCTCCATGGGAAGGAGACTCCGCATGCAATGTGGAAAACATTGAAAGATTTATATCATAATAGCAGTGATCAGAGGAAGCTAGCACTAAAGGACAAACTTCGAAAGATCAAATGTGAAAGGGATGAGACGATCTCTATGTATCTAACCAAGCTCATCACATGCAGGGATGAGCTTGCAAGTGTAGGGGTCGTGACATCAAATTAGGATATGGTGAGTCTAGCACTCCTTGGCCTTCCTAAGAGCTGGCATAGCTACCAGGACTCAGTAAATGGAAGGGAGAAACTACCAGATTGGGAACGACTACGGTCGGATTTGATGCAGGAGGAGATCAGACGAGCACTAGAGACAGTTCTTCATCCATGCATGATGAGGAGAACTGTGCCTTAGCGAGTAAGGCGAAGAAGGGGAAGGAGAAGGTTTCTCTTTCCGAATCCAGTTCTTGCAATCATGGGAAGAAGGTTGACAAATCAAAAGTGCGATGCTTTCGTTGTCATGAGGTGGGCCATTATGCTGCAAATTGTCCACAGAGGAAATCCAAGAAGGGATCCGGGGAAGGATCTGAAGGTGAGGCACTTGCTTCACAATTTGAGTTGGATTTCACACTCTTCGCATGCATGGTTTCATCCATGGTAGGAAGTGGTTGGTTTCTTGACAGTGGAGCTTCTTTCCACATGACCGATGACAAGATTTTGTTCAGTACTTTGGAGGATAAAGATCTACAGACACTCATAGTGATGGGTAATGATGAGAAGTATAGTGTCTCAGGTGTAGGCATTGTTATTTTTCAGAGGGAGCATGGATCTCGCCTTATCTTGACCGATGTCAAGTATGTACCAGGACTGAAGAGAAACTTGGTGTCGATCACGATGCTAGAAGACAGAGGCTATGATGTAGTCTTCAATAAGGGAAAGGTTTTCCTTAGACACATCATCACTAGCCAGGTGAAGCAGAATAGTTCACGGGTAAAGAACCTGTATGCTCTTAAGGTTCAAGATGCATGCAAATCCTTGAGCAGCAAGAAAACTAATGGAGACTTAGTGGTTGAGAGGGAGGGTATATTACCTCTCAACATGTAGAGCTAGAAGAAGTCTCGGACGATTTTGGAGGAGCCATGATTGGTGCAGCAAATTCAGGAGGTTGTGGAGCAGCCACAACAGGGGAAGCTAAGTGGAGATCGAGTAGAGACATCAACTCATGCAGAGACCTCTAGTAGGGGGAAACTTCGAACCAAGTGGGTTGAGGGATCAAATGCAGCCATACCTCTAGGTAGGAGTTGGGGTGATATAGAGTGATCGTCCCAAGGAGGAGGGACAGGATCCTTGAGCTACCCAAACTCTTGGATGAGACCTTTTTATAGGAGCCCCAATGGGGAGTAGCAGGAACTGACTGATTGGGTTGAGACAGATGTTGATGGAGCGGCAGAGAGAGCGACAGTGCAGGGAATCCCAGGACAGTGCATGGCTAGCAGGCTACAGCAATGTGAGAGGCACAAGTGTTTTGCACAATGTTATGTGGCACAGAGAGGTGTGCAATTGTGCGATATGCATGGAGATGTTGTAGTAGCACAGATGTCAGAGAGGGAGCACTTGTTAGCAGCAGATAGAGCTTCAGCATCAGAGTATGTTCCTAGCCCAACGGAGTGGTAAGTTGGGAGTCTTTTTGTTCCAAGTGTTGTTGGACCAAGTGGACCAAGTAGATGTGTTGCATGCAGAACATTCAAGAGTTACAGGATCGGGTTCGAGAGAAAGCCTTTCTTGTTGAGAGGGAGTGTTGAAAAATGTGCAACAAGAAATGTTAAATTTAGAATGTGTTAAAAATAGACCTGCTAAAAATAGCATGTCTAAAAATAGCAGTTTGGCCAGTGAGGTCATTGGCCACATTGGGTGAGAGGTGAAACTGCTAAAAATAGAAAGTTATAAAAATAGTATTTCTGGGTCCCTTCCTATTTATAGCAATCCCTAGTCTATCTATAGGAAGTAAAGTTAATTTTGGTCTTAACAACAGTTGGAAACATTAATTAATTAATTCAATTGAGTTAATTAGTTAAGGAAATTCGAATTTGAAGTCTTTGTGAGCATGCACATGAGTTGTCCCCACTAATTGAGGAATTTATCCTTAATTCCTCCACTGATTGAGGGAATAAGTATGAGTTCTATAATGATAGAATCAGTTGAATTAGTTCTAACTAGTCAAGTCCAGTTAGATTATTTTAACAAGTTGTTAAAATAATAAAATATAGTTTGTTAATGCTTGCATGCATGTGACAACTATTATTTTAGATAATTGAGGATTCACTCATGGATAACTGCTGCATGTCAGTTCTGTCAAAGACCCAGTTGAGATGAGATGTGGGACAGTGTACTATCAGATGCTTAGATATTTATAGTAAGTATTCCTTTCATGGAGAAGGATCTATTATAGGATATTGGAGGACTTGTGGCCTATATATTGAGGCCTAGGTAGTCCATGATTTTCAGCTTCTGATTGAAGACCATCACAGTACAGAGAGAGCAGGATAGCTATTGAGTTGATTCTTTCCGTATGTTGAAGAGGATTTCCACTTGATTGATAATACAGTGTTGGAGTTTTATGCTGGTGCTTTCCCTAGTGATATATTTAGTGTTATGTGTGATTGATTTTTCTTGATCAGTTATGCATGTTTCTACTTGATGTTGCTCATGAATTCGATTATGCTTCCTCTTAATGTTTTGTAGAAGTAGAACAAGTATTATGCTTTAGGACATTGCATATATCGGTTTGTCCTATGGGTGAAATTTCTACAGAAAGGTGCATTTTGATTTGGGTTGTAAGGAGGATAATGTGCAACTTTCATGCCTTGTTGATATGGCCGAGGGCCTTGGGGCCTCCTTTGGTTAATGAAGCAGAGTTGCTTTGAAACACCTTTTTCTCCTTGGTATACGACTTTCAGGCATGATAGAGAGGGACATTTATCTGTTGCATGGTTTTATTCACATATAGAGCAAACTTATATGATGTTCAGTTGGCATTCATTTCTAGAATGTCACTTAGTTCATTTATGGCAAAAGATAACTAGCGCCCTTTCTGCTTCCTCTTGCTTCCTTTTAATCTGCATAGTGTCCAACTACAGGGAAAAGGTATGCAAAATTTCACTCTTTAAATCCTCCAACATACTCCCTATCTCATGTTTGATGGCTGATGCATAGGGAGATGAACTAACCAGGCCTTGACTAGACTTACTCTTTTTCCTAGTAGCCCTAGAATGATTCTTGAATATTGTCTCAATGTCATCATAAGGAAACTAGTAAATGTATCCTCTAGATATCATGTTGAGGATCTCCATTACATATTCCCTAATCCCTTGGAGAAGTACTAGCTTAAGTAACTTAGGGTAAAGGGTACAGTTAGCCCTCCAATAGTTGAGTTGGAATCTTTCCTCATAGTCCTCTAAGGATTCATCTAGCCCTAGGTTCATCCTAAATATTTCCTCTTTTGTTTCTTTATACCTATAGTAATCCTTGTACTTCTCATTGAAAGCTTGTTACTTTTGTGCCTAGGTAGTGATGTTGCCTCTAGGTAAGCTCATAAACCAACACAATGTTTCATCTTTGAGGGTGGATGGAAACAACTTCAGCCTTTGTTCATTAGAGGTATAGTCATAAGTCCTACAAACAAAAACAATCTCAAACATGAATGTGTCAGGGTCCTCATAGGTTAGGCCATGGAAGTGTGGAAGGGAAACATGGCTTATATTCTTCATTCTGGCCTCCCCATTTCTTTCTTAGATAGGAAAGAACTCATTTTGTTTGTTTTCAGCCATGATTTGGTTAGGTGAGATTGGCTTTACCTCCCCTATGGGTTCCTCAAAAAATTTAGGTTACTCACCTAGAGGGTTTTCTAACTCCCTTGTAGCCAAAGAGGGAAGTTCACAACCACCAAAGAATAATGATGGTTGGATTCTTGAAGGGTTGGGGGTTTTTGTAGGAATTTCCCTTGACTATCATTACTCCTATGAGGTATGAAAGAACTAACTTTGTTTTTTTCTCTCTCTCATTTTTTGAAGTTTTCAAATCAATAGATTGATGCAAAACAAAAAGAAGAAACAAGTAACTTCTAAGTAGAAACAACACCTACTTGGAAACCTCCCCTGCAATGTCACCAAAAGGTGATGAGCCTGGTATTGCAACAAGGATGTTGCAACTCCCAAGACTCTAAAGTTCAATTATCAACCTAAGGTTTGTACAAACTTAAAGATGACAATGATTTATTCACAACAGGTCAAGCTCTACTCATGTCACCCCCAATCATTGAATCCAATCAAGGTATGAAATTACCACTCCTTCAGCTAACTACAAAGAAAATTCTTTTGGAAAGACAAAATCCTACTCTACTTGCAAGGAAGTGAACAGTATCCTAATTGCATAGATGAAATTGCAATTCATTAAATTTAAAGACTAACTGTAGCTGCAAGAAGGAAAAATACTACTCTAGTTGTAGAAATCAACCATGCTATTCTAATTGCAAACCAATCAAGTCAACACTTTACTTTCAAAATGTAAATCATTAGCTTATTTGCAAAATGCTTTGAAAGAGGAAATGTAATCCACAACACATAACTAGGAATTCCAAGAGTGTAACTTAAAAAAAAAAAATTAGGTCTATTCTATTTGCATTGAAGAGTTTCCCTTCATATTACTATATTTAATATATTTTTAGCTTTAACAGTAGGATCCTTACTCATTACATGAAGGAATACTCATTTTAATTCAAATGTGAAAATTTGCCTCCTAATTCTAATTGTTGTCTTGTACTTGCAGTGAAGGAAGGATGGGTCTAGAGTGGTCCTTGGGTCTCCCCAATCATGGATTCCAAGCCTGGAGGTCATTGTTCAATCCCAAAATACAAAAATCAATATCTTAGATAAAATATGTCTGATTTTAGGTAGTGTTACACGACTATTACAAGATACCCTTTTTTACTACAGGATTGCACTGTTGTACTACAGGATTGGATTCGAGAGATTTTTGAGCCTAAGGAAGGTGTTTTGAAGGTTCATGAAGATGTATTATGGTTATGAAGTATGTGCGAGACATTCTTTCCAAGATTAGCACCCTTCAAGGGCCCATCTTGCACAAAATTACATGCCCATGGTGTGCTTCATTGACCCTGAAAAGATGATCTCCGTGGCAGAAATTGAGAGTGGTATTAAATGTCTAGGAGGAGGATGGTAATGAAAAATGGTATGTAGGATGAATGTGACAACCCCTGCAAGTCACTGGTAGTCCCTGCAAACTAATCAATTAACCTCTTTTCCTCTTGGGAAGAACATACATTTAATGATCAAATTGTAGTAAAATAAATCAAAGTGGAAAGAGTGAGTTGAATTTTATTTCATCAAGAACTATTCTATCCTACAACATGCATCGAATTCATTTGCCAAGACATTATTTTAACTTCTAAGATTCATAAATATAGCATGCAAGAGAATTATAATCAAAATCCTATTAGCTTGTTGTTGTAGACTCTTCAATCACAATTCCCACAAGAGAGGTGTTGATCAGGTCTGCAACCACAATTTTTGTAATTAAATTTCTGCCTAAACAAGGAACAAAATAAAACAACTTAAACAGGAACAAAAATAAAATACATGAGAGGGACTAAAGCCTCTCGGTTGGGGCCAAACCCAAGGATTTTATCCCTCCTAAGATAACTCAGATGTATACCAACAATGAACCTTTCATTAAGAGAAAATGGAGTTCAAATACATCATCTAAAAAATGGAAACAATAGTCTCAAGTACTTAGCCTTCAATGGCTCTTCCTACCTCCATAAATTCAAATCATAATGAGCCCTTAGCAGTGTTTATTTATACAAAAAGTGGCTGAGGGGAATCTCCCTTCAGAGGAGGATTGGTTTTCTCCAAAATCTCGAAATTTGTGGATCCAAATCCCTTAGATCCTTTCTTTCACTTAAGTTCCTCAACTATCAATGGATCTCGAGCTGGAGATGAGTACAGATGAGTGATTCTAGGGATCACTTCGAGTCAAAGGAGAGTAAATGCAGGGGATAGGACTCCTACATTCCCTCTAGTTTCCTCCTACATGCCTCTACATCACAAATGTACTAGAAAAAATCTCTCTTGCCTACACATAAACCACATTAGGCCACAAAGTATGAAAAACATCCTTTAGTCTTCCTACTAAGCACATTATAGCCAAAAGTGTAAATTAATGTGGAGAAAAGAAAGAATATATGCGGTGGAGGACATAAATGTGGGCCTTAAAATATACCTATTGATGGGACCCATCAGTGACATGCATATCAAAATGTATTGACATGAATTATTATTTTAGTTTTTATTTCTTTAATTTTATGGTTATTATTTTTAAAATTGAAGTGACATCATCATCATCATCATCATCATCATTATTATTATTATTATTATTATTATTATTATGTGCAATTACAACATCCCATATAACTCTTAACTGCAACAAATTCCCGTATTGGATTCTCCCTCTTAGCACAAATATAATGATTTGTATTGAACTCCATTAAAAGGTTAAATATTATATATTTTGGTTTTTTATGATTTATTATTATTATTATTATTACTAAAATTTTATTAAATAATCTTTCCCAAAATCTTAACTTTTGAATTAATGAAATTATAAATTTTATAAAAGTGTAAAATGGTTTGTTGTTATCAATTTAAAATAACGTGACTAGTAGTAACTAGTGCAACCATATAAACTAAATCGTTGGTAAATGATTACAGGAATTATGAAAATTTTAGGGGCTAATATTCGCAAGCAGCTAATTTTTCATGTTTTTTCCATAAACAAGATTCACCAATCTCCATTTTTCTAAAAATTATTTAATAGTATAAAATTATTTGACCTTAGGAATCACCAAAATTTTATAGATACTATATAAAATCATTAGAAAGTCGAATATTTTTTACAACAAAAAAAAAAAAAAAAAATCAAAGCATTTTACAATTTTCATATTGAAGACTAGTAAGATTCACCAAAGTTTCTAGACTTTAAAATAAATTTCCATCCTTAATTTTTTCTCTCATAGACATCAAAACACTTACCTTGTAATAATATTCCCGATAGGTTAAATCTTTATGATCCACTTGATAACTATTGAAAATTAATTAAAATTTTGAAATTCCTATATATATGGTTTTCCTAAAAAAATATATTCCCATTTTATTTACAAGAACATAAACCATCAAACTTTATCTTTGTTGATTTCAAATTTTTTATATAGAACCAATCAAATGGTTTGTTGTGATATCAACATCACTTATACTTATGTAAGAATTATCAACACAAATCGAATGCCCTTTTAGGATTACACACTTCTCATGTAGGAGGCCACTCATGGTTCTTAATGACATACCATAGGATCAAGAAATATTTTTTTGGGAAGGTCTTATAGTAGATGTGCAAAAGTTTGCGGCAAAATGTGTGGTATGCCAACAAAATAAGGGAGAGACAATCAACACCCTAGGGCTCCTTCAGCCATGATTCATACCAAGCTAGCATTGGGAAGAAGTTTCAATGGATTTTATTGTAGGTTTAGCCAAATCTAAAGGAAAGAGTGTCATTATGGTAATGATAGATCAAATGACAAAATATGCCATTTTTTTCTCTCTTTCTCATCAATTTAAATCAAGTATAGTGGCATAATCATTCATGGAAATAATACAAAAAGCTACATGTAATACCAAATATTATTGTAATTGACAAAGATTAATTTTCACTTGAAATATTTGGACTGAATTTTTTTCCTGTTTGGGTACTCAATTGGCTAAAACTCTTCTTACCATTTTGGATTTAAGACATCTATGGTATATATCTTTAGACATAGTTACCGGAGAATCCACAGTAAAACTTATTTTTCGTCAACGTTTCAAATCCCAACTGGGATCCATCCTCAGGACTTTCTTGAATGCTGATAGAAGAAGAGCTTAATTGAGGGATTTAAATAATTGGGAGGAGAGTGGATTTTAGGATGAGATGGATGTTGACTTTGTTTTTAAGAATTTTAATTACAGATTTTTCATTTTCTTTTTTTTAATTATAATTCTTTATCTTAATATTATTAAACCTTAATTATGAACTCAATAAGTATTAATAATACTAATAATTATCAATAATATTAAACCTTAACAATGAACTTAATAAATAATATTAATAATTTTAATAATGTGAAATAATTTTTAATATATATCTATATATATATATATAGTAATATTGTATTAAAATTTTAAAATTTTTCATTAATATTAATAATAGTTAATGTATTAAAATTAATTAGTAAATTGTATTAATAATAATTTTTTAATCTATTAATATTAATAATAATTAATATTAGTACATTGTATAAATATTATTAATAAATTATTAGTAATAATAATAATAATAATAATTAATATATTAATATTGATAATATTAGAAATCAAGGAAAAACGGAGGAAAAATGGCGAACCCTAGCTCCGCCGTCTCCTTGCCCTCGGCCGCCGCCGGCTCCTGGATCGCTCTGCGCGTGAAGAAGTTCGAAGGATCGGGGCAAGGACCAAGAGGCTGTGCCTTAGCAGCGGATCCGCATCATGATCTCGCAGTGAACACTGGCTCGGGCCCCAGCACTGTTATCTCCAGGCCCTACGGCGCAGTTGGATCACGGATCGCTCAGGCAGCGAAAGGTTTGGAGAGATCCAGGGTCTATCTTGAAGAGGCAGGAGCACATGATACCCTCGCTATGAATAATGAGGGCGCAGATCAAAAAAAAATGCCTGCAATCCGCAATGCAGAGATCTCAAGAAATGCCTGGACCCGTCCCTCTGCATCCGTGGTATGCATTTTCCGCCCTCTTCAGATTGAGGGAGCAAGGGATAAGGAAGATCTCGTAGATCCCTCTGCCGTTCCTCTGATCTCGGCCTCCAGAAAGGAAGGGACGACACCAAACAGTAGCACGCGGCCCCTTCTCCTGAGACAAATACGGGATACGACTGCTGAAGCACAGAACAAGGAAAATTGCGCGGCTCCCTTAGCCTATCCTCAGACCAGCGCTTCCAGAAAAGAAGGGACGACGCTAATCAGATGCAAGCCGCCCCTGCACACTAAACCAAGGGCGGAATCGAATCTCAACCAAGGCATCTGCCTCCCCACTCCGCAGATTGGCTGGGGAAAAAGGCCTTCAGAATCATCCGCAGCCTTCCAGATTCAGATCAGGCTTCTTTCAGGAAAAACTATGCTTCAATGGGTTTGCCAAGCAGATCCAGTGAGGAATCTCAAGCATGCAGTGAACATCAAATTGGGAATCCCTTTGGCAGACCAACGGCTTCTCTACCAAGGTAAACATCTTGAGGATCTCTTTCCTATTTCCTTTTATGGCATTAAGAAAGATGCATCTATTATCCTTTCCCTTCGTCTTAGAGGAGGAGCTGGGGGAGAGCCTTCCTCAGCTAAAGCTTTTTCGTACAAAGATGCAGTCCATGGCAAGCAGACTGAAAAAACAGAGCCACCAACACAGTCTTCACCCAAGCCCTTTTTGGTTGACAAAGTGGAGGAGATCCCATTAGTTGATATATCTTTCAAGGATCTTGAAGACGAAACCCAGAAATTTGCTGAAAGAGCCATCATCTGCAGATTCAATGGGCTTTGGCCGCGCTCACAGGATCTTTATGACTGGATCAAAGACACCTGGACTGATCGCTGTAAGGTTTATTTCTGCGCAAAAGGGTATTTCATAGTGTTGTTCGATGACCTGGAACATTGCTACAATGCCCTAGATGAAGGCCCTTGGTTCATGGGTTCAGCTGGCCTCTTCCTCACTCCATGGTTTCCCGACTTTGACCCAGCTACAGCAGTCATCACCAAGGCTCCGGTATGGATCAGGCTCCCAAATCTCCCAGTTCACTTGTGGCGTACAGAAGTATACAGGAAAATAGGCAATGCCCTGGGTAGCTTCTGGAAGGGAGACTACGAGAGAGAGAGGCAGGGTCTCTATACATACGCCAGAGTTTGTGTGGAGATTGATTTAAGTAAGGGACTGCCAGAGTACATCAATCTCAAATTCAAGGATACTATCTGGACCCAGTTGATAGAGTACGAGAACACTGCCTTCAGATGCCGTCATTGTCACCAAACAGGGCACCTACATATCTCTTGCCCATCGCTGTCAGCAAAAGCAAAAAAGGGCCTCTTTGCTCATGCTAAGCCCAAGCGCTGGGCTCCCTGCCCACCGCCGCCAACCAAAAGCTCCAGCCCCCCTAGCATGGAAAAGGTTCCAAGCATGGAAAAAGAAGGAAAAAAGTCAGAACCAGAGCAGATGTCGCAGACGATGGATCCGCCCACGAACATTATGGTGCACACCCATGTCTCAGCAAATTCCCAGAAACGTCCCCATGAGACTTCCTCCTCTGATTCAGAGAAGGAATCCCCAATGATAGAGAACTCCAGTCTCCAAGTTATTCTTGCCCATCCTCCTCCTGAAGGCTGGACAAAAGTTAACAAAAAGAAAGGGAAAAAACAGTGCAGTGTAATCACTGTCCCGCTGGGGTAACAGCCTGTCAGTTAGTTTCTGCTATCGAATCTTCAGGGTAGCAGAGTTTGTTTCTTCCTTCCGAGACCGAGGTTGATGATATTATCATTTCCGGTCTGTCGGTCTTTTGTCTTTCCTGTAGCTTTGTGATTGTATCTCTCTTCCGGGACCGAGGTTGATGTATCCATCATTTCCAGTCTGACGGTCTTTTGCCTTTCCTGTTTGTACCATATTGATTTCTCTTAATAGATTTAGCATTTACCGAGAAAAAAAAAATATTAGAAATCAATATTAATAATTATTAATCACTTAATAATTAATAATAAATAGTTAAATGAATAATTTGATAATTAATATCAAGACCTAATAATTAATTGAATAATTTGATAATTAATGTCAAGACCTAATAATTAATATCCAGACCTAATAATTAATAATAATAATATTTATTATGAATATCGACTAGGAAATGGTTTAACTAATTAATAGATTTATTAATAGATATTAATTAATATTTAACAGTAATAGTTTATAATAATAGTTAGTGATAAAAGTAATAGCTATTATCATAATTATTATTGTAAATGATGTTGTAATTAAAACTAATAATTATTATTGTTATACTTAAACTGTTATAGTACAACTACTAACTACTAACTATTAGAATAGGTGAGGAAAATCTACCTACTGATTGCTATACCTAAGTATTGGTGACCTTAATCTTCTTGTTTAAGGGCATCCAGCTCCCACTAATCTCAATACCATTGTATCTGTTAAGATTCTGTGGATGTTTGATAATTTCAAGAGCTTCTCTAATCTTTCGCCTATGTTGTTGTTCTTCCCTTGCGATAATTGAGGTGCTTTCCATTCTCAATTTGATGGGTAAAGTGAGATTATGAATGGATGTTTAGAAGGATATATATGTTCCTTTGCATCTAATAAATAGACACAATGGTTCAAATGGTTTCCCTTGGCACAATGGCAGTAGAACACATCCTTCCATACTTCATCAAACATGTCACCATTTATGGAACTTTATCGATGGCATCCTCCATACACTAGAGGACCACATATGGCACCAATAGAGGTTCATAAACTATTGAAAGAAACTTGATTATGGAACAGAATAGAATGAAACAACAAGCAATCAACATCACAAGGAAAGGGAATATGAAGTGGGAGATTGGGTATTTTTAATACTAGAACCATATAAATAGATGTCCCTCAAGCAAAAAAAGAAGAAAAATAAATTAACATAGAGGTATCATATGGCCCCTATAATGTGTTGTAGAGAATTGAAAATATGCTTACAAATTGTAGGCTCCTCCATCTTCACGTGCACATCCAACCTATGAAGAGGAGGTTGAGGTCAGCAAAGAGTATATGTCGCCAAGCTACTATGCCAAGAGCGATTGTTTTTCCGCGATCTTTTGTTTGTGTAGGTATTTAGCAATGTAAACAATAGAGTATGGAGCATCATGTGGTGAATACCAAGGAAAAAGGGTGAATATTAATGGCTGCATCCCCCTAATTTGGGCCTTTTTGTTGAGCTTATAAAATGATTTGATTCCCCGAATACCCTACTTCAAGTAAAGAAAACCCTTTTCCTACTCACATCGCTCCAATCATTTTCTTGGAACCGGAAATGGTAGTTACAAGTCATTCATAACTACTTCTTGATTCCAAACGTCAATTAGTTAAATAAAAATATTATTTAATTACATGAGTTTCGGTAGGTATATTACAAACCTCCATGGTAAGTAGACTCCATATGCAATGTGGAAGGCCTTGACAGACCTATTTCAAAATAGCAATGACAATAGGAAGTTGGCACTGAAGAACAAGCTCAAAAAAATCAAGATGGAGAAGGGTGACACAATACTGAAGTACTTGACCAAGTTCACCCAATGTCAAGATGAGCTTGGAAGTGTTGGTGTGGAAGTTACTGAAGAAGATCTGGTCATCCTTACACTTTGAGGCATTCCCAAGAGCTGGCACAGCTACCAGGACTCAGTAAATGGGAGGGAGAAGCTATCAGAGTGGGAGTGTTTTTGGTCTGACTTGGTGCAAGAAGAGATCCACGAAACACCAAAGATAGATCCTTATCCAAGCATGATGAGGAGGATAATTGTGCCCTAGCTAGAAAGGTGAAGAAAGGGAAAGGGAAGTCATCCCATTCCAAATCAAATTCCAGTCAAGGTGGTAAGAAGAATGACATGTCGAAGATTAAATGTTTTCATTGTCATGAGCTGGGACACTATGCCATAAAGTGTCTACACAAGAAGGTCGACAAGAAGCCCTCAAAAGGAGAGGTATGTGAAGCTATTACTTCACAATTTGAGCTGGATTTCACCCTCATCACTTGCATGGTGACATCGGTGATGGGTAGTGTGTGGTATCTAGATAGTGGATCCTCATTCCATATGATCAACAACAAAGAATTCTTCAGTGACTTGGAAGATAAGGACCTCCAAATGTACATCGAAATAGGAGATGATGGGAGGTATAGTGTGATCAACATCAATATTGTTACCTTTCAGAGGGAGTCTAGTTCTCCTCTCACATTAAAATATGTCATGTATGTTCTAGGTTTGAAGAAGAATTTGGTTTCAGTTTCCATGTTGGAGGACCGTGGCTACGATGTGATATTTAGCAAAGAAAAGGCTTCCCTTCATCACATAACCTCAAGACAAGTGAAGAGGATCAACATTCGAGTGAAGAAACTCATCAAATTGGATGGAGAAGATTGTGTTTCTTTGAGCACAAAAGTAAAGAAGGTGCAGAGTCGAGACATCGGCGAGTTTTGGCATAGAATATTGGGTCACTTGCACCATGAAGCTTTGAAGATAATGCAAAAAATTTCTAAATGACTTCCCAAGGGTACACTAGAGTAGAGAGACACCTGAAAAGGGTGTACATTGGGGAAGGACGCCAAATATACCTTTCATGATAAGGACAGTCAAGCACAAGCAATTCTTGAAAGAGTTCACCTAGATGTGTGTGGATCATTCTCGATAGCCTCCATGACCAAGCACAAGTAGTATGTAATATTTGCAGATGATTTTTCTCGTAAGTGTCATATTTTCTTCATGTAGAAGAAAGATTAGTCATTCACTAAATTTTTTGAATTTAAAGAACTTGTTGAGAAAGGCACTGGAAGGAAAGTTAAAGCTCCTATGAGTGATAACAGTGGAAAATATGTGTCAAATGAATTCAATAAGTTTTGTTCATCGAAAGGCATTCGGCAGGAGTTAATAGCACCCCCATCACCCACAGCAGAATGGGGTGGCTAAAAGGAAGAACAAAATTATTGTGGGAGAAGCACGAGCGATGTTACATGATCAGGGCCTACTGTTTCACTTGTGGGCTGAAGCATGCAACAAAATTATATATGTGCAGAACAGAAGTCCTCATTGGATTCTCGGGATGAGTACACCAGAAGAAGCCTTTTTAGGTAAGAAACTAGATGTGGTACACTTCAGGATCTTTGGTTCATCAGTCTATTATCATGTTACCAGGGATGCAAGGAAAAATGTAGAACCAACATCTAAGTTGGGCATATTTGTGGGGTACATTGATACACCTCACAACTATCAGGTCTACCTTCCATCTCATAGGATGACAGTGGTTTGTAGAGATGTGAAGTTTGATGAAGATAAGGCCATGATATGTTCCTTTGAGGGGTAGCTTTAATTACATGCACATGAGGAGCTTTTAGCTCCAAAGGAATAACCTCAGCATGATGTGGAGCATCCACATGCAGAGGAGAAGAGAGTGGAAGCACCCACTCATGCAAAGACTTCCAGAGATGGAAGTGCACCATAGAGGCTGACAGATTGATGCATGATGCTAGAGAGAATGTGGGAGAACCCATATCACAGCACAAGAAGAGGAGGTCAACATATCAGTACACTGGCTACATGGCTCTGATGAGTGAGAGTGTAGAGATTGAACCATCCTCATTCGAGGAAGCAGTGTAGAAACCAGTATCGGTTGATGCCATGGTAGAGGAGTATGACTCCATTATCATAAATATTGTTTGGGAAGTGGTCCCAAGACTAGTAGACAATTCAATGGTGAGTTCCAGATGAATTTACAAGGTAAATCAAACAACATATGGGAGTGTGAAGAAACACAAGGCAAGATTTGTGGCTAGCAAGTTCTCTCAAGTGGAGGGAATGGATTACAAGGAGAAATTTTCCCCATTAGCAAGGTACTCTTCAATAAGATCTATTCTAGCATTTTCAGCACAAATACGATGGAATATACATCATATGGATGTCAAGACAACATTCCTCAACTATGTGATTGAGGAAGAGGTGTACATTGAGCAGCCAGAAGGATTTGAGACCTTCAACAGAGAGTTGCATGTGTGTAGACTCAAGTGAGCGTTGTGTGGATTGAAACAAGCACCCCGTGCTTGGTACACCAAGATTCGAAATTATGTCACCAGGTTGGGCTTCACCAAAAGTGAAGAAAATGCGAACCTTTACCATATTGTGGTTGAAGGCAAATTTTTTATTATGGTATTATATGTCGATGTTTTAATTCTAACGAGTGATGATAAGATGGTAAAATATTTCAAAGAGGATCTTGCAAGATAATTCAAGATAAAGGACTTGGGCCTCATACATTATTTCCTTGGTATGGAAGTATGGAAAGGAGATGAGGAACCATTTTTCTCTAAGGGAAAGTATGCCAACAAGATACTAAAAAAGTTCCACATGGAGAATCATGTTGTTCAACTACATTCCTGTAGAGGAACAAGATGCAGATATTTTTACAAAGGCATTGTCAAGATGTAAATTTGAGTTTCATAGAGGAAGGATTGGGGTAGCAAATAATCCCTTTCTTGTTGATAGGGAGTGCTAAAATGCAACAAGAAAATCCTAATTTAATTTTGTCCTTGAATTAATTTTGGAATAAAATTGTAATTCCACATCTCATAAAAACTTGTATTAGTTAACTAAGTTGATTTGACTTAGTTGGCTCAGTTAATCTGAGTTGATGGTCTAACTTGAGTAATGTAGAGTATCTCCTACATTATAGGAGCCATGGTTGAGTTTCTTTTGAGTTGTAATTAACTAATTCATTTTAACTGAGTTAAAGTCAATTAAACTAGTTCCAACCTTTGGAGGAACTAGTGGGAGGTCTAGTATTGTGGTTTTGCATGTAGTGTAGTGTGGTGTTGCCTATAGTGATCAACCAGTAAATTGATAATTCACTCATAAATAAATTATGCATGCCATATCTGATAGTTACCTAGTTGAGATTGGAGTTCATGGATAGTGTAATATCAGTTGTATAATCATCTTAATTGTACATGTGGTGCATGCAGTCAGAGGAAGGACTATGAGGATTGTGCAATTCCAATTGAGTAATTTCCCTAATTAATATGGGGCTAATTCCAAAGGAAACAACGCAAGGAAATAGGGACTTGGTAAAGCATACAATTGGTTAAGTATTGACCTGAGCTTATCTAGGAAGTACTGAGATAGATAGAGATAGTGCAGAGGTTGCTTGAGCTTGAGAAAATCATTGTAATCTTCTCATATTTTCTAACTAATGCAATATAAAGATAGCAGGGGTTTTTAAATATGGATTTCCCCAGGAAATTATTTTGTGATGTGTTGATTGAATTCTTTCTCTTGTATGCTTCGTGATTTCACGATCATTTAGTTGTTTTAGTAAATTACAACTAAAAGTATAAATCTACTAGGAATTTCTACAGAAAGGTTTTGTTGGACACATAATTAATTAATTAATATGCATTGGCACAATTAAAGCAAACTTGGATTATGCAAAATGTGGTAGTGCGGATTAACTACAATGAAAAATTTCTCTATATTTTTGTATTCTTTGGAATTAAATGTGTTCATTTTTGAAGACATTATGTTGGTATTCTATTACTAAGAGACATATGTCTAAGATACAAAACTATTTTCAAATGTTAAATTTCATTTAAAGAAACAAAAAAACACTAAATATAATAGAAAATATGAAAGCATATCTTTGGAAATTTATAGGAAACATTATGATAACATTGATACAGAGTCAAATTCAGTAATAATTATATTCAGAATCAAATGTCAATTACCATAGCCATAATTTAGATATCTACGAGATCATATTCAAAACATAGTAATTAAAGACAAAGTTATCGAACAAAGCTAGAATTGTGCAACGAAAACTACAAAGTAAATGCATTTATTCTAGCAAAAATTGGGATTGCGCTTCCATAAAATGTAACAAAAATGGCATCTACAACCAAAAAACAATAATTTGTATATAGTAATTAGCAAATATCACCATAACATAAAATTCTCTTATATTAGCTAACAAAAAATCGAACGTTGAACAATTTGAAAATACTTACAGTATGCAAAACCATTTGTCATGACTATGATTTTGTTAGATGTGTTATGAGTCGATGAATTGTTGCACAAATGCATTCACCATAGTTTTAATGTAATCCTTGTCAAGAGCAACTGTAATTCCCATTTTCACGTTTTTAGTGAAAATACCTTTTTCAATTTTACTAACTTCTTGCACTTGGGAAACCAAGATGAACTTATGCTTATTGAATTTAGCAAAAGTAATTAGCCATGTGTTAATGTGTTCTGCAATAAAACTAGTGATGCTGCCAAAATCAAACGTCATTCTCTATTTTTTCTAGTCCAATACATCTTTTAACGTGTCACTTGAAATTAATTCAAAATCGTGCAAGATGTGTAGACTCTCTTAGCGTTTTATATTTTATGTTGCCCTGAGATATGCATCACTTCTCCTCTTTCCTGGCTTACAACAGTCAGAAATGGTATCCTTAAGTATATTGATCCTCTCCACCCATCCAACTTCTTATTGCTTTATTCGATTAGCATCTGGAAGTTGTTGGTTTTGTTTTGTGATATCAGAGAGTAGTGCTACAAGCCTTTTACTAAATCATTGTTAGCAAATTTTCTATCTTCCTCAAGATTATTGTTAACCAAATTCATAAATGTCATCATTTGTTGTTGCAAACACATTAAATCGAAAATTTCTTGTCATGCATCACCAATAATTTCTAATCTTTGGCATATGTTATTGATGATATGTGACTTCACTACATTAAGCAGCTTGGTATCCTTGTTAAATGTTTCTGGTGTTGCAGTAGAAAAACTTGACAATGAAGGTGATTATATTACCAGTGGAGCAATTAATAGAGGATATGGATTTAGAATGTATTCTAGTACTTTTAATCTCCTATTCATTCTAAAATTTTCTACAATCACTTTTGCAACAGACTAAACAGCTACATTAATGATAGATTCATGCAATACCATGAGCCCATTTGCACCAACGTTAGACAAATCAATAGCCACCTGTTCTTCACAGATAATTCTTTCATTTTCAAAATTTACCTTTTCAAATCTCAATTTTTTGTGGCTTTGTCATAATTTACATTTTGCAATGTCACAAGATGTTCATCGAAAATAATGTCCTCTTCTTAAATTTTCTCCTTTGTCTTCTAATTCTTTGATAAACAAGTGGTAACCCAGTCAGGTGGTATGCGATTACCATTTTCCACGTATATAGCCTGTTGAATGCTGTCTCTATTTACGAAACTTTTGGACTTGACTATTTAAACCATATGCATTTTGTCTAGAAAGTATTTGTTAATATTCTCTTCCTCATCTCAATGACCTAATAACTTAACATGAACCAGTTTTCAAGTACGAGGAATTTTTCTCTTTCCTAGACTCGAGGATGAGGTTGCAACAATACCTGGTGTGGAAGTTGAAGATTTTTATGTAATATTTAGAGGTCTATGCATCTACATTTCTTCCCTGTTGATGTTGGTCACTTGTGCAACTCTTTAAGCATCCATTTCCAATATTTGATATTTGGTTCTCTGCTATAAATTTTTGGTGTGTAAACATATTTTGAATTAGACAAAGATTTAGATAAACTATTTGCTTGCACATTATGAGATGCAAAAATTTCATTGGTTTTTTGTTCAAATGCAATCTAGGTTATTAGGGCAAAGCATATGCAAATAGTAGAGGGAAAAGAGAAAGCAATAATAAATTGATAAAATGGAATGTGTGTTGTATTTGATATAGTTGATAAGATGTAATGACTATTGCATTTGCTGAAGCATTTTCCAAAATAGTTTCTCAAGTTCTTGTGTTCATAAGATGCGAAAAGAGAAAATAGAAATCCCTAGACAATTCTGCAAAAAAATAAATACGTTGGAGGGAAAAGAATGCAAAAGAACCTAAGAAATTGACAAATGAATTGTTGGATAATGTTGACTCTGCCCAATTGTGAGCCTAAGAAAGTATTCACTACTGCAAATTTATTTGTTTCTTTTGTCTTTCATTGGCATATTCAAATACCACTTGGTTGATTATATAAGTGTGAATAGCTTGTTTTGTTTATCTAGTACATACTTTCGCTCCCAATCTCACCTAATCTCACAATTTGCTGCTTTAGTCCCAATTACCAATTTTTGCCAACATTTAAGAGAAGTAATGGAAATAAGCATCAATATTCCAAAGCCATCTTTTCCACTTAATGCGCATTTTTCTCTTGTTTTAATATCATTAAAATATGTGTCATTACAAATAGAAATTTGCGAAACAATATAAGGTCATTGCCTACCTATGCTACATTTTGAAAGGTTTTCCTGTGCATTTTTTAGTTTAAATTGTTGAAAGCATGGCAAGAATTTCTTGGAATCATGAATTTGGGTTGAGTTTTCTGAACAATATGAGTGTCGCTCAAGTTTTTGAAACAGCTAAACCCATATATGTCAAAAAAAAATTGATTTTAAACAACAAAAAAATAATATTTGTGATTATGACAACTAGGTTTGAAACTGTCAACAATAAATGTAAACAAAGGAAATAAATATTTTTCACATATGTGCTCAACTACTTCTATCACGAATTGATTTGGTTACTGAGTTGGTCCCACCACTAAATTGTTGTTGATTCATTTTATTTTGATAGAGTATGAAAAACGTTGAACAAAACTTGATTTATGAATAGTCTGATACGCAGTTTTCAAATCACGGTACAAAGATAATTGTCATAACATGTTCTAGCTAGTTGCCTATACATTTTCCCATCATTTCTAACAAAGGTTTTCATTTACTAATGTTATTAATCATGACTTAACAATCCAATTCCAATTGTTCTTACTACCATTTTTCTTATTCGTTACTGGATTCAGATTTGATTCATAGATTTATCGACAAGTTTAATACTTTCAATAAATAGCAATTGAAATTACAAAATTGAACGTTAATGGTAGGTGGTAAAATATATCTCAAAAGTCGAAAATTATCTCCTTCTTCTATTTTGTTAACTATTATTGATTTAATATTGTTGATATACATATACTAAGTAGCAGGAATTTACAAAATAAAATAAATATGAATTCATTGTGATCATGTGCATTATTATATAGGCATTCAATACGACAGTATAAAAATATATGTACAAACGCAATCACTTAAAACTAACAAAAAATTATTCCATGGCTCTATTAATGTTCTATACATAGAGTGAATTATCTCTATATAATAATCATATAAATAACAATGGCTCGTCCTACTGCTAGCTCAAAATCAAAGATGGGAAAAATACCAAATTGATCAGCCGAAAAATGTCAAAACGGTTTACAATTAATCTTATAATGAAAGCCCTTAATTAACTTTTTTATTGACATTAAAGCATATCGCTAAACATTGGTATTGATTTGTGCTATCAGGAAATGTATGTGGAGCTTCAAAATGCATGATGTAAAAGTTATTCTACACATAATCTCCTTTTCACAATAAATGATCTACAGAAGGAAGCATAATAGTATTAATTCGAGATTTGTTTAGTCGTGTTTCCTGGTGTGGTCGCATATACCCAAATGTAATTTTTGTTAACCATTATCTATTAGCATACATGTGTTATGCGAAAAATATATGTATCGAAAAAGTATATGATGATAGAAATTCATACAAGGATGCAAAACCTTTTGTGGCTAGTATGGATATTTAGAAGTTCACCGTTCACTCCTCCATTTTTTCCAATTTGAAAGCATCGAAATTAATGATAAACAATATAATAATCCAATATGTATACACACACACACACACACACACATATATAAAATTAAAGCCCCAAATGGGGGTACTCATGCCGAAGCACAAGTGTTGCATGAAAAGCCATCGGGCCCTGCACTTTCTCCATGCGGGTATTAACTCCCCTACCATGAGTTGTCCTGACATTCATTCCTCCTATAAGATGATCTCCCTCATGCAATTTGCAGTTAAATTCAGAGTCTGGCAAGTGGTCTGCTTCAGTTTGGCAGTATGGGCAATGAATTTGGGCTAGAAGGTGAGTGGAAGTGTCTGGGTTTGGGTCTATGGTACCTCACTGGGGTTTTGACCTTGGGTGAGGAGTGCAGAAGATGACTGCAATTTTCAGTTGTGGGTTGGGATATGTCTCTTGGTCTGCCCTTGGGATCCAAGCACCCGGACAGTCGCGGTTTGGTGTTGTTTCCATGCCTTCGCTCGTTATAATTCCTCTTCACTCCTGCAGCAAAGTCTTGTTCCAATTCGTTCTCGAGGAATCTTGTTGGTCTTCACAAGTGCATGGGTATCATTCTAGTCTCTGGTAAATTGTATCATGGGTTTAGGTCTCCTCTCTAGCTCGAAGATAACGATAGTCTTTTCTTTGGTAATTGGGGTCGTGTTTTCTATTTCTGTCAAGCTTTGGGGTTGTATATGGAGATTGCTCCACTTCATTACCTGGTCTAGGTAAACTCTTGCTCATCTTGCCCCTCTGGTTGTGGTGTCGGTTTCGTGATTCATACTTGTTCATGGCAGTGTGTTCATGGTATTAGGTAGGCTTTTGTTTTGTGCAGGTTCACTCTGGGTCTCTCTGTGAGCTCCCCCTGTAGCGTTCCGTCAACCAACATTACTTGCAGCATGCCATGCCAATGGGGTTGCCCTCACCATGGGAGGGGCCATCATGCCCAGGCTAGGCATCCTGAGCCAGGCCACCATTCGTCCTCTGCCAGCTCGACTAGCCAGGAAATAGAGGACGCTGAGGAAATTTCTCCAACCAATTCGCCATCCCACCTTATGGCCCCAACTTCCATGGAATCCATTGCAGAGTAGCTACGTCACATGCAACTTAGCTTTGACATTCTCAAGGACCACAGGTATGAAGACCTAATGACATTGTAGCCTATCTTGATGATATTCAATATAGTCAAAATGAAATTCTGTAGCAATTGGACAACCTATGGCATAGTCAACGCCGCAAAAATGACCACCGCCATAACTGGGAAGCACGGGTGGAATATATTGACTTCCATATTTATGATCATGTTAGTTACTTTGCAACTCCCCCTATAATGTCCCCCCATCCCCCTCCTTGATATGTTGTTGTCATTTCAAGTCTCTTTTTGTGTTACTCCTAATATGCTAAGGCCACAACACCCTCCGGAAATAATGTATGAAAATTGTTGGTTGTCTCATCAAAATGAGACAACCAACAACAAAAACTCTTGAGATCATTTTTGCATGCTATGTTATTTTGAAAATCTAATGAAAACTATTTTAAATGACAAAAAAATATAAAATTAAAACAAATTAAAAATATTGATTTAGATATTGGATAAACTTCGATTTAAAGTTATAATTTCTTTATCAATATTTTTTTAATTTAAATACGTAAATATTTTTTTGTTGAAATTATATACTTAAAAATTCTTGCATTCTCATTTTATTTTATTGGATGCTTCGTATTCTCATCTATATGTTTACATATTTTTAATATAAATTTATAACCATTATATATAAATATTAAAATCCCGTTAGTAAAATAAATACTAAAATTCAACTATATGTAAATATAAATATTAAAATCCAGTTAGTGAAATAAATATTAAAACCCAGTTAAATATATATGAACTAATTTTTAATATTTATATTACTAATTAGGTTTTAATATTTATATTTACATCACAAACTATGTTTCAATATAAAATACAAATTAAGTTTTTAATATAAGAAAGGAAAATAAGTTTTAATATTCACATCACAAATTATAATAAAGAAATGCAACCACAAGGGACCCATCCCAATCTATAAAATTAAATTTTCAATTTTGATTTTTCAATTTTATTTATCATGTGATAAAGAAATGCACGTCCCAATTTATAAATAGTATGGTTTGGAAATAGGAATGAATATAGCCAATTAAGTTTTTAATTAAAATAATAATAATAATAATAAGTTTTAATAATCACATCACAAATTATAATAAAGAAATGCAAGCACAAGGGACCCATCCCAATCTATAAAATTAAATTTTCAATCTTGATATTTTGAATTTATTTATCATGTGATAAAGAAATGGACGTCCCAATTTATAAATAGTAAGTTTAGAAAGAGGAATGAATATAGTTAAATTGTTCGGTCTTGTAAATCATATAAATTTATGATATTATTTGGTGGAAGGGTAAATGATATGTAAATAATAGGTAAAATAAAAATATGATAAAGTAAAAAAAATTATTTGACAAAGTGATGTCAAATTTATACTTGTTAACACATAGTAAATATGTTATTTACTTAAGTATGAGTTATTTTCAAAGATTTCATTTTTGGATAGTTTTATGTAAAACTTAAGAATAAAAAATCATTATACAAGTATCTAAAAATCATACATGAATATAGTAACCATATCTTCAATTATGACATAAAATATGTGAGATAGTTATCCACATGGCACATGGCATTATTATACGGTATCAAAGTTTTAATAAACCTTGGTCCAATCAAATATTTAAAAAATAATTTTTTAACAATATTAAAATATAATTTTTTTTTCCAAAGTTAAAATGTTCATATTTCAGAATTTTATATATATATATTAAATTATTAAATTATAAAAAATTTAACTATACACATGAGTATTGTTTTAATAAAATTAAAAATAAAAATATTTCTAAATATTTATTAAAAACTAATATAGATCCACCTTAATTCTAAGTATCTATCTTAATTGCAAATTTATTAAGCTTTGATAAGAATCGAATTTTTCTCGTGTAAAATTTTGCATTCAAACATAATCTTTCTCAATGCTTAATAAATAATAGAGTTAATATAGATTTTTTTTGGTTCAAGATTGGTCCTAGAGATAAATGACTACAACCATAAGAATATTGTTTTGAGCAAATTCACCAAAACAAATCACTTTCTACCAGCTCAAATTAAAAACCTAACCCAGAGAGTATCAGGGAAATTTAAACCAATAAATGACTTTTCAATAATAAAATAAAACTTTTATCATTAATATTATTTCCACATAAATCTATTTCACACAACTAACCTAAGTAAATTGGAATTGATAGGAGGTTAAACAATTATCCTAACCATTTTCCTTTAACCTGCAATCTGAATAAAAATGCCCATTTTCTCTGTGAACATTAAACATCATCAAACACATATAATATGGCAACATAAATATTGCTGTTATACTGGATAAACATTGCTTCATAGCAGAGTGGAACTTTATTATTAGTAGTATTGCTGAAATCCATATGAATCACTAAACCCACTTGAAGGAAGCCACTTTTAATGGATAGCTGAAAGAGTTGGCGTATGTAAACGATACAGTGCTTCCGGCCGTCAAAGCCTTACCATCGTTTACCAGGCAATTGTCGTATGCTAAGCGCTTGAATATTTTAGGGTTTACAGTTAGGGCCGAGGCGAACGAACCACAGCTGAGGTGGATTTCTGCCATTGCACACCCAGTGGCGCACGTATTCATAACTCGTACTGAAAATGCTGGTATGCCGTTTGGCAATGGTTTTGTAGGCCCCTGAGTCATTGTAATATCGTGCTTTGAACATGTATTAATGGCATCCAGACCTACGGATCTTCCTCCTGCTGCTGCAACATCTGAGATAAAAGCCAGAAATATGAAGAAAGCAAGCATTAGCGACACCACCTTAACAAGAAAACAGCGGTTATTAGGACTGCACAAAGAGAGCATCATGACCACCGTGAATGTGAAGGTGATATGTTTTATGATCCCTTATCCTGCAATGGCATTGCATCGCTATGGCTTTATAGTTGTATTCCATTAACACAAAATATTACAGTAATGACTAAATTTAGCTGTCCAATACCTGGATAACTACTGGAATGCCTGTCGAAAAAGGTACAGTTTAATTTAACTACTGAATTTATCACCTCACTACTTATCTGTATTTAGTTCACACTATTATTACGTAACTATTTATCAGTGTTTAGTTCACATTATTACGGAAGTTTAATTAAGAGAAAAGATGGTTTTTCACTCTTTCTTCTTTTTTTCTTTCCTTAGATGGTTTTTTATTTTTTATTTTTTTTTTAAAAAGATGGTTTTTTATTTTTTATTTTTTTTATTTATTTTTTCATCCATTTATTCAAATTTTAATAGAAATTTTAAAGAAATTAAAAGTTTAGGTTCACATTATTACAACGTCACTATTTGTTAGTATTTAGTTCATATTTATTAGCGAAGTTTAATTAATAGAAAAGATGGTTTTTGATTGATGGGATATTCTGTTCTGACTATTTAATATGCAAAGCGAGATCTGTTCATTCAACTTGTGATGAATCACACTGGTTAGTTCAAAAAGCATTGACAAAAGCATCCGATGTGATTTTCCCCGAAAAATCTCTCTCAAAATTCTTTTCCATTAATTTATTTCTTTTCTATTAAATTATTTAAAATTTGATAGATATTTTTAAAAAATTATAAGTTTCCTAATTTGTAAGTTTTTCCAAAATAATGAATTTACTCATATATTTAAAAAAAAAATAATAATAATAAAATACAATTTTATCTTAAAAACAAAAAAACAAAACTATTTTAGTTATTAATTAAATCACTTTACTCATTCATCAATTTTATTTTATTAAAACTCAATCCTCAGCTTTATTTTATTTATTATAAATTAAAATATTGATATGATGTTATATGAAGATAAATAAATCTTTTATATTATTTTTACATTTTTTATTAATTAAATCACTTTACTCATTCATCAATTTTATTTTATTTAAACTCAATCGTCAACTTTATTTTATTTTATTATAAATTAAAATATTAATATGATGTTATATGAAGATAAATAAATCTTTTATATTGTTTTTACATTTTTTAATTCATCATCGTCCAAAATTTATTACTTAATCTTTACCCAAATTATAATTTTTGAATTAATAAAATTATAATTTTAAAAAATATAAAACATAATTTGTTTAATGTGTATATTTTTATTGAAATCATTTTAACGGATGGCAAAAGAAAAGTAATGTTAGCAATTTCTCATTCATATATATATAATTAAATTAAATTTTATTTAAAATTTATATTTTTTTATTTATTAATAATTTTGACTGTCATGCAAAAAAGCAAATTTATCATTAAATGAATTTGCAAATTTGTTTTTCCAAAATATATTAGTACAAAAATTGTTCATATTGTCCGCTTATTAATTAATTAATGTATTAAAATAATTTAACAGTCATAATACTCCAAAAATTGTTCATATTGTCCACTTATTAATTAGTTTATATGTTAAAATAATTTAACATAGTCATAAGACTCCATAAGGCTTCCAGAAGAATTCAAAGCACCAAAGGACTACAATGTATTAATAAAGCTTAGGTGGCTTCTAGAATAAAAAACAGTAAAGCTTAAATGGCTTCCAGAAGAAACAACAAAACCTAGCTACGGTTAGAGGTAATAATATATGCCAAAAAAAACGCTAACGTAATTCATGAGAATGGAGAAAGATAAAGTGTAATTGTCAAGTAACATTACAGAAATTTAATTCCTAGGTGAGTTTATTTGTTTGAGCAAATCTTATTTAGTCAAATTTGTTTAGGTTTTCGCAAGTTTGAAATTTTGTTTGGATCACAAGTCAAAATATTTGTCAGTGGAGATTTATGGGTGAAGTTTAGCTTCTTGTTTTTAAAAGCTTAAAATTTTGGATGGTTTATAAGTCAAAATACTTGTAAGTAAGAGATGTAGGGTGAAGTTTAGTTTTATTAAAGAAGAATTTGTTGTTACTTTATTTATTTAATATATAGGAGATTAAAAAAATTATGTGATATTTTGTTGATATTTATAATTAAAGTTGAAGTATATTAATTTTTTTAGGTGCATATATATTTTGATATTTAGATAATTTCAAAAAGGTAATTCAGTTAGCACTAAAGTACTGAGTGGCTAGTTTTAAAATTCCCCAAACCACTGGCTGAAACAACCCTTCAATGCCATGAGGAAAAGAACTTGGACACGTCCATAAAAATGAGCACACACTCTTAGAAATGTGCATCCATTCCTATTGCAGTGATTTTTAAGGGCCTATAGCCCAACTTCCTCCAAGAATTCTAAACATAATCGTTGTGAAATGAGGAAATTGCTCACAAGACAATAATTTTGATCTTCCAAGCATTCCAAGTAATGGTTTTAATGGGAATTCATATTTTTCTCTGGTCTTCAGAATTTGTAAAAATTAGGAACAAAAAATAGAAAGTGGTCTACAAGATGCTTGCAACCACTCAACTTGGGCAAATCTCAATGAAACCAAATAAATGAATGCATGTGCAAGATACCAAGTAGATGGAGTGCTCCACAAGAAATGAAATAGTCATAATGGTAAAATAGGAAGTGGACAATCTCTAATAAGAAAAATCCATGGAGACAACAAAGAATTAGGGTTTTGACTATGCCAAACTCCATGAAATAATAAAATATACACATTGAAGAATGTAAGAAAGTGTTTCAACAAGTTTAACCTCAAAGAATATCAAAAATATAGTAAGAAAACTAGTAAATGCATCCAATATGTCAAATGTGACCCTCTAAGTATGCAAAACATCTCCTAACGAAAATACACATAACCACCTCAAATAAAATAATACATGGTACAATTCAAAGAGGTGAGGGTGCTCTTTAAAGAAGGTCAAGATATGAAAATTGTAGCTGAAATATCCATGCATAGGGTCCTTTGGTCTCCTATCACACCCCTATGGATGATCCTAATAGAGAACAACAATGCCTTCTTACAAGGTAGACAAAGAACGTTTACACAGAACAATATGATCATGTATTTGACTGATGAAATATCTTTTTCATACAGGACCTTTCCAGTGTTCTATCTGTCGTTGTTGGGGTGGATTGGTGATCTTGTAGTTTCCTCTCAAGGATGGTGTGATTTCCTCAATTCTCAAGGGTGGCTTCTTGATGCTTCATGGTGGCGAGATATTCATTCTAGAGCTGCAAAGGTCCTCTCCCTATGGTTTTGTTGGTTTTGAGCAAGCTGCTACAGGATTGGTCTCCTCCCTGTAGTAGTCACATAGTCCCTTCCAAGGCCTCATATTGCTTCATGTATTTCATTCAATGACTTGTATACATCATGGTAAGCCTATGGACAGGAACAAGAGTTGTGATGGTGGTGATAGTTTGTGAAAAAGAGTGAAAGTAGGGTCTCCTTTTTTGTGTGTTTTATTTTTCATGAACAGAGGTGGAATCTTGAGATGGGAGTTGGCTAAATGGGTTCGATGAGAGGTTAAGGAAGGATGATGAAACTTTCCTAACAATTCCCAAGGATAAACGTGATATTTAACCCCTTTCCTTGAGTATATCTCGATCCTATATCACTTATGGTCGATCCTGTAGCAATTCAAGACAATTTGGTAGCAGTTCCAAATTGAGGCAAAATTGAGTGCAGTTTCTTGCTATGTGATGGAGGGATGTAGGGGGGTGGTAGTGATATGGGTAAATGATGAGGGAAATACAGTGGTTAGGTTGGGGAAATGTAGAAATCGACTGTGGAATATGTTCCTTCAATTGTTGTCCTTTTGATTGTTTGGAATCCTGCAAAAATAAAAGTGTTAGTATAATTGATGTAAGGACTCCCTTACCTCCATTTACTTCCTCCTTGTGTCTCATTTTTCTTTTTTATTCTTCTTATTTTTTGACACATGTAAATTGCCTCTGTAGAGGTTTTCAATCTGAAGGCATGCCCTTGGCACCTCAAAGGAGATTTTCACCTGGAGATCTTTTCATCTTATTTTTCTTTCTTTTATCTTTTCTTTTTCTCTTAGGTTTCCTCAAATAGGTTTTCAGCCAAGAGTTGGCCTTATACGCCTCATGGAGGTTTTCATATAGGCCCTTTATTTTTTCTCTTTTTTTTTTGTCAAAAGCTTGGTGAATTGATGGTTGTGAGCCTCCTAATCACATTCAGCTCCTTGCTAATTAAACTAATAAACTCCTCTTTGGACAGAGTTCTCTTGTACAACTTCAACTGGTAACCATTAACAAGCAAGGAGATACCTTCCTCATCAGTTGCTCTTATTTGGACATACCCATTCTCATAGCATTTTTCCACTAGATATGGGCCCAACCACCTTGTCATTAATTTTCCTTTTAAATCCTTGAATCTTGAATCATACAGAAGGGCCCAATCACCCTCTTGAAAATTTCTCTACCTAATGTGTTTTTCATGCTAGATCTTCATTTGTAGTCAGACTACCTCAGTGTGTAGGAGGACCTACAATCTCAATTCATCTAAACCATTGAGTTGGAGTATCCCCTCTTGTTGAGTTATAGTGAGGTCTAAGTCTAACTGAACTGCCATCCTTACGGTATTATATTCAAATTCAATGGACAACAAGGCCTTTTTCCATACACTAATTCAAATGGGATGAATCTAGTGGTAGTCTTCCAAGTGTTATTGTAGACCCAAGTGGCTTCTATAAGTTTGTCTGCCCAATCCTTTATGTTGTTGCCAACAACCATAGTCAGAATGTTCTCCAAGGCTATGTTTGTGACCTCCACTTTCCCATTTTCCCTGAGGGTGATAAGTAGTGTATGCCCTGTGCTATATGTGGTGTTTCTTCATGATATCTTCAATCAGATTTGAGGAGAATTGTCCCTTTATCAGTGACCAACTACCTTGGGAAACCAAAATTTTAGAAGACATTCTCCCATTCACTCCCTTTGCTTCAACCCATTTATTCAGGTAACCAGTGCACACAATGACGTACTTCTTCGATCCTAATGGGGGATCAATGAGCCAAACGAAATCCATGCCCCACTTCTCAAATGGCTCCAGAGTCACTTGAGGTTGTAGGGGCATTTCATTCTTGGGTGTGGTCTTGCCCATTCTTTGGCACTCATCGGACCTGGTGGTGCACCATCTTACACCTTAATGTAGAGTGGGCCAGTAGTAACCAGCTTGTATAGCTTTGAATGTTGTCCTCTTAGAAACAAAGTGGCGCCCACAAGGTCCGTCATGGCATGCTAAGAGGATATCAAAGACCTCCTCCTCCCTCCAATACCTTCTCAAAATATTATCTAATCCCAAATTGAAAATATTTCCCCTAATCCAAGTGAAAGGGGAGCTCTTCCTAACAATATTTCTCTTCTCCCTGGAGGATAGATTAGGAGGGAACCTCCCAGCAACCAAGTAATTTGCAATATCAGAAAACTAAGGAGATAGCACTAAGATGGAGAAGAGGTGTTCATTTGGAAGTTGATCATCTACCATATCCTCATTCCCTACAAGTAAGATCAGTCTTGACAAAAAAATATGCAACCGCATTCTCTTTCCCTGGTTTGTCTACTATAGGTAAATCAAATCGTTGCAATAATAACAACCATATAATTATCCTAGCATTGACATCAAATTTATTCACTAATTACTTAATGGCTACATAATTAGTGTGAACAAAAGTTTCATATCCAGTGATGTAGTGCCTAAACTTATTCAGAGAGTGTACCATAGTTGGGAGTTCCTTTTCAATTACTGTATAATTTAGTTCAATCTTATAAAGGTTCTTACTGATGAAATAGATAACATAGGGTAATTTGTCTTCCACGTGTCCTAAGGTTGCTCCTACATCTCTATCTGATGCATCTGTGTGGATATGGAATGGAAATTTCCAATTGGGACCTCTAAGGATGGGTGTAGTGGTCAACTTGCCTTTAGTACTTCAAAGGCCTCTTTACATTTATTTATCCAATAGAAGTATGAATCTTTAGCCAATAGTCCAAACAAGGGTGAAACCAATTTACTAAAGTCCTTTATGAACATGTTATAATATTACTCATCCAATCCAAGGAAGCTTCTAACATCTCTTTGTTTTTTAGGGATACAGACCCCCTTAATGATGGAAAATTTTTTGGGGTCAACCTGTATCCCTTCCTTAGATATGGAATGGCCTAAGATAGTTCCTTCATTCATCAAAAATGCACATTTCTCGGGACTTAATGAAAGATTCATCTCAATGCATTTCTTTAAGACCTTACACAGATTAGAAAGAGCTTCCTGAAAATCACATCCATAAGGGGTGAATTCATCCATGTATATCTCAACAGTGTCATGAACAAGGTCAGCAAAGATACTTAGAACTTCCCTCTGGAAGGTGGCAGGGGAATTATACAAACTGAATGGAAGGAATCTATAAGAAAAGGTACCCCAATGACATGTGAATGTGGCCTTTCCTTGGTCCTCATGGATGATATGTATTTTGTTGTACCCACTAAATCCATCTAAGGAAAAGAATCTCTTCCATGCAAGGCCATCTATGACTTGGTCAATGAAAGGCAAAGGGAAGTGGTCCTTCTTTGTAGCCTTTCTAAGCTCTCGGTAATCAACATAGGTCCTCCAATTCCCATTTTTCTTTGGGAATATGATGAGGGGGGACACCCACTCACTATTTGAAATGGGGTATATGAAGCTACATCCAGTATCTTTTGTAATTCCTCTTTCACAATGTCCTTAGGAGATGGATTCATCCTTCTCTAGGGTTGGCACACAGGCTTGCATCCCTCTTTGCTATAGAAATGATGAGTACAAACTGATGGATGCACACCTTTCATTTCCTTATAGCCCCAAGAAAAAGCATAAAGGTGTTAACAAATATTTCATTAAAATTGGATTTTTTTTATTACAAGGACTTCACTAGTATTGTGGTTTTTGGTTATTTTGAAATTCTAGATCCGCTACATAATTCCAAATTTAATGACATTGGTGTTTGTTGCCTCAACACATTGCATAATTGTTCTTCTTGCTCAGTTGAGAGAGATGGGTTGATATTTAGAGTTCTGGATGGGCTAATGTTTAAAACCTTGGCATGATCTAGATTAGGGTCAATAGAGCATAGATCAGTCCAGGGATTTTTCTTGAATTCTTTCATCATCTCATCAACCAGCATGGTAGTGGGAGGTTGATTCTGTAAGATATGGTCAATAAGGTCATGTTCATCGAGTTGCCTCCCTCCTACAGCAGTTTCTAGTGTACATACTAGGAAGAGGAATGTCTGATAAAACTCTTCTTATTCCTCATCCTTTAACCACAAGGGAAAGTCATTCCAAATATAAGGTTGAGCAGGAGGGTATAAAAAAATTTGTTTTGATAGATACCCATTCTTGATGGTCATATTCCTAGCCCTGCAACTAATGTAGGCATCAACAGTGGACAACCAAGTTCTTCCTAGGATGAGAGGGTAACCATTAAACTTGGTTTTGGGCTAGATGAAAAGGAAATCGATAGGGTACTCCTAGGATTCAATAGAGACAATGGTATCCTCAATAACTCCTTCAGGAGCTACTGTGGATCTATCTGCAAGCTACATGACTATAGTGGTCTTCCTGAAGGCCCACTGGAGGTTGAGCTTGAGCATTGTTTCCTTGGTCATCACATTGATTGTAGCCCCAAGGTCAATCAAGATATTAGGAACCATAATGTTGTCAATGTACACATCCACTACTAGGCTACTAGGATACAAGTACTTTGGGGAGATCACCCTCCCAAGCATTAGATCAGACAGCTTCTCAACAACATTGAGAGTGGGGTTATCTCTTCTTATTCTCCGAAGCCTTTTTAAAAAACTCTTCTTTGATAAGATTGTTGTAAATGGGGACATATTTGATGGCCTAGAGAACGAGTAATTTGACACACAAATTCTTCAATTCTCCCAGAAGTTCTACCTCTTCTGGGGTGTTTTTTTTAGGTTGGATCAACCTTTCAGGATAGAGAGGTGCACTCGCTTGAGGGGTAATATATTCCTTCTCTTCTTCAAGTTCTTCAAGTGGAGAAGGTGGGTGAGCATATGGAAGTAACTTCCCAGATAGAAGGTTAATCTCTTGGATTTCCATAACATAAGAAAGATAGGGTGTCTCCCCACTATAAACCTGTTGTGTCTGCTTATTTTTTGGGTTCAGATTGGGTTGTGCAGGAATTTGAGGTTGTTTCAGTGGGTTATGGTGAAGGATTTGTGGTTGAGGTTGAGGAGGAGGCATTAAAGAAAGAGGTTGGGTTGTTTGAGGCATCCATCCTTGTGAGGGGTTTCCCCATTGAGGAGGTTGAGGTAGACATGGCTAGAAAGGAGGGTGAATAGATTGAGGAGGATATTGAGAACTATAAGGCCAAGGAGAAGATATGGACCATGATAGATGAGTGGAATGGTTCAAAGGCTAGAAAGTGTTGAAAAATGTGCAACAAGAAATGTTAAATTTAGAATGTGCTAAATATAGACCTACTAAAAATAGCATGTCTAAAAATAGAAATTTGGCCAGTGAGGTCATTGGCCACATTGGGTGAGAGGTGAAACTGCTAAAAATAGAAAGTTCTAAAAATAGTATTTCTAGGTCCCTTCCTATTTATAGTAGTCCCTAGTCTATCTATAGGAAGTAAAGTTAATTTTGGTCTTAACAGTAGTTGGAAATATTAATTAATTAATTCAGTTGAGTTAATTAGTTAAGGAAATTTGAATTTGAAGTCTTTGTGAGCATGCACATGAGTTGTCCCACTGATTGAGGAATTTATTCTTAATTTCCTCCACTGATTGAGGGAATAAGTATGAGTTCTATAATCAGAGAATCTGTTGACTTAGTTCTAACTCCTCAAGTCCAGTTAGATTATTTTAACAAGTTGTTAAAATAATAAAATATAGTTTTTTAATGCTTGCATGCATGTGACAACTATTATTTTACATAACTGAGGATTCACTCATGGATAAGTGTTGCATGTCAGCTCTGTCAAAGACCCAGTTGAGATCAAATGTGGGACAATGTACTATCAGATGCTTGGATATTTCTAGTAAGTATTCCTTGCATGGAGAAGGATCTATTATAGGGGATTGGATGACTTGTGGCATATATATTGAGGCCTAGGTAGTCCATGATTTTCATCTTCTGATTGAAGATCATCAGAGTACAGAGAAAGCAGGATAGCTATTGAGCTGATTCTTTTTGTATGTTGAAGAAGATTTCCACTTGATTGATAATACAATGTTGGAGTTTTATGCTGGTGCTTTCCCCAGTGATATATTCAGTGTTATGTGTGATTGATTTCTCTTGATCCGTTATGCATGTTTCTACTTGATGTTGCTCATGAATTCGATTATGCTTCCGCTTAATGTTTTGTAGAAGTAGAACAAGTATTATGCTTTAGGACATTGCATATATCGGTTTGTTCTACAGGTGAAATTTCTACATGATATCAAAGCACAGGTGATCAAGCAAGAACAGCATACTAGTAGGAGAAATTCGAAGTTTATTATTCAGGATATAGATCTCAAGTTCTTATCACATCTATTTCATCGATGGCGTTCTAGAGTTTAAGGCTTGAGTATGCCCTTTATGGAAGCTCAGACTATATAGCTTGGAAGGATCACATGGAGGTAGTTTTGGAAGATAATGGTCTTAAGGATTTCATTGATCAAGAAATCCCTAAGCCTACTGACAAGACTGAGCAGCTGGAATGGAGGAAGTGTGTGGCTAGAGCTAGGAGAATTCTCTTGGAGGGAGTGCGAGATCACATTGTCTCGAGCCTCCATGGGAAGGAGACTCCGCATGCAATGTGGAAAACATTGAAAGATTTATATCATAATAGCATTGATCAGAGGAAGCTAGCACTGAAGGACAAACTTAGAAAGATCAAATGTGAAAGGGATGAGACAATCTCTATGTATCTGACCAAGCTCATCACATGCAGGGATGAGCTTTCAAGTGTAGGGGTCGTGACATCAAATTAGGATATGGTGAGTCTAGCACTCTTTGGCCTTCCTAAGAGCTGGCATAGCTACCAGGACTCGGTAAATGGAAGGGAGAAATTGCCAGATTGGGAACGACTATGGTCGGATTTGATGCAGGAGGAGATCAGACGGAGCACTAGAGACAGTTCTTCATCCATGCACGATGAGGAGAATTGTGCCTTAGCGAGTAAGGCAAAGAAGGGGAAGGAGAAGGTTTCTCTTTCCAAATCCAGTTCTTGCAATCATGGGAAGAAGGTTGACAAATCAAAAGTGCAATGTTTTCGTTGTCATGAGGTGGGCCATTATGCTACAAATTGTCCACAGAGGAAATACAAGAAGGGATCTGGGGAAGGATCTAAAGGTGAGGCACTTGCTTCACAATTTCAGTTGGATTTCACACTCTTCGCATGCATGGTTTCATCCATGGTAGGAAGTGGTTGGTTTCTTAAAAGTGGAGCTTCTTTCCACATGACCGGCGACAAGAGTTTGTTCAGTACTTTGGAAGATAAAGATCTACAGACACTCATAGCGATGGGTAATGATGAGAAGTATAGTGTCTCAGGTGTAGGCATTGTTATTTTTCAGAGGGAGCATGGATCTCGCCTTATCTTGACCAATGTCAAGTATGTACTAGGACTGAAGAGAAACTTGGTGTCGATCGCGATGCTGGAAGACAGAGCCTATGATGTAGTCTTCAGTAAGGGAAAGGTTTTCCTTAGACACATCATCACTAGACAGGTGAAGCAGAATAGTTCACAGGTAAAGAACCTGTATGCTCTTGAGGTTCAAGATGCATGCAAAGCCTTGAGTAGCAAGGCAACTGATGGAGACTTAGTGGTTGAGAGGGAGGGTATATTACCTCTCAACATGTAGAGCTAGAAGAAGTCTCAGACGATTGTGGAGGAGCCATGATTGGTGCAGTAGATTCAGGAGGTTGTGGAGCAGCCACAACAGGAGAATCTAAGTGGAGATCGAGTAGAGACATCTACTCATGCAGAGACCTCTAGTAGGGGAAACTTCGAACCAGGTGGGCTGAGGGATCACATGCAGCCATACCTCTAGGTAGGAGTTGGGGTGATATAGAGTGATCGTCCCAAGGAGGAGGGACAGGATCCTTGAGCTACCCAACCTCTTGGATGAGACCTTTTTACAGGAGCCCCGATGTGGAGTAGCAGGAACTGACTGATTGGGTAGAGACAGATGTGGATGGAGCGGCAGAGAGAGCGACAGTGCAGGGAATCCCAGGACAGTGCATGGCTAGCAGGCTACAACAATGCGAGAGGCACAAGTGTTTTGCACAGTGCTATGTGGCACAGAGAGGTGTGCAATGGTGTGAGATGCATGGAGATGTTGTAGTAGCACAGATGTCAGAGAGCGAGCACTTGTCAGCAGCAGATAGAGCTTCAGCATCAGAGTATGTTCCTAGCCCAACGGAGTGGTAAGTTGGGAGTGTTTTTGTTCCAAGTGTTGTTGGAGCAAGTGGACCGGGTAGATGTGTTGCATGCAGAACATTCCAGAGTTACAGGATTGGGTTCAAGAGAAAGCCTTTCTTGTTGAGAGGGAGTGTTGAAAAATGTGCAACAAGAAATGTTAAATTTAGAATGTGTTAAAAATAGACTTGCTAAAAATAGCATGTCTAAAAATAGCAGTTTGGCCAGTGAGGTCATTGGCCACATTGGGTGAGAGGTAAAACCACTAAAAATAGAAAGTTATAAAAATAGTATTTCTGGGTCCCTTCCTATTTATAGCAATTCCTAGTCTATCTATAGGAAGTAAAGTTAATTTTGGTCTTAACAACAGTTGGGAATATTAATTAATTAATTCAGTTGAGTTAATTAGTTAAGGAAATTCGAATTTGAAGTCTTTGTGAGCATGCACATGAGTTGTCCCCACTTATTGAGGAATTTATCCTTAATTTCCTCCACTGATTGAGGGAATAAGTATGAGTTCTATAATGATAGAATCAGTTGACTTAGTTCTAACTAGTCAAGTCCAGTTAGATTATTTTAACAAGTTTTTAAAATAGTAAAATATAGTTTGTTAATTCTTGCATGCATGTGACAACTATTATTTTAGATAACTGAGGATTCACTCATGGATAACTGTTGCATGTCAGTTCTGTCAAAGACCTAGTTGAGATCAGATGTGGGACAGTGTACCATCAGATGCTTGGACATTTATAGTAAGTATTCCTTGCATGGAGAAGGATCTATTATAGGAGATTGGAGGACTTGTGGCCTATATATTGAGGCCTAGGTAGTCCATGATTTTCATCTTCTGATTGAAGACCATCAGAGTACAGAGACAGGAGGATAGCTATTGAGCTGATTATTTCTGTACGTTGAAGAGGATTTCCACTTGATTGATAATACAGTGTTGGAGTTTTATGCTGGTTCTTTCCCCATTGATATATTTAGTGTTATGTGTGATTGATTTTTCTTGATCAGTTAACCATGTTTCTACTTGATGTTGCTCATGAATTCGATTATGCTTCCGTTTAATGTTTTGTAGAAGTAGAACAAGTATTATGCTTTAGGACATTGCATATATCGGTTTGTTCTACGGGTGAAATTTCTACAGAAAGGTGCATTTTGATTTGGGTTGTAAGGAGGATAATGTGCAACTTGCATGCCCTGTTGATATGGCCGAGGGCCTTGGGGCCTCCTTTGGTTAATGAAGCAAAGTTGCTTTGAAACACCTTTTTCTCCTTGGTATACGACTTTCAAGCATGATAGAGAGGGACGTTTATCTGTTGCATGGTTTTATTCACATATAGAGCAGACTTATATGATGTTTAGTTGGCATTCATTTCTAGAATGTCACTTAGTGCATTTATGGCAAAAGATAACTAGCGCCCTTTCTGCTTCCTCTTGCTTCCTTTTAATCTGCATAGTGTCCAACTATAGGGAAAAGGAATGCAAAATTTCACTCTTTAAATCCTCCAACATACTCCCTATCTCATGTTTGATGGTTGATGCATAGGGAGATGAACTAACCAGGCCTTGACTAGACTTACCCTTTTTCCTAGTAGCCCTGGAATGATTCTTGAATATTGTCTTAATGTCATCATAAGGAAACTAGTAAATGTATCCTCTAGATATCATGTTGAGGATCTCCATTACATATTCCATAATCCCTTGGAGAAGTACTAGCTTAAGTAACTTAGGGTAAAGGGTACAGTTATCCCTCCAATAGTTGAGTTGGAATCTTTCCTCATAGTCCTCTAAAGATTCATCTAGCCCTAGGGTCATCCTAAATATTTCCTCTTTTGTTTCTTTATACCTATAGTAATCCTTGTACTTCTCATTGAAGGCTTGTTACATTTGTGCCTAGGTAGTGATGTTGCCTCTAGGTAAGCTCATAAACCAACACAATGTTTCATCTTTGAGGGTGGATGGAAACAACTTCAACTTTTGTTCATTAGAGGTATAGTCATAGGTCCTACAAACAACAACAAACTCAAACATGAATGTGTCAGGGTCCTCAGAGGTTAGGCCATGGAAGTGTGGAAGGGAAACATGGCTTATATTCTTCATTCTGGCCTCCCCATTACTTTCTCAGATAGGAAAGAACTCGTTTTGTTTGTTTTCAGCAATGATTTGGTTAGGTGAGATGGGCTTTACCTCCCCTATGGGTTCCTCAAAAAATTTAGGTTACTCACCTAGAGGGTTTTCTAACTCCCTTGTAGTCAGAGAGGGAAGTTCACAACCACCAAAGAATAATGATGGTTGGATTCTTGAAGGGTTGGGGGTTTTTGTAGGAATTTCCCTTGACTATCACTACTCCTATGAGGTATGAAAGAATTAACTTTGTTTTTTTCTCTCTCTCATTTTTCGAAGTTTACAAATCAATAGATTGATGCAAAACAAAAAGAAGAAACAAATCACTTCTAAGTAGAAACAACACCTACTTGGAAACCTCCCCTGCAACGTCACCAAAAGATGATGAGCTTGGTATTGCAACAAGGATGTTGCGACTCCCAAGACTCTAAAGTTCAATTATCAACCTGAGGTTCGTACAAACTTAAAGATGACAATGATATATTCACAACATCTACTCATGTCACCCCCAATCATTGATTCCAATCAAGGTATGAAAATACCACTCCTTCAGCTAACTACAAAGAAAATTCTTTTGGAAAGACAAAATCCTACTCTACTTGCAAGGAAGTGAACAGTATCCTAATTGCACAGATGAAATTGCAATTCATTAAATTTAAAGACTAACTGTAGCTGCAGGAAGGAAAAATACTACTCTAGTTGTAGAAATCAACCATGCTACTCTAATTGCAAACCAATCAAGTCAACACTTTACTTTCAAAATGTAAATCATTAATCTATTTGCAAAATGCTTTGAAAGAGGAAATGTAATCCACAACACACAACTAGGAAATCCAAGAGTGTAACTTTAAAAAAAAAAATAGGTCTATTCTATTTGCATTGAAGAGTTTCCCTTCATATTACTATATTTAATATATTTTAAGCTTTAATATTAGGATCCTTACTCATTACATGAAGGAATACTCATTTTAATTCAAATGTGAAAATTTGCCTCCTAATTCTAATTGTTGTCTTGTACTTGCAGTGAAGGAAGGATGGGTCTAGAGTGGTCCTTGGGTCTCCCCAATCATGGATTCCAAGCCTGGAGGTCATTGTTCAATCCCAAAATACAAAAATCAATATCTTAGATAAAATATGTCTGATTTTAGGTAGTGTTACAGGACTACTACAATATACCCTATTTTACTACAGGATTGCACTGTTGTACTACAGGATTGGATTCGAGAGATTTTTGAGGCTAAGGAAGGTGTTTTGAAGGTTCATGAAGATGTATTATGGTTATGAAGGATGTGTGAGACATTCTTTCCAAGTTAGCACCCTTCAAGGGCCCATCTTGCACAAAATTAAATTCCCATGGTGTGCTTCATTGACCCTAAAAATATGATCTCGGTGGCAGAAATTGGGAGTGGTATTAAATGTCCAGGAGGAGGATGGTAATGAAAAATGGTATGTAGGATGAATGTGACAATCCCTACAAGTCACTGGTAGTCCCTGCAAACTAATCAATTAACCTCTTTTCCTCTTGGGAAGAACATACATTTAATGATCAAATTGTAGTAAAATAAATCAAAGTGGAAAGGGTGAGTTGAATTTTATTTCATCAAGAAATATTCTATCCTACAACATGCATCGAATTCATTTGCCAAGACATTATTTTAACTTCTAAGATTCATAAATAGAGCATGCAAGAGAATTATAATCAAAATCCTATTAACTTGTTGTTGTAGACTCTTCAATCACACTTCCCACAAGAGAGGTGGTGATCAGGTCTACAACCACAATTTTTGTAATTAAATTTCTGCCTAAACAAGGAACAAAATAAAACAACTTAAACAGGAACAAAAAGAAAATACATGAGAGGGACTAAAGCCTCTGGGTTGGGCCAAAACCCAAGGATTTCATCCCTCCTAAGATAACTCAGATGTATACCAACAATGAACCTTCCATTAACAGAAAATGGAGTTCAAATACATCATCTAAAAAATGGAAACAACAGTCTCAAGTACTTAGCCTTCAATGGCTCTTCCTACCTCCAAAAATTCAAATCATAATGAGCCCTTAGCAGTGTTTATTTATTAAAAAAGTGGCTGAGGGGAATCTCCCTTCAGAGGAGGACTGATTTTCTCCAAAATCTCGAAATATGTGGATCCAAATCCCTTAGATCCTTTCTTTCACTTAAGTTCCTCAACTGTCAATGGATCTCGAGCTGGAGATGAGTACAGATGAGTGATTCTAAGGATCACTTCGAGTCAAAGGAGAGTAAATGCAGGGGATAGGACTCCTACATTCCCCCTAGTTTCCTCCTACATGACTCTACATCACAAATGTACTAGAAAAAATCTCTCTTGCCTACACATAAACCACATTAGGCCACGAAGTATGAAAAACATCCTTTAGTCTTCCTACTAAGCACATTATAGCCAAAAGTGTAAATTAATGTGGAGAAAAGAAAGAATATATGCGCTGGAGGACATAAATGTGGGCCTTAAAATATACCTATTGATGGGACCCATTAGTGACATGCATATCAAAATGTATTGACATGAATTATTATTTTAGTTTTTATTTCTTTAATTTTATGGTTATTATTTTTAAAATTGAAGTGACATCATCATCATCATCATCATCATCATCATCATCATCATCATTATTATTATGTGCAATTACAACATCTCATATAACTCTTAACTACAACAAATTCCCATATTGGATTCTCCCTCTTAGCACAAATATAATGATTTGTATTGAACTCCATTAAAAGGTTAAATATTCTATATTTTGATTTTTTATGATTTATTATTATTATTATTATTATCATTATTATTATTATTACTAAAATTTTATTAAATAATCTTTCCCAAAATCTTAACTTTTGAATTAATGAAATTATAAATTTTATAAAAGTGTAAAATGGTTTGTTGTTATCAATTTAAAATAACGTGACTAGTAGTAACTAGTGCAACCATATAAAGTAAATGGTTGGTAAATGATTACAGGAATTATGAAAATTTTAGGGGCTAATATTCGCAAGCAGCTAATTTTTCATGTTTTTTCCATAAACAAGATTCACCAATCTCCATTTTTTCTAAAAATTATTTAATAGTATAAAATTATTTGACCTTAGGAATCACCAAAATTTTATAGATACTATATAAAATCATTAGAAATTCGAATATTTTTTACAAAAAAAAAAAAAAATCATAGCATTTTACAATTTTCATATTGAAGACTAGTAAGATTCGCCAAAGTTTCTAGACTTTAAAATAAATTTCCATCCTTATTTTTTTCTCTCATAGACATCAAAACACTTACCTTGTGATAATATTCCCGATAGGTTAAATCTTTATGATCCACTTGATAACTATTGAAAATTAATTAAATTTTTGAAAGTCCTATATATATGGTTTTCCTAAAAGAATATATTCCCATTTTATTTACAAGAACATAAACCATCAAACTTTATCTTTGTTGATTTCAAATTTTTTATATAGAACCAATCAAATGGTTTGTTGTGATATCAAGATCACTTATACTTATGTAAGAATTATCAACACAAATCGAATGCCCTTTTAGGATTACACACTTCTCATGTAGGAGGCCACTCCTGGTTCTTAATGACATACCATAGGATCAAGAAATATTTTTTTGGGAAGGTCTTAAAGTAGATGTGCAAAAGTTTGCGGCAAAATGTGTGGTATGCCAACAAAATAAGGGAGAGACAATCAAGACCCTAGGGCTCCTTCAGCCATTATTCATACCAAGCTAGCATTGGGAAGAAGTTTCAATGGATTTTATTATAGGTTTACCCAAATCTAAAGGAAAGAGTGTCATTATGGTAATGATAGATCAAATGACAAAATATGCCATTTTTTTCTCTCTTTCTCATCAATTTAAATCAAGTATAGTGGCATAATCATTCATGGAAATAATACAAAAAGCTACATTTAATACCAAATATTATTGTAATTGACAAAGATTAATTTTCACATGAAATATTTGGACTGAATTTTTTTCCTGTTTGGGTACTCAATTGGCTAAAAACTCTTCTTACCATTCGGGATTAAAGACATCTATGGTATATATCTTTAGACATAGTTACCGGAGAATCCACAGTAAAACTTATTTTTTTTCAACGTTTCAAATCCCAACTGGGATCCATCATCACGACTTTCTTGAATGCTGATAGAAAAAGAGCTTAATTGAGGGATTTAAATAATTGTGAGGAGAGTGGATTTTAGGATGAGATGAATGTCGTCTTTGTTTTTAAGAATTTTAATTACAGATTTTTAATTTATTTATTTTTTTAATTATGATTCTTTATCTTAATATTATTAAACCTTAATTATGAACTCAATAAGTATTAATATTATTAAACCTTAATAATGAACTTAATAAATAATATTAATAATTTTAATAATGTGAAATAATTTTTATTTTATATATATATATATATATATATATATATATATATATATATATATATATATATATATTATAGTATCTCAAGAATAGTAATATTGTATTAAAATTTTAAAATTTTTCAATAATAATAATAATAGTTAATGTATTCTTGAAGGAGCTACGAGGGTTTGAAGCAGAAATGGCGACAAGGTCTGGCAAGGAGGAATACCGTGTATTTGCGGGGGGGCTTTCCTGGGATACATCGGATAGAGAACTTGAGAGCACCTTCAGCCGTTTTGGCAAATTCGTGGATGCTCAGGCGTTTTGCAGAACGGCAAGCTGCCCTCCGACGGTCGAAAATGCGGTAGCGAAAACTGAGAAAACGTCGGTCGTTGTTGAAGAATCTGCCATTTCTGAAAAGTCATCTGCAGGGGACATTAAGACTTCAAATAACAATGCTGTAAAGAAGAGGAAAAGCGGCAGGAACAGTGCTCAAAACTACAGGGATTGGGAGGATTTGAAGGATTGTTGCTTGGAGCCGGAGCTTAGCCGGACTGATCAGAATCTTGGAAGCGATTTTGGCAGCGTCACATCCTTGGTTATTGTCCAGATCTGCAGCCTTCGTATCCTCTGGGTCACAGATCTGCCTTTAATACAGATCTGCGGCCTTCGAATCATCAAGATCCGATGTCAAGGGTCATGGATTTGCTCTGAATCAGGAGCACAGACTATGCATGGTAGTCAGATGATCAGATCTGCAGGTAAACCAACAAATCTGGAGCCCAGAAGATCTTGGGGTCTTAAAAAAACCCAGATCGATGGACAAGCAGCTTGCAGGAGGCAAGTTCAGACGAGATCAACTCTGAAGCAGCCCTCCATCGTGAACCAGCTGGATCTACCAGAAGAACCTCATGCATTCCAGATCCAAGTTATTCTTTCCGGCAAAACGACAATGTTATGGGTTTGCGCAACAGATCTTGTGCAGGATCTTCTGCAAAAACTTGAATGCCGGCTGGGGATTCCCTCCTCCTGCCTCAGACTGCTGTATAAGGGTAAGCAGCTTATGCATTCCCTTCCTCTTTCTTTTTACAGCATTCAAAAGGACTCGTCTATTGGGGTTTCTTTCCGTCTAAGAGGTGGTTCAGTTGGGCAAACCTCCTCTGCCCCATCTTTCTCTTACAAAGATGCAGCACGCAAAAACGCTGCCCAACCTCAGTTCTCTTCAAAGGCATCCCAGCTAAATGAAGCTCCAAAGCAGTTTTTGGTAGACAAATCAGAGGAAATCCCCTCCATCGACTTCTCTACTCCTAGGGTTGAAAGCCGCTACCAGAGCTTTGCAGAATCTGCACTCATTTGCAGATTTAATGGCCTATGGCCTCGCACAGCAGATCTTTATCAATGGGTCCATTCCTCCTGGACTAAAAAATGTAAAATCTTCTTATGTTCAAAAGGTTTTTTTCTAGTGCTTTTTGAATCAAGCGAAGATTACCAGAAAGCCTTAACGGGAGGCCCTTGGTTCTGGGGTTCAGCTGGGCTTTTTCTAACCCCCTGGTTTCCTGACTTCGACCCCTCCACAGCAGTCATTTCCAAGCTTCCCATTTGGGTCAGGCTCCCGAATCTTCCGGCTCATTTCTGGGACTTCTCTGTCTTCCTAGCTATTGGAAACACTTTGGGACGATACCTGGCTACAGATACCTCAAGAAGGGAAAATGGTCTCTACACTTATGGCAGACTGTGTGCAGAAATAGATATCAGCAAAGGACTGCCGGATCAGATTAATCTCAAGTTTGGAGATTTCCATTGGACTCAACCACTGGATTACGAGAACACAGCCTTCCGCTGTCGCCATTGTCATCAAACAGGGCACCTTCAGAGCACATGTTCACAGCTCAAAGATAAAAAGAAGAATCTGAATCGTAAGCCCAAATCCAAGAGATGGATTCCTTTTGAACCACCCCATCCGCTGTACGATTTAGGCTTCTCGAGCTCGGAGGAGGAGGAATCGGAGGCAGATGAGCAGATTGATGAGGAAATTGAAGCTGATCTACAGAATGAGGAAATTCCGAAGGATGCCCCCTCGGCTCACCAGGAGGCTCCCTCAAACCAGCAGTTGTCTCAGAAACGTACCCATATCTCTTCGTCCTCAGACTCTGACAAGGATGATCAGCCATCAGGACAAAATAATCTACAACTTGTCATGACACAGCCAAACTCCACTGGGTGGATAAAAGTGAGCAAGAAAAAAGGCAAAAAATGTCGATTTGCAGGAAACAACCCTTCGGGGTAGCCTTTGAATCAGTACTTTCCTTTGTATTCCATTGCTTCTTTGACCTGTCCCTTGTCTATCTATTCGGAGCAAGGTTGATCTCCTATCACCTTCGGCTCCTTAGCTTCTCTGCTAAGCCTGTTTTCAGGCCTGATTGTACTATATTTTACTTCACATAATAGAATTAGTCTTTACTCAGAAAAAAAAAAATAATAATAGTTAATGTATTAAAATTAATTAGTAAATTGTACAAATATATTATTGTACAAATAATAATTAATATTAGTACATTGTACAAATATTATTAATAAATTATTAATAATAATATTAATAATAATAATTAATATAGATAATATTAGAAATAAATATTAATAATTATTAATCACTTAATAATTATTAATAATAAATAATTAAATGAATAATTTGATAATTAATATCAAGACCTAATAATTAATTGAATAATTTGATAATTAATGTCAAGACCTAATAATTAATAATCATAATCTTTATTATGAATATCGACTAGGAAATGGTTTAACTAATTAATAGATTTATTAATAGATCTTAATTAATATTTAACAGTAATAGTTTATAATAATAGTTTATAATAATAGTTAGTGATAAAAGTAACAGCTATTATCATAATTATTATTGTAAATGATGTTGTAATTAAAAACTAATAATTATTATTGTTATACTTAAACTGTTATATTACAACTACTAACTACTAACTATTAGAATAGGTGAGGAAAATCTACCTACTGATTGCTATACCTGAGAAGTATTGGTGACCTTAATCTTCTTGATTAAGGCCATCCAGCTCCCACTAATCTCAATACCATTGTCTCTGTTAAGATTCTGTGGATGTTTGATAATTTCAAGAGCTTCTCTAATCTTTCGCCTATGATGTTGTTCTTCCCTTGCGATAATTGAGGCGCTTTCCATTCTCAATTTGATGGGTAAAATGAGATTGTGAATGGATGTTTAGAAGGATATATATGTTCCTTTGCATCTAATAAATAGACACAACGGTTCAAATGGTTTCCCTTGGCACAATGGTGGTAGAACACATCCTTCCATACTTCATCAAACATGTCACCATTTATGGAACTTTATCGATGGCATCCTCCATACACTAGAGGACCACATATGGCACCAATAGAGGTTCATAAACTATTGAAAGAAACTTGATTATGGAACAGAATAGAATGAAACAACAAGCAATCAAAATCACAAGGAAAGGGAATATGAAGTGGGAGATTGGGTATTTTTAATACTAGAACCATATAAATAGATGTCCCTCAAGCAAAAAAAGAAGAAAAATAAATTAACATAGAGGTATCATATGGCCCCTATAATGTGTTGTAGAGAATTGAAAATATGGCTTACAAATTGTAGGCTCCTCCATCTTCACGTGCACATCCAACCTATGAAGAGGAGGTTGAGGCCAGCAAAGAGTATATGTCGCCAAGCTACTATACCAAGAGGGATTGTTTTTCTGCGATCTTTTGTTTGTGTAGGTATTTAGCAATGTAAACAATACATTATGGAGCATCATGTGGTGACTACCAAGGAAAAGGGTGAATATTAATGGCTGCATCCCCCCAATTCGGGCCTTTTTGTTGAGCTTATAAAATGATTTGATTCCCCCAAATACCCTACTTCAAGGAAATAAAACCCTTTTCCTACTCACATCGCTCCAATCATTTTCTTGGAACCAAAAATGGTAGTTACAAGTCATTCCATAACTACTTCTTGATTCCAAACGTCAATCAATTAAATAATAATATTATTTAATTACATGAGTTTCGGTAAGTATATTACAAATCTCCATGGTAAGTAGACTCCATATGCAATGTGGAAGGCCTTGACAGACCTATTTCAAAATAGCAGTGACAATAGGAAGTTGGCGCTGAAGAACAAGCTCAGAAAAATCAAGATGGAGAAGGGTGACACAATACTGAAGTACTTGACCAAGTTCACCCAATGTCAGGATGAGCTTGGAAGTGTTGTCGTGACAATTACTGAAGAAGATCTGGTCATCCTAACACTTTGAGGCATTCCCAAGAGCTGGCACAACTACCAGGACTCAGTAAATGGGAGGGAGAAGCTATCAGAGTGGGAGTGTTTTTGGTCTGACTTGGTGCAAGAAGAGCTCCCACGGAACATCAAAGATGGATCCTTATCCAAGCATGATGAGGAGGATAATTGTGCCTTAGCTAGAAAGGCGAAGAAAGGGAAAGGGAAGTCATCCCATTCCAAATCAAATTCCAGTCAAGGTGGCAAGAAGAAGGACATGTCGAAGATTAAATGTTTTCATTGTCATGAGCTGGGACACTATGCCACAAAGTGTCTGCACAAGAAGGTCGACAAGAAGCCCTCAGAAGGAGAGGTATGTGAAGCTATTACTTCACAATTTGAGTTGGATTTCACCCTCATCACTTGCATGGTGACATCGGTGATGGGTAGTGTGTGGTATCTAAATAGTGGATCCTCAATCCATATGATCAACAACAAATAATTCTTCAGTGACTTGGAAGATAAGGACCTCCAAATGTACATCGAAATGGGAGATGATGGGAGGTATAGTGTGATCAACATCAATATTGTTACCTTTCAGAGGGAGTCTAGTTCTCCTCTCACATTAAAATATGTCATGTATGTCCTAGGTTTCAAGAAGAATTTGGTTTCAGTTTCCATGTTGGAGGATCGTGGCTACGATGTGATATTTAGCAAAGAAAAGGCTTTCCTTCATCACATAACCTCAAGACAAGTGAAGAGGATCAATGTTCGGGTGAAGAAACTCATCAAATTAGATGGAGAAGATTGTGTTTCTTTGAGCACAAAAGCAAAGAAGGTGCAGAGTCGAGACATCGACGAGTTTTGGCATAGAATATTGGGTCACTTGCACCACGAAGCTTTGAAAATAATGCAAAAAATTTCTAAATGACTTCCCAAGGGTACACTAGAGTAGAGAGACACCTGAAAAGGGTGTACATTAGGGAAGGACACCAAATCTACCTTTCATGATAAGGACAGTCAAGCGCAAGCAATTCTTGAAAGAGTTCACCTAGATGTGTGTGGATCATTCTCGATAGCCTCCACGACCAAGCACAAGTATTATGTAATATTTGCAGATGATTTTTCTCGTAAGTGTTGGATTTTCTTCATGTATAAGAAAGATTAGTCATTCACTAAATTTTTTGAATTTAAAGAACTTGTTGAGAAAGGCACTGGAAGGAAAGTTAAAGCTCCTATGAGTGATAACAGTGGAAAATATGTGTCAAATGAATTCAATAAGTTTTATTCATCAAAAGGCATTCGGCAGGAGTTAATAGCACCCCCATCACCCACAACAAAATGGGGTGGCTAAAAGGAAGAACAAAAGTATTGTGGGAGAAGCGCGAGCGACGTTACATGATCAGGGCCTACTGTTTCACTTGTGGGCTGAAGCATGCCACAAAATTATATATGTGCATAACAGAAGTCCTCATTGGATTCTCAGGATGAGCACACCAGAAGAAGCCTTTTTAGGTAAGAAACTAGATGTGGTACACTTCAAGATCTTTGGTTCATCAGTCTATTATCATGTTACCAAGGATGCAAGGAAAAATGTAGAACCAACATCTAAGTTGGGCATATTTGTGGGGTACATTGATACACCTCACAACTATCAGGTGTACCTTCCATCTCATAGGATGATAGTGGTTTGTAGAGATGTGAAGTTTGATGAAGATAAGGCCATGATATGTTCCTTTGAGGGGGAGCTTCAATTACATGCAGATGAGGAGCTTTTAGCTCCAAAGGAATAACCTCAGGATGATGTGGAGCATCCACATGCAGAGGAGAAGAGAGTGGAAGCACCCACTCATGAAAAGACTTCCAGAGATGGAAGTGCACCATAGAGGCTGACAGATTGATGCATGATGCTAGAGAGAATGTGGGAGCACCCACATCACAACACAAGCAGAGGAGGTCACCATATCAGTACACTGGCTACATGGCTCTGATGAGTGAGAGTGTAGAGATTGAACCATCCTCATTCGAGGAAGCAGTGTAGAAACCAGTATGGGTTGATGCCATGGTAGAGGAGTATGACTCCATTATCATAATATTGTTTGGGAAGTGGTCCCAAGACTAGTAGACAATTCAATGGTGAGTTCCAGATGAATTTACAAGGTAAATCAAACAACATATGGGAGTGTGAAGAAACACAAGGCAAGATTTGTGGCTAGCAGGTTCTCTCAAGTGCAAGGAATGGATTACAAGGAGAAATTTTCTCTTGTAGCAAGGTACTCTTCAATAAGATCTATTCTAGCATTTTCAGCACAGATGGGATGGAATATACATCATATGGATGTCAAGACAACATTCCTCAACTGTGTGATTGAGGAAGAGGTGTACATTGAGCAACCAGAAGGATTTGAGACCTTCAATAGAGAATTGCATCATGTGTGTAGACTCAAGTGAGCATTGTGTGGATTGAAACAAGCACCCCATGCTTGGTACACCAGGATTCGAAATTATGTCACGAGGTTGGGCTTCACCAAAAGTGAAGCAAATGTGAACCTTTACCATATTGTGGTTGAAGGCAAATTTTTTATTATAGTATTATATGTCGATGTTTTAATTCTAACAAGTGATGATAAGATGGTAAAATATTGCAAAGAGGATCTTGCAAGATAATTCAAGATAAAGGACTTGGGCCTCATACATTATTTCCTTGGTATGGAAGTATGGAAAGGAGATGAGGAACCATTTGTCTCTAAGGGAAAGTATGCCAACAAGATACTAAAAAAGTTCCACATGGAGAGCAGTAAACCCATGGAGACTCCTCTAGCAAGGGATTGGAGTAAGGAAGATGCTACTTCAGGTGAAGTAGTGGAGGCTACTATTTACAGGAAGCTTGTGGGTTCAATTATGTACTTTGTGAACACACAACCAGACATATGTTTTTCAGTTAACCAACTTAGTCAAACAATGGTTAAGCCAACCAAACTCTATTGGAAGGCAAATAAACATGTGTTGAAATACCTTAGAGGCACCACTCAATTTGGTCTTTGGTACATACAGACAGAGGGAGCGAACCTTCAAGGCTTCACAGATGCATATTGGGCAGGGAGTCCATCCGACAGGAAGATCACATCAGTGGGAATCTTCAGTATTAGGTTAGAAACAGTTTCTTGGTACAACAGGAAGCAAAGATAAGTTGCACTCACTTCAGCAGAAGCAGAGTACATTGTTGTTATTCAAGAAGCTTGTGAGGCTATCTGGATGAGGAAGATCCTTGTTGGGTTATTTGGTCAGCAGATGGATCCTACAGTGATTTATTGTGACAGTCAGTGTTGTATAAAACTCTTTGAGAATCAAGTTTTGCATGATCGGTCCAATCATATCAACATCTGGTCTCACCATCTACGAGAATGTGTGTAGAGGAGAATCATGTTTTTGGACTACATTCCTATAGAGGAACAAGATGCAGATATTTTTACAAAGGCATTGTCAAGATGTAAATTTGAGTTTCATAGAGGAAGGATTGGGGTAGCAAATAATCCCTTTCTTATTGAGAGGGAGTGCTAAAAATGCAATAAGAAAATCCTAATTTAATTTTGTCCTTGAATTAATTTTGGAATAAAATTGTAATTCCACATCTCATGACAACTTGTATTAGTTAACTAAGTTGATTTGACTTAGTTGGCTCAGTTAATCTGAGTTGAGGCCCGAGGGTCTAACTTGAGTAATGTAGAGTATCTCCTACAGTATAGGAGCCATGGTTGAGTTTCTTTTGAGTTGTAATTAACTAATTCATTTTAACTGAGTTAAAGTCAATTAAACTAGTTCCAACCGTTGGAGGAACTAGTGGGAGGTCTAGTAGTGTGGTTTTGCATGTAGTGTAGTGTGGTGTTGCCTATAGTGATCAACCAATAAATTGATAATTCACTCATAAATAACTTATGCATGCCATATCTGATAGTTACCTAGTTGAGATTGGAGTTCATGGATAGTGTAATATCAGTTGTATAAACATCTTAATTGTACATGTGGTGCATGCAGTCAGAGGAAGGACTATGAGGATTGTGCAATTCCAATTGAGGAATTTCCCTAATTAATAGGGGGCTAATTCCCAAGGAAACAATGCAAGGAAATAGGGACTTGGGAAAGCATACAATTGGTTAAGTATTGACCTGGGCTTATCTAGGAAGTACTGAGATAGATAGAGATAGTGTAGAGGTTGCTCGAGCTTGAGAAAATCATTGTAATCTTCTCATATTTTCTAACTAATGCAATATAAAGATAGCAGGGGGTTTTTAGCTATGGATTTCCCCAGGAAATTATTTTGTAATGTGTTGATTGAATTCTTTCTCTTGTATGCTCCGTGATTTCACGATCGTTTAGTTGTTTTAGTAAATTACAACTAACAGTATGAATCTACTAGGAATTTCTACAGAAAGGGTTTGTTGGACACATAATTAATTAATTAATATGCATTGGCACAATTAAAGCAAACTTGGATTATGCAAAATGTGGTAGTGCGGATTAACTACAATGAAAAATTTCTCTATATTTTTGTATTCTTTGGAATGAAATATGTTCATTTTTTAAGACATTATGTTGGTATTCTATTACTAAGAGACATATGTCTAAGATCCAAAACTATTTTCAAATGTTAAATTTCATTTAAAGAAACAAAACAACACTAAATATAATAAAAAATATGAAACCATATCTTTGGAAATTTATAGGAAACATTATCATAACATTGATACAGAGTCAGATTCAGTAATTATTATATTCAGAATCAAATGTCAATTACCATAGCCATAATTTAGATATCTACGAGATTATATTCAAAACATAGTAATTAAAGACAAAGTTATCGAACAAAGCCAGAATTGTGCAATGAAAACAACAAAGTAAATTCATTTGTTCTAGCAAAAACTGGGATTGCGCTTCCATAAAATGTAACAAAAATGGCCTCTACAACCAAATTCTCTTATATTAGCTAACAAAAAATCGAACTTTGAACAATTTGAAAATACTTACAGTATGCAAAACCATTTGTCATGACTATGCTTTTGTTAGATGTGTTATGAGTTGATGAATTGTTGCACAAATGCATTCACCATAGTTTTAATGTAATCCTTGTCAAGAGAAACTGTAATTCCCATTTTCACGTTTTTAGTGAAAATACCTTTTTCAATTTTACTAACTTCTTGCACCTGGGAAACCAATATGAAGTTCTGTGTATTGAATTTAGCAAAAGTAATTAGCCATGTGTTAATGTGTTCTGCAATAAAATTAGTGATGCTATCAAAATTGAACGTCATTCTATATTTTTTCTGGTCCAATACATCTTTTAACGTGTCACTTGAAATTAATTCAAAATCGTGCAAGATGTGTAGACTCTCTAAGCGTTTTATAATTTATGTTTCCCTGAGATATGCATCACTTCTCCTCTTTCCTGGCTTACAACAGTCATAAATGGTATCCTTAAGTATATTGATCCTCTCCACCCATCCAACTTCTGATTGCTTTATTCGATTAGCATCTGGAAGTTGTTGGTTTTGTTTTGTGATATCAGAGAGTAGTGCTACATGCCTTTGGATAAAAGAAACTAAATCATTGTTAGCAAATTTTCTATCTTCCTCAAGATTATTGTTAACCAAATTCATAAATGTCATCATTTGTTGTTGCAAACACATTAAATCGAAAATTGCTTATCATGCATCACCAATAATTTCTAATCTTTGGCATATGTTATTGATGATATGTGACTTCACTACATTAAGCAGCTTGGTATCCTTGTTCGATGTTTTTGGTGTTGCAGTAGAAAAACTTGACAATGAAGGTGATTGTATTACCAGTGGAGCAATTAATAGAGGATATGGATTTAGAATGTATTCTAGTACTTTTAATCTCCTTTTCATTCTAAAATTTTCTGCAATCACTTTTGCAACAGACTAAACAACTACATTAATGGTAGATTCAAGCAATACCATGAGCCCATTTGCGTCAATGTTAGACAAATCAATAGCCACCTGTTCTTCACGGATAATCTTTTCATTTTCAAAATTTACCTTTTCAAATCTCAATTTTTTGTGGCTTTGTCATAATTTACATTTTACAATGTCACAAGATGTTCATTGAAAATAATGTCATCTTCTTAAATTTTCTCCATTGTCTTCTAATTCTTTGCTAAACAAGTGGTAACCCAGTCAGGTGGTATGCGATTACCATTTTCCGTGTATATAGCCTGTTGAATGCTTTCTCTATTTACGAAACTTTTGGACTTGACTATTTGAACCATATGCATTTTGTCTGGAAAGTATTTGTTAATATTCTCTTCCTCATCTCAATGACCTAATAACTTAACACAAACCAGTTTTCAAGTATGAGGAATTTTTCTCTTTCCTAGACTAGAGGATGAGGTTGCAACAATACCTGGTGTGGAAGTTGAAGATTTTTATGTATTTTTTAGAGCTCTATGCATCTACATTTCTTCCCTATTGATGTTGGTCACTTGTGCAACTCTTTAAGCATCCATTTCCAATATTTGATATTTGGTTCTCTGCTATAAATTTTTTGTGTGTAAACATATTTTGAATTAGACAAAGATTTAGATAAACTATTTTCTTGCACATTATGAGATGCAAAAATTTCACTAGTTTTTTGTTCAAATGCAATCTAGGTTATTAGGGCAAAGCATATGCAAATAGTAGAGGGAAAAGAGAAAGCAATAATAAATTGATAAAATGGAATGTGTGTTGTATTTGATATAGTTGATAAGATGTAATGACTATTGCATTTGCTTAAGCATTTGCCAAAACAATTTCTCAAGTTCTTGTGTTCATAAGATGTGAAAAGAGAAAATAGAAATCCCTAGACAATTCTGCAAAAAAATAAATACGTTGGAGGGAAAAAAAAATGTAAAAGAACCTAAGAAATTGACAAATGAATTGTTTGATAATTTTGACTCTGCCCAATTGTGAGCCTAAGAAAGTATTCACTACTGCAAATTTATTTGTTTCTTTTGTCTTTCATTGGCATATTCAAATACCACTTGGTTGATTATATAAGTGTGAATAGCTTGTTTTGTTTATCTAGTACATACTTCCGCTCCCAATCTCACCTAATCTCACAATTTGCTGCTTTAATCCCAATTACCAATTTTTGCCAACATTTAAGAGAAGTAATGGAAATAAGCATCAATATTCCAAAGCCATCTTTTCCACTTAATGCACATTTTGCTCTTGTTTTAATATCATTGAAATATGTGTCATTACAAATAGAAATTTTTGATTCAATATAAGGTCATTGCCTACCTATGCTACATTTTGAAAGGTTTTCCTGTGCATTTTTTAATTTAAATTGTTGAAAGTATGGCAAGAATTTCTTGGAATCATGGATTTGGGTTGAGTTTTCTGAACAATCTGAGTGTCGCGCAAGTTTTTGAAACAGCTAAACCCATATATGTCATAAAAAATTTGATTTTAAGAAAAACAAAATAATATTTGTGATTATGACAACTAGGTTTGAAACTGTCAACAATAAATGTAAACAAAGGAAATAAATATTTTTCACATATGTGCTCAGCTACTTCTATCATGAATTGATTTGGTTACTGAGTTGGTCCCACCACTAAATTGTTGTTGATTCATTTTATTTTGATAGAGTATGAAAAACGTTGAACAAAACTTGATTTATGAATAGTCTAATACGCAGTTTTCAAATCACGGTACAAAGATAATTGTCATAACATGTTCTAGCTAGTTGCCTATACATTTTCCCATCATTTCTAACAAAGATTTTCATTTACTAATGTTATTAATCATGACTTAACAATCCAATTCCAATTGTTCTTACTACCATTTTTCTTATTCGTTACTGGATTCAGATTTGATTCATAGATTTATCGACAAGTTTAATACTTTCAATAAATAGCAATTGAAATTACAAAACTGAACGTTAATGGTAGGTGGTAAAATATGTCTCAAAAGTTGAAAATTATCTCCTTCTTCTATTTTGTTAACTATTATTGCTTTAATATTGTTGATATACATATACTAAGTAGCAGGAATTTACAAAATAAAATAAATATGAATTCATTGTGATCATGTGCATTATTATATAGTCATTCAATACGACAGTATAAAAATATCTGTACAAACACAATCACTTAAAACTAACAAAAAATGATTCCATGGCTCTATTAATGTTCTATACATAGTGTGAATTATCTCTATATAATAATCATATAAATAACAATGGCTCGTCCTACTGCTAGCTCAAAATCAAAGATGGGAAAAATACTAAATTGATCACCCGAAAAATGTCAAAACGGTTTACAATTAATCTTATAATGAAAGCCCTTAATTAACTTTTTTATTGACGTTAAAGCATATCGCTAAACATTGGTATTGATTTGTGCTATCAGGAAATGTATGTGGAGCTTCAAAATGCATGACGTAAGAGTTGTTCTACACATAATCTCTTTTTCACAATAAATGATCTGCACAAGGAAGCCTAATAGTATTAATTCGAGATTTGTTTAGTCATGTTTCCTGGTGTGGTCGCATATACCCAAATGTAATTTTTGTTAACCATTATCTATTAGCATAAATGTGTTATGCGAAAAATATATGTATCGAAAAATTATATGATGATAGAAATTCATACAAGGATGCAAAACCTTTTGTGGCTATTACGGATATTCAGAAGTTCACCGTTCACTCCTCCATTTTTTCCAGTTTGAAAGCATCGAAATTAATGATAAACAATATAATAATCCAATATGTATATATATATATATATATATATATATATATATATATATATATATATATATATATATACACACACACACACACATATATATAAAATTAAAGTCCCAAATGGGGGTACTCATGCCGAAGCACAAGTGTTGCATGAAAGGCCATCGGGCCCTGCACTTCCTCCATGCAGGTATTAACTCCCCTACCATGAGTTGTCCCGACATTCATTCCTCCTATAAGATGATCTCCCTCATGCAATTTGCAGTTAAATTCAGAGTCTGGCAAGTAGTCTGCTTCAATTTGGCAGTATGGGCAATGAATTTGGGTTGGAAGGCGAGTGGAAGTGTCTGGGTTTGGGTCTATGGTACCTCACTAGCGTTTTGACCTTGGGTGAGGAGTGCAGAAGATGACTGCAATTTTCGGTTGTGGGTTGGGATATGTCTCTTGGTCTGCCCTTAGGATCCAAGCTCTCGGACAGTCGCGGTTTGGTGTTGTTTCCATGCCTTCGCTCGCTATAATTCCTCTTCACTCCTGTAGCAAATTCTTGTTCCACTTCGTTCTCGAGGAATCTTGTTGGTCTTCGCAGGTGCATGGGTATCATTCTAGTCTCTGGTAAATTGTGTCATGGGTTTAGGTCTCCTCTCTAGCTTGAAGATAACGATAGTCTTTTCTTTCATAATTGGGGTCGTGTTTTCTATTTCTGTCAAGCTTTGGGGTTGTATATGGAGATTGCTCCACTTCATTACCTGGTCTAGGTAAACTCTTGATCGTCTCGCCCCTCTAGTTGTGGCATCGGTTTCGTGATTCATACTTTTTCATGGCAGTGTGTTCATGGTATTAGGTAGGCTTTTGTTTTGTGCAGGTTCACTCTAGGTCTCTCTGTGAGCTCCCCCTGTAGCGTTCCATCAACCAACATTACTTGCAGCATGTCACGCCAATGGGGTTGCCCTCACCATGGGAGGGGCCATCATGCCCAGGCTAGGCATCGTAAGCCAGGCCACCATTCATCCTCTGCCAGCTCGACTAGCCAGGAAATAGAGGACGCTGGGGAAATTTCTCCAACCAGTTCGCCAGCCCACCTTATGGCCCCAACTTCCATGGAATCCATTACAGAGTAGCTGCGTCACATGCAACTTAACTTTGACATTCTCAAGGACCACATGTATGAAGACCTAATGACATTGTAGCCTATCTTGATGATATTCAATATAGTCAAAATGAAATTCTGTAGCAGTTGGACAACCTATGGTATAGTCAACACCGCAAAAATGACCACCGCCATAGCTGGGAAGCACGAGTGGAATATATTGACTTCCATATTTATGATCATGTTAGTTACTTTGTAGCTCCCCCTATAATGTCCCCCCATCCCCCTCCTTGATATGATGTTGTCATTTCAAGTCTCTTTTTGTGTTACTCCTAATATGCTAAGGCCACAACGCCCTCCGGAAATAATGTAAGAAAATTGTCGGCTGTCTCATCAAAATGAGACAACCAACAACAAAAACTCTTGAGATCATTTTTGCATGCTATGCTATTTTGAAAATCTAATAAAAACTATTTTAAATGACAAAAAAATATAAAATTAAAACAAATTAAAAATATTGATTTAGATATTGGATAAACTTCGATTTAAAGTTATAATTTTTTTATCAATATTTTTTTAATTTAAATAGATAAATATGTTTTTTGGTGAAATTATATACTTAAAAATTCTTGCATTCTCATTTTATTTTATTGGATGCTTCGTATTCTCATCTAAATGTTTACATATTTTTAATATAAATTTATTACCGTTATATATAAATATTAAAATCCCATTAATAAAATAAATATTAAAATCCAATTATATATTAAATATAAATATTAAAATCCAGTTAGTGAAACAAATATTAAAACCCAGTTAAATCTATATGAACTAATTTTTAATATTTATATCACTAATTAGGTTTTAATATTTATATTTACATCACAAACTATGTTTCAATATAAAATGCAAATTAAGTTTTTAATATAAGAAAAGAAAATAAGTTTTAATATTCACATCACAAATTATAATAAAGAAATGCAAGCACAAGGGACCCATCCCAATCTATAAAATTAAATTTTCAATTTTGATTTTTCTATTTTATTTATCATGTGATAAAGAAATGCACGTCCCAATTTATAAATAGTATGGTTTGGAAATAGGAATGAATATAGCCAATTAAGTTTTTAATTAAAATAATTATAATAATAATAATAATAAGTTTTAATAATCACATCACAAATTATAATAAAGAAATACAAGCACAAGGGACCCATCCCAATCTATAAAATTAAATTTTCAATCTTGATATTTTGAATTTATTTATCATGTGATAAAGAAATGGACGTCCCAATTTATAAATAGTAAGTTTAGAAAGAGGAATGAATATAGTTAAATTGTTCGGCCTTTTTTAAAGCAATGTAAATCATATAAATTTATGATATTATTTGGTGGAAGGGTAAATGATATGTAAATAATAGGTAAAATAAAAATCAGATAAAGTAAAAAAAATTATTTGACAAAGTGGTGTCAAATTTATACCTTGTTAACACATAGTAAATATGTTATTTACTTAAGTATGAGTTATTTTCAAAGATTTTATTTTTGGATAGTTTTATGTAAAACTTAAGAATAAAAAATCATTATACAAGTATCTAAAAATCATACATGAATATAGTAACCATATCTTCAATTATGACATAAAATATGTGAGATAGTTATCCACATGGCACATGGCATTATTATAAGGTATCAAAGTTTCAATAAACCTTGATCCAATCAAATATTTAAAAAATAATTTTTTAACAATATTAAAATATAATTTTTTTTCCAAAATTAAATTGTTCATATTTCAGAATTATATATATATATATATATATATATAAATATTAAATTATAAAAAATTTAACTATACACATGAGCATTGTTTTAATAAAATTAAAAATAAAAATATTTCTAAATATTTATTAAAAACTAATATAGATCCACCTTAATTCCAAGTATCTATCTTAATTGCAAACTTATTAAGCTTTGATAAGAATCTAATTTTTCGGCTGTAAAATTTGCATTCAACATAATCTTTCTCTATGCTTAATAAATAATAGAGTTAATATAGATTTTTTATAGTTCAAGATTGGTCCTAGAGATAAATGACTACAACCATAGAATAGAGATAAATATTGTTTTGAGCAAATTCACCGAAACAAATCACTTTCTACCCGCTCAAATTAAAAACCTAACCCAGAGAGTATCAGGAAAATTTAAACCAATAAAAGACTTTTCAATAATAAAATAAAACTTTTACTATTAATATTATTTCCACATAAATCTATTTCACACAATTAACCTAAGTAAATTGGAATTGATCGGAGGTTAAACAATTATCCTAACCATTTTCCTTTAACCTGCAATCTGAATAAAAATGCCCATTTTCTCTGTGAACATTAAACATCATCAAACACATAATATGGCAACATAAATATTGCTGTTATACTGGATAAACATTGCTTCATAGCAGAGTGGAACTTTATTATTAGTAGTAGTATTGCTGAAATCCATATGAATCACTAAACGCACTTGAAGGAAGCCACTTTTAATGGATAGCTGAAAGAGTTGGCGTATGTAAACGATACAGTGCTTCCGGCCGTCAAAGCCTTACCATCGTTTACCAGGCAATTGTCGTATGCTAAGCGCTTGAATATTTTAGGGTTTACAGTTAGGGCCGAGGCGAACGAACCACAGCTGAGGTGGATTTCTGCCATTGCACACCCAGTGGCGCACGTATTCATAACTCGTACTGAAAATGCTGGTATGCCGTTTGGCAATGGTTTTGTGGGCCCCTGAGTCACTGTAATGTCATGCTTTGAACATGTATTAATGGCATCCAGCCCTGCGGATCTTCCTCCTGCTGCTGAGATAAAAGCCAGAAATATGAAGAAAGCAAGCATTAGCGAAACCACCTTAACAAGAAAACAGCGGTTATTAGGACTGCACAAAGAGAGCATCATGACCACCGTGAATGTGAAGGGGATATGTTTTATGATCCCTTATGCTGCAATGGCATTGCATCGCTATGGCTTTATAGTTGTATTCCATTAACCCAAAATATTACAGTAATGACTAAATTTAGCTGTCCAATACCTGGATAACTACTGGAATGCCTGTCGAAAAAGATACAGTTTAATTTAATTACGGAATTTATCACCTCACTACTTATCTGTATTTAGTTCACATTATTATCACGTAACTATTTATCAGTGTTTAGTTCACATTATTAGGGAAGTTTAATTAATAGAAAAGATGGTTTTTGACTTTTTCTTTTTTTTTTCCATCAATTTATTCAAATTTTAATAGAAATTTTAAAGAAATTAAAAGTTTAGATTCACATTATTATCACGTCACTATTTGTTAGTATTTAGTTCACATTTATTAGCGAAGTTTAATTAATAGAAAAGATGGTTTTTGAAAAAAAAATTGATGGGATATTCTGCTTTCAATAAAGTGATATCTGTTCATTCAACTTGTCCTGTTGATTTGAAACGCATCGACAAAATTATCCCAATGTGATTTTCGCTGAAGAATCTCTCAAAATTCTTTTCTATTAATTTATTTCTTTTCTATTAATTTATTTAAAATTTGATAGATATTTTTTAAAAATTATAAATTTCATAATTTGTGAGTTTTTCCAAAATAATAAATTTACTCATATATTTAAAAAAAATAGTAATAATAATAAAATACAATTTTACTTAAAAATTAAAAAAAAAAAAAACAAAACAAAAACAAAAACAAAAACAAAAAAAACTATTTTAGTTATTAATTAAATCACTTTACTCATTCATCAATTTTATTTTATTTAAACTCAATCGTCAACTTTATTTTATTTTATTTTATTATATTATAAATTAAAATATTGATTAAACTCCATCGTCAACTTTATTTTATTTTATTTTATTATATTATAAATTAAAATATTGATTAAACTCCATCGTCAACTTTATTTTATTTTATTATATTATAAATTAAAATATTGATATGATGTTATATGAAGATAAATAAATCTTTTATATTGTTTTTACATTTTTTAATTCATCATCGTCCAAAATTTATTACTTAATCTTTACCTAAATTATAATTTTTGAATTAATAAAATTATAATTTAAAAAAATATAAAACATAATTTGTTTAATGTGTACATTTTTATTGAAATTATTTTAACGGATGGCAAAAGAAAAGTAATGTTACCAGTTTCTCGTTCATATATATATAATTAAATTAATTCAATTTTATTTAAAAATTATATTTTTTTATTTATTAATAATTTTGACTGTCATCTTTAAAAGCAAAAAAGCAAATTTATCATTAAATGAATTTGCAAATTTGTTTTTCCAAAAAATATTAGTACAAAAATTGTTCATATTGTCCGCTTATTAATTAATTAATGTATTAAAATAATTTAACAGAGTCATAAGACTCCAAAAATTGTTCATATTGTCCACTTATTAATTATGTTAAAATAATTTAACATAGTCATAAGACTCCATAAGGCTTCCAGAAGAATTCACAAAGCACCAAAGGACTACAATGTATTGATAAAGCTTAAGTGACTTCTAGAATAAACAATAATAAAGATTAAATGGCTTCTAGAAGAAACAACAGAACCTAGCTACGGTTAGAGGTAATAATATATGCCAAAAAAAAGCTAACGTAATTCATGAGAATGGAGAAAGATAAAAGTGTAATTGTCAAGTAACATTACAGAAATTTAATACTTAGGTGAGTTTATTTGTTTGAGCAAATCTTATTAAGTCAAATTTGTTTAGGTTTTCGAAAGTTTGAAATTTTGTTTGGATCATAAGTCAAAATATTTGTCAGTGGAGATTTATGGGTGAAGTTTAGCTTCATGTTTTTAAAAGTTTGAAATTTTGGATGGTTTGTGAGTCAAAATACTTGTAAGTGGTGGAGATGCAGGGTGAAGTTCAGTTTTATTAAAGAAGAATTCGTGGTTACTTTATTTATTTAATATAAAGAGATTAAAAAAATTATTTGATATTTATAATTAAAGTTGATATTTTGTTGATATTTATAATTAAAGTTGAAGTATATTAATTTTTTTAGGTGCATCTATGATAATTTTAAAAAAGTAATTCAGTTAGCATTAAAGTGCTTTCAGAGAAACATGGATGTGTTTTTGAGTGGCTAGTTTTAAAATTCCCCAAACCACTAGCTGAAACAACCCTTCAATGCCATGAAGGAAAGAACCTGGACACATTCATAAAAATGAGCATACACTCTTAGAAATCTGCATCCATTCCTATTGTAGTGATTTTTAAGGGCTTATAGCCCAACTTCCTCCAAGAATTCTAAACATAATGGCTGTGAAATGAGGAAATTCTAAACATAATGGTTGTGAAATGAGGAAATTGCTCACCAAGACAATAATTTTGATCTTTCAAGCACTCCAAGTAATGGTTTTAATGGAAATTCATATTTTTCTCTGTTCTTTAGAATTTGTAAAAAATAGGAATAAAAAATAGAAAGTGGTGTACAAGATACTTGCAACCACTCAACTTGGGTAAATCTCAAAGAAACCAAATAAATGAATGCATGTGCAAGATACCAAGTAGATGGAGTGCTCCACAAGAAATGAAATAGTCATAATGGTAAAATAGGAAGTGGACAATCTCTAATAAGAAAAATCCATGGAGACAACAAAGAATTAGGGTTTTAACTATGCTAAACTCCATGAAATAATAAAATATACACATTGAAGAATGGAAGAAGTGTTTCAACAAGTTTAAACTCAAAGAATATCCAAAATATAGTAAGAAAACTAGTAAATGCATCCAATATGTCACATGTGACCCTCTAAGTATGCAAAACATCTCCTAATGAAAATACACATAACCACCTCAAATAAAATAATACATGGTACAAGTCAAAGAGGTGAGGGTGCTCTTTAACGAAGGTCAAGATATGAAAATTGTAGTTGAAATATCCATGCATAGGTTCCTTTGGTCTCCTATCACACCCCTATGGATGATCCTAATAGAGAACAACAATGCCTTCTTGCAAGGTAGACAAAGAACGTTTACACAGAACAATATGATGATGTATCCGACTGATGAAATATCTTTTTCATACAGGTCCTTTCCAGTGTTCTATCTGTCATTGTTGGGGTGGATTGGTGATCTTGTAGTTGCCTCTCAAGGATGGTGTGACTTCCTCAATTCTCAAGGATGGCCTCTTTATGCTTCATGGTGTCTAGATATTCATTCTAGAGCTGCAAAGGTCCTCTTCCTATGGTTTTGTTGGTTTTTGCAAGCTGCTGCAGGATTGGTCTCCTCCCTGTAGTAGTCACACAGTCCCTTCCAAGGCCTCATATTGCTTCATGTATTTCATTCAATGACTTGTATACATCATGGTAAGCCTATGGACATGAACAGGAGTTGTGATGGTGGTGATAGTTTGTGAAAAAGAGTGAAAGTAGGGTCTCCTTTTTTGTGTGTTTTATTTTTCATGAACAGAGGTGGAATCTTGAGAAGGGAGTTGGTTAAATGGGTTCGATGAGAGGTTAATCAAGGATGATGAAACTTTCCTAAGATTTCCCAAGGATAAATGTGATATTTGACCCCTTTCCTTGAGTATATCTCGATCCTATATCACTTATGGTCGATCCTGTAGCAATTCAAGACAATCTCGTAGCAGTTCCAGATTGAGGCAAAATTGAGTGCAGTTGCTTACTGTGTGATGGAGGGATGTAGGGGGGTGGTAGTGATATGGGTAAATGATGAGGGAAATACAGTGGTTAGGTTGGGGAAATGTAGAAATTGACTGTGGAATATGTTCCTTCAATTGTTGTCCTTTTGATTGTCTGGAATCCTGCAAAAATAAAAGTGTTAGTATAATTGATGTAAGGACTCCCTTACCTCCATTTACTTTCTCCTTGTGTCTCATTTTTCTTTTTTATTCTTCTTATTTTTCGAGACATGTAAATTTCCTCTGCAGAGGTTTTCAATCTGAAGGCATGCCCTTAGCACCTCAAAGGAGATTTTCACCTGGAGATCTTGTCATCTTATTTTTCTTTCTTTTCTCTTTTTTTTTTTTTCTCTTAGGTTTCCTCAAATAGGTTTTCAACCATAGAGTTGGCCTTATATGCCTCATGGAGGCTTTCATCTAGGCCCTTTATTTTTTCTCTTTTTTTTTGGTCAAAAGTTTGGTGAATTGATGGTTGCGAGCCTCCTAATCACATTCAGCTTCTTGCTAATTAAACTAATAAACTCCTCTTTGGACAGAGTTCTCTTGTACAACTTCAACTGGTAACCATTAACAAGCAAGGGGATACCTTCCTCATCAATTGTTCTTATTTGGACATACCCATTCTCATAACATTTTTCCACTAGATATGGGCCCAACCACCTTGTCATTAATTTTCCTTTTAAATCCTTGAATCTTGAATCATATAGAAGGGCCCAATCACCCTCTTGAAAATTTCTCTACCTAATGTGTTTTTCATGCTAGATCTTCATTTGTAGTCGGACTACCTCAGTGTGTAGGAGGACCTACAATCTCAATTCATCTAAACCATTGAGCTGGAGTATCCCCTCTTGTTGAGTTATAGTGAGGTCTAAGTCTAACTAAATTGCCATCCTTACGGCATTATATTCAAATTCAATGGACAACAAGGCCTTTTTCCATACACTAATTCAAATGGGGTGAATCCAACAGTAGTCTTCCAAGTGGTATTGTAGGCCCAAGTGGCTTCTATAAGTTTATCTGCCCAATCCTTTATGTTGCTGCTAATAACCATAGTCAGAATGTTCTCCAAGGCTCTGTTTGTGAGCTCCACTTTCCCATTTTGCTTTAGGGTGATAGGCAGTGTATGCCTTGTGCTATATGTGGTGTTTCTTCATGATATCTTCAATCAGATTTGAGGTGAATTGTCCCTTTATCAGTGACCAACTCCCTTGGGAAACCAAAATTTTAGAAGACGTGCTCCCTCAAAAATTCAACCACCTTATTCTTAGTTTTTTCCTTCACTCCCTTTGCTTTAACCCATTTAGTTGGGTAACCAGTGCACACAATGATCTACTTCTTCGATCCTAATGGGGGATCAATGAGCCAAACGAAGTCCATACACCACTTCTCAGATGGCTCCAGAGTCACTTGAGGTTGTAGGGGCATTTCATTCTTGGGTGTGGTCTTGCCCATCCTTTGGCAATGATCGGACCTGGTGTTGTACCTTCTTACATCTTAATGTAGAGTGGGCTAGTAGTAACCAGCTTGTATAACTTTGAATGTTGTCCTTGTAGAAACAAAGTGGCGCTCACAAGGTCCATCATGGCATTCTAAGAGGATATCAAAGATCTCCTCTTCCCTCACACACCTTCTCAAAATATTATCTAATCCCAAATTGAAAATATTTCCCGTAATCCAAGTGAAAGGGGAGCTCTTCCTAACAATATTTCTCTTCTTCCTGGAGGATAGATTAGGAGGGAACCTCCCAGCAACCAAGTAATTTGCAATATCATAAAACTAAGGAGATAGCACTAAGATGGAGAAGAGGTGTTCATTTGGAAGTTGATCATCTACCATATCCTCACTCCCTACAAGTAAGATCAGTCTTAACAAAAAAATATGCAACCACATTCTCTTTCCCTGGTTTTTCTACTATAGTTAAATCAAATCATTGCAATAATTACAACCATATAATTATCCTAGCATTGACATCAAATTTATTCACTAATTACTTAATGGCTACATAATCAGTGTGAACAAAAGGTTCATATCCGGTGATGTTGTGCCTAAACTTATTAAGAGAGTGTACCATAGCTAGGAGTTCCTTTTCAGTTACTGTATAATTTAGTTCAATCTTATAAAGGTTCTTACTGATGAAATAGATAACCTAGGGTAATTTGTCTTCCACTTGTCCTAAGGTTGCTCCTACATCTCTATCTGATGCATCTGTGTGGATATGGAATGGAAATTTCCAATTGGGACCTCTAAGGATGGGTGTAGTGGTCAACTTGCCTTTAGTACTTCAAAGGCCTCTTTACATTTATTTATCCAATAGAAGTATGAATCTTTAGCCAATAGTCCAAACAAGGGTGAAGCCAATTTACTAAAGTCCTTTATGAACCTGTTATAATACTCATCCAATCCAAGGAAGCTTCTAACATCTCTTTGTTTTTTAGGGATAGGGACCCCCTTAATGATGGAAACTTTTTTGGGGTCAACCTGTATCCCTTCCTTAGATATGGAAATGCCTAAGACAGTTCCTTCATTCATCAAAAATGCACATTTCTCGGGACTTAATGAAAGATTCATCTCAATGCATTTCTTTAAGACCTTACATAGATTAGAAAGAGCTTCCTGAAAATCACATCCATAAGGGGTGAATTCATCCATGTATATCTCAACAGTTTCATGAACAAGGTCAGCAAAGATACTCAGAACTTCCCTCTGGAAGGTGGCAGGGGAATTATACAAACTGAATGGAAGGAATCTATAAGAAAAGGTACCCCAACGACATGTGAATGTGGTCTTTCCTTGGTCCTCATGGATGATATGTATTTTGTTGTACCCATAAATCCATCTAAGAAGGAAAAGAATCTCTTCCATGCAAGGCCATCTATGACTTGGTCAATGAAAGGCAAAGGGAAGTGGTCCTTCTTTGTAGCCTTTCTAAGCTCTCGGTAATCAACATAGGTCCTCCATTTCCTATTTTACTTGGGGAATATGACGAGGGAGGGCACCCACTCACTATTTGAAATGGGGTATATGAAGCTACATCCAGTATCTTTTGTAATTCCTGTTTCACAATGTCCTTAAGAGATGGATTCATCCTTCTCTGGGGTTGGCACACAGGCTTGCATCCCTCTTTGATATAGATATGATGAGTACAAACTGATGGATGCACACCTTTCATTTCCTTATAGCCCCAAGAAAAAGCATCAAGGTGTTGCCTCAACACATTGCATAATTGTTCTTCTTGCTCGGTTGAGAGAGATGGGTTGATATTTAGAGTTATGGATGGGCTAATCTTTAAAACCTTAGCGTGATCTAGATTAGGGTCAACAAAGCATAGATCAGTCCATGGATTTTTCTCGAATTCTTTCATCATCTCATCAACTAGCATGGCAGTGGGAGGTTGATTCTGTAAGATATGGTCAATAAGGTCATGTTCATGTTTGGTCAATTTAGTGTTGTCTAAATTGCTATCATAAATTGTCAACCTGGGGCTCGTAAGCTGATGAAGTGAAGTGTACAATATATACTTAAGCGGCCTTTTCTAGTTCTTTTTGTCGTTTTTAGTTCATGTGTGACTTATCTTCCTAATGTGATGTGATGAAGTTATAAACAAGTGAGTGAATGTGTGTGTATGTGGCGATTTCTAATTGCTTCTTGAAATTTAAAGAGAAAACTTGAACAATAACTTGGAATGAAATTAAAGCTTCAAATGAAAGTAAAGCATCAAACAAAAAGACCAATGGCACTAGTCCAATACCTCTACTGCTGATAAGGATGAAAATGACATCTACATTAACTCAATTGAAAGCAAGAACACTACTTCTAACTCCTCTATTGAATCTAAAGAAACGCAAAAATTAAGTGACAAATCATACTACTGAATTCTCCCTTAACATTCTGCCTCTTAGCTAAATTGATCATGTGAAAAAGAGTTAGGAGTGAATTAGCAATATGAGTCTAAAACTAAATAAACCAAGCTGCAATTAAATGATGTTTTGGCCCCACAAAAGTTAGTGAAATTCTGATAAGAAGAACCATCAAGAGATTAGCAACTTGACAAAACCTGGTAAAGTAACTAAGCAAGGAAACTAATGAAAATCAAAGCAAAAGTCAGCAGTTTAGATAAGACAACTTCAAATGCCACTAGTGATAAAAAGAAGGAAAAGCACACTGTCCCGGGCTCCTAACAAAGCTGCAAAAACAAACACTGATCAGCCATGAAAAGTACAGAAACGTAAAGCAGCATAATTCAAACTGTACATTAATATACATGTCAAAAGAAATGAAAATTGCAGAAATCAAACTGTACATTAGTATACATGTGAAAATGAAAACAAAAAGAAGTGCAGGAAAATGAAATTAAAAACTACTGTACATAGGTTGTGGCAGACGGGGGCCCTCCATCTACTCAACCAGTTAAAAATCAGCTACACGGATAGGAGCAAAACAGTCTTCTTGATATTAAATCAGCATGTCACAAAATACAAAAGTGTAAACGCTGTATAAAACAGTCTTTGAAACAGAGTTTTATAAACAAAATGATTACAGCCAAAAACTAAACTTGAAGACTAACTACTAAGCGTATGCAAACACTTTATTTATAGCAGCAGAGACAAACTGTCTTCTGCGTAAACTAAGCTAACAACCAGCTAACTAATTAACTGTGCAAAAGACACGCAGCAGCACCGTGCATTGTTTGAGGAAACGGTCATCGTGGATGATAAATCCACGGTTAGATTCTTGTCCCCTGCCGTCTTCGTGGCTCGAAGAAGATGCCAGCTGTGGTTACGTGCTTCACCTGCTCACGCAGAGCCATGCCACCACTTGGAACCTTACTGTTTGACCGTGGTTACATCTGTGTTGACCGGGGGTATATATGAGCGAGTTGGCTTAGCTGATAGCACACGAACCATGTACACAGTCATACCAACTTGCCCATGTGGCCCTTTCCTTTGGAGGACACGTGGAACATAGAAAACAAGAAAATGGCTGCGGAATCTCTGATCGGCTGCGGAATTGGAGATCGGCTGCGGAAACGCTGTATTAGCTGTGGAATTGCAGCACTTGTACCAAAATTCTAAACCAACAGTCAATCATTAGCACAGTCAACAAATCATGTTAAAAAGACATATAATGCAATGAATTGAACAAGTTGATGGAGGAAATGATGACAAAAGAGAGAAGTGAATAGGAAAAAGCTGTTGGGAGGATAGGTAAATGAGTGCAGGTTTGAGGCTCAACAGTTCATCGAGTTGCCTCCCTCCTACATCAGTTTCTAGTGTACATACTAGGAAGAGGAATTTCTAATAAAACTCTTCTTATTCCTCATCCTCTAACCACAAGGGAAAGTCATTCTAAATATAAGGTTGAGCAGGAAGGTATAACAAAAAAAAATTTGATAGATGCCCATTCTTGATGGTCATATTCCTGGCCCTGCAACTAATGTAGGCATCAACAGTGGACAACCAAGTTCTTCCTAGGATGAGAGGGTAACCATTAAACTTGGTTTTGGGCCAGATGACAAGGAAATCGGTAGGGTACTTCTAGGATTCAATAGAGACAATGGTATCCTCAATAACTCCTTCAGGAGCTACTATGGAACTATCTGCAAGTTGCATCACTATAGTGGTCTTCCTCAAGGCCCATTGGAGGTTGAGCTTGAGCAGTGTTTCCTTGGTCATCACGTTGATTGTAGCCCCAAGGTCAATCAAGGTATTAGGAACCATAATGTTGTCAATGTGCACATCCACTACTAGGCTACTAGGATACAAGTACTTTGGGGAGATCACCCTCCCAAGCATTAGATCAAACAGCTTCTCAACGACATTGAGAGTCGGGTTATCTCTTCTTATTCTCCCAAGCCTTTTAAAAAACTCTTATTTGATAAGCTTATTGTAAATGGGGACATATTTGATGGCCTAGAGAAGGGGTATTTTGACACACAAATTCTTCAATTCTCCTAGAAGTTCTACCTCTTCTAGGGTGTGTTGTTTAGGTTGGATCAACCTTTTAGGATAGGGAGGTGCACTGGCTTGAGGGGTAATATATTCCTTCTCTTCTTCAAGTTCTTCAGGTGGAGAAGGTGGGTGAGCATATGGAAGTAACTTCCCAGACAAAAGGTTGATCTCTTGGATTTCCATAACATAAGAAAGATAAGGTATCTCCCCACTGTAAACGTATTGTGTCTGCTTATTTTTTAGGTTCAGATTGGGTTGTGCAGGAGTTTGAGGTTGTTTCAATGGGTTATGGTGAGGGATTTGTGGTTGAGGTTAAGGAGGAGGCATTAAAGAAATAGGTTTGGTTGTTTGAGGCATCCATCCTTATGAGGGGTTTCCCCATTGAGGAGGTTGAGGTAGACATGGCTAGAAAGGAGGGTGAATAGATTGGGGAGGATATTGAGAACTATAAGGCCAAGGAGAAGATATGGACCATGATAGATGAGTGGAAGGGTTCAAAGGCTAGAAAGTGTTGAAAAATGTGCAACAAGAAATGTTAAATTTAGAATGTGTTAAAAATAGACCTACTAAAAATAGCAGTTTGGCCAGTGAGGTCATTGGCCACATTGGGTGAGAGGTGAAACTGGTAAAAATAGAAAGTTATAAAAATAGTATTTGTGCGGCCCCTCCTATTTATAGCAGTCCCTAGTCTATTTATAGGAAGTAAAGTTAATTTTGGTCTTAACAGTAGTTGGAAATATTAATTAATTAATTCAGTTGAGTTAATTAGTTAAGGAAATTCGAATCTAAAGTCTTTGTGAGCATGCACATGAGTTGTCCCACTGATTGAGGAATTTATTCTTAATTTCCTCCACTGATTGAGGGAATAAGTATGAGTTCTATAATGAGAGAATTAGTTGACTTAGTTCTAACTAGTCAAGTCTAGTTAGATTATTTTAACATGTTGTTAAAATAATAAAATATAGTTTGTTAATGCTTGCATGCATGTGACAACTATTATTTTAGATAACTAAGGATTCACTCATGGATAACTGTTGCATGTCAGCTTTATCAGAGACCCAGTTGAGATCAGATGTGGGACAGTGTACTATCAGATGCTTGGATATTTCTAGTAAGTATTCCTTGCATGGAGAAGGATCTATTATAGGAGATTGGAGGACTTGTGGCCTATATATTGAGGCCTAGGTAGTCCATGATTTTCATCTTTTGATTGAAGATCATCAGAGTACAGAGAGAGCAGGATAGTTATTGATTTGATTCTTTTTGTATGTTGAAGAGGATTTCCACTTGATTGATAATACAATGTTGGAGTTTTATGTTGGTGCTTTCCCTAGTGATATATTCAGTGTTATGTGTGATTGATTTCTCTTTATCAGTTATGCATGTTTCTACTACTCAATAATTCGATTATGCTTCCGCTTAATGTTTTGTAGAAGTAGAAAAGGTATTATGTTTTAGGACATTGCATATATCGGTTTTTTCTACAGGTGAAATTTCTACATGGTATCAGAGCACAAGTGATCAAGCAAGAACAATATACTAGCAAGAGAAATTCGAAGTTTATTATTTAGGATATAGATCTCAAGTTCTTATCACATCTATTTCATCGATGGCATTCTATGGTTTGAGGCTTGAGTATGCCCTTGATGGCAGCTCAAACTATATAGCTTGGAAGGATCGCATGGAGGCAGTTTTGGAAGATAATGGTCTTAAGGATTTCATTGATCAAGAAATCCCTAAGCCTACTGACAAGACTAAGCAGGTGGAATGGAGGAAGTGTGTGGCTAGAGCTAGGAGAATTCTCTTGGAGGGAGTGCGAGATCACATTATCTCGAGCCTCCATGGGAAGGAGACTTTGCATGCAATGTGGAAAACATTGAAAGTTTTATATCAGAATAGAAGTGATTAGAGGAAGCTGGCACTGAAGTACAAACTTTGAAATATCAAGTGTGAAAGGGATGAGACGATCTCTATGTATCTGACCAAGCTCATCACATGCAGGGATGAGCTTGCAAGTGTAGGGGTCGTGACATTAGATTAGGATATGGTGAGTCTAGCACTCCTTGGCCTTCCTAAGAGCTGGCATAGCTACCAGAACTCAGTGAATGGAAGAGAGAAACTACCAGACTGGGAACGACTATGGTCGAATTTGATGCAGGAGGAGATCAGACGAAGCACCAGAGACAGTTCTTCATCCATGCATGATGAGGAGAATTGTGCCTTAGCGAGTAAGGCGAAGAAGGGGAAGGAGAAGGTTTCTCTTTCTGAATCCATTTCTTCCAATGATGGGAAGAAGGTTGACAAATCGAAAGTGTGATGCTTTCGTTGTCATGAGGTGGGCCATTACGCTGCAAATTGTCCATGGAGGAAATCCATGAAGGGATCTGGGGAAGGATCTGAAGGTCAAGCACTTGCTTCACAGTTTGAGTTGGATTTCACACTCTTCACATGCATGGTTTCATCCATGGTAGGAAGTGGTTTGTCTCTTGACAGTGGAGCTTCTTTCCACATGACCGGCGACAAGAGTTTGTTCAGTACTTTGGAGGAGAAAGATCTCCAGATACTCATAGTGATGGGTAATGATGAGAAGTATAGTGTCTCAGGTGTAGGCACGGTTATTTTTCAGAGGGAGCATGGATCTCGCCTTACCTTGACCGATGTCAAGTATGTACCAGGACTGAAGAGAAACTTGGTGTCGATCACGATCCTAGAAGACAGAGGCTACGATGTAGTCTTCAGTAAGGGAAAGGTTTTCCTCAGACACATCATCACTAGATAGGTGAAGCAAATTGGTTCATGAATCAAGAACCTGTATGCTCTTGAGGTTCAAGATGCATGCAAAACCTTCAGCAGCAAGGCAACTGATGGAGACTTGGTGGTTGAGAGGGAGGGTATATTACCTCTCAACATGCAGAGCTAGAAGAAGTCTCAGACGATTATGGAGGAGCCACGATTGGTGCAACAGCTTCAGGAGGTTGTGGAGAAGCCACAACAGGGGAAGCTAAGTGGAGATCGAGTAGATACATCTAGTCATGCGGAGACCTCTAGTAAGGGGAAACTTCGAACCAAGTAGGCTGAGGGATCACATGCAGCCATACCTCCAAGTAGGAGTTGGGGTGATATAGAGTGATTGTCCCAAGGAGGAGGGATAGGATCCTTGAGGTACCCAACATCTTGGATGAGACCTTGCTACAGGAGCCCCAATGTGGAGTAGCAGGAACTGACTGATTGGGTAGAGAAAGATGCGGATGGAGCAGCAGAGAGAGCGACAGTGCAGGGAATCCCAAGACAGCGCATAACTAGCAGGCTACAGCAATGCGAGAGGCACAAGTGTTTTGCACAGTGCTAGGTGGCACAGAGAGGTGTGCAATGGTGTGAGATGCATGGAGATGTTGCAGTAGCGTAGATGTCAGAGAGGGAGCACTTGTCAACAGCAGATAGAGCTTCAGCGTCAAAGTATGTTCCTAGCCCAATAGAGTGGTCAGTTGGGAGTGTTTTTTTTCCAAGTGTTGTTGGAGCAGTTGGACCGGGTAGATGTGTTGCATGTAGAACATTACAGAGTTACAGGATCAGGTTAGAGAGAAAGCCTTTCTTGTTGAGAGGGAGTGTTGAAAAATGTGCAACAAGAAATGTTAAATTTAGAATGTGTTAAAAATAGACCTGCTAAAATAAGCATGTCTAAAAATAGAATTTTGGCCAGTGAGGTCATTGGCCACATTGGGTGAGAGGTGAAACTAGTAAAAATAGAAAGTTCTAAAAATAGTATTTCTGGGGCCCTTCCTATTTATAGCAGTCCCTAGTCTATCTATAGGATGTAAAGTTAATTTTGGTCTTAACAACAGTTGGAAATATTAATTAATTAATTCAGTTGAGTTAATTAGCTAAGGAAATTCGGATTTAATGTCTTTGTGAGCATGCACATGAGTTTTCCCACTAATTGAGGAATTTATCCTTAATTTCTTCCACTGATTGAGGGAATAAGTATGAGTTCTATAATGAGGGAATCAGTTGACTTAGTTCTAACTAGTCAAGTCCAGTTAGATTATTTTAACAAGTTGTTAAAATAATAAAATATAGTTTATTAATGCTTGCATGCATGTGATAACTATTATTTTAGATAACTGAGAATTCACTCATGGATAATTGTTGCATGTCAGTTCTGTCAGAGACCCAGTTGAGATCAAATGTGGGACAGTGTACTGTCAGATGCTTGGATATTTCTAGTAAGTATTCCTTGCATGGAGAAGGATCTATTATAGGAGATTGGAGGACTTGTGGCCTATATATTGAGGCCTACGTAGTCCATGATTTTCATCTTCTGATTGAAGATCATCAGAGTACAAAGAGAGCAGGATAGCTATTGAGCTGATTCTTTTTGTATGTTGAAGAGGATTTCCACTTGATTGATAATACAGTGTTGGAATTTTATGCTGGTTCTTTCCCCAGTGATATATTCAGTGTTATGTGTGATTGATTTCTCTTGATCAGTTATGCATGTTTCTGCTTGATGTTTCTCATGAATTCGATTATGCTTCCACTTAATGTTTTGTAGAAGTAGGACATTGCATATATCGGTTTGTTCTACAGGTGAAATTTCTACAGAAAGGTGAATTTTGATTTGGGTTGTAAGGAGGATAATGTGCAGCTTGCATGCCTTGTTGATATGGCCAAGGGCCTTGGGGCCTCCTTTGATTAATGAAGCAGAGTTGCTCTGAAACACCTTTTTCTCCTTGGTATACAACTTTCAGGCATGATAGAGAGGGACATTTGTCTGTTGCATGGTTTTATTCACATATAGAGCAGACTTATATGATGTTCAGTTGGCATTCATTTCTAGAATGTCGCTTAGTGCATTTATGGAAAAAGATAACTAGCGCCCTTTCTACTTCCTCTTGCTTCCTTTTAATCTGCATAGTGTCCAACTATAGTGAAAAGGTATGCAAAATTTCACTCTTTAAATCCTCCAACATACTCTGTATCTCATGTTTGATGGCTGATGCATAGGGAGATGAACTAACCAGGCCTTGACTGAACGTACCCTTTTTCCTAATAGCCCTAGAGTGATTCTTGAATATTGTCTTAATTTCATCATAAGGAAATTGGTAAATGTATCCTCTAGATAGTATGTTGAGGGTCTCCATTACATATTCCCTAATCCCTTGGAGAAGTACTAGCTTAAGTAACTTAGGGTAAAGGGTACAGTTATCCCTCCAATAGTTGAGTTGGAATATTTCCTCATAGTCCTATAAAGATTCATCTAGCCCTAGGGTCATCCTAAATATTTCCTCTTTTGTTTCTTTATACTTATAGTAATCCTTTTACTTCTCATTGAAGGCTTGTTACATTTGTGCCTATGTAGTGATGTTACCTCTAGGTAAGCTCATAAACCAACGCATTGTTTCATCTTTGAGGGTGGATGGAAACAACTTCAACCTTTGTTCATTAGAGGTATAGTCGTAGGTCCTACAAACAAAAACAAACTCAAACATGAATGTGTCAGGGTCCTTAGAGGTTAGGCCATGGAAGTGTGGAAGGGAAACATGGCTTATATTCTTCATTCTGGCCTCCCCATTAGTTTCTCATATAGGAAAGAACTCATTTTGTTTGTTTTCAACCATGATTTGGTTAGGTGAGATGGGCTTTACCTCCCCTATGGTTTCCTTAAAAATTTAGGTTACTCACCTAGAGGGTTTTCTAACTACCTTGTAGTAAGAGAGGGAAGTTCACAGCCACCAAAGAATAATGATGGTTGGAATCTTGAAGGGGTGGGGGTTTTTTGTAGGAATTTCCCTTGACTATCGCTACTCCTACGAGGTATGAAAGAACTAACTCTATTTTCTCTCTCTCTCTCTTTTTGAAGTTTTCAAATCAAGAGTTTGATGCAAAACAAAAATAAGAAACAAGTAACTTCTAAGTAGAAACAACACCTACTTGGAAACATCCCCCACAACATCGCCAAAAGGTGATGAGCCTGGTATTGCAACAAGGATGTTGCAACTTCCAAGACTCTAAAGTTCAATTATCAACCTGAGGTCCGTACAAACTTAAAGATGACAATGATATATTCACAATAGGTCAAGCTCTACTCATGTCACCCCCAGTCATTGAATCCAATCAAGGTATGAAAATACCACTCCTTCAGCTAACTACAAAGAGAATTTTTTTGGAAAGACAATATCCTACTCTACTTGCAAGGAAGTGAATAGTATCCTAATTGCATAGACGAAATTGCAATTCATTAAATTTAACGACTAACTGTAGCTTAAGGAAGAAAAAATACTACTCTAGTTGTAGAAATCAACCATGCTACTCTACTTGCAAACCAATCAAGTCAACACTTTACTTTCAAAATGTAAATCATTAATCTATTTGCAAAATGCTTTGAAAGAGGATATGTAATCTACAACACATAACTAGGAAATCCAAGAGTGTAACTTTAAAAAAAAAATAGGTCTATTCTATTTGCATTAAAGAGTTTCCCTTCATATTACTATATTTAATATAGTTTTAGCTTTAACAGTAGGATCCTTACTCATTACATGAAGGAATACTCATTTTAATTGAAATGTGAAAATTTGCCTCCTAATTCTAATTGTTGTCTTGTACTTGCAGTGAAGGAAGGATGGGACTAGAGTGGTCCTTGGGTCTCTCCAATCATGGATGCCAAGCCTGGAGGTCATTGTTCAATACCAAAATACAAAATCAATATCCTAGATAAAATATGTCTGATTTTAGGTAGTGTTACAGGACTACTACAAGATACCCTATTTTACTATAGGATAACTTGTTTTACTATAGGATTGCACTGTTTTGCTACAAGATTGGATCTGAGAGATTTTTGAGGCTAAGGAAGGTGTTTTGAAGGTTCATGAAGATGTATTATGGTTATGAAGGATGTGTGAGACATTCTTTCCAAGCTTAGCACCCTTCAGGGGTCCATATTGCACAAAATTACATGTCCATGGTGTCCTTCATTGACCCTGAAAAGATGATCTCGGTGGCAGAAATTGAGAGTGGTATTAAATGTCCAAGAGGAGGATGGTAATGAAAAATGGTATGTAGGATGAATGTGACAACCCCTGCAAGTCTCTGGTAGTTCCTGCAAACTAATCAATTAACCTCTTTTCCTCTTGGGAAGAACATACATTTAATGATCAAATTGCAGTAAAATAAATCAAAGTGGAAAGGGTTAGTTGAATTTTATTTCATCAAGAACTATTCTATCCTACAACATGCATCTAATTCATTTTCCAAGACATTATTTTAACTTCTAAGATTCATAAATAGAGCATGCAAGAGAATGATAATCAAAATCCTATTGGCTTGCTGTTGTAGACTCTTCAATCACACTTCCCACAAGAGAGGTGGTGATCAGGTCTGCAGCCACAATTTTTGTAATTAAATTTCTGCTTAAACAAGGAACAAAATAAAACAACTTAAACAGGAACAAAAAGAAAATACATGAGAGGGGCTAAAGCCTCTGGGTTGGGCCCAAACCCAAGGGTTTCATCCCTCCTAAGATAACTCAGATGTATACCAACAATGAACCTTTCATTAACAGAAAATGGAGTTCAAATACATCATCTAAAAAATGGAAACAACAGTCTCAAGTACTTAGTCTTCAATGGCTCTTCCTACCTCCAAAAATTCAAATCATAATGAGCCCTTAACAGTGTTTATTTATACAAAAAGTGGCTGAGGGGAATCTCCCTTCAGAGGAGGGCTGATTCGCTCCAAAATCTCGAAATTTGTGGATCCAAATCCATTAGATCCTCTCTTTCACTTAAGTTCCTCAACTGTCAATGGATCTCGAGCTGGAGATGAGTACAGATGAGTGATTATAGGGATCACTTCGAGTCAAAGGAGAGTAAATGCAGGGGATAGGACTCCTACATTCCCTCTAGTTTCCTCTTACATGCCTCTACATCATAAATGTACTGGAAAAAATCTCTCTTGCCTACACATAAACCACATTAGGCCACGAAGTATGAAAAACATCCTTTAGTCTTCCTACTAAGCACATTATAGCCAAAAGTGTAAATTAATGTGGAGAAAAGAAAGAATATATGCGCTGGAGGACATAAATGTGGACCTTAAAATATACCTATTGATGGGACCCATCAGTGACATGCATATCAAAATGTATTGACATGAAGTATTATTTTAGTTTTTATTTCTTTAATTTTATGGTTATTATTTTTTAAATTGAAGTGACATCATCATCATCATCATCATTATTATTATTATTATTATTATTATGTGCAATTACAACATCCCATATAACTCTTAACTACAACAAATTCCCATATTGGATTCTCCCTCTTAGCACAAATATAATGATTTGTATTGAACTCCATTAAAAGGTTAAATATTCTATATTTTGATTTATTATTATTATTATTATTATTATTATTATTATTATTATTATTATTATTATTATTAAAATTTTATTAAATAATCTTTCCCAAAATCTTAATTTTTGAATTAATGAAGTTATAAATTTTATAAAAGTGGAAAATGGTTTGTTATTATCAATTTAAAATAACGTGACTAGTAGTAACTAGTGCAACCATATAAACTAAATGGTTGATAAATGATTATAGGAATTATGAAAATTTTAGGGGCTAATATTTGCAAGTAGCTAATTTTTTATGCTTTTTCCAAAAACAAGATTCACCAATCTCCATTTTTTCTACAAATTATTTAATAGTACAAAGTTATTTGACCTTAGGAATCACCAAAATTTTATAGATACTATATAAAATCATTAGAAATTTGAATATTTTTTTACAAAAAAAAAAATCAAAGCATTTTACAATTTTCATATTGAAGATTAGTAAGCTTCGCCAAAGTTTCTAGACTTTAAAATAAATTTCCATCCTTAAATTTTTCTCTCATAGACATCAAAACACTTACCTTGTGATAATATTCCCGATAGGTTAAATCCTTATGATCCACTTGATAACTCTTGAAAATTAATTAAAATTTTGAAAGTCCTATATATATATGGTTTTCCTAAAAAATTATATTCCCATTTTATTTACAAGAACATAAACCATCAAACTTTATCTTTGTTAATTTCAAATTTTTTATGTAGAACCAATCAAATGGTTTGTTGTGATATCAAGATCACTTATACTTATGTAAGAATTATCAACACAAATAGAATTCCCTTTTAGGATTACACACTTCTCGTGTAGGAGGCCACTCATGGTTCTTAATGACATACCATAGGATCAAGAAATATTTTTTTGGGAAGGTATTATAGTAGATGTGCAAAAGTTTGCGGCAAAATGTGTGGTATGCCAACAAAATAAGGGAGAGACAATCAAGACCCTAGGGTTCCTTCAGCCATGATTCATACCAAGCTAGCATTGGGAGGAAGTTTCAATGGATTTTATTGTAGGTTTACCCAAATCTAAAGGAAATAGTGTCATTATGGTAATGATAGATCAAATGACAAAATATGCCAATTTTTTCTCTCTTTCTCATCAAGTTAAATCAAGTATAGTGGCATAATCATTCATGGAAATGATACAAAAAGCTACATGTAATACTAAATATTATTGTAATTGACAAAGATTAATTTTCACTTGAAATATTTGGACTGAATTTTTTTCTTGTTTGGGTACTCAATTGGCTAAAAACTCTTCTTACCATTCTCAATTTGATGGGTAAAGTGAGATTGTGAATGGATGTTTAGAAGGATATATATGTTCCTTTGCATCTAATAAATAGACACAATGGTTCAAATGGTTCCCCTTGGCACAATGGTGGTAGAACACATCCTTCCATACTTCATCAAACATGTCACCATTTATGGAACTTTATCGATGGCATCCTCCATCCATCACATCGCCCTTGAAAGGGAATATAAAAACACAAACACTAGAGGACCACATATGGCACCAATAGAGGTTCATAAAATATTGAAAGAAACTTGATTATGGAACAGAATAGAATGAAACAACAAGCAATCAACATCACAAGGAAAGGGAATATGAAGTGGGAGATTGGGTATTTTTAATACTAGAACCATATAAATAGATGTCCCTCAAGCAAAAAAAGAAGAAAAATAAATTAACATAGAGGTATCATATGGCCCCTATAATGTGTTGTAGAGAATTGAAAATATGGCTTACAAATTGTAGTTGCCTCCATCTTCACGTGCACATCCAACCTTCCATGTTTTGGTTAAAGAAGGTAATTTATGACAAGATCTCAGTCTAAACTATTCAACCATAAATTAAAGAAGAAGGGTAAATTAGACTAGAACCAAAAACAATCTTGAAAACAAGGACAAATAAGCTAAAAAATCGAGCAATTACTAATTACCTCATCAAATGGAAGAACCTACCAGTAGAAGAAGTGACATAGGAAGATGAGTTGTTCATGTAAAAACACCTGCATATAGTCAAGTGTTGAGGATAACACTTCTTTGAAGGGGAGGGACATGTTAATCCCTATATAAGGACCATGTAACACTAAAACCCTTTATTAATCCCTATATATTCATTGATTACATTTCTATTGTTATGTAGGTTAGAACCTTGTATGAACCCATTTTATTATAATTGTACCACTTGTTTCTCATATATACACTAGGGAGACATGTCTTGATCATCAAATCTTGGCTTTTACATTTTATTCATTGTAAAAATGAGGTTTCTCCATCGAAAAGGACTATATTTATTGGTTTCTTATGATTTTTAAGGCGCAAGGTTCATAACATTCCATTAGAGATGAGAGAGTATGAAAAGCTTACTTTGTAGAATAATGGAAATTTATTATGACGTAATCGATTTCTAAATAGGCTTGCAGTTGTATTAAGTTATTCGACATAAACCTAAGTAACAACAAACCCTTGGAAGAAATTCCAAAAAATATATCTAACATTATGGTATTCGAATCTCATGATTCTTCATCAAATTTTCTTATAAGCCCAACTCGTCTTAGCTCTATGTAATCATTAGCTTTTGTTAATGTATCTTGCAATAGCCCACACTAGTAATTTCTCTTAGGAGAGAATATGAGGATATTAATTATATGAGTACTATGGACGGTAACAATGGAGTCTATGAAGTATGTTTAGATGTGAAAAAGAAAATCCCAAATTTAAGATGTAAGCTTTATTTTGATGTGTTTGTTGTTGTTTCTGTACTAGTATTCATAATATTTGTTATTTATATAGTGAACCTATTATCTTAAAAGACTATTAAAATTTACGAAACAATAGATGCAAGGGAGGAAAAATCTCACAAGCACTTCGATTATACAACAAAGGCTCCAAATAAGTACATATCACCTCTAGCAACACTACGAAGACGAGGTGGTAGTGAATGTTTCTAGTTTAATGCTTTGCATTGTCATAACTCGTGAACATATGTGAGTGCATGAGGTCAGTTGGCCATGAAATCAGCCTCTTTAATGCCTATATTTAAGGTGTCGTGAAAAGTCTTCTCTCCTCCCTCCTTGGAACACATTCCAGCACCCCCTCTTTGGCACACATTCCAACACCCCCATCAAGGTGTCATTTCTATATTTTTATTTAAATTTATTAATTAAAAAAAAAATGGTCATATGAACATGTCTCTTATGAAGATGAGTTATGGTTTTTTAGGCATGTGGTATTAATAAGCCATGGTATTAACCATTGAAAAGATTAAAAAACCATAAAAATTAACTAAATTACAACTTTATTTTAAATTATTATTATTATTATTATTATGAAATATATATATATATATATATATATATATATATATATATATATATATATATATATATATATATATATATATATATGAATTAAACATATATACATTTAAAAAAACATGGAACAAGATTCTTAACTATAGAGATTCACCTCCACTTTAACATAAAGATTCTAAATAGGCTTTGTTACAATCCCATGGCTTACTAATACCACATGCCCAAAATCCATAACTCATATTCATATGACATTTTTTTAATTAATAAATTTAATTGAAAGGGCGTAAAGGGTGTAACAATTTTTGAAATAAAAATAAACCTTTGATTTGTAAATACTACTAAAAAATTTAGAATATTATATACAAGTTAAATCCTACCATCCACATAATAATTATTGATAATTAAATTAAAATTATGGAAGTCATATTCCAAAATAAACATGCATATTGGCTTAATTAGTTTATTTTACTAATTTATTAGTTTTATTTAATTCAATAGTGATTTAATCAATACAAGCTCTCCTTTTTTTCACATGGATCCATAACATTATATGATTTTTAGCTTGATACCATGAAGTGGTTATAGTTTACAGCCTCACAATTGGTTCACCACTCCTCATCTTGATTGTGTGTTCTCTTTGTCTCGCCTCACAATGAGGGAGGGAGAGCACATTCACTCTTTTAGTATTATTCTCATCCCACTACATCTTCCTATGTTAGTTTATTGGCCTATAGGATCTGGTTGAGATTAGTCTCCAATTGTTTGGAAAGGGCCTCCATCCATCATGGTAGTATTAATAGAGGAGGTAAAGGAGGTCCAAACACTCATTTACGAGCTAAAGCCTCTAAGTAGGCATATGCAGAGAAAATTCTAAAGATGGTACATGAAGAGTTAAGGGATTTCAAGGTAGTGGTGGCTGCAAACATGACATGAACCTTAGACTCTAAATTCCTAATGGAAATTTCGTATTTGGTCCCTGACCCAAGGCACACTAGGGGAAGGGAAAATTAGTATATCCACATCATTGACATCTACTGAAAGCTCAAGATGTTGTTGGTAAAAGTTATCATGGATAAAAATGAGGCTCAAGAAGAGATAATTATCATGTTGAATAAGGTGGTCATGATCTAGATTGAGATAAGGATCCACCTCAAGCACATTGAAGAGTAACTTCCTCAAGGCCCAAGAAAAATTAGCAGTTACAAGGAGTGTCATGGCCCCATTAAGGAAGATGTTTGAGATTTTCCTTAGTTTTTATGCATTTTCTTACTCATTTTTTTTATTTTCCAACTCAGATAGGGATAGAAGTTATGGATAGAGAAGTCTATCTATCAAGAATATCATATTTATGCTAGGAATTTTTCACTTTTAGTTTTTTAATGTATGCAACATTTTTGATCTATCACTGTGTGTCCAAAACTTAAATTTGCTTTTGGAATAGATTCTTTGGTGTTTTTCCAGTGGTTTGGTTTCCCTAATGGCACACACCTAACAGGAAGAGCTTAAACTCTAAATTTTCTTATGATATATTTGAATAATATCTTATAAAACAAATTGTGAGTTAATCAATGTAGATCCATATAAACTCTAATATAGACCAAAAGGGATCAAATTTCTCGAAATTAAAACCTCCTTTTGAGTAAAAAAATTGAAGAAATATTTACATATAAATAGATTTGGTTTCTCTCTACACTTAATTAGGAGTTAAGATAGACCTAAACTAGTTTTTCATTATACCATTTACATTATATAAATTTCACATCTCTATATATAAAATTATTCTTATATTTACTTTTAATGAGACTCTCATAATACATATAGCTACATAAATATGCATATAATATTTTTCTTTGATGTGTTTTTCAATCTTTATATATATAGATATGTATGTATACATATATTATAGAATAAATTTTATAATATTTAGAAAAAAATATTATTGTAAATATTATGTTTTATATATTTATTAACTGAATTTAAACATAAATTTTTAAATATCATAATTATTAATGTAAATTATGTTATTCAATTTGTATTGTAAAATGCATCTATAAATTACTATTTATATTTTTTTTAGTATCTATATATATATATATATATATATATATATATATATATATATATATATATATATATATATATTTGTAGTAAAAATAGTACTACCTTACGAATAGAAGATTAAAAGAAATTTGAGTAGTTTAGATTGGTTGGTCACTAAGGAAACTCGACCAAATCCAAAAAAAGGAATGCAAGCTAACCAAATATTAAAAATACAAAATACATATACTGATATTCGGGTCTTTAAGGCCAAAAATGGTCATTAGGTTTTCTGAAGGTCTTTTCTTCCTTTTTTTCTTGCAAACGTCAATCCATCTTGAGAGGTTGTCGGGAGAAGATGACGTGGAGACAATGGTTGCATTTCCTTGAGGCATTTCCATTTCTAAAGGGTCTACCATAGTGGTTGATTCCTTATCGTTGTTGGACTGATATGATTCATGAATAAGTTTATGCCACTCATGGACGAAACCAAGATCATGGTTGTATCTCTTTCTTATCCATTCAAGGGATCTAGATAAGAGTGTGGAGAAGGAAGAGGAAGAGGAGTGATACCAAAGCATATGAGATGAGATGGAACTACGTGGGGATGAGTTGAGGCCAAAGGAATAGATTTGGCTACACATGATTTTTGTTGTTGCATGTTGTCCTTTTTATGAGCCAATGAATTCTTATATCCTTTTAGGTATTTTGGGTCTTTCCATCCTAGATTATTTTCCTTGGCTTCAAGGTACTGAGAATTCCCTTATGAAGAAGGGAAAGAATTCTAGAGATGACATATCTATTGCTAAAATCTACAACAGAAATTTAGGTTTTCGTAAAAAGGTTATATCATTCAAATTGATGAGGATCATACTAGACATCCCTTTGTTGAGATCTATTTTAACATAGATGCATCCAAATGTTACAATACCCCTCCCAAGATTGTTTGTATTTATCTTAATAAAACAACCTAGTGAGTTTCCAATAGAAGCTATGATATTTAGAGTTAAAAAATGAATGGGTATGTTAGGAAGTCTTACCAAAAATGGAGTGGCCAAAGTTGTCCTGGATAAAGAGTTGAATTTAGGAAACCATGGCTAAAAGGAGATTCAAGAGCATCCCAAAAACTAGGGTCCTTTATCAAAAACCTTTAGATGATCCTCTTTATTTTTGAAGTAAACCACAAAGAATCCCTTTGAACAAAAATACAACATGTATTTAGGGACTAGGTTTGATTTACCCATTCCCAAATCACAAACGTTTATGGCCAAATCCCATTAAAATGGAAAATATGGAATTTCGCTCATAGGATAAGCAAAAAAGATTGGATTGGGAGTCAGCCACCTCTAGATATAGAATATATTTTGTTTGTTCTACAATGAAGGTTTGCCCTGAGAGATATTTGGGAGTCAGTTGTGATAGTCCTCTCTTTGGATAATCCTTAAAGGATCATGACTGAGAGGAAGAGGGAATAACCCAACCTTTGGGTCCTCCACTCAATCTTGAGACTAGGAGGATTGATATAGGTTAAGTGTCCTTGGTTATACCATAATATTGAGAAAAGGTCCTTCCTAAAGTTTCATACTCTCATGTATGAGTTGCATTGAGATGGAAGGGATTTCTGTTCAATCTTGAGTTATGGTTGAAACTGTAGAGACAAAGTCAATGGATTTCACCTACAAATAAAGGGCACCATTTGAGAGTCGCCTCATAAAGACTGAAAATATTGAGTGATCTGAAGTGATGACATCACCTTGGAGGATGGAAAAACCTATTGCAAAAGAAATTCCTCATGGTTTAACAAATCTACAGCGATGGCCCCAAAATGAGGGAGCTTCAAATGAAGGGAAGAATCCTAAAACTAAAGATTCCACATAGACAAGGCCAAAATTGAATAATTTAGGCAATCAATCAGCAAGATATATATATATATATATATATATATATATATATATATATATATATATATATATATATATATATATATATATATATGACATTGTTCTTTGACATATTTTATTTATTTATTTTAAATTTTTCAGTATGATACGTATGAAATAGATTTTATGTGTGAGTGTTATTAACTAAATAGACATGAAGTTATTAAATATCATGGCTACAAATATGAATCTTGATTATTTGAATTATTTTTAACGTGACGTGCATAACAAAATTGTATTGAGATGACTTACTATTTTTATTATTATTTTGTTAATTTTTATGGTTTATTATTTTTTAAATTGAGGTGATGCTTGTTTTATTATTATTTTTTTTTATATAATGCTTGTGTTGAAGAATGTGTAACTAGGTTGGTATTTGTAAGTATGAAATGTATTCTTGTAAATAATAAAATGAAAATAAATTTTTATTGGAGCATGGGTTTCATGCTCAAATTATTTTATTTTATAGGTCAGACACCCATTGAGTGCTTCTAGGGATTTTAGATTCATTGTCATATATTGAAGACCATGTTGGCACATAGTATCTTGTAAATAAAAAATCATTTTGTCTTTAAAATATTGAAATACCTCCAAGATCAAGTCAGTCTACATGAAGATCAATGTCTCCCCCTTGGAAGAGCCTATATATAGAGAGGAACTCATCCTCCATTCTACACATCCATTCATCTAATTCTATGCAAAGAAGAGGAAGAGAAGAAGTTGAAGAAGTTGAAGTGCTTGGGCTAGATCTCTCTCTCTTAAGAAGGTCGAAATTAGGGTTTCTGCATTGGGACTATCTCTGGTTTGATCTTGGAAGAGGAAGAGAAGAGAATGAAAGCAAAGATCTCTTACGGTTTCTTAGTAGCCCTAATACTCAAGGAAAGGCAAGCAAAGGGAGGAGAAGGTTATTCAAGGTAGATCGAAGTCTCCAAGAGAAGCAGCAACAATTGTTGTGAGCCAGAATTTTATATCTAGAGTGGGAGGTTGAAGTCTTTACAGCTAAAGTCCAAGTTGATAATGATCTTGGAGGGTATTTGTCTAAGTCAATAGGTCACGATATTCGTCAATTGAAGAATCTATAAGAAGAGAAGAGATTTACGGGTTTTCCCCTCAAGAGGAGGGGTTTTGACTCTGGCTTGTTGCCTATATACTGTGTTACTATTATTATTGTTTTGGTAGTTCTTTGATGTATCACACATTGTAATAATAAGGAACCAAGATAATAAGTAAAAGGGTAAGACAAATAGTTATCAAGTTAAGAGAATTAACCTACTTACTACCCTATAGAATTCTCAACATGGTTTCAGAGCTAAGTTTATCTAAGGGCATCATGAAAATCTCCTCTATAGTGAAGAAGTTCATCAAGAAGATTGCAAGCCATCTCAAGAAAGGCATTATGGAAGCATGGAATTTCTTATTCTCTACAACGAAGGTATCAATCAAAGAAAGGGATCTCTTCTTGGCTCTCTCTAGAAAATTTCAAGATGAAGACATTTGGGTAATTAACAGTGGTGCATCAAGGCACATGACTGGTCACTCCAACATATTGAAGACCTTATCAAAAGGAAAGTTCGCTTATTCAGTGGAACTTGGTGATAATAAGAGTTATCCTTTAAAAGGCATTGGATCAACCTCCATAAAGCTGGAAGATGGAAGTAACATCCACCTCAACAAAATTCTCTTTATTCCAGGTTTGTACAAGAATTTACTTTATATTTCAAGTCTAAAAGATAAGGGTGATAGAATAGCCTTCAATTATGGAAAGGTTGTTGTCTGGGGAAAAAATTCAAGTATATATAAAGCCAAATTTATAGGCATTCAAGAAGGATGACTCTACATATTAATGTCTCTTGTGGCTCAATCCCTAGTCCACATTGAAATTAGCCCATGTGAACTTTGGCATCGAAGATTTGGTCATCTACATTTCAAAATCCTTCTAACCCTAACTTCCATAGTAGATGGAATTCATAATCTAAAAGAGGATCATGAAGGTGTTTGTAAAGGATGTGCATTGGGTAAGAATTCCAAGAGACCATTTGGAAGCAGTGCTTCATGGTCGAAATAAATATTGGATCTCATTCACTCTGATGTATGTGGTCTTATGAATCCTAAATCACTTGGAGGTCATCTATACTATGTCACATTTATAGATGATCATTCAAGAAAGACATGCGTTTACTTAATGAAAACCAAGGACAAAGTATTTACATAATTTCAAGAATTAAAAAATGAAGTGCAGAACCTTATAGAAAGAAGAATCAAGATACTAAGATCTGATAATGGAGGAGAATATACATCCAAATATATTATAGCATTCTGTAAGGAGTCTAGGATTAAAAGGGAGCTGATAGTCCCATATAATCCTGAACAAAATGGAGTTGCAGAAAGGAAGAATAGTTCCATTGAATAGAGTGTAAAAAAAATGCTACATGATCAGGATATACCTAATTTTAGGCAGGGAGAAGCCATGAAGACAACTATCTACATTCAAAATCGAAGCTCCCACAAATATCTAGACAAAAAAACTCTGGAATAAGTATTCATTGGAAAGAAACCATCTATAAATCATCTCTAAATTTTTGAGTGTCTTGTATATGTCCATGTACCAAAGGAAAAAATAAATAAGTTGGATCCTTCAGGCATGAAGGGAACATTTGTTGGGTATAGCAACTCATCAAAAGCTTATAGGATCTACATGAGAGATGGACATCACATAGAAGTCAGTCATGATGTCATATTTGATGAGAGTATAGCATTCAATAGATCAAAGGTACTTTCCATAGATTCTAATGATGAAGAACTTCTGATATTTGAGGACGAAGTTAACCAAGGAAAATAAGAATCAAACCATGAAGAATAAGGTCCATGTGAACCTATTCAACCTATGGTCATCCCTGAGTCAAGAAAAAGACCAAATTGATTGAAATATACACTACTTTATGCAGAAGGTCATGGAGTAGCGACAAACTCAATTAGATAAAGCAAGAAACCGAAAAGATAGTATGAATCTGTTGCATACATGACAAAACTGATAGAAGTGGAACCATCCTCCTTTGAAGAGGTTGTAAATAATTGAGAATGGAAATATGCCATGAATGAAGAGTATCAATCTATAATGAATAATGGAGTCTAGGAGATTGTGCCTAGGCCCGAAGACAAATATGTGATTACTTATAAATGGATCTATAAAATCAAGCATGCAACTTATGGAAGTATCGATAAGTATAAAGCAAGATTTCTGGCGAGAGGGTTCTCGCAACTTGAAGGCATTGACTATGAAGATACATTTTCTCCAACATCAAGATATACAACGATTCGATCCTTAGTCTCTCTCAACATCGATAGGATGGAACATCCACCAAATGGATGTCAATACTACGTTTCTGAATGGCACAATATATAAAGAAGTCTACATAGAGCAACCCTTGGGATTCGAAGCCAAAGATAGAAAAGTATATGTTTTCATACTAAAGAAATCATTATATGGCCTCAAACAAGCACTAAGGGCATGGTATGCTAGAATGGATGCATACCTTCAAAGGATAGGCTTCACAAAAAGCTTTGTTGACTACAACTTTTACATTAAGGTTGTAGATAATGAACCTATAATCATTCTTATGTATGTAGATGATCTTCTCTTGACAAGTGTATAAGGTCAAATTGAAGAATGTAAGAAGAAAAATGCAATAGAATTTAACATGAAGGATCTAGGGCAGATGCATTAATATTTGGGACTGGAAGTCTGGCAAGGGCCTAATGAAGTTTATTTGGGTCAATGAAAGTACGTGATCAAGCTACTGAAAAGGTTTGAAATGATGGAATGCAAACCTATGACTACTCTAATGATCACAAACTTGAAGAGACTAAGGAGTTTAGAAACTAGCCCTGTGGATCCTTCCAAGTATAGGCAACTCATTGGTTCATTGATGTACTTGGTGAATACTCGTCTAGACATATGCTTTGTAGTAAATGTACTCAGTCAATTCCAAGTGGAGCCAAAGCATGACCATTGGGTAGAAGAAAAACATATTTTGAAATATCTACAAAGAACCATCCACTACTATCTAAAATATGATAGAAGGAATGATGCCCAATTAGTTGGATATACATATTTTGATTGGGGAGGTAGTGATCAAGATGGAAGAAGCACTACGGGAGGATGTTTTAGTTTGGTATCCTTCATGGTCTCATGGATGAGCAGAAAGCATGATATGAACTTAAACAAGAATGCAACAAATTATAGATAAAACCATAAATACAGAGATGTAGTAGAAATAATACTTCATTTCATTAATATCAGAATACTAAAATATGCTTACAAACAAAATAGAAATGAACTAGCTACATGCCTCTGAATTGTGTTACAATGAGGCTCAAGGGCCTATTTATTATTGAACAACAAGGGAAACCCTAACCCTAGAAGATGGAATGCCAAGAGTTTGTGGGCCCTGTTGGGGTTAGTTGGGTAGCCAACTTCTCAGGGTCATAACTTGGTCATATTATCTTTATTTGGTGCATATGATACATTATTGGAATGTTCTCTCTGAGTACTATAGGATTTGCCGCAAGATCATGCACATGGTTGCAAGACTACTGTGAACCTTAAAAAATGTCGTTTAGGGTGTCAAAATTGCTCTGGAATTTCAGGACTAAAAAAACAGCTAAAAATAGTAAATACTAAAATAAACAAGGAAACAGATGAAATTTACTAGAGGTCTATGTGGAATAGGTGGGTGGCCACCAATATCCACTTGGATCAGTCCTCCCTCCTTAGGAAGCAATGGTCCCGATTGCATGTAGAGCCTCCATGAGGTGAAGAAATTTTTGTTGAACCTAGTCCCTAGTGAACCACTTGCCCTGGTAAAGGAGTTGGCCTACTTTGACAACTCGATATAGTTGAATCCTCTATTGGTGAGTGTTCTTGATCTACGTATCCATGATCTTATCAGTTGTGTCCTGTTACATGCAGTCTGGGTTTAGCTCTATTGGTGTGAGTTGTTTTGCAATGTCAGATGTGTCCAACAATGGTGGAAAGTATGGCCGAAGGCAGTCTACATTGAACACTATGTGAAAAATAAGGAATGGTGGAATTTTGAGGTCAAATTCATTGTCCCCCACAACCTTGGTGATGGTGTATGGCCCATATCAGAGTAGGCGAAGCTTGTGGTGGGGTCCAGCAAGGCTCCTTCTGCAAATGTAGCCAAACTTTGTCACCCACCTGGAACTTGTGCGAAACCTGATGTTGATCATGGCACTGCTTATACTTAAAATTGTCTTTATCCAATATATCATTGACCTTCTAGAGAATGTGGCGAATGCGCTCAATGAACTTGCTATCCCTATCGACTTTGGATTGGGCGTGAGTCGAATCTTCCTGAGTAGATGCAAATGGTATGGCCACATCAATGGGACATAATGGCTGAAATCCCAACCCTATCTGAAAGGGGATGTGGCTCTTTGAGCTATGGAGATCTCTGTTGTAGATGTGTTGGACATAGGGGAGGCTTTCATCCCATGTGCGTGGATCCTTCGAGTTTTACATGTGCAAAATGTGTATGATCATCCTGTTCACGACCTCTGTTTGGCCATCAATTTGGAGATGGAAAGTCATAGACTTAGTAAGTTTGGTATCCAGCATCGACCAGAGACTTGACCAAAATTTGCTTGGGAATTTGTTGTCCTGATCTGAGACAATGGATTGTCAGATCTGAAAGTGTACTCGCACTCACTCCAAGAAGAGTTTAGCAATGGCCTTTGTTGTGATACTCTTCTTGCAGGGCACCATAATGGTCATCTTAGAGAATCTTTCAACAACCAGGAAAACATAGTCGTTTTCGTGCTTAGAAGAAGGAAGTCGTGACATGTAATCCATGGAGATGGATTCCCAAGGTTGACTAGGAGTAGGAAGAGGAGTATATAGGCCTTTATTCTTGATTGTTGGTTTGGAAATGGCATAGGCAATGTAGGATTTAATGTACCTTCCAACATCCTAACAAAGGTTCAGCTAATAAAAATACTTCTACTGTACTATCACTATTTTATCTACCCCAAAATGTCCAGCGACCGGACTATAGTGCACCTCCCAAATTATCTTGGCACGCTCGCTTGAAGGAACATAGATGTGTCCCAGGTGGCACAACAGTGCATCCTAGAGGTGAAAATTTGGAAATTTCTTACCTTCCAAGAGTGTCTGGTATGTTTCGTCAAATTTTGGATCGCACTTGTAGAGGTGCGACCAACCCGAAGTCTCGTGCCCACAGGAGTCCAGCACATTGATCAGAGCCATGACTGATGGTTGGTTGAGGCAGTCTACAACATTATTGGTGCTTCCCTTCTTGTACTTAATGTTCAAATGGAATTGTTGCAGGTATGTGGACCACTTCTGATGGCAATCATTCTGCAACTTCCCTTGTGTTTGTATGAACTACAGGGGTTTATGGTCTGCTTGGATGGCCATTTCCTTCCAAATAATGTAATGCTTCCATTGATGGAAAGCCTACACAATGGAATAAATTTCTTTGTCGTTATTGGGATACTTTCAGACTGTGTCTGAATTGTCTCACTGTGGTAAGCCACTAGATGTCCCTACTGAGTAAGAACTACACAAATAGCATAGTCGGAGGCATCTATCTCAATCTCAAATAGTTTTTGTAGGTCTGGTAATTGTAGGTTTTAACCCCATACAGAAATTACCTGCATACAAATTCTAAAACACAGAAAATAAACAATGCGAGAGCAAAACACATAAAACACATATACATAGAGATTTTCCCCTAGATCCCAAAACCGAGACTACCAACTTGATTTTTCATTATTTTCCTTTCAATGTTATGATACATATTTATACATGTTGAAGCATCCAATACCATGGACCGAAAAACCATCGCGTCCAATACCATGGACCGAAAACCATCGCGTCCAAAAAAATATGTGTGAAAATCATACACAAAACCATAGGTGGGTCTGCCCAACCTAACATAGGGTCCAAAACCAAAAGTTTCCAGGGCGCTGCCATGGACCCCATAAAGTGGGGTTACAGGTACACCTCAAACCCCCATTGACCCCCCCTCACTATACAATTGACACAACAAAGGGGGTGTTCTTCCCCCCCTCTAACCCCTCGATTAACTACGTGGGATAATCGTGGAAAGAATATAATACAACCCAACATTCTCCCACTTGTTGTTTTCTTTCCACAGGGGGCCACAAGAGAGCTTAGTCATTTTTCCAGCCCTGAAACACCCATTGTTTCTCTACACCAAGAGAACTTCTCAAAGCTCACAGATTTTGTCAATGCATCTGTAGTATTCTTCAAAGTGTCCACCTTTACCAACAACACCTTTTTGTCTTCTATCATATCCCTCACAAAGTGATACTAAACATCAATGTGTTTTGTCTTTGAATGATATGCAGGGTTCTTTGCCAAGAAAATTGCACTTTGGCTGTCACAGTCTATCCTTATAGCTTCTTGTACTAACCCCATACTTGAACACAATCTCTACAACCAAACTGCTTCCTTGCTTGCATGAGTGGCTGTCATGTATTCTACCTCTGTAGTTGATAGTGCCACTACAGATTTTTTCTTACTCATCCAACTGACTGCAGCTCCAAATAGGTTAAACACATACCCTCTTGTAGATCTTCTCTGATCCAGATCTCCAGCCCAGTCTGCATCAACGAAGCCATGAATATCCAACACTCTGTCCAATCCTGGTCTTCCTTGGTAGCACAAACCATAATCACTAGTGCCACGCAAATACCTAAAAACCCGCTTCACTGTTTTCCAGTGATCCTTCCCTAGTTTTGACATAAACCTGCTTAATACTCCCACTACATGTGCAATGTCTAGTCTAGTATAGACCATTGCATACATAAAACTACTGACTGCACTTGCATATGGAACATGGGACATGTCCTCTTCCTCTTCTTGTGTCTTGGGACACTGTTCAGCAGATAACCTCACACCTATAGGAATAGGAACCTTCACTAGTTTACTATCCTGCATATTAAACCTTTGCAGTATTGTCTCGACATACTTCCTCTGGTTTAACCAGAGCTTCCTCTTTGTATGATCTCTTTTAATTTCCATGCCCAAAATATAGTTTGCAGCAACAAGATCTTTCATGTTGAATTTGGAGGATAATTGGGTCTTCAAATCCTGGATAATTTCTTTGTCATTTCCAACCAGCAACATATCATCCACAAACAAGACCAGATAAATAACACGGTCACTAATTAATTTAAAATACACACAGTGGTCTGCTTTGCTTCTGGTGAAGCCAAGTCCCCTTATAAATGTATCAAATTTCTAATACCACATCCTTGGTGACTGTTTTAACCCATACAGAGACTTCTTTAACTTGCATACCAGTTCTTTCTTACCCTTCACCGTGAAGCCTTCAGGTTGCTTCATGTAGATTTCCTCTTCCAGATCCCCGTGAAGAAATGATGTCTTCACATCCATCTGTTCTACCTCAAAATCAAAAGCAGCAGCAGCGGATAAAAGTAATCTAGTAGAAGTTACCTTAACAATAGGGGAAAAAATATCACCAAAATCAATTCCCAGTACCTGGGAATAACCTTTTGCTACCAACCGAGCTATGTATTTCTCCACCTTTCCTTCTGCATTTGTCTTCTTCTTGAACACCCATTTGCTGCCAATGGGTTTCCTTCTAACCGGCAACTCCACCAGATCCCAAGCCTCATTTTTGTGCAGAGATGCCATTTCATCAACCATGGCCTCTTTCCATATTTTTCCATCCTGTGAATCCACTGCTTCCTTCACAGTTCTAGGATCATCATCAGTAACAGACAAAGCAAAATTTGAACAGAAAGTAGATGGACTATACCTTTCTGGTTGCCTTTTTTCTCGAACTGATCTTCTCACAGCCGGAGTTTGTGGCTCTTCATCTTCTGATTCCTCCTCTGTTGTACAGTATGATTCTTCCTCCTTTAGCTCAAACTCTATCTTCTCAGGTTCCTTTGGTTGGACTTCATGTTTAATAACATCTTTTACCTCTCTGAACACCACAACTCAGTTGTACACAACCTTCTGTGTGACTGGGTTCCAAAGCTTATAACCATTTAAACCATCCTTATACCCAATAAAGATGCACTTTTTAGATTTACTATCCAACTTGGTTCGTTTCTCCTTTGGAACATGTACATATGCATCACATCCAAATACCCTCAAATGTGAAAGAGAGGGTTTCTTACTAGTCCATACCTCTTGTGGAGTCATATCCTCCAACGCTGATAAAGGTGACCTGTTGACCAGGTAACATGCAATATCCACCTCCTCTACCAAGAATTCCTTCCCTGACCCGACACCATTGAGCATGCTTCTTGCCCTTTCCATCAACGTATTATTCATTCTTTCTACAACTCCATTTTGCTGAGGTGTATATGAGTAGTCTTCTGTTATGCTATACCACACTTCTTACTGAATTCTTCAAGTTCCTTACTGCAAAACTCTCCACAGTTATCTGTCCTCAGCACCTTTATCTTCTTCTATGTCTCGTTTTCCACCAGAGCCTTAAATTCTTTAAACCTATCAAAAACTTCAAATTTCTTCTTAAGGAAATATATCCATGTATTACTTGAGAAGTCATCTATAAATGATACATAGTACACAGACTTACCCAGTGATGGAACCTTCACAAGTCCAAACACATCACTGTGCACAAGTTCTAATATCGGTTTCGCCCTCTTACTACTAGCGGGGAAACTCACCCGATTTTGCTTCCCATACACACATTGTAATATCCCTCCCCTTAATAATAAATAATAAATAATAATAAATAATAAATCATAAATCATAAATAATAATAATAAATAATACAAAAATAATAATTAATAATAAAAATAATGAATAATAATAAATAAATCACTTAATAATAAATAATAAATCATAACTGTTAAATAATAAATGATATTAAAAATTATATAAAAAGAAATAAATAAATAAATAAATAATAAAAAATAAAAAAATAGTAATAACCATATTAAAGCTCTAAATAAGAATAAATAGAAATAAAACAAGAAAACTATCAAAAAGAAGGAAATAAAACAAGAAAGCTAAAAATCAAAAGAAAAGTAAAGAAATAAAACAAGAAAAAAGTTGCATGCAGACACATGGAGTGTGTGCATGTGGTTCCCCTTCCAATGTTTTGTTCTATTTAATAGATGGTGAGGAGGATGGGAGGTATTCTATCATTCCGAGATTCTATCTTTCATTCTCTTGGGAGAATGGTATACTAAGACTTAGGAGCACTGGCAGTAGTACGTTGATTGAGGGCTCGGGGGTGGCCAGTTGTAGCAGAATCCTTGCACAATTGAGCCTACGGTTGGGTGGAGAGTCGTCCCCAAAACCTTGTTGCAGATAGCAGACTTCAACCGAAATCACAGGTAAGTGTTCTAATCATAGTTTTGAACTTGAAGTTAATTAGTTGAATTGCATGTTGAATATAAATTACTTGATTAATTACATGTTTATTTTGGGCTGTTACATATGGTATCAGAGTTTTGGCTCAACCCTTAGGGCCTATGGGCATCTTAGAAAAAAAATTATTTTGTTGGAATTTTTAACTTGACTTGTTTTGAAGTCACAGGATGGTTACTTCCAGGAGGCCGCATATTTTTTCTTGAGATTTATCCATCAGTGAACAAGTATGTGTATGATAAAATAAACTTGGTGTATTATGCTTTGAAGATATAGTACACTATTTCAAGCGTTTTCAATGCTCATCATATATTCTTGGTGTCCCTTTCTTTATTTTGTTTATATGGAGTTATTTGATTGATCGTGAGGATTAAATATCTTGGTTGTATGATCATTCATGTCACGGAGGCATTTCTAGGTTTTATAGAATTATGCTTTGACTATCCATCTACAATATTACTGGTATGTGTTGAGAACAATTCTTGTTACAATACTAGATGTTTAACAATGTTCACCGAGGATTGTTTCATATTATGCCCAATCCTCCAATCTTGCAAATTTGGATATGCGATTTTGTTCATCAAGCTTTTGTTCTTCTCATTTTATCAACATTATACAAAAAAATCACATGCCTTCCAACATTCCTCTTGATTGTTTCTTGCATTACACGAGCAATCTTTTTTACTGCACGTCTAACACAATCATATCAAAAAATCTTAGGTAAAATAATCTTTGCCCTGGCACTAATATTCTCTGTCCTGGCACTCACTTGTGACCAATTAAAGGTTTGGAACAACATGCTCATGACCTTCGTCATTGCCAGTTTGATAATTTCTTGGGGGTCCAACACTTCTTCTTTTTACAAAGCCGCCACAGATCCCGCCCTTTCTACAACTTCTCGCTTTGTTTCCCTAATTGCCACTGTGCCTTCTGGGCAGTCTCTTCCAACGTTAAAGCTTGGAAATTTTAATCCTGATTTCATCTTTTCATCATCCTTAGTCTCGAACCCCGAAGGGATATTTGATCACTGTATAATACGCATAGAATAGTATCTCCATATTCATTCAAAAATTTGTGCACTGCCGGAGGATTGACATAATTTATAAATTCGTCAATAGTCATGTCACGCACGTCAGTAACAGATGTGACGATGGTAAGAAATAAGAGTAAGCAAATCATAGTCCATCGAGAAGCCGGCTAAACATACCAGGCTTTTACCTTTATCTTCGACTGCCCAACTCTTCATATATAACTTTGCCCGCCCACTAATGAATTTTTTTTTTCATTTCTCATATTCAACAGTCACCCACCATCCACAAACAACGAATTGTTAATTCCATGGTTGTTTTCATGCCATCTTCATTCACCCATCTCCCCGGCAGATGCTTCCAGGGCTTCGAAACCATTTGGTCGCGGCCATATTCATGGGCAGGAATCTCTCCCGATATAGTTAGCGTCCTGCTATAATATGCAGTAACCCTGATGCTTCCACAGTGCGCGTTCTACATTTTGATAGTCCCCGCAATGCAACCAGTTTCAACAGTTCTTCTCTGAACGATGACGAGTCTAATAATTCCTACATTGCTGAGGTTCCACATCCTCATACTATGCTAGTGCGGTCGTCCTATTGGTCTTCCGCCCCTTGGCGTTGTGCTGACGATTGGCCTACCTGTTGCATCACATGTTTATGTCCATGTATTACCTTTGGGCAGATTGCGAAAATTGCAGATGGACGGTCAAGTTGTTGTGTATACAGCACTATTTATTTGTTATTGAGCCTCGTCTGTGTACAATGCTTATATTCATTTGTAAACCGAACGAAATTTCGAGCAAAGTACAGTTTGCCAGAACAACCATTCAGTGATTGTTGCATACATTGTTGCTGTGAAATATGTGCCCTGTCCCAGGAACGGAGAGAAATCAAGTACCGTGCAGGTTGGATAGTGTATCGTTACAGTCGTTTAGTCCAGAGCAATGGCCACAAGTTTACAATCTTCTGTCTTATGCAGGCAATTCTATGGCTAAATGTATTGTAATTTAAGGGATTCAAAATGGTGTTGCCTTCGCAGGTGCGCTTGCAGGCAGACCATATAATTAATAAAATGATTATTTTTTTTTGTTGGGGAGGAATAACCTTCCCAGTCATCCGATCTAGTTCTGGGTCAGGTGGCAGTGTCTTTTCTTTATGGTGTGGAATATTTTTATGCTTGATTCATAAATTTTCTTACACGTATTTTAAAACAATCCATTTATTTTTCTACATAAGTAATGATTGCATAAACAGATACTTAAAGTCATATAATGCTTTACTCATTCGAATTTTGTTTTATTTTACATGGATCCAATTCTCTAAGTTTTATGGCTTATACTACAAAATTGTGATTATTGATGAACTCATAAACTCCATGTTTTTTTTTATATACTTCGAAATTTGTGATAAACTATGCTTTAAGTATTATACTTCAATTGAGTAACTAAATGTATATTTTAAAATTCAAACATATTCTAAATTTATTGTAGCTTTTGGCATAAAGGTAATGAATAAATCCACTGAATATTACAGGGTAGATCATGGCTCCTAAACGTCGAAGACAAACCCGAAACAACCTTGGAGTAGAAACACCACCTCCCGCCACTTCAGAGATAGGAACCCCAGCTGAGCAAGCTATATTACATTCCCTTGGAGAAATGACCAATATCTTTAAGGACTGGGTCTCAAGCCAAGGACGAGATCAAGGAAATGTGCAAAAGGAATTGGAACAAAAACATAGACAAGATCTAAATTCTCAACTCAATGTCAAAGATGGACAAGCAACACTTGATATTATGAAAGAAGTCCAAAAATCCAAATTACCAGAGTTTACGGGTCTAGAAGGGGGTTCAAAAGCGGAAGCATGGGTAATGGTTGTCAAAAGAGCACTTAGTTTTAAGGCATACACTTCTACGGAAAAAGCCCAGATATCAATGAGTCTACTAAAAGGAGATGCCTTATTATGGTGGGTAAATGAAGAAACAAAGATGCAAGTCACCCCAGTACAAGTTACATGGGAAATGTTTGAGGAAGCCTTCCGAACTAGGTACCTATCAGAGGAGTACAAACACCAACAAGTAGGAGCTTTCCATGAAGTACGACAGAATGGTAGATCTATCGAGGACTATGAAGCTGAATTTTATTCGTTGGTCCATCACGTGGACTATATGGCTGATGATAGACGTCAAGCTGAAAGATTCTTACATGGACTCGACCCCTTAGTCCGAGCAGAAGTCGCCATGTGGAAACCCACCACTATGGCAACAACCACTAGTTTAGCCAAACAAGTCTTGAGGAAAATCAATATGAAGAAACAAATGGTAGTTGATGAAAGTTCAGGAAAGGAGCATTCCACAATGAGGCTGAATAAACCAGGGGGGCAGCCATATAGATTCCAGGGAAGACAAAACACTATTTCTCGGATCGCTAGCGCAACTTCTCGACCGCCTCCAAGAGGACGTAAGGGTCAACCCTACTTGATTAATGGGAGGAGTAGAAGATTTGGTGACCAAGGACAAGTACAACGTGAGAAGCAGGCACAAGTAGAATGTTGGCATTGTAAAGGTCCACATTATAGAAAAGATTGTCCAAGCTATCAAACAGGGATTAAACAACAGGAATACAAAGCAAAAGGAGAAAGACCACAAAACCCACATCGAATTCATGCAGCTACAAACCATCGCCAGGCTGAGCACCAAGCTACTGTAGTAGAATCTGCAGGTATGATCAATAACATTCCTCTATCTGTGTTAATTGATCCAGGTGCTACTGATAGTTTTATTTCACCTTCAACAATACTTAGATGTGGATTGACAGCTCATGAGCAAAGTAACTTTAGAATGGTAGAAATGGCGTCAGGCTCTCAGCAATCAGTAGGGTCAATGGTAAGAGATTGTAGTGTTAACATTGGGGGGTGTGATACCAAGATGAATCTATATAGTACAACTCTCGGAACGTATGACTTAATCGTGGGAATGGATTGGCTTGAATCCCATCAAGCTATACTGGATTGTTATAATAAGACAGTCCTCATAAAAAATGACCAAGGAGAAACCAAGGTAATAAAAGGGATTAGACGTGGTGTTACATTACGCCTCATATCAGCCAAGAAAGTTAATAAGTGTATGAGGAAAGGGTGCAAGATTTATGCGGTAGAAATGGTTCCTACCAATGAGAAGTCCTCGGATAAATTGCACCCACTACTTTCCGAATTTGCAGATGTATTTCCTCCAGAGTTACCAGGTTTGCCTCCAGTTCGAGAAATTGATTTCTCCATAACCTTGAAACCAGAAGTGGAACCCATATCCAAAGCACCTTATCGAATGACTGTTCCAGAGCTTAATGAATTGAGTATACAGCTCAAAGAACTTCTTGATCAAGGTTTTATAAGACCCAGTGTGTCACCTTGGGGTGCACCAGTAATTTTTGTAAAGAAGAAGGATGGAACTCTTAGGTTATGTATTGATTACCGAGATCTAAACAAGGCCACCATTCGAAATAGGTACCCCATGCCTCGAATCGATGACCTCTTTGACCAACTAAAAGGAGCTTCAATATTCTCCAAGATAGACTTACGGTCAGGTTATCATCAGCTAAGAATCAAGGAGGAAGACATACCTAAAACGGCATTCAGAACGTGCTATGGACACTATGAGTTTATTGTTATGCCATTTGGTTTGACTAATGCCCCAGCAGCCTTCATGAACTTGATGAATAGTGTCTTCCGAAAATATCTGGACCGCTTTGTCCAAGTTTTCTTGGATGACATCCTCATTTACTCTCGTAATGAGAAAGAGCATCTAGAACACTTGAGGTTGGTACTACAATGCCTTAGGGAACATAAGCTATATGGAAAACTTTCTAAATGTTCCTTCTTTGAGAAAGAAATTCAATATCTAGGCCATACCATTAGTGGCAAAGGCATTGCAGTTGATTACAGTAAGATAGAAACTATAATGACTTGGCCCTCTCCCCGAAATGTCAAGGAAGTACGTAGCTTTATGGGATTGGCAGGCTACTATAGAAGGTTTGTAGAAAGGTTCTCGCAGATATCTAATCCCATCACCCGCCTCCAAAGGAAAGGGGTTAAGTTTGAATGGACAAGTGAGTGTGAGAAAGCATTTAATGAGCTAAAACATCGACTAACAACGGCCCCAATATTAAAAGTACCTGACATGGACAAGGACTTTCTTGTATGCACGGATGCATCAGAAGAAGGATTAGGTGCAGTCTTGATGCAAGATGAAGGGGTTATCGCTTATGCTTCTCGAAAACTTAAGAACCATGAAATCAATTACGCAACTCATGATCTGGAATTAGCAGCGGTTGTAATGGCCTTGAAATTGTGGAGACATTATCTAATGGGGCGTCAATTTGAGTTAAGAACAGATCATAAAAGTCTTGAGTATATCTTCACACAAAAGGATCTTAATGCTCGACAACGACGCTGGAGTGAGCTATTTAGTGATTATGATTTCAAGATATCCTATATTAAGGGAAAAGAGAACAAAGTGGCAGATGCTTTAAGCAGGAGACCTAGACTTCATTCAATGTCGGCATTAAAGATAGACTTGAGGAGCCGGATTCTAAATCATCTAGTAGGAGACCCACATTACCAGCAAATAAAATTTTCCTTACAAGAAGAGGTACCTGTGGCAACCAAGTGGGAGGAATACACCTTAGAAAATGATGGATTGCTACGATATAAGGGTAGGATTTATGTCCCAGAAGATGATGATCTTCGGAATTTAATAATCAAGGAAGCCCATCAAGCTCCATACGCTGCACATCCAGGAGTCTAGAAAATGTATGCAGACTTAAAACAACTATTTTTCTAGACAGGAATGAAAATGGATATAACAATGTTTGTGGCTTGATGTTTAGAATGTCAACAGGTTAAAGCTGAACATCATCACCCGGCAGGGCTTTTACAACCCCATGATATACCAGAAACTAAGTGGGAAGTTTTTTCGATGGATTTTGTTGGAGGCTTACCTATGACGTCTGAGAGACATGACTGTATTATGGTTGTGGTTGATAAATTAACTAAGAGTGCTCACTTCATTCCAGTCAAGACCACCTTTGAAGCATCAGCTATCGCTCAAATTTTCCTGAAAGAAATAATTTGCCTTCATGGAGTACCATGAAAGATAATATCTGATAGAGACGCACGTTTTACTTCCAGATTTTGGAAAATTCTATTACAATCTATTGGAACACAACTGAATTTTAGTACAGCATATCACCCAGAGACTGATGGTCAAACAGAAAGAGTAAACCAAGTGTTGGAGGACATGCTAAGAATGTATGTCATGGATCAACAAAACCAATGGGAGAAATACCTTCCCTTAGTAGAGTTTGCCTACAACAATAGTTAACACAGTTCAATACAGGCAGCTCCCTTCGAAATCTTGTATGGAAGACCATGTCGTACTCCATTAAGTTGGGATCGATTAGAGGACCGAGTCATGTTGGGACCTGAAATGCTCCAAGAAATGGAAGAACAAATGGCCACAATTAAGCAGAGACTAAAAGAAGCTAGGGATCGCCAAAAAAGTTATGTTGATGCAAAGAGAATTGATAGAAACTTTGAGGAAGGAAGCCAAGTTTTCATTAGAATCAAACCCTTTAAAAGTCCCTTTAGGATGGGTAAGGGAACAAAGCTATCACCTAGATTTGTTGGGCCATTCACGATCCTAGAGAGGATTGGACCAGTTGCTTACAAGCTCGAGCTGCCTTTCCATCTAAGAAGGATGCATAATGTGTTTCATGTTTCTATGCTTAGAAAATATGTACCCGACCCATCCCATGTTTTGAAATTTGAAAAATTGCAGGTTTCCGAGGAAGGAGCCCTTCAAGTCGAACCATTCTGTATACTGGATCGCCAGGTTCGTCGACTCGGGAACCGTGAGTTTGAGCAAGTCAAGGTCCAATGGGACCAATATAGCCCAGGGTCAGCTACCTGGGAAGATGTGGCTGTTATTTTTCAAGACTTTCCTTATTTACTTGATTAAAATGTGTGGTGAATAGTGCTCCTTAGCTAAGACAGATACTTTTATGGAGAATCTAAATCATGTTTTATTGTTTAAACTTTATGATACATACACTATGATTTCCGTTTAGTTTAATTAACTGTTAAGATGTTGAGTATAATGGTAAGGGAATAATGATGCACATGTGGTTCTTATAGCGATGATGTATCCTTATGATTATGATGTTATGTTGAGGTATATTAACATATTCATTTACTACATGATGATAGGTATTTGATGTTGATGTTATAACTTATGATAGTATTTCATGAGGTGAAGCATGTATTTGTGATTAACTATGATGAATGCAATTTCTATGATACTATGATAGTATAGCTAATGCATTGGTTGCATGTTGAGGTATGATAATTGACAAGACTCCACAATGGGCCGAGAGGACTGGTTTATTTGATGATCTCGTGCGAGCCCATATGCACGAGGGAAAATAAGTAACATCATATGGGCTGGGGACAAACTCAATCAACACTACGTATGCCAATGGTTCCTTTGTCTTGTGTATAGCTCTTGATTTATAGCTCTAGAAGAGCTATGAGACCATCTTGAGGAGACCACGTGCCTGATGTTCTAGGCTAGGTGCCTAGTATTGGATTGGGATGTTGAAGTCTAGAAGGGATGTAAAGGACTTCGACGCCTGGGGTTGTGCGCCTTAGTAGTTGTGGAGGGAGTGGGCCAGCCTTGCGAGATGCCCGGGGTCATTGAGTACTGGACCGGATGCCTGCCTTGGGGCAGATGAGGTCTGAGTCAGGCACGAGCCTTGGGGCCAACCTTGGACTAGGATACAGACTGGGTCAGGCTTATGCCTGGTGCTGAAAGTGGGAAAAAGGACAGAGATTCCTTGAGATTTCCCGGGGTGTTGGGGACTTTCGATGCCTGCTGGTTATACTAGTTCAGCAGAGGGTGTTGGCAACATGAAGCAAATAAAATAATAATAAATAATAAATAATAAAAACTTAACTTCGGGACGAAGTTCCTTAAAGTGGGAGAGTATGTAATATCCCTCCCCTTAATAATAAATAATAAATAATAAGTATTAATAATTAATACAAAAATAATAATTAATAATAAAAATAATAAATAAATCACTTAATAATAAATAATAAAAATAATAAATCATAACTGTTAAATAATAAATGATATTAAAAATTATATAAAAATAAATAAAAAATAAAAAATAAAAAAATAGTAATAACCATATTAAAGCTCTAAATAAGAATAAATAGAAATAAAACAAGAAAGCTAAAAATCAAAAGAAAAGTAAAGAAATAAAACAAGAAAAAAGTTGCATGTGGACACATGGAGTGTGTGCATGTGGTTCCCCTTCCAATGTTTTGTTCTATTTAATAGATGGTGAGGAGGATGGGAGGTATTCTATCATTCCGAGATTCTATCTTTCATTCTCTTGGGAGAATGGTATACTAAGACTTAGGAGCACTGGCAGTAGTACGTTGATTGAGGGCTCGGGGGTGGCCAGTTGTAGCAGAATCCTTGCACAATTGAGCCTACGGTTGGGTGGAGAGTCGTCCCCAAAACCTTGTTGCAGATAGCAGACTTCAACTGAAATCACAGGTAAGTGTTCTAATCATAGTTTTGAACTTGAAGTTAATTAGTTGATTTTCATGTTGAATATAAATTACTTGATTAATTACATGTTTATTTTGGGCTGTTACATACAATTTTCACATAAATCAAAATCCAGAGAGCTATTACTCATACCTTCTACCATAACGCCCTTTTCTCCAATATGTCCAAACATTTGATGCCATAGCATGGTCTTCTCTCCAAAGACCACTAGATTTTCTACTCCACTTTCAGGAACCACAGAACTGTTGCACCCATCAACAACAGTGATACCTTGCAACTTGTACAGAGTTCCAGTCCGAACTCCACGTATCAATACCAGTGTTCCCCGAACCATCTTGCAGGTATCCTTCTCGAACACTGTTTTTACACCTGCATCATCCAGCTTGCTTACACAAATCAGATTTCTGGCTAATACAGGAATATGCAGAACACCTGAAAGTGTTCTAACCCTTCCACCTTGCAGCTTCAAATTTACTTTTCCACAACCAATGATTCTAGCCTTCCTGTCATCCCCCAAGAAGACAACACCAACATCATATTTCTCATACTCACAGAACCACTCTCTATGGGGAGTGAAGTGAAATGATGCACCTAAGTCAATCAACCATGCCTCATGATCTACATGTGTACATGAAGAAGCCAACTACACATCCCCACCTTTATCTGAGGTGGTTTTTGCCTCTGTAGAAGGAGCCTCATTAGATCCCTTTCCTTTGTCGGGAGCTTTAGACTTACAGTCCCTTTTGAAGTGGCCTTCCTTTCCGTATTTCCAGCACACCACCTTTACAGGTTTTCCTGGAGATTTAGATCTCCCACTCGATGACTTATTTTTGTTTTTTTTTTCTAGGACCGTCCTCATACAAACAAGGCATCACCATTCTGGCTCTCCATATTTTTCCATCTCATCTCCTCTGTCAGCAAGGTTGAGACTATTTCATCAAATTGCAAAGCAATTGCATTGCTACCTATTGCAATAACCAAACTATCCCATGAATCTGGTAGAGAACACAACAAACTGATGCACTTATCTTCATCTGAAATTTTAATATCAACAAATGCTAACTTACTTACCATAGTATTAAATGCATTCAGATGCTCTGTCATCGAGTCTCCATCTTTCATCCTCGGGTTATACAGCTTTTTCTGCAAGAACAATTTATTCACCAGAGACTTAGATTGGTACAAAGTCCCTAACTTGTCCCACAAATCCTTCGCTATAACTTCCCCTCATACATTCAACAATACTAAATCTGAGACACACAATCATATTGTGCTCTTTGCCTTCTGATCCAACTTCTTCCATTCTTCATCGGACACTCCTGTTGGTTTAGTACCCGGATCTACCGCGATCCACTGATCTTTATCCACCAACAGATCCTCCATCTTGAGTTTCAACAACTCAAAACTCTGACCATTAAATTTCTCGATCTCTATCTTTCCACTACTCACCATCTTCTTTCACCACCAGAATCGATCTCGTGGATCTCCCACTGAACATGCTTTACCACAGGCTCGAGCAAAATCCCCTAGCAACAAAGGTGTCCCCTTGAAGCGAAATCTACTCTAATACCAAATGTAGGTTTTAACCCCATACAAAAATTACCTGCATATGAATTCTAAAACACAAAAGATAAACAATGCGAGAGCAAAACACATAAAACACATATACACAGAGATTTTCCCCTGGATCCCAAAACCGAGACTACCAGCTTGATTTTTCATTATGTTCCTTTAAATGTTATAATACATATTTATACATGCCGAAGCATCCAATACCATGGACCAAAAAACCATCGCGTCCAATACAATGGACCGAAAACCATAGCGTCCAAAAAAACATGTGCGAAAATAATGCACAAAACCATAGGTGGGTCTGCCCAACCTAACATAGGGTCCAAAACCAAAATTTTCCAGGGTGTTGCCCCAGACCCCATAAAGTGGGGTTACAGGTACACATCAAACCCCCAGTGACCCCCCCTCGCTACACAATCGGCGCAACGAAGGGGGTGCTCTGCCCCCCTCTAACCCCTCGGTTAACTACGTGGGCTAGTCGTGTAAAGAATATAACACAACCCAACAGTAATGTGAGTACTAGTGCAGAGTAGAGGCGGTGATTCAACTCGGAAAATGCCTCTGTTGGGTTTCAGACCAAAACAACTTTTCTTTTTCTCTGCCCTTGGTGACTTGACTTAAAGGCTAAGTGATATGAGAGAATCCCAACATGAACTTGCGGTAGAAATTGGCAATACCCAGAAAGTTGCAGATCTTTATTAGAGTGGTTGAGGCTTGCCAATCCTAAATGAATTGTACCTTGGCTAGGTCCACATGCACACTCTGCTCATCAATTATGTACCCCAGATATTGAACATGGTTCATGCCAAAATTTCATTTCTCCAAATTGACACACAAATTGTGTTGTCGCAGTGTTTGAAGGACCTGTCGAATGGTGGAGGTGCTCTTCCCAACTCTGGTTGAAGATCAAGATGTCATCTTAATACACCACTACGAATGCATTGGTGAAGGGTCGTAATACGTCATCCATCAATATCATGAAGGTTTCAGTGGCATTCGTCAACCCGAAAGGCATGACCAACCATTCGAAAAGGCCCTCCTTGGATTTGAAGGCAGTCTTCCACACATCAGAGGGTCCGATAGGAAACTATTGATAACCAGACTTCAAGTCAATCTTGCTAAAATATTTGGCCCCCTTGAGTTGGTCTAGAAGGTCATCAATCCATGGGATTAGGTACCTATTACATACAGTGATCTTATTCAACGCCCGATAGTCAATACAGAGTCTCTAGGTCCCGTCCTTATTCTGTACCAATACAATCAAGCTCCCACAGGGTGATGAGCTTGGCCTAATGTGCCCTTTATGCAATAGCTCCTGAAACTGCCTCTTGATCTCATCGTTCTACAAAACAAAGCATTGATAGATCGGTCCATTGGGTAGCAATGCACACAGGGTCAGATCGATGGAGTGTTTGACCTAACAATGCAGAGGTACCCCTGTAGGTGAGGCGAAAATGTCCCTGTACTCCTCCATGACTTGTCCATCTATTTTTGTTGTGTGGAGGAACCCTGTCTAGAATCCGTGGCCACAACCTTCTTCTTTCCCTAAGGGCGAATCATATGGAAAACAAATTTCCTGGTCTAGGAAATGTTCTTAATCCATTTCTTTGCAATGATCAAAGATATGGTGGTAGGCGGGGTTACGTTCGGTATCCTGTACAACATATTTCCCAAAGTAATAATCACAAAGCGAGGTCTAGACTCATATACAGCATGTCGCTTCCACAATTATGGTTGTCCTAACAATACATCACAAACTTCAAGAGGATCAACACCACACAGTACCTCATCCGCGAAGAGCTTGATGTTGTAGGGAAGGCAGAACTGTTGGCTAACGTGAAGATCTCATCCTTGATGAAGTCATTCGATGGTGTATGGTTGTGGATGTGTTGTCATCAGTAGGCCTAGCCACTTCACGACCTCTACTGAAATGAGGTTCTTTTGGCTCCCTCTATTGACAATGAACTGCAGCAGAGATCCCTTCACCCACATTTGTGAGTGGAAGATGTGTTCCCTCTCCTCTAGATCTTCAGGCTCATTCTTCTGGATCTTGGTGGTGGCCATAATGGCACTGGGCTCTGCATTAATGATCTGCTTCCCTTTATCATTCCCCTTGTCAGGTTCTAACTCATAGTTGGAACATGCATCTAATTTGGAAGCCTTTAGCTCGACCACTAGTGACTGCTTGGCCTAGTACTCACTTTTGTTGTGAGTGGAGATCTTATGGAACTCACACCATTTTCCCATGTTCTTCTTTGTCTTCTGGGTGTTGTTATTTTCTTGCAGTTGTGGCGGGTTGTCCTGGGTCACCCCATCTTGGCTTTGTCCTTTTCTCTATGGTTTGGGGGCGCCTTTTCCTTGCTTCAGATTCATATATCCAAAGTATCACTTCTTCTATTTAAACTTCTGCTAAATATTGACAATGTATCGTTACGTCGTGCCAATTGAGGAGATTTCCAGGAACACCATCTCATCCTGGATGTCCCTGTGCGGGCAAACATGGTACTTGAGTACCAAATGCTGCTAAGAATCCTTGATACTCAATTTTGTGCAGAGGGTATGGAAAACATTTGTGAACTCTAACACATCTTGGTCCCTTCCATGTCGTAGTGTGGTCAACTTTATGTATTTACCTTCATAGCTCCCGACGCGGTAATATTGTTCCTTGATGGAATCTCAGAAAGAATCCCAAGTGGGTGTGGTTTAAAATAGTGAGGATTCCTTGTTGTCCTTTTGTTCACAGTAGGTTTCCCACCAGTCCTTGATGTGTGGGGTGAATTTGAGAAGTGAAAAAGTAATATTTTCCCAATTGGCAAAGTCATGAACTAAAAAATATATTTCCAACAGATTCAACCATTTATCTAAGGCATCTGTGTCTATCTAGCCCTCAAATATGGGAATGTCAATTTTAACTTGTACCTTAAAAGGAGTGGCACCTCTAGAGTAGTTGTTGGATGAAGATGTGTCGCTTGTGGGTAGTTGTCGAAGGATCTGGGAAAAGTTATCCATCATCGCATTCCTTTGTCGCTCGAGGGTTTCCTCGAGAAATATTTGGATAAGACCTCCTGCCCCCTCATCTTTATTTTCTACTGCCATAGGAGGTCATCAAGGTTTGCGAGACTAGTCTTGCAAAGTTTCAACTAGATTGATCCCTAACTCCTTATACCCTGACCTCATTGGGGACATGCAAAGAAAAACAGATAAAGAGAAACCACTTTGATACCACTAATCCGAACTTAAGCAAGAACGCAAAAAATTATAGATAAAACCATAAATACAGAGATGTAGCAGAAATAAAGCTTCATGTCATCAATATCAGAATACTGAAATATGCTTACAAACAGAATGGAAATAAACTAGCTCAGGCGATGGAAACTTATCTCTTAGAAGAGATGTGGTGGCTAAATGCCTCTAAATTTTGTTACAATGAGGCTCAAGGGCCCATTTATTTTTTAACAACAAGGAAAAAGCCTAACCCCAGGAGATGGAACACCAAGAGTTTGTGGTCCCAGTTGGGGTTAGTTGGGAAGCCAACATCTTGAAGTCGTAACTTGGTCATATTATCTTTGTTTCATGCATACAATACCTTTTTGGAAATGTTTCCTCAATTACTACAATATTTGTGGTAGGCTCATGCTGTTTAGGGGGTCATAATTGCTCAAGAATTTTAGGACCCGAAAAACTGCGAAAAATAGTAAATGTTGAAATAAACAAGGAAACAGATGAAACCAACTAGAGTTCTAGGTGGAATAGGCGGGTGGCCACCAATGTCCACCTGGATCAAAGCAAGACTCGGTTTCTTTGAGTAGTGTTGAAGTTGAATATGTTGCAGCCTATGAAGTAAGAAGAGAATCAGTATGGTTGAGGAAGTTGTTATCCGATCTGTTTGAAGGACCGATGAACCTTATAGTGATACGTTGTGATAATACCAGTTATATATGTTTATCTAAATATCCAGTGTTTCATGGAAATACAAAGCATATAAACAACAAGTATCACTATATCCAAGATCTAGTACAAAATGGTGTGTTGAAGCTACAATACATATCCACTGATGATCAGGTAGTTGATATATTGAGGAAGTCACTTCCAAACAAAAAGCTTGTATATTTTAGGGACAAGCTTGGTTTGGTAGATGTATCCTCCCTAATTGGTAGATATATTTTTTGGAAGGCCTTAAATTATATGTGCAAAATTTGTGGTATGCCAACAAAATAAGGGAGAGACAATCAAGACCCTAGGTCTCCTTCAACCATGAGCCATACCATACTAGAATTGAGAAGAAATTTCTATGAATTTTATTATAGGTTTACCCAAATCTAAAATAAAGAGTGTCATTATGGTATTGGTAGATCAAATGACAAAGTATGCCAAGTTTTGTTATCTTTATCATCAATTTAAAGAAAGTATAGTGGCATAAGAATTCATGGAAATAATACAAAAAGCAACTTAACAGAGATCCAATTCTCACTTGAAATATTTGGATTAAATTGTTTTCTTGTTTGGGTACTCAATTGGATCACAACTCTTCTCACCATTCTCAATTTGATGGGAAAACTAATATTGTGTATAAACGTTTCAAAGGATATCTACGTTACTTTGCATCTGATAAACATACACAATGGTTCAATTTTTTTCCTATGGTAGAATCATGGTAGAACAAATCCTTCCGTACTTCATCAAACATGTCAATGTTTATGGAAATTTATGGATATCGTCCTCCTTACATCACATCACATTTAAAAGGGAATATAAAGACTCAAGCAATAGAAGACCACATATGGAACCTATAAGAGATTCGCAAACTATTGAAAGAAAACTTAATTATAGCACAAAATATGATGAAACAACAAGAAGATCAACATCGCAATGAAAGGGAATTTTAAGTGGGTTCTTGGGTTTTTAATACTATAACCATATAAAAAAATGTCCCATAATCAACAAAAAAAGAAAAATAAATTAGTTTTGAGGTATTATGGCCCCTATAATGTGTTGCAAATGATTGAAAGTATGAGTTACAAATTTTAATTTCCTCCATATTCACGTGTGCATCCAGCTTTCCATGCTTTAGTTAAAGAAGGTAATTTATGACAATATCTCATTCTAAACTATTCAACCATAGATTAATGAAGAAGTATAAATTATACTAGAACCATAAACAAGGACTAGGAAACTGAAATATTGAGCAATTACTGAGTACCTCATCAAATGGAAGAACCTACTAGTGCAAGAAGTGAGATGGGAAGAGGATTTGTTCATCTAAAAACACCTACAAATAGTCAAGAGTTGAGAATAACACGTCTTTGAAGGAGGAGGACATGTTAAACCCTATATAAGGACCATGTAACCCTTTATTAAGCCTTGTATATTGATTCCTAATTAAAATTCTATTATTATATTGTTATGTAGGTTGGATCTGAAATCGATTATAAACTAAAATTGAAGTAGAATGGATTAATTGCCAACTGTGAATTGATCGTTAACCTTAAATGTTGAATATGGAAGATTGAAGGAAAGAATTTGATTTAAGACTTAATCAATAACTTAAGAAACATAATTAAGCATGAACTTGTAGTAAGAACAGAGATCAAATATAGCAAACATTGATTACGGAGTTCGTCCCCGATGGAATACGTCTCCGGGTTTGCTTTCAAGATGGGTGTCCACTTTATTAGGATTGATAGAAATAGGTATTTTACACAAAAAAAAAAAAAAACATATTGAATGTGCACACAGGCACTTCTAGTCTCTGTCAATAGAATTCTCTCTCTCCTAGCTTTCCAATGCCTATCTTGGTTCCCAATTCTGCCTCCGGATGGCCAAGATACACTAAAAACAACAACTACCTCTCTAGCTCAGCATCTGCTTACAAAACTCAAAATTACTATCCCCCTTCACTATGAACAAAAGGTTGACTTTATAGTGAAATAGTTTCATTGAAGACTGCTCAGGCTCAGATAGGCATGAAGGGGTCACATTAACAGTTTTTTGGCCTTGGACTTATCACATGGTGACATTTACATGGTGATAGGATTAGCATTTATGAAAAATCAACAAAAAAAAAAACCAAAATAGAATTTAGGTTATGACAAATCTACTTGTAGTCAGGTAACGACGTGGGATTGGTTGGCTGTTAGCATGTGAACAAGCAGTCTAACCACAGACTACCACCTCCGCAGTCTCCCTCTGTTATAAGGAATTTGGTATCTACGGATAAATACTAATTCTCTAGGTAGGTAGCTATACCTAGAACAACATATTTAAAGCACTAATCCCTTTTCTATAAACGATAAATAAGACAAAGGAATCAAAGGACCTACTTGTTCTTTTGCTTTCCTTTTGTCTCCTTTGTTTGACTCCTATCGCTCCTTCTCGAACTTAACTCACTCCAAAAGTACCTACAAGCATAAATAGAAGACAGAGAACCAGTCAAATCAAGAGATCTATCGAATACAAGTAAATGGAATCAAATACATTCACACATATAAACATCATATACCAAGATAAGCATATGAAAAAAGGTGTAAACAACTTTATTAAGTAGAAGGAAGAATTACAACCATGAAGTTCGATCCATTGTCATTCTTCCAGCTTGGGTCCCAACCAACATCACATCAATAGCACTGCACTCTGATAGCATAACAGTACTCACTTACAATCTCAATTCTCACTTCAACAGTATCTCCTTACAAATTCTCAAAATCCAGCCCCTGATCACTTAGATGAGTGCTCAATTTATAGGCAGATGGAGGAAGTTTTTTCATAAACAAGGGTATTGAATGGCTCTCCATACTTAGAGTTAGCTTCCATGGAGGAAGGGATGAGAGGATAGGAAGTTACTTAACTCATTCCTCGTCCATTTTCGAGCTCATAGGAGGTGATAAGTGTGGGAATCTTCTAGATGACTCCAGAGGATAAGAATATTCCCATAACCCTATGTGAATTTCGCTCAATCTCGCCCAGTGCAGGTCAAAGTAGGCCTAGGTGATTTTCAAAGCACCCTGACATGGGTCTACCTAAACTGAAGCGCACTTACCCTTGTCCAAGGCTGCGCTGGTCCCTCAAGGAGGCAATTCTGGAGGGTTTCAGGCCAAGAAATCTCAGGGAAAGAGGCATTCAAAATAGTGACTTATCTAGGGCATGTAGCAACTAAATTAGGGTTTGATGAGCCATAATGGTACTGATCTTAATGATGGGAGTGATGGGCCCAAATGGATCTATAACAGCTGCCCCCTAAAGCATGAAGTCGAAAATAATGATGTCAAGCGATATGCTTTACGATATGATGAGGAGGTTCCGAAGTGGTTGGTGACCTGCATAGATTACAATACATAATATCATGATAATTTGATTTTTTCTCATGAATCGATGAGGGAAGGCATACCCATGCTCAGCATATAAACTTTCATCACAAGTACATAGATAGTCGTCTACAGATATAGACCCATGATAGGATGACCATCAATGTAAATCCATCGTACGAATGATATGGTACATTTCCTGAAATCACAGCCCGAATGGATGAAACTAGATCCGGGGTCTTCTATCTCGTTCAACGTTCGCTAAAGTATGAGTCTAACCATGTGAATATGTGATTTGAAGTCTAACATGGGAAGACACCGGATGATTACCAACCAATGATGTAAGTTGTTAACAGACGCGAAAGAAATCATCGATAATGATAATGATCCTCAAGGTACTAAAGTACATTCTACATGGTGTGAATGGATGTTTTGATGTCGAACACCATAGAAAGTCTTTTGGTCGAAGGCCAGTGATGTCAACCTATCACCAAAAGCAAGAAACCTATCATTGATGTATGCAAGCCTAGAGGTACTGAAGGGATGTTTCTAAGTCAACTTCTTGGATAATGTGCTGATGTCGAGAAGAAGCAACTCATCACAGGAGGACCTTGTTGTATCCCACATCAACGACACGAAATGAGTGTAATGATTTTGGATACAGAATTTGATTGACAACACAAGGTTCAGGAATGGCGGTCATGAAAATGAAGGTTTATGAGTATTGCAAAGGATGAATTTTAACTGAGTGACTTCTCTTGAACATGTCGGTGACACTAAATGAATTTGCAGCATTGACCCAAAACAAAAAGTAAAGGATGCTATGATATACCAAGGTATGATGACCATCAAGCAGATAACCCAACCAATGTAGTCATAATGATGAAGTGAAAGTGTCATGTGTTAGCTACCTACACCAATAGGTTTCATATTTCATGATTGGCAATGAAAAGGTCCAAATATGCTCTGGTTTGATGATGCAAAGATCACATATTTCCAAGAGAATACAATCTGTGCTTATATCTTGATGTGGACTCAATTTTGATGGATGGTCCAACAGCCTAATTTGGATCATGCCATGTTTTAAATTTTCAGTTGTAGAGTAGAGAAAGAAGTCTGTCCAAACTGTCTAATCTTGGCAGACAAGTAGTTTAGGTAGAGAAGAAAGGCTCCCAACAGCTTAATCTGGGACCTTGGAAGAAATAAGGGTAGAAGTAGATAGAAAAACAAAAGAAAAAGCCAAATAAAAGAAAAGGCAGATAAGGGTCTGCAAGTCCAAGTGCACCCTCCAAGAAGAAATAAAAAATGCTAGGCAATTAGATGGGTAGGCAGTTGGGGTTGCAGAAATGTTACTCCTTACAAGTGAAGGTATGTTAGCCTTGTTCACAAAGCAAAATCAATGAAGTGAGAAGGTGTTCCTCTCCATCAGGTTGCAACAAGAAAAGAAGCATGTCTAACTTCCCAATATTCCCCTCTCCATTCATTACTAACATCCCCTCATCAGTTGATATTCATGAAAGAATTGGTGGTTTTTGTGGTTCTTAGTCCTATTAGAAGCCACATTTCTTGTCTAAAACTCTTTTCATTTTGATCTACTCCTTAAGCTAAGTTATTTTCAAATAAACTTAGTGTTATTTCCCCTCATCAACCCCTTTCATCCATATTAACCTTAACTCTATTATATAATTCCCCTATGATTCCCTTTCCCCTAGTATTATAACACCATGGTGTATAAACCCCAAGCATTGTATAAATATCCCTCCCCTTGGCATTATAGCCAATAAATCCTCTATCAGGAATCAAATTGGCATCTGGTCACTTTGATGAACCTAAGTCTAACCCCCTCCCCTCTTCTGAATTCATTTGGCCCCTTAAAACCCTCATTTGCTAAAGAAAACCTTATAGAAGACCTTGTGCTACCTACAACCCGCTTTAATTTGCAAAAATAAACAAAAAAAAAACCCACTTTTCTCATTTATCCAAAGTATGGGCGCCGGGATATTTTTATATTAAATGAGCATTGAAAAACCTTTATAAACCCGCCATATCCCAAGAGTTTCCGCCAAGCGCTGATCCCGAATATAAATATTAAAATAACCCCGCCCCTTCTCATATCCACCGATCATCTCAGCGACCCGTCAACCGTCTGATCGAGCGCTTTTGATCGGACGGCCCCAATCCATATCGGACCGGCCCCGATGTCCGACAGATACCTTCCGATATCTATCAGAAGGTGACGTCAGGCCTCCGCCACCCGTCATCACCACAGCTCATCGGAGGTACGCCTGACAACTTCCCTTCCGTATCAAAAGCGGTGCGATGAAAAACCGCTAACCGTTTCCGGTTTTTGGTCAATCCGCCCGGCCAGCGTCACTACCACGTCATACCCACGTCAGTGCCACCCCGCCGTCGCGTCAGCTCCTTCGTCCGCCCCCGCGCTGGTACGACCGCCACCTCATCATCCCTGTGGACCAATCATAGCTCGCCACATCACCCGATGATGTCATCTGACCTTGACCCCACCGGATGACGTCATGCTGACGTCATCCAAAAAACGCGCCAATATGCCAAACATCCATATTTAGGCCAATTTTCGCGTTTTTTCATAACTTTTGCCACAAGAGCTGTTGCTTTCTCTGCATGATTTTACGTCCAAACTTGCACCACCTTTGCTGAAATCAATTCGGAGACCTCCGGCGCGCCATTTCTACAGTCATCCGTGACCATTGCTCGCTCTTTACCAGGTATTTTCCATTATCAATCCTTCATATGCCTACTTTGTCTGTGAATTCCCTCAAAAGAGCTTAAAAGACAAAAAACGTGCAAATTCACCGGCAAAATCTCTGTGCCCAGCCCCCATTTACAACTGTGAGCTCGAAAAACACCAGCTGAGCCTTGTTTGCCCACATTTTCATAAAAAACTGTACTCTGTTCGCGCAATCGCGAAACAACTTACTCACACTGTACCTACCTGTTAAAAAAGACAGATTGAGACCACACATTGGTCTTATTTGCACTTCAAGCAGTATTTCAATTGCTGCAGCTGTTTCACTCACCCTCTGTTCCATACAATTCAAATTTTTCTTTGAAGAAAACTCTTTGTGTTGCTCTGCATAGCAACTCCATCCATAATCTTAGGAGAAATCATGGATCCACCAGTAGCTCCAATAGCATTGAACGTTGCTCCATTAAATGCCCCCCAGAGACAATTGGAATGGCAGTCTCTGGCAGACATGGACTATCAGATTTCAGAGGAAATGCTGATGAGGACTAAGTTCCACATACACCTGCTCAATGAATTGAAGGCCAAGCATGAGACTGGAACAGATGTGTTGGGCATATGGGACTCATTCCTTCCTATTTTTAAGCTCCCTCAGGTTAGACAATTCCCTGATTTGATCCATCTGTGTGCTGAAAACTATGACCCCACTCAGAGGGCAGTTCTTGACCCCTCAGGATCAGCTGTGTTTTATGTCACCCCAGAAGCTATCAAGGATATGCTCTGCTTCAGGACTGAGAAGAAACTAGTCCCTCTATCACTTGTAGACCTGATAAATCAAGGAGCCAGAATGACAGATGCTCAGGTCACCAAATTAAACCAGCTATACATTGACTCTGACTCTGTGAAGTATCCTCCTATAAATCAAGTATACCTCAACCAGCTGGGCAGAGATCTTGTAGACATGATTAGTCCCATTTTGGGCTACAACTCAATTGAGTTTGTTGATCAAATTGTGCTGGTAATGATGCTCATGTTTGCTCCGGGTAATTCTCCTATCTGCTATGACTATGCCACCTATATAGCAGACAAAATACATGAGCAACTAATGAACCTGGCAAGAGAAAGAGTGTTCAGGTATACCTCTTACATTTACCACTTGATCTTATATCATCAACATCAAAAGTTCTCTTTTCCAATCAAAAGAGAGGATGCCCAAGGCAATCCAAGATCAATGGTCTATTGGTCCTCTGTTTTCCACTCTAGATTCCAGTCTCCTTATACTTATTTTGAGTTCATAGATCACTTCATCCACCCAGCTATGTCAATGATGATGGGCTCACCTCCTCCAAGGCTCACTGATGAAATGCAAAGGATCCTGCAGTTATCCAAATCTTACAGCATTGGGGACTGGTACTTTTACCAGCACCACACCGTCATCAGGATATATGGGTGTGAATTGCCTCCCTACAGACTACCCAAATATGTGCCTATGAGGCTGTTTGCCCTAGAATACTTCAGGCAGTTTGGCAATGTTGATGTGCTTCACTTTTCAGGCAAAGGCAAGAAAGCACAGTTGAAAGTCAGGAACCAACTTGGCCACTTTGTCTATAACCAGAGGGAGGAAGGTTGGAAAGAAGCAGACAGGATGCTTGAGTCCCTTGGCCTTCAAACCAGTTTCCTCTGGAAACCTTATGACCCTAACCACTTCATCACTTTGAGAAGGCTCAAATATAAGCTATCTGGCTATGATCGTGTAAAAATCCCTCACATTGAAAAACATGCAAACCAAGCAAAATGGAGGAGAGGAACCCTAGAAGAGCCGGTTACACAAGAGGAGCTGAACCAAAGAGCAGTCAGGTTTCTTAAAAAGATGGCTGACCTTGAACTTTGTTCACAGGTGTTCTCCCTTCCAAGCACACAAGTGGGAGCAGTTGCATCCTCCTCGACTGCAAATCAGCAAGCACCCAAAGCCACTGAAGATATATCTAGCAGGGGCAAGGAAAAGGAAATGGAGACTGAACAGCCACCTCATCAGAAGGTGCAGCAACAGCAGCAGCAGGTAGACCAGCAACAACAGGAATTACAGCAAGAAGAAGGGCAGCATGACAAAGAGCAGCCCCCACAGCAAGAAGGGGCAGTTGAGGCCCCAATTTTCACAGAACAATAGGCACAAAATACGGTGCCTCCTGGGCAAGAAACATCAGTTGATGCATCAATCCTCCAAACTCCACAAAAGGAGGATACCAGCAGAAAAAGGGACAGAGAGACTCCCTTGACCACATCAGAAAGTCATGGAGAGAAAAGACAGAGATTGAACCCTTTCTCTGATGAGGAAATGCCAACAGGGCAGTCTCTGGGCACGGGCCCACCTAGCAGGGAAGCATCTGCAAGTTCCTTCCAAGAGGAACAGAACCGAACTGTGGGAGGAGAAGTCAGCTCCTCTAGCCAGCAGAGAGAGGGTGAAATGAGTATTAAACAGCAGTTCATAGACATAAAGAAAAGAAATGAGCCCATAAAAATACAGCTCTACAATCAGTTGCTGAAGATGGCTCCCACTAACCAGCAAAGACTGATGTCTTCTTTTGATGTTAGTGAAGGCAAAATGATCATGAGTCATTTCTTGCCAGCTGTAGCACAGCCCCAATCTCATGCAGATTATATAAGGACCAATATTGAGGTCCTTTCCAAAGACATCCACCCAATGGATAAAATTGAGTTGCATAAACAAACAGGTGAGATGGTCTATGCCTCCTTGGCAGACAAAACATTGGACAATTATAGGCTGGAAAATAGCCTTAATAATACAGCTGCCCAACTTGAGTTGGAAAGGGCATCATCACAGGCTAAGGACAACAGAATTAGGTCCTTAGAAGATATAATTATTGAGATTGGGCATGATCCCAAAGATATCAAGGGCATCCAGGAGATATTGAAGTTAAGGGATGCAGACATGGCTGCTTTGAATAAAAAGGTCAAAATACCAGCCACAATTCACCCTCAAACAGATGAGGTTGCCCAGCAGAGGCATGATCAAGAGGCTTCAACCTTGCTTGTGTCTCTATATAAACAGTTAATCCAGACACAAGAAAAGCTGGGAGAATCAGAGGCTGCACAGCAGCATTACAGGCAGCTTTGAAGCAAAGAGAAGAAGGTCAAACCTCCCAGCCTCCTCCTGAAATAATAAACCTTGAGGAGACTGGTCCAACTACTGTTCCTCCTCCTCAACAAACAGAACAGGCAGCAACATCCACCTCAGCAGCACCACCAGCAACAGAGCAGGCCCCAAGACTGGACATGCAAAAGCTGAGGAATGAGATCCAGGCCTTGGAAGCATAAATGACAGAATTGAATGAGGCCAAGGAGAAACTAGCCAAGGTCAATGAAAGATATGACAAATCCAAACAGTCTGTGGCAGAAAAGGGCAGGGAGATAAAAGCCCTCAAAGACAGAATCAAAGAGCTAGAAAATGAGCTCAAATTAGATAAGGTGGTGGCTGAGCTTAAAATAGTGTTGTGGGCTAACATTGGCCAATCTATTAATGAGCAATGGCAATATATTGAAACAATTCATGAGCAGTTAGACCTCATTCCAAAAGCACAGACTGAAATTCAGAGATCAAGAGCTGCTCTAAGCAATATGCCTGAAATTGCCACCAGGATGATTAATGTGCTTAACAATAGAACAAGTACTCAGTTGGCTGTCATGGGAATTTCAAACAGAACTGAGCACATTCAGTTAATCAAGAGGGTTCTCACATTGAGAAACTTAGTGCAGACATTGGAGAGAAGAACCCAGGACATGCAGACTGAGGTGAACAGGTTTATGGAGAAATTTCAGGTGTTAGAAAACAAAGGGCTCCCTAGCTTACTGAACAGCGCAGGGAAATTGTTCACACATGACCAGTATGCCAAAAGGGTTAATACATTTGCCACTAGTCAGATCAACGAGAAGCCCAGCACCTCAGAGGAAACAGGGCCAGCCACAGGACAGACTCTCTACAATAGAGTAGAAAGTTTATTTTTTATAATGAATGAAATCAAACACCTGTTTGAGGTGCCTCCCAATTTTTACAAATATACAGAGGCAGAGGAGACTATGGATGCAATTCTCAGGCATCAACTACCTACACTAGAATGGTGGACCAAGGCCATACAGATGATTTTATAAACAGGATGCCATTCAACAAATTTTGTTCATGGAAAATGCAAACTATCATACACAGGACAGTTAAAAAGAATCAACATACATTAAAGATAAAGGCTGAGCCAACTCAGCAGAAATTTCGGCCAACGAAGCAAGGTAGGAAGCTACAGGTGTCCAGGCCGAGAAGCTACAGCAGAGCAGCTCCAAAAGCGCATTTCTCAGCATTAATGCAGATCACTCCAACCGACTCAGTGGCCTCCAAAGGCCAAAATATCTTCTGACAAGCATAAAGATGCATTTACTTTGTATTCAATGATGTAATAACTTTCTGATCTAAATATCTTGAAAAGTTGGTGAAGATATTCATTTCTGAGATAACTTAGCACTCAGATATTTTGTAACGACCGATTGTATATATTTGCCCCTCGCACAAGCTTGCAGGGGTTGTTGTTGATCTCTCTTGAAGAAGTTCTTATGCTGTAATCCTTTCAGAGTTTAATAAAGAAAGTGATGGAATTTCTCAAAGTTCTGAAGTGTTGAATGCATTCTGGTGTCTGTTGAAAACTGCAGGATTCCTGTGTACTTCACAATACAATAAGTTTCTGTAACTCTCTTTGTTATGTGTTTTAATCTTTTAAAATCCATATATGTTTCTAATTTCTAAGTGTTTAGCAACAAAGAAAAAGAATAACCTTCAGGACTTATTCATGCAATACCCTGAGTTCAATCTGTGTTGTTAATGAATGTTTTCTTCAGCTATAACCTTGATAAGTGTAATTCTTAATTGTTGCACTTTCAGAATATATCTTTCACAGTGATCTTTGTTTCAGGAATTCAAGTTCGCTCTTGTGCAACATGTTTCACTTTCACATCACCAGCTTAATAGAGAATTCTTAATTGCTTTCTGTTGGCTGACCATGCCTCACCACTTAAGTTTAAATTTGTTTGTTTGAAATACACAATAGGCCCTGCAGTCTAAACATCATCACTCTAGCATTTCACAGCTCTAGACTCCATTACCCAATGTTATACTACTCTCTGAACACTACATCTTAAGCCCTGAAAGAAGTCCTTCAACCAAAACATAAACCAAAACCTGAGCAAAATAGCTAGCCTAAAACACCATCAAAACAGAGACAAATCAAAAAGAGAGAGCCCTCTCTGATTACAGTTTGGCTAGGAACTGTGATCCAAAGATTGGTTAGTGGTTACCCCGGCCGTATTCCCTTGGGAGTCATAGGGAACAACCTGGGTGTTAACATAATTGGCGGCTCCACTGGGGACTCTTAGGATCTTCCAATTGCTATACATCTCTCAAAGCTACAAATCAAGCCTGAAATCAATCAGGAGGCCTTCAAAACTGTTTCTGTGTCACATTGACAGCTTTAGGAAAGAGCTTTTTCAGTGAATCTTCATCTCAGCTTGAAATATATATAGCCATTTCAAAATCTTTATCCAGTCCTTGCAGATATAAAAACTTCCTATAAAATCCTAAAAATAGTTAGAAGCTGGCTCCCAAGAAAAATCCACGGCATACTAGGGCAAACCCTGACCCTAATCCACCCATCATTGTTGATAATCCAAATACTATCCCTAGAAATATTAGGAGGCAGCAAAGGCAGGAGCAGCCTGCTGATTTAACCTCAGATTCAGATCACCCCAGCCTCATCTCTACTCCATGCAAGGTCCTTTTCCGGTCTACCCCTAGTTCCCCTAGTTCACCATCCACATCTCAAAGTCCTCCTCTCACATCTTCACCCACTGCACCTATCCCCTTGAACAACACTCTAGGTGCTGCAACACCTGTTACCCCTGTAGTACACACCGTTCCTTTTATCCCAGTTGCCCCTGTAAATCCCTCAAACCTTGTGAATATGGCTAACAGATATGCACCCTTGCAAATACCAGCTAATGCTGCAGCTCTACCCCAAGATTACCAAACCAAAATCTTATATTTTGACTCCAATGGCCCTTTGACAGCTGTCCAGCATGCCAAAAGGATGCAAGACCATTTTGAGACCTATGAAATAGATGATGACAGTGTGAGAATGAGGATGTTTGTTCAAAGCCTAACTGGGGATGTAAGAACTTGGTTTAGATCCCTGAATGCAAATTCCATCACAACTCCTGATGAGCTCTATCAAGCCTTTACTAGCAGATGGGAGAAGAAGAAGGATCCTCTGCACATACTTGGTGAATATGACACTATCAAAATAGGTCCCCAAGAGACAGTTTTGGAGTATTGTGCAAGATTCAACAATGTATATAACGCAATCCCACAAAATTTAAGACCCCCTCCTGATTTAGCTTTGTACAAATTCCCTGATGGTTTTGACCCTGACATGGCCTATCAGTTGAAGGAAAGAGATCCTCAATCCCTCGCGGAGGCCCAAAGAGTTGCTGTCACAGTAGAAGCTAACCTGATTGCTAAAAGAAACAGAGCAAGGTTGGAAAAGAGAACAGCCTTCAAAGAAGAACCCTCTGCTTTTGATCAAAAGCTGGATGCTATACTCACTGGAATGAAAAGATTGGGTGATCGAGTGGAATCGGTTGAGAGAAAATCATCATGGGAAGCACCACAAAACAACCCTCCCAGGAATCCAAATTTTCGGAAAACTCAAAACCCAGGCATTGGCAAGCCCAGTGCTGACCAAGACATAAGACCCCCTTTCCAAGAAAATTATGCAGAAACTTCCACATCAATTGAACCCAATGAAGATCCCGAGATTAATTTAATGGGTCTGGATGGGGAAAGTCAAGTCTTTTTGACACAAGAAGATCATGAGGATGATGAAATCAAATTGTTCCAAACTAAATCAGGTGAATCCTTTGACTTTAAACAAGGCTATGACACTGCTGTTTATGAAGTCCATAAACAATACAAGCTAAGGAGCAGAACTGTGAATGTAAATCAGCCTGAAAAGATAAAGGATAATCAGCAGCCTAAAACAGGCATAGTCACACAGCCTAATGACAAAACCAATTCACCTACAGAAGGAGTAATTATTGAAGAGATCATTGAACCACTGTCCTTAAAACAGCAGCCTATGGTTACTTCATCCTCTCACCCTAATTTAAATGGTACTCCTCAAGAGATGGGTAAAAAGGACAAGTCCCAAAATCAAGATAAGAATCAACAAGAAGATTTAGTGAACAAGGAAAGGACTATTATCCACAACCCTAAGACCCAATCTGAAAAACCCTTTGACCTAGAAACTGAAATTGGCAAACTAAAGATAGCAATTCCTCTCTCAGAACTAGCCAAGCATGACATCTATAAACTACAGATCAACAAGTCCCTTAAACTCACTGGCAACAAAGATGATGTTAATGTGTTGGATGATACCCCAGAATTACTGTTTGGCCCAGAAGTGGATGGAAAAACAGTAGTCACAGGGTATTACCTTTTTATGTCAGCTTACATATTCATGACAAAATATTACATAATGCAATGTTTGACTCAGGTGCCTCTCACAATCTCATGCCAAAAGCAGTCATGGAGAGATTGAATCTAGATATAACAAGACCATACAAGGACCTGTTTTCCTTTGACTCCAGCCAAGTAAAGTGTTTAGGCCTCATAAAAGATTTATGTGTGTCTCTAGTTCAATACCCAAACAAAACCATTCTAATGGATGTTGTAGTTGCTGATATCCCACCTAAGTATGGGATGTTGTTATCAAGATCTTGGGGAGCTAAACTCCAAGGTTCCCTGCAATTAGACATGTCATATGCCACCATCTCTGTTTTTGGGCAACCAAAAAGACTGTACAGAGAAACACTCATGAAATACATGGTCAGCAGTGAAGAAAAGCCTCAAAACTTTCCCATATATGCTGTCCATTCAGACATAGACTCATACATTCTTTTCAATGACAGCACAACTCCCTCAAAAGGTGAGGTTGAAGCCAAGATACTCATACAGGAGGAAGACTCCAATGAAAGGATTACCACCCATGAAACAACAGTCAATCAAACACTAGATACTGTTGCCGCCCTAGTTGTCAAGAATATCCAATCAAATGATGAGACTGTCCTAAAAGACAAGCCAGATGAAAAACCACAACTTCAACTTGCATTGCCAGCCCATGAACAGATCATTAAATCTCCTTCAGAACAAGATATTCTATGGTTCCTTGAATTTGATGGCTCAGACAACAAATTAGGGGCAGGAGCTGGAGTTTGGGTACACAATAAAGAAAACAGTCATGCAGAAGGCAGAGCCTATAGATTAAACTTCAGATGTACTAATAACATGGCAGAATATGAAGCCCTTCTACTAGGCCTCAAGTTAGTAAAATTCTTACAAGCTGTCAGGGTTTCAATCATGGGTGATTCAGATTTAGTTATCCAACAAGTGAAGGGAAATTTTGTCACCAATGACAAAAGACTAAGGTCTTATAGGTCTGATGTTGCCGAAGTAATAAACTTTTTCTCTGAAATCCAAATCACTAAAATTCCTAGAACCCACAATCTACATGCTCATAGTTTAGCCACATTTGCAAGTACCTGCAAGCTGCCTTTTGAGCCCCGTCATTGTTTTACAGCTGAGGTAAAACACAAACCCTCCATTCCAAACAATGTTAATGATTGGCAAGTATTTGAGGATGACAAGCAAATAAACCATTTTTTAACTCTGCAACAAGAATTTGCAGGATTAAATATTGACACTGATACAGCAAGTCAATCACAAATACTTGATACAGCAAGTCAATCACAAACACTTGAAAGAGCAAGTCCATCACAAATACAGTTTCGAAAGATTATTCACCCAATATCACCTAGAACAGTAAAACAAATGCTAAACCCAACTATTTTCAACAAGGAAAGCATTCAGCAAATTCAATCAATCAGTTGTGAAGAAGTGGCCAATGCTGAAACTGAAATCATAGAGCTGAAAGACAATTTTTTGCCAACAGGCTTAACTCCACTAGAGGACATCTTTGATTCAAATAATATTCCCAGAAAACCAAAAATGCAGCCCTTAAATGCAGCCATTGAAGAATGCAACATTGGTACCATTGACAAACCCAAAATAATAAAATTGTCTGCATCTTTACCTCCTGATCAAAAGCCTAAATACATTGACCTCTTTAAAGAGATCCAGGATGTTTTTGCATGGAGTTATGAGGACCTAAAGTCCTATGACACCTCTGTTATCCAGCATACTATCCCTCTCAAGCCTGATCAAAAACCCTTTAAACAAAAATTAAGGAGGATCAATCCTATGCTTCTCCCAGCAATGGAACAAGAGGTACAGAAAATGTTCAAGGCAGGCATCATAGCACCAATCAGATTCTCTAAGTGGATCTCAAACTTAGTCCCTACAAGAAAGAAAACTGGTGAAATAAGGTTGTGTGTGGATCTAAGAAATCTGAACCAAGTATCCCTCAAAGACAACTATCCCTTACCCAAGATGGATCACATTCTCCAAAGAGTGGTAGGGGCCTCAAGGATCTCATTACTGGATGGATTCTCAGGCTTCAATCAAATCCTGGTGCACCCTGATGACCAAGACAAAACAACATTTACAACCCCATGGGGAACTTTCAAATATGTAAAAATGCCTTTTGGATTGAAAAATGCAGGGGTAACATTTCAAAGAGCAATGGATATTGCTTTTGCTAAGGAGATTCATGACTTTTTAGTTATTTACTTAGATGACCTCACACCTTTTTCAAAATCTGACCAAGAACATTTAAAACACTTAAGGCAGATTTTCCTAACATGCAGGAAATATGGAATTTCCTTGAATCCCAAGAAATCCCTGTTTGGTTTAGAGGAAGGTAAACTCTTGGGCCACATCATTTCTAAAGATGGCATTAGAATTGATCCAGACAGGATACAAGCTATCCTACAAATGCCCCACCCAAGAAATATCAAAGAACTGCAAGGATTCTTGGGAAAAATCAATTTCTTGAGAAGGTTTATCCCCAACTTAGTTGAACTAATCAGATTACTAAATAACATGCTAAAGAAAGATTCAAAAGTGAAATGGACTGTTGAAGCCAATCAAGCCTTTGAAGGCATAAAGCTGGCCCTTACCTAAACCCTGGTCTTGACCAATCCTCAATTTGACAGAGAATTTATCATTTTCTCTTTTGCCTCCCAGCATACTATTGCTGTTGTTTTGTTACAGAAAGATGACCAAGGAAATGAGAAGCCAATTGCTTTCTTTAGCAGAGCTCTTAGAGATGCACCTTTAAAATATCAAATCATGGAAAAGCAAGCTTATGCTTTGGTCAAAGTTATCAAAGACTTTAGGATTTACATCCTTTATTCACATGTTATAGCCTATGTGCCAAGTCCTATTGTCAAAGACATTCTCACCCAAGAAAATTTAGAAGGCAGAAGAGGAAAGTGGATTGCCAACATCTTGGAATTTGATATTGAGATAAAACCTACAAAACTAATAAAAGGGCAAGGTTTGGCCAAACTAATGACAGAAGCAAACTTCCAAGCCTTAGACATCAACCAGCTGGACAGTGAACCGGAGCTGGCGACTCCAAAGATCAATGTAGCCTTTGAACAATCCCCTTGGTACTCTGATATATGTTATGTGTTGCAAAACCTGTGTGCTCCCCCAGGATTGTCCAGAACTAAATGTAGGTTCTTAAAAATGAAAGCTTCTAAATTCTGTGTTATGGATGAAAATTTATTTTGGAAAAACCATGAAGGGATATTGCTGAACTGCCTAATTGAGAATGAAACTGACAATGTCATAAAAGAATTTCATGCAGGTGACTGTGGTGGACACTTGTACTGGAAGTCCACTGTGGATAAAATACTAAGGGCTGGTTACTACTGGCCCACCATGTTCTCTGATGTCAAGAAATTCACCACCTCATGTCATAAATGTCAAGTATTTGAGGGAAAGAGACAGTTACTGCCACTTCCCTTAAGACCTATTGCAACAGAGAGACCTTTTCAACAATGGGGCTTGGATTTCATTGGGGAAATTCATCCCTCATCTTCAGGCCAACATAGATGGATCTTAACAGCCACAGACTACTTCACCAAGTGGATTGAAGCTGCTCCATGCAGACAAGCAAATGATTCAACAATCATTCAGTTTTTGGAGAATAACATATTGGCTAGATTTGGTTGTCCTGATAAAATAATAACAGACAATGCTGCTGCTTTCAGATCCAAGAAAATGGTGAATTTCTGCCATAAATTTCACATTACCTTGGGCCATTCTACTGCATACTATCCCCAAGGAAATGGCCTTGTTGAGTCATCAAATAAAAGCCTGGTAAACATTATAAAGAAAGTACTAGAGGAGAACAAAAAGAACTGGCATAAGAAGCTTGTGAATGCTCTATGGGCAGACAGACTAACAACCAAGAGATCAATTGGGACCAGCCCATATGAGTTGGTTTATGGATTAGAAGCCAAATTTCCTTCATCACTAGGGGTACCTGTTATGAAACTTCTTCAAGAAAGCCAAGCTGAACCAAATGATATGCAAAGAAGAATCAATCAAATCATATGTTTACAGCAAACTAGAGACCAAGTTTTCAGCAGAGTTCAAGTTCTACAAGAGAAATTAAAGAAGGCCTTTGACAGAAGGACAAAGGCAGAAGATTTCAACATTGGTGACAAAGTCCTCAAGTGGGATGCAAGAAGAGAGGATAAGGGAAAACATGGAAAATTTGATTCCCTTTGGAGAGGACCATTTGTTGTCCAAGCTGTACAAGGAAACAACACTTATTTCCTTAAAAGTCTTAATGAAACTGATTTGGATGAAGGCCCTGTGAATGGCAGGATGCTGAAGCACTATTTTGACAACTACCCATAAGTGCAGCATGAGTTCCCATTGTACATATTCAAGTGTATATATTACCTTCTAAAAGGATGTAAAAATGCAGTTTTCCAAGTTTATTAACTATCAGCAAAAGGCAAATAGGTTCAGAGGCCCACCAAGAAGGGAAGCACACAATTTTGGCATTTCAAAGCAGCAAACTTCAAGATTGGCAAGAGCAGTCAAGGGCCAAGGCAATCAGACCTGCTGTTCTTGGTCTTTCAAATGAAAAACCATCCCCATGTGGAGCCACTGTTAGCTACCTATACCAATAGGTTTCATATTTCATGATTGGCAATGAAAAGGTCCAAATATGCTCTGCTTTGATGATGCAAAGATCACATATTTCCAAGAGAATACAATCTGTGCTTATACCTTGATGTGGACTCAATTTTGATGGATGGTCCAACAGCCTAATCTGGATCATGCCATGTTTTAAATTTTCAGTTGTAGAGTAGAGAAAGAAGTATGTCCAAACTGTCTAATCTTGGCAGACAAGTAGTTTAGGTAGAGAAGAAAGGCTCCCAACAGCTTAATCTGGGACCTTGGAAGAAATAAGGGTAGAAGTAGATAGAAAAACAAAAGAAAAAGCCAAAGAAAAGAAAATGCAGATAAGGGTCTGCAAGTCCAAGTGCACTCTCCAAGAAGAAATAAAAAATGCTAGGCAATTAGATGGGTAGGCAGTTGGGGTTGCAGAAATGTCACTCCTTACAAGTGAAGGTATGTTAGCCTTGTTCACAAAGCAAAATCAATTAAGTGAGAAGGTGTTCCTCTCCATCAGGTTGCAACAAGAAAAGAAGCATGTCTAACTTCCCAATATTCCCCTCTCCATTCATTACTAACATCCCCTCATCAGTTGATATTCATGAAAGAATTGGTGGTTTTTGTGGTTCTTAGTCCTATTAGAAGCCACATTTCTTGTCTAAAACTCTTTTCATTTTGATCTACTCCTTAAGCTAAGTTATTTTCAAATAAACTTAGTGTTATTTCCCCTCATCAACTCCTTTCATCCATATTAACCCTAACTCTATTACATAATTCCCCTATGATTCCCTTTCCCCTAGTATTATAACACCATGGTGTATAAACCCCAAGCATTGTATAAATATCCCTCCCCTTGGCATTATAGCCAATAAATCCTCTGTCAGGAATCAAATTGGCATCTGGTCACTTTGATGAACCTAAGTCTAACTCCCTCCCCTCTTCTGAATTCATTTGGCCCCTTAAAACCCTCATTTGCTAAAGAAAACCTTATAGAAGACCTTGTGCTACCTACAACCCGCTTTAATTTACAAAAAAAAAAAACCCACTTTTCTCATTTATCCAAAGTATGGGTGCCGGGATATTTTTATATTAAATGAGCATTGAAAAACCTTTATAAACCCGCCATATCCCAAGAGTTTCCGCCAAGCGCTGATCCCGAAAATAAATATTAAAATAACCTCGCCCCTTGTCATATCCACCGATCATCTCAGCGACCCGTCAACCGTCCGATCGAGCGCTTTTGATCGGACGGCCCCAATCCATATCGGACCGGCCCCGACGTCCGACAGATACCTTCCGATATCTGTCAGAAGGTGACGTCAGGCCTCCGCCACCCGTCATCACCACAGCTCATCGGAGGTACGCCTGACAACTTCCCTTCCGTATCAAAAGCGGTGCGATGAAAAACCGCTAACCGTTTCCAGTTTTTGGTCAATCCGCCCGGCCAGCGTCACTACCACGTCAGTGCCACCCCACCGTCGCGTCAACTCCTTCGTCCGCCCCCGTGCTGGTATGATCGCCACCTCATCATCCCCGTGGACCAATCATAGCTCGCCACATCACCCGATGACGTCATGCTGACGTCATCTGACCTTGACCCCACCGGATGACGTCATGATGACATCATCCAAAAAACGCGCCAATATGCCAAAAATCCATATTTAGGCCAATTTTCGCGTTTTTTCATAACTTTTGCCATGAGAGCTGTTGCTTTCTCTGCATGATTTTACGTCCAAACTTGCACCACCTTTGCTGAAATCAATTCTGAGACCTCCGGCGCGCCATTTCTACAGTCATACGTGACCATTGCTCACTCTTTACCAGGTATTTTCCATTATCAATCCTTCATATGCCTACTTTGTCTGTGAATTCCCTCAAAAGAGCTTAAAACACAAAAAACGTGCAAATTCACCGACAAAATCTTTGTGCCCAGCCCCCATTTACAACTGTGAGCTCGAAAAACACCAGCTGAGCCTTGTTTGCCAACATTTTCATAAAAAATTGTACTATGTTCGCGCAATCGTGAAACAACTTACTCACACTGTACCTACCTGTCAAAAAAGACAGATTGAGACCACACATTGGTCTTATTTTCACTTCAAGTAGTATTTCAATTGCTGCAGTTGTTTCACTCACCCTCTGTTCCATACAATTCACATTTTTCTTTGAAGAAAACTCTTTGTGTTGCTCTGCATTGCAACTCCATCCATAATCTTAGGAGAAATCATGGATACACTAGTAGCTCCAATAGCATTGAACGTTGCTCCATTAAATGCCCCCCAGAGACAATTGGAATGGCAGTCTCTGGCAGACATGGACTATTAGATTTCAGAGGAAATGCTGATGAGGACTAAGTTCCACATACACCTGCTCAATGAATTGAAGGCCAAGCATGAGACTGGAACAGATGTGCTGGGCATATGGGACTCATTCCTTCCTATTTTTAAGCTCCCTCAGGTTAGACAATTCCCTAATTTGATCCATCTTTGTGCTGAAAACTATGACCCCACTCAGAGGGCAGTTCTTGACCCCTCAGGATCAGCTGTGTTTTATGTCACCCCAGAAGCTATCAAGGATATGATCTGCTTCAGGACTGAGAAGAAACTAGTCCCTCTATCACTTGTAGACCTGATAAATCAAGGAGCCAGAATGATAGATGCTCAGGTCACCAAATTAAACCAGTTATACATTGACTCTGACTCTGTGAAGTATCCTCCTATAAATCAAGTATACCTCAACCAGCTGGGCAGAGATCTTGCAGACATGATTAGTCCCATTTTGGGCTACAACTCAATTGAGTTTGTTGATCAAATTGTGCTGGTAATGATGCTCATGTTTGCTCCGGGTAAGTCTCCTATCTGCTATGACTATGCCACCTATATAGCAGACAAAATACATGAGCAACTAATGAACCTGGCAAGAGAAAGAGTGTTCAGGTATACCTCTTACATTTACCACTTGATCTTATATCATCAACATCAGAAGTTCTCTTTTCCAATCAAAAGAGAGGATGCCCAAGGCAATCCAAGATCAATGGTCTATTGGTCCTCTGTTTTCCACTCTAGATTCCAGTCTCCTTATACTTATTTTGAGTTCATAGATCACTTCATCCACCCAGCTATGTCAATGATGATGGGCTCACCTCCTCCAAGGCTCACTGATGAAATGCAAAGGATCCTGCAGTTATCCAAATCTTACAGCATTGGGGACTGGTACTTTTACCAGCACCACACCGTCATCAGGATATATGGGTGTGAATTGCCTCCCTACAGACTACCCAAATATGTGCCTATGAGGTTGTTTGCCCTAGAATACTTCAGGCAGTTTGGCAATGTTGATGTGCTTCACTTTTCAGGCAAAGGCAAGAAAGCACAGTTGAAAGTCAGGAACCAACTTGGCCACTTTGTCTATAACCAGAGGGAGGCAGGTTGGAAAGAAGCAGACAGGATGCTTGAGTCCCTTGGCCTTCAAACCAGTTTCCTCTGGAAACCTTATGACCCTAACCACTTCATCACTTTGAGAAGGCTCAGATATAAGCTATCTGGCTATGATCTTGTAAAAATCCCTCACATTGAAAAACATGCAAACCAAGCAAAATGGAGGAGAGGAACCCTAGAAGAGCCGGTTACACAAGAGGAGCTGAACCAAAGAGCAGTTAGGAATCTTAAAAAGATGGCTGACCTTGAACTTTGTTCACAGGTGTTCTCCCTTCCAAGCACACAAGTGGGAGAAGTTGCATCCTCCTCGACTGCAAATCAGCAAGCACCCAAAGCCACTGAAGATATATCTAGCAGGGGCAAGGAAAAGGAAATGGAGACTGAACAGCCACCTCATCAGAAGGTGCAGCAACAGCAGCAGCAGGTAGAATAGCAACAACAGGAATTACAGCAAGAAGAAGGGCAGCATGACAAAGAGCAGCCCCCACAGCAAGAAGGGGCAGTTGAGGCCCCAATTTTCACAGAACAACAGGCACAAAATACGGTGCCTCCTGGGCAAGAAACATCAGTTGATGCATCAATCCTCCAAACTCCACAAAAGGAGGATACTAGCAGAAAAAGGGACAGAGAGACTCCCTTGACCACATCAGAAAGTCATGGAGAGAAAAGACAGAGATTGAACCCTTTCTCTGATGAGGAAATGCCAACAGGGCAGTCTCTGGGCACGGGCCCACCTAGCAGGGAAGCATCTGCAAGTTCCTTCCAAGAGGAACAGAACCGAACTGTGGGAGGAGAAGTCAGCTCCTCTAGCCAGCAGAGAGAGGGTGAAATGAGTATTAAATAGCAGTTCATAGACATAAAGAAAAGAAATGAGCCCATAAAAATACAGCTCTACAATCATTTTCTGAAGATGGCTCCCACTAACCAGCAAAGATTGATGTCTGCTTTTGATGTTAGTGAAGCCAAAATGATCATGAGTCATTTCTTGCCAGCTGTAGCACAGCCCCAATCTCATGCAGATTATATAAGGACCAATCTTGAGGTCCTTGCCAAAGACATCCACCCAATGGATAAAATTGAGTTGCATAAACAAACAGGTGAGATGGTCTATGCCTCCTTGGCAGACAAAACATTGGACAATTATAGGCTGGAAAATAGCCTTAATAATACAGTTGTCCAACTTGAGTTGGAAAGGGCATCATCACAGGCTAAGGACAACAGAATTAGGTCCTTAGAAGATATAATTATTGAGATTGGGCATGATCCCAAAGATATCAAGGGCATCCAGGAGATATTGAAGTTAAGGGATGCAGACATGGCTGCTTTGAATAAAAAGGTCAAAATACCAGCCACAATTCACCCTCAAACAGATGAGGTTGCCCAGCAGAGGCATGATCAAGAGGCTTCAACCTTGCTTGTGTCTCTATATAAACAGTTAATCCAGACACAAGAAAAGCTGGGAGAATCAGAAGCTGCACAGCAGCATTACAGGCAGCTTTGAAGCAAAGAGAAGAAGGTCAAACCTCCCAGCCTCCTCCTGAAATAATAAACCTTGAGGAGACTGGTCCAACTACTGTTCCTCCTCCTCAACAAACAGAACAGGCAACAACATCCACCTCAGCAGCACCACCAGCAACAGAGCAGGCCCCAAGACTGGACATGCAAAAGCTGAGGAATGAGATCCAGGCCTTGGAAGCACAAATGACAGAATTGAATGAGGCCAAGGAGAAACTAGCCAAGGTCAATGATGTTGGAAATAATACTGAGAGGGGGGGGTGAATCAGTATTATCAGATCAATCATACTTTTTCAATTTCATACTCAGAAACATATACGCTACTTCAATTAAGTGAACCCGCGTGTACACGCTACTGTGTCTAATGAAACTCGCGTATATCCAGAGATCTTATAATTCAGTTAGCTTAATCTTCAGTAAATGCATCAGATCATTATTAAGCATATTAACAGTAAACAGGTGCAGAATAACAGAACAAAACATCACACAAGAGCCACACACATGAACACAAAGATATAAGGTGGAAACCCAATGTGGGTGAAAACCACCTGCTGCAAGTCATCTCAATCTTCTTCTTAATAAGAAAATCCTTTTACAATATTTGTACTGGTGCAGTCTTATACCAGTACGGGAGCTACAACCCCCTTTGCTCTTGTACTAGCCGATCCATTTACTAGTACGCAGGCTGCTACCTGCTACAATGCTCCAAAGATCTCCTTTAGCTTTTGTACTAGCTTAGATACTAGTACGTAGGTGCTTGCCTACAATCTTTTCACCTCCAGGTACCACGTTTCATCAATTTTTAGACTGGATACACTGAAGCACAACACATAATCTGTAAGGCCACTTTTCATCCAATTTTCATACTGGACCCATAACTATCATTGAAGCTCAAAACAATCATCAAACTCTGAATCACTGAAACCCTGTTAACAACAGTCACCAGAACATAGAGCAGACACAGAACTCTGTAATAACCATCAGATCCATCTGCAACTTCAAATATCAAGCTTTACAATGTATACGCTACTTCGATGAATCAAACCCGCGTGTATACGCGCTTTTGCCAAAGACAACCCGCGTACAGATCTAAAAATAATTTCTCATAACTTGCAGCTGTACCAGACATCAGTCATACTCATAACATTTATAGAACAATACATGCGTCAGTATGTAGATCTAGAATAAGCATCATAAAGATAGTTCATTTCAAACCATTTGATCCCGATCTCTCCTTAGATCTAGTTCTCCATCAACTGGTGAGATCTCTCCTTAGCTCAGATCAAGCAATGCATCATCAACCCATAACCCTGCATACTGGATCTAATGCTTCATCAGATATTCAAGACATTTCAGATGCACTTGCCTAATGATTTCCTTCTCCTTATATAGCCTTAGGCCTTGTTCAATACCAAGAGCCAAAACCATAGAAATCCAATACCATCAACTTCAAAACTAGGGATCGACACGCCCGTCGAGACACAATGGTCCGAAACCATAGGCACAACTTCCAAGGACTAACTGCCATGGACCAAAGGTACTTTTCCACATACATGCGCTTTTGCTGAAGCCAACCTGCGTGTACACGCAACTTGGGCTTAACGAACCTGCGTGTATGAACTTTCTCTTCTTCTTATAATCTGATCATCAATTCCTTGCTGCTGACCTTCTGTACTATGATTTGTCATCAGTGAGGTTTGCCATCAAGGACAACACTTATCTCATAATGCCAACAATCTCCCCCTTTGGACTTGATGGCAAAGCTAACTTGTCACACTTAGAATTAGCATCTGATTCCTTTGAGCTGTCCTTCATCAGTCACATCTGATATCTCTTCTGAAGATTCATCATCTGATTCCTTCGTCTGAAGATTCATCCAGTTATACATAAGTGAGATATTCTTCCATCAGTCACATCTGATATCTCTTCTGAAGATTCATCATCTGATTCCTTTGAGCTATCCTCCATCACATGCATTTAGTCACATCTGTAGATTGATCTAGTTATATGTAATTGAGATGTTCTTCTATGAGAGGGTTGCCATCAAGTACAACACATGCATCATAATGCCAACAATCTCCCCCTTTGGACTTGATGGCAACAACACCAAATCACTCTCCCCCTTTGACATCAAGGGCAAAGGGTGGACCAAGATATTCTCTTCCTTTGCTGAATCATTCCACTGTCCATACTCCCCCTGAGTACCTGCTGAAATCTCTGAATAGTCTCCCCCTTTGTATATGCCAAGGTGTACCAATCTGTCCATGCTCCCCCTGAGTACATGCTGAATCTCTGTTCTTGCTGAAGTGTGCTGATCATGCTCTCCCTGACTGTAAGCAAGGTCTACAAAAGATGTTCTTCAAGAAGAACATGACTCTATACATCATAAAGGACCTTCCTATCACTTAGGACTCATACATACATCCATCTCTCAACTAAGTGAGGATATACAAAAATTGACTCATCCACCCAACCAAGTGGGAATACATCAAAATTTTACATATGACAACCAATCACATTGCATCAATCATCCCAGGCATAGTGGGGAAACCAAAATAGGCCGTTACATGACCTTGACACCATGAAAGAGATACCACAAAAAAGATATATGACATAGAGACGAAATAACTAGACCAAGACTTATGAAAGTCACCAGCAGCATCTGATAATCACCATTCAGATCAGCAACCAAGAGATCCTTCTGTTCTCCTTTCGCCTTTGTTCCTCCTGAAATCAACACCAAATGTGAACTAGAACCAAAAGCTTTAAGATAATGCCAACAATGCATCATTGGAAGATTATCTGCTCCCCCTGAACCTGTGCCAGATGATCTCTGTCAGACCTATATCAGACTTTCTGCAACCAACAACTGTCCCTGCTGATTTTCTTCAAATCTCCATATACGCGTCTGTATACATATAAACATGCGTATATACGCAGATATACCTTACGCAACACGCGTACACCATATACGCGACTATCCCCTTGTAAAACGGCGTATGCACGCGGATATCCTTTAAACAACACGCGTACACAAATTTCCATATCAGCAACCTGTAAATGTCCTGTAGAGAATAGGTCATCAACCTATAACAAGGTATGTCTGCATCAATTCATCCCTTTGAACAGAATTCAGAGTCATTCACATTGTATCATGTGTGAAACCACCATAGCCATTTCATCAAGCTCTACATGATCCAAGTAATTAACATATGTAAGGATCAACCTATCATCATATAGATAAGAACTCATCACCATGTCTTCAATAAAGCAACTTTGAGTAGTCATCCATTTATGTATCTTGAGCTCAAGCTCATTTGACAAAACTTCTTGATATCATCAACAGCAATAATCCTTATCCACAAGAGTGCCTGCATCATAACTGTATGATTTTTTTTTATGCATATGACAACAGCAGTATATGAGTGACCCATCATCAAGTGAGGAAGATGTATATTCAAGCTTTGTACTTCTCCTTGTCCTTATGAAGATCACCATGTAAGCACCATATATGCATCATCAAAGAATCATCCATAAATCTGATCTGAACATCAACTATGTAACCCCAAGAATCATATGAGATTTTATCATAGACAACTCACAACCACATCATAGCAAGATATATCATTTAGCCATATAAGAATTATCACCAAGGACTATTAACCATAATGCCAACAATGAATTATTAAAGGCATATGCTCCCCCTCAACCAGTGCCATCTGTTAGATCTGATCATGTATATATCAGCAATAAGCATCAAAACATCATCATCCTCAAGTTAGGATCAAAAGCACTTCTAGACATCATACAAGTAACAAAACATTTCCACACATCCTCAGCAGACTGTAACCAATAGAGCAAATAATAGACTGAATCATATCAGATCCTTTTTCTGATCCTGTCCCCACTGCTTTTCCTCAGACTGACATATACGCGGCTTTGCAGTGGCTAACTCGCGTATATACGCGGCTATACTTCATGAAACTTGCGTATGAGAATTAGTACACTGAAGTTTTACACCTTCAGCTCCCCCTGAGTCTGGTGTGTTTGTGCTGTGCTGTGTCTCAGTACATTGTGCTGACTGTACTTCCTTCTTCCTCCATATCTTTAAGTGTGATGAGGTTTTCTCCTTTTGATGTGATGTCCATCCTTTGTTCCTGCATTCCTTTGCTATATGTCCAAGCTTGTTACATGCATAACATCTTACATGTTTCATATTCCTCCTGTAGCAATCAGCAGCTTTGTGACCATACATATTGCAAGCAAAGCAATATCCATTAAAGTACCTTGATTGAGATGACCTGTCCGCATAATAGTCTTGAACTCTTCTTCTTCTACATTTAGCTGCAACATGTCCAAGATTATGACATACATAACATTCAATATTATTCATAGGAGGAGTAAAAGATTTTCTTTGAGGAGTCTTTTTCTTTGATTGTTGATGGGGTTGACCTTTCATCTCCTTGTTGATCATTTTAGTTTTCTCTTTAGAGTTCCTTGCCTCACCTTGTGAACTAGATTCACCTTCAACAGATTCATGGAAACCAAGACCAGTCTTGATAGCAGGAGACCTTTGACTACTAAGAATATCATCCAAGACTTTAGAACTATCTTGAAATCGTAAAAGCTTATCCTTTTCTTCTATTTTACCTTTCAAGATATTTACCTCAACTTGAAGTTGTTCCTCCTTTTCTAGACATTGCTTCTTCATGTCTTCTCCATCTCTCCTTCCTTCTTCCAACTGATGCCTTAATTTGAGAATCTCCTTTTCTTGTTCTTCATTCAGATCTTGCTGCATTTGACGAACTCGGAAGGCACATTCTAGTTGAGATTTTAGGCTGGTGACTTCGTTTTCTTGTTTTGCAGTAGCTTGGAGTAGATCTGTATTCTGCTTCTTTGATTCTTCAAGATCTCCTTTTAGTGAGAGGATTGTAGCTTCAAGATTTTCATAGTAGCTGGATCTATCTTTGAGTTTCTTGATGGTTGTGTTTTTGTCATTGACTTCATTTCTTAGAGAAGTTGCTTCAACCTGGACCTTTTGATATTTCTCCTTGAATAACTCTCGTTGAGCCTTAGCAGTATCATCCTTTATGTTCAGAAGATCTTCTTGAGTTCTAATTTTGCTTCTTAGTCTTCTAAATTCTGCTTCTATCTCATTTCCTTCTTGTTCACCCATAAGAGCAAGTTCAGTAGTTTCACTATCACTTCCATCTGTCTCACAAGGAAATATGGCTGGAACATCAGAGGATAACACATTCATACCTGATAATGATTCTGAATCTGAAGAGCTTCTTATACCTAATCCCCAATCGACTCTCCCACTGTCATAGATCTTCTGAGATGTCTTCTTCTTCTTATGAGCTTTCTTCTTAAGCTTCTTTCCCATTGTTCCACGGATCTCCTTCAAGCGATCAAGCTTCTACCAAAGGACCTGCTCTGATACCAATTGTTGGAAATAATACTGAGAGGGGGGGGTGAATCAGTATTATCAGATCAATCATACTTTTTCAATTTCATACTCAGAAACATATACGCTACTTCAATTAAGTGAACCTGCGTGTACACGCTACTGTGTCTAATGAAACTCGCGTATATCCAGAGATCTTATAATTCAGTTAGCTTAATCTTCAGTAAATGCATCAGATCATTATTAAGCATATTAACAGTAAACAGGTGCAGAATAACAGAACAAAACATCACACAAGAGCCACACACATGAACACAAAGATATAAGGTGGAAACCCAATGTGGGTGAAAACCACCTGCTGCAAGTCATCTCAATCTTCTTCTTAATAAGAAAATCCTTTTACAATATTTGTACTGGTGCAGTCTTATACCAGTACGGGAGCTACAACCCCCTTTGCTCTTGTACTAGCCGATCCATTTACTAGTACGCAGGCTGCTACCTGCTACAATGCTCCAAAGATCTCCTTTAGCTTTTGTACTAGCTTAGATACTAGTACGTAGGTGCTTGCCTACAATCTTCTCACCTCCAAGTACCACGTTTCATCAATTTTCAGACTGGATACACTGAAGCACAACACATAATCTGTAAGGCCACTTTTCATCCAATTTTCATACTGGACCCATAACTATCATTGAAGCTCAAAAAAATCATCAAACTCTGAATCACTGAAACCCTGTTAACAATAGTCACCAGAACACAGAGCAGACACAGAACTCTGTAATAACCATCAGATCCATCTGCAACTTCAAATATCAAGCTTTACAATGTATACGCTACTTCGATGAATCAAACCCGCGTGTATACGCACTTTTGCCAAAGACAACCCGCGTACAGATCTAAAAATAATTTCTCATAACTTGCAGCTGTACCAGACATCAGTCATACTCATAACATTTATAGAACAATACATGCGTCAGTATGTAGATCTAGAATAAGCATCATAAAGATAGTTCATTTCAAACCATTTGATCCCGATCTCTCCTTAGATCTAGTTCTCCATCAACCGGTGAGATCTCTCCTTAGCTCAGATCAAGCAATGCATCATCAACCCATAACCCTGCATACTGGATCTAATGCTTCATCAGATATTCAAGACATTTCAGATGCACTTGCCTAATGATTTCCTTCTCCTTATATAGCCTTAGGCCTTGTTCAATACCAAGAGCCAAAACCATAGAAATCCAATACCATCAACTTCAAAACTAGGGATCGACACGCCCGTCGAGACACAATGGTCCGAAACCATAGGCACAACTTCCAAGGACTAACCGCCATGGACCAAAGGTACTTTTCCACATACACGCGCTTTTGCTGAAGCCAACCTGCGTGTACACGCGACTTGGGCTTAACGAACCTGCGTGTATGAACTTTCTCTTCTTCTTATAATCTGATCATCAATTCCTTGCTGCTGACCTTCTGTACTATAATTTGTCATCAGTGAGGTTTGCCATCAAGGACAACACTTATCTCATAATGCCAACAAATGAAAGATATGACAAATCCAAACAGTCTGTGGCAGAAAAGGGCAGGGAGATAAAAGCCCTCAAAGACAGAATCAAAGAGCTAGAAAATGAGCTCAAATTAGATAAGGTGGTGGCTGAGCTTAAAATAGTGTTGTGGGCTAACATTGGCCAATCTATTAATGAGCAATGGCAATATATTGAAACAATTCATGAGCAGTTAGACCTCATTCCAAAAGCACAGACTGAAATTCAGAGATCAAGAGCTGCTCTAAGCAATATGCCTGAAATTGCCACCAGGATGATTAATGTGCTTAACAATAGAACAAGTACTCAGTTGGCTGTCATGGGAATTTCAAACAGAACTGAGCACATTCAGTTAATCAAGAGGGTTCTCACATTGAGAAACTTAGTGCAGACATTGGAGAGAAGAACCCAGGACATGCAGACTGAGGTGAACAGGTTTATGGAGAAATTTCAGGTGTTAGAAAACAGAGGGCTCCCTAGCTTACTGAACAGCGCAGGGAAATTGTTCACACATGACTAGTATGCCAAAAGGGTTAATACATTTGCCACTAGTCAGATCAACGAGAAGCCCAGCACCTTAGAGGAAACAGGGCCAGCCACAGGACAGACTCTCTACAATAGGGTAGAAAGTTTATTTTTTATAATGAATGAAATCAAACACCTGTTTGAGGTGCCTCCCAATTTTTACAAATATACAGAGGCAGAGGAGACTATGGATGCAATTCTCAGGCATCAACTATCTACACTAGAATGGTGGACCAAGGCCATACAGACGATTTTATAAACAGGATGCCATTCAACAAATTTTGTTCATGGAAAATGCAAACTGTCATACACAGGACAATTAAAAGAATCAGCATACATTAAAGATAAAGGTTGAGCCAACTCAGCAGAAATTTCGGCCAACGAAGCAAGGTAGGAAGCTACAGGTGTCCAGGCCGAGAAGCTACAGCAGAGCAGCTCCAAAAGCGCATTTCTCAGCATTAATGCAGATCACTCCAACCGACTCAGTGGCCTCCAAAGGCCAAAATATCTTCTGACAAGCATAAAGATGCATTTACTTTGTATTCAATGATGTAATAACTTTCTGATCTAAATATCTTGAAAAGTTGGTGAAGATATTCATTTCTGAGATAACTTAGCACTCAGATATTTTGTAACGACCGATTGTATATATTTGCCCCTCGCACAAGCTTGCAGGGGTTGTTGTTGATTTCTCTTGAAGAATTTCTTAAGCTGTAATCCTTTCAGAGTTTAATAAAGAAAGTGATGGAATTTCTCAAAGTTCTGAAGTGTTGAATGCGTTCTGGTGTCTGTTGAAAACTGCAGGATTCCTGTGTACTTCACAATACAATAAGTTTCTGTAACTCTCTTTGTTATGTGCTTTAATATTTTACAATCCATATATGTTTCTAATTTCTAAGTGTTTAGCAACAAAGAAAAAGAATAACCTTCAGGACTTATTCATGCAATACCCTGAGTTCAATCTGTGTTGTTAATGAATGTTTTCTTCAGCTATAACCTTGATAAGTGTAATTCTTAATTGCTGCACTTTCAGAATATATCTTTCACATTGATCTTTGTTTCAGGAATTCAAGTTCGCTCCTGTGCAACATGTTTCACTTTCACATCACCAGCTTAATAGAGAATTCTTAATTTCTTTCTGTTGGCTGACCATGCCTCACCACTTAAGTTTAAATTTGTTTGTTTGAAATACACAATAGGCCCTGCAGTCTGAACATCATCACTCCAGCATTTCAAAGCATTTCACAGCTCTAGACTCCATTACCCAATGTTATACTACTCTCTGAACACTACATCTTAAGCCCTGAAAGAAGTCCTTCAACCAAAACATAAACCAAAACCTGAGAAAAATAGCTAGCCTAAAACACCATCAAAACAGAGACAAATCATAAAGAGAGAGCCCTCTCTGATTACAGTTTGGCTAGGAACTGTGATCCAAAGATTGGTTAGTGGTTACCCCGGCCGTATTCCCTTGGGAGTCATAGGGAACAACCTGGGTGTTAACATCATGTTCAAGAGCGACCTGCTGCCATAAAGTGGTTTACCCCTTTTTCCATTTTCCCCAGTCGTTGTTGACCAGTACCTCTTTATTTTTATCAAGCTTGAGGAGGATAACATATGCTTGTTGTATAATTCCACCCTTCGGGTGAATCCATTGATATGTGATATTTTAACAAGCTTAGCAAAGGTGAAACTTGGTCGTTTCATGATGGACAAGTTTGTTGCTATTTGATGTTTCAACGAATCTAATGACAATGATAACTCAGTCCTTTTCATGTTTAGAGAGTTTGAAAAGGGACAAAAAGAAAACTCCACAAGTTCTTTTTCGTATATTTATCTCTCAAGTCTAAAAAAGCGTAAAACAATACAAGAGAGAACCTATTGACCATGTTCAGTCAACGTATTCCTTTTTCGTAAATAATCTATCTCAGCCCGAAAAAGGGTTAAACTTATACTAAGTAGATGTCGTTTCCAATCCATTAATGAGCTAAAAAGGAAAAGCGCTCGGCAATCTTTTCATATTTCGAGAGTCTGAAAAGAGCTTAAAGAGGACTCCAATTTGAGGAACGAGTGGTGTCTAGGATAGCAACTGGTTTCGGTGATGTTGGAACTTCTCAAAACATGTTGATGTATGTGAAGGGGTTGGCTAATAAGACCACTCATTGCAACTGTTCCTCAAAAAGGGTAAAACAACCAAGTGCAAGTGTATGATCAGCCAAGCAGATAGTGACAATGGAAGGAAAGAACCAAGGCTCATCTAATGGAGTAGGCTGATAAAATGGCAATCACAAGGGTTAAAATGAAAATGGGTTCATTTTTACACAAGCTTGAACCATAGGGAGCTATGCTTGGATTTAGTTTCATGTTTACATAAGCTTGAAATGAAAAGCTATGCTTGGATTTGGTTTCATTTTTACACGAGCTTGAACCATGAAAAAACTATGCTTGAAATTGGTTTACATGCCCCCAGCATGATGACTCGATTCTAGGTGCATGCCCCCCAAGCTTCATTACATTCACCTAAGTAGACTACTCGTGGCTATGAGGTGGATGGAATGAAGGTTCATATACTAGATCAAGTGAAAGACTCGACTGGGATTTTACATGATCTAATCAAAGACTCGAAATGGAACTTTTCTCCAGGGGACCTTGTTTCGTTTTTTAATGAGCTTGACACAAGACAAGGAAATCTGCTCAGATTCCTTGTTTCATTTTTTAATGAGCTTGATACAAGACAAGGAACTATGCTCATGGGACCTATTTCATTTTTTAGTGAGATTGACACAGTAAAATAACTATCCTCATATTCCTTATTTCATTTTTTAATGAGGTTGACACAAGACTAGGAACTATACTCATCTTCCTTGTTTCATTTTTTAATGAGCTTGACACAAGACAAGGAACTATGCTCGTCTTCCTTGTTTCATTTTTTAACGAGGTTGACATAAGACAAAGAACTATCCTCATATTCCTTGTTCACGACCCATTAGAGGTCATGACTTCCAAGAGGTTCTCATCAGATGGGAGAACAATGCTCTGGAAGGGATACGTAGCAAGGAATCCATTAGAGAGATCTAGTTCCAATTCCCCCAGTACATTTTGCACAACATCATGGAATTGATCGTCAATTGATGTAGGCATGGAACGGGTTGCCACATAAATGACCTGTGGCAGAGAAGATACCATTGGTACAAAAGGAGCATTTAGGGAAGATGGTTGACTAGAATCCATATTTGGACCGGGAAATGAAAGCTGGTCAATGGTGACAATTATGTCTTCATGCGAGAAACACATCACTCAAAAGAGTGTTGAAACAATAGCTCCCATGTCATAAACATAGTCGCACCCAAGAAGTAAATTGTAATCTAAAGGGCCTGGGACTACCATCACATTGAGATAAACAGCTTGTCCTCCCAAATTAATAGGCAACTAAGGAAGGATCCCTAATGGTTGACTAGTCCTCTATTAAAAGCCAACAGATTCTAGGTAACAGGCACAAGTGGCGGAGAACCGAGCGCTTGCCAAGCAGTGGAGGAAAGGATACTCACATATGGACCTTCATCTATGATAGCGCCAGGTACAATCATATTACAAACCTGTACTATGATTTGGAAAGGCACATAAGAATGAAGATGACATCTTTCCAGTCGATTCCAATCAAAGGAAGTGACCAGACTACTTGGGGGGGCTACCATAGAAACGAGAGAATTATCCCCTTGAGTTACAAGAATGGGAGGATTTTCCTCCTGTCTTGATGGAACAAGAGGGTTGCTTCCAAGCTCATTGGAATCTCAAGAAATGAAAAGAACCTGAGTGGTATCATACTCACTCTCTACGGGAAAGCTACGATTAACTAAAGGTGAAATCGGGTCAACTGTTTCCTCAACCTGTGATTAGTCAGGTACAGAGTCATGGGATTCACATTTAGAGGGAGTGGGTTTGACTGACAGTTGATTTGGGTCAGTCACTTCATCAATTAGTGAAGGATTAAGGGAGATTCTCCTGTAACCAGATGGAATTCGCTGCAAAGAAGTAGGACAATTATCCAATACTTTTTTGGCTTCATCCAGATAGGGACAAAGATGAATGGGGTGATTCCCTTCACATAACCTACAAGGAAACTTAACTTTACCCTTCTTTCCATGAACTTACTACCACTAGTTGATGGTGTGTCACCAGCATGATCTCTAGAATTTGATGGCATAGGATGATGTGAACAACAAGACCATTCTTCTAAGATCTGAGGAATACCAAGACAATTTCGAAGAAGATGGTCTCCCGTGCAAAGTTTGCATGGATATCGAACTTTGTGAGGCTTATGGGATGGTTTCTCATCAGAAGTTGCATTTGAAGCAATGGTTTCTTGGTTTCCCCCCTGTTGAATTGGCTTCTTCTTCTTCTTCCCTTTCTTCTTCTTCTTAGCCAATGTTTCTAGTATCAATACTTTCACTAGGCGAAGAGGAAGAAGGGGAGGAAGAAACAACCGATGAAGAAGGCAAAGGGTCAACTTTGGGATCAACTAGAGGTTGATTTTGTCTAGTTGGAGTACTCGATTATGGAGAAATCATGACATTTTTAACCAAGGAGGTTCAAAACAACCATATTGGCAAGCCAATGGTAAATCCCGGAAGGGATAATGTAGCCATATAAGTAGCACCAATATTTCCAAAAGGAGGAAAAGGACTAGGATTCCCATCAAAAGGAATTCCTTGATCGGTGGACTCCAGATTTGTCACCATATGTCTCAACCTAAGATCAACTAAGGATTGAGTGTGAAGGATGTTATCCGTGGTAAATTAAGTTTATTTTAATCAAAATAACATAACAAAACAAAAGATGGATGATCTAGGGAAAAGGATTACCAAGAAACTGTGAACTGCATAATACCTCCTGCAAACCGAGAAGTACGAGCAGGCAATCTCCCCGAATGTTGTGTTCATTGTATCACAGTGTACAAGGAGACTGACTTGATTACCGAAGGATAGATAGAAACCTAGTGTTTTCCTCCCATATATACCCAAAAGTATGTGGAGGCCTAATCCATATTAGCGATGTCTAATGCAAAACCGCACAGTGAGAGCATTCCCATATACTTTACATACTGTAACACTGCCCTATATCCCAAAGGTACATGGATGAGCTACAATATACTCACGTTCATGGAATGAGGTATCACACTTGGAATGTATCACAGACAAGTTAGCAACAGTTGCTATGTTTTACGACACCGAAACATGTCTCTAGCCTAGAACCTCTAAATGTTTTGTGTTAGGTGACAATGCTCCATTAGGTTAATTGATGTTAATTTTAAGTTGATATTGATTAAGAATTTTCCTTTCAAGGTTCACCACGTGATGTATTTTCAATTCCTAGAATGCAACTAATATGATAAGCATCCTTTCATTCAATTTTGACAATGAAAAACCTTAGCTAATAGGGATAGAGCAATCAGATTTCTTTCAATCAAAGAGCAAAGAGCACAATCTAATGCAATTTCCCTAAACTATTCCTATGAGCACACACAAACTCTTTCAATGCACAATGCAAGTTTTTCTTTTCAATTCCCTTAATGTTGTGATGAACAAAAGGAAACTAATGCACATACAATCAATCAATCTTTTTGCAAGAACGAAGACTTTACAACAGTTCTGTTTCGAAAGAAAATAAGACTTTTACGACACTTTATTTTGAACAAATATTGATTGACTATAAACTAACTTTGACAATGAATTGATAGTGATAAAGAAATCATTTAAGAAACACTAAACAATCAAGAGAAAGTAGGGCTACAAAAGGAAACACAAATTGATTTCAAAGACACACACATCATTGACCTTTCAACAAGCAGAAACAAAAGGAAATTTGGAAAAAAAATCAACTCAAAGGAGGGATTTTTGTCCTAAGGAGGATCAGTGCAGCCTTGAATGGGAGACAGTGTGCTTTAGAGCATTGTCCTCAAGCCAAGGGTGCTCTGCAGCACTATGTCTCTAGACCAAGCCTGCGCTGGTGCCAGAGAAGCCATCCTAGGTGCTTACAAGCACAATTTTCACCAAAAAAACACTTCAAAAGGCTAAAAGAGGATCAATGGAAGCAAGTAAGGTCTACCAGAGTGTACTAAGATGAAGGTAAAATACCCAGAACAATGATTGTTCCCCAGTGGATTCGCCAATTTGTTATGAGGAATTTGGTATCTACGGTTAAATACTAATTCCCTAGGTAGGTAGCTATACCTAGAAAAACATATTTAAAGCGCTTATCTTTTTTCTATAAACGATAAATAAGACAAAGAAATCAAAGGACCTACTTGTTCTTTCTCTTTCCTTTTGTCTCCTTTCTTTGACTCCCATCGCTCCTTCTCGAACTTAAATCGCTCCAAAAGTACCTACAAGCATAAACAAAAGATAGATAACCAATCAAAGCACAAGATCTATCGAATACAAGTAAATGGAATCAGATACATTCACACATATAAACATCATATATCAAGATAAGCATATGGAAAAAGGTGTAAACAGTTTTATTAAGTAGAAGGAAGAATTACAACCATGAAGTTTGATCCATTGTCACTCTTCCAACTTGGGTTCCAACCAACATCACATCAATAGCACAGCACTTTGGCAGCATAGCACTACTCACTTACAATTTTAATTCTCACTTCAACAGTATCTCCTTACAAATTCTCAAATTCCAGCCCCTAATCACTTAGATGAGTGCTCAATTTATAGGTAGATGGAGGAGGTTTTGTCATAAATGAGGGTTTTGAATGGCCTTCCATACTTAGAGTTAGTTTCCATGGAGGAATGGATTAGAGGGTAGGAGGTTACTTAACTCATTCCTCATCCATTTTCGAGCTCATAGGAGGTGATAAGTGTGGGAATCTTCTAGATGACTCTAGAGGATAAGAATATTCCCAGAACCCTATGTGAATTTCACTCAATCTCACCCAGTGCAGGTCAAAGTGGGCCTAGGTGCTCTGCAAAGCACCCTGACATGGGCCTACCTGCACTGAAGCACACTTACCCTTGTCCAAGGCTATGTTGGTCCCTCAAGGAGGCAATTCTAGAGGGTTTCAAGTCAAGAACTCTCAAGGAAGGAGGCATTCAAAAGGGTGACTTGTCTAGGGCATGTAGCAACTAAATTAGGATTTGATGAGCCCTAATGGTCTTGATATGAATGATGGGAGTGATCTTCCCAAATGGATCTGTAACACCCTCCGACAATTCCAACTAATGATGCGGCCTTTCCAACTTTGCATGTGACAATTGTCTCCCTCTCCCGGCGGTTAAGTCTATTATTTGTTGCGGTGAAGGCTAACTACGGTCACCTGCGCAATGTCTACATATTGCAGTCCCACTGCAGTCTTCTCCACGTGATTAAGGTTTAGGTGCATGATTTGTATTGCATAGTTTTATATAATAAAATCTAAGAGTGGGTTTGTAGCAATGGTTTTAGTGCATAGGTTTATGCATTAGGTTCTAGCATTAGGGTTTTACACCATAGCTTTAGTGTTAGGTTTAGGCTTATTACATTGTGTTAGGTCCCCATTTAGGGTTGTCACCTTATTAAGAAAATAAGCCATTTACAACAAATTGTCACATTGTGACATCAACCAAAACCATAATAGAAACACCATGAAGACTTAAACCAACACCAGAGACTGACAAACACTGGTGATGTTGATGAAGTTGAAGATGACCTGAACTCTCCTGATACACTAGACTAACAAGATCCTCCTGGATCAATCCTATCCACTTGAAATCTTTTGTACCACAAAAGTTTGATTTAAGCAGATATCAGGTGAGGGTACAGTTCCCTCACTCTTCCGATCTCCATCCACCTTGCTTTGCTCGAATTCAAGCCCTTGAGTCCCACTTGAAGATATTCAACATCTCCACGCCTTGAATATTGGATCTTCCTATCCAAGATGGTATCTTACTACAACTCATTCATATACTAAGGTGTCAAATCATCAATGGTCAAAATCTGTGTATCTTCCTCGGGATCCATGATCATCAGTGGTTCATACAACTTCAGATTTTCCACATTTACAAATGAGTAAATTGTTACAGGGAAAAGTGTCTACACAGAACTGCTTATCCCACTAAGGTGTGGTAGCTAACTTAGAAACAAACAAAGTAAAGCTAATTTTGTTTTTCCTTTATGAAATATAGATGAGAGAAGAACAAATAAGACCAACCTCTGTCTTGCGCTTATCTCCTAGTTCGATTCCTCTCTCTCTTGATAGTCCTTCGCTACTTGCTCCCTTGTACACCAAGCTTCACAGAGTACGTGTAGGATCACAGTAGCATAACACTATACAAGAACATCGATCTATAATCATAAACAATCTAGGATCATATGTAAATTGACCATACAAATGCATAAAACGTAAATGACACAAGAGTATGGAGGAAAACTTGAATAGCTTTTATTGATAATCAAGAAAGAGCCAAGGGAGTTACAACTAGTTGTTCTGACCCAGCATCATACTCTCAGCAAGTAAGCCCTTCTTCACCTCATACAAAGCTTAGATCACCCAACACTATGATGTTGTCTAAAGAAACCAACAGCAATTCCTTACAAGATGCAAAATTCCAACCCTCAACCTCCTGATCTCTGGGATGAGAGATCTATATATAGATATTTGCAGAGGTGTGAGTCAGCTCTAGGTTTTTGATTAGTGTCTTCTCTCTAATAGTTCTTGCTTCCACTTGGAGATCTCATTGATATCTTACTCATCCTTGGGCGAATCTGAGAGGCAAGTGTCACAGGAGAAGTTTCTGGAAGATTCCATGATCATCCACCTCGCAAACTGTCTCCGCCACTTGTATTTTCTCGTCCATCGCACCCCATAGAAGGGATTTTTGAAATGCAACACACTTCCCGTGTGTACAAGGTGAGATGAATCGCACCCTGGCCATGGAGTAAGTGAAATGATCCAGTTTTGAGCACTTCTGAGTAGTTTTTCATGGAGAACTTCTGGGAGAAGTTGTAATCAGTTGACCTTGTCCTTTTAGAGGTTGGAACAACACCTTTAATGACTTAGGAGCCCTTGGTTTATGGACATTTATGCTTGGGGTTGCAGTGCCCAAAAATGTCTATAACAGTTGCCCCCTAAAGCAAGAGGTCGTTAATATTTTTGATGTCAGGTGAAATGATTTATCATGAGGATCCAAAGTTCTTTCAAGCTGGAAGGAGACCAATAATAAGATACAATACAATACATTATCTTCATAATATTTTCATGATCTAGTTGAGGCGGACATTCCCATGTTCAGCTTTATAAATTCATTTTCATGTACATAGGACAGGCAATCGTCTGAGTGTAGACTGATGATTCTGGTAGAGCCATCATCCCTTTGATTGGATGATTATTCGTGCAGCAATTATGTACATTTGATGTCCATGAATATATATCGCAACCCAGATGGATGAAACTAGATCCAGAGTCTTCAATCTCGTTCGATCTTCACTCGAAGTACAAGTCTATATGTGAGAGATGTTCTGGAGTCGAACATGGAAAGACATCGCCTGATTACCAGCCAATGATGTAAGCTATTAACAGGTGTGAGAGGAATCACCAATAATGATAATGACCCTCAAGGTACTGCAGTACAATTCACGTGGTGTGAATAAAGGACTTGGCGTCGAACACCATGCAAAATCTTTCGGTCGAAGGCCATTGATGTAAACCTGTCACCGGAAGTGAGAAACTTGCCATTGAGGCATGCAAGCTTCAAAGTACTAAGCGGGGTGTTCCTAGATCGACTTCTTGGATAATGAGCTGATGTCGACAAGAAGCGATCCGTCACAGGAGGGCCTTAATGAATCCCACATCAATGACACGAAACGGAGCAAATGATTTTAATGGAGGTGAAAACAATCTGATGACATATGGTTCAGGGTGGCGGTCATGAAAGAATGGAGTGTAAATGTATTGTAGCAGGTGAGACACAGGTGAATTCTCTGAATGACTTCTCTTGAACATATTGGCGACACTGACGTGATGGATTGGTAGCATTAACCCCAAATGTGGATGGTGTGATGGGACCATGGCGATGTGACCGGTGAATGAAACAACCCAACCCGACTTAGATGTGGAGTGAAAGTGTCATGTTCAAGAGCGACTTGCTACCAACAAAGTTTCTTCAAGTTTTCTTCCCAATTTTTCCCCAGTCATTGCTGACCAGTACCTCTTTATTTTTGTCAAGATTGAGGAGGATAACATATTCTTGTTCTATAATTTTCCCTTCGAGCAAACCCATCGCTATGTTTTAACGAGCCTAGCGATAGTGAAACTCGTTCTTGTCTGCTATGGACAAGTTTGTCGCTATTAAGTTTTAACGAGTTTAACGACAAAGATAACTCGGTCCTTTTCAATTTTAGAGAGTCTGAAAAGGGATGTAAAGGAAACTCCAAAATTCCTTTTTCGTCATCTAATCCCTTAAGTCCGAAAAAGTATAAAACAATACAGAAGGGATGAATTTTCGATACTTTTAACGAGCCGAACAAAACAAGCGCTCGATCTTTTTGTGTAATAATCCCTCAGGTCAAAAAAAGATTAAAATCTAAAGGAGGGATAGCACTTCCAGTCCCTTTAACGAGCTGGAGAGGCCAATGGCTCGGCAATCTTTTCATATTTTACGAGTCAATTGAAAAGAGCTTAAAGGAGACTCGTCTTTTGAGGAACGAGTGATGAAAATGGGTAGCAGCTAATTCCAGGTAAGGTTTGGAATTTTCCAATCACAGCAGTGTTACAAGGATGGCTAGTGGGATCACTCTTCGCAGTTGTTCCTCAAAAGGGGTAAACAATCAAATGCATGTGAATGATCGGCCAATACAGAGTGGAGGTGATGATGAGAACACGACCAAGGCTTTAAAGGCTGAAGTACTACATTCACGATGGTTATTTACCAGGAAATAGTTCATTTTTTAATGAGCTTAAACGCGGGGAGAAAAAATTTCTCATGACTTATGTTTATTTTTTAACGAGCTTGAACTATGTGCTAAAACTGCTCGATTAATCCAATCGTATAATAAGAATGTCCCATTTAAAAACGACAATTTTTAGAGTTTTTCCCCACATCCTTTCTTTATGCAAGTTAGGAAATGACCAATCCTACGAGTTTAAAGGGTTAGAGGACCTACAAATTTAAAAAATAAATAGTCGCTCTTCGCTTGCACACCAAAAGGTTTGCATGCCCCTAGGTATAAAACAGAGTTTCAAGGTCACCTTTCAAATCTCCAACAAAACATTTGTTTTATCAGGAAAGGTCTACCTCTTTCAGGTTACCAAAGATTGTTCTATTCACAGCACAAACAAAACACTTCTTCGGCGATGTCTACCGAAATAGACAAAGGTGAGACAATCCACTCACATAACTTTGACGAGAGAATCTTATTCCAGTCTAACCCCCTCTTCCAATCACGGATAGGAGTACAATCCAGTCATATATCTCTCGCGGAAACTGTGGGTGCATGCCCCGTGGGTTTCAGTCATGTCCCCCGAATCACTCGCGCTCATCAGGTGGACGGACTGGAGATTGATGAGACATTCCTTGTGTGAAAAGACCATTCAGGGATGGCATATGACTATTTTCTCTATGTGATCCGGGAAATGAAAGCTGGTCTACGAGCTTGACCATTCTTCCTTCGTGCGGAAAACACATTACTCTAAAGAGTGATGAGACAATGGCTCCCACGCAATAAATATAGTCTCATCCAAGGAGTAGATTATAATCCAAGGGTCCTTGAACTAGCATTACGTTCATGTGAACGGTTTTCCCTCTCAATGTTATGGGCACATTGGGAAGGATCCCTAACGGTCGACTAGTTCCTTTGTCAAAGCCTGTTAGATTTCTCATCTTAGGCAAAAGCGATGGTGAACCAAGTGCTTTACAAGCAGTCGAGGAAAGGATACTCACAGAAGCCCCTTCATCTATGATGGTACCAGCCATAACCATTCTATATATTTGAGAAATAATTCGGAACGGTACACTAGCCGGTAAACGGGGTCTGCCTAGTTGATTCTAGTTGAAAGAAACAACTAGGTTGCTTGGAGGTGGGACCGAATAGACGGTCGGGTACGACTTTGACAAACTTCCTTCCTGCGGTAAAGGAATGGGTAAATTTCCCCCATGTTCATCAGAGTCTGTGCTTACGAAAAGAATTTGGACGGTGTCACCCTTATTCTCTTCTGTGACTGTATCATCTAAAGATGGAACCTCTGAAGGCAAGATCGGGTCAATTGCCGCCTCGACCTTTTGACTTTCGTCTGGTATGGGTTCAAATGGTTTTTCTTCAATGATAGATGCTTCGGCTGACCACCTGGGCAGGTCAGCCAGATTTTCAACTAGTGATAGACTTGGCAAGAGCTTTTTATATCCAGGAGGAAGTCGTAATGGTAAAATCGGACGATCGTCCAAAACTCTTTTAGCCTCATCTAAGAAGGGACAATGGTGGATGGCATGATCGCGTTCGCATAGTTTACAATGAAATCTATATTTTCCTTTTTGTCCTGGGGCTTCACTTTCACTAGTCGACGGTGTGTTTTCAACATGATCATCAGAGGTTGACGACACCGGGTTGTGCAAACAAGGAGAACAGTCCCTTAAGATCCGAGGGATACAGGGACAATCTCGATGATAGTGGCCTCCTTTGCAAATGACACATGGTGATTTAGGCCTGGTCGGTGCAGTGTGTGGATTTTCGCTAGATGATGTTTGGTTGCCCCCTTTTGCTTTTGGATCCTTCTTCTTCTCTTTCTTCTTCTTTTCCTTCTTCTTCTCAGGTACTTGACTTTTGGCTTTACCAGCCCCATCAAGTGAAGAGGAAGGAGGAGAGGAAGAATTGGAGGAAGTAGAAGGTTGGTGGGTAACTCTGGAATCGTCTAGTTGCTGACTCGATTGTTCAGGAATTGCGGTGTTCTGAACGACAGAGGTTGAGAAGAGCCATACGGGCAAGCCAATTGTCAATCCTGGAAGCGACAATGTGGCCATATGGGGTGCACCAACATCTCCCCAAGAGGAGAAAGGACTAATATTTCCTCCAAGGGGAATTCCTTGGTTGGTGGATTCCATTTTCTCAACCTAATATCAACGTAGGAAAGGGTGATGATTATTCCGTTTAAAATAAATTTTAGACGCTTTGACACAACTTGTTTTTTCAATTTTTAAGAGTCGAGAAAAAACAAAAGATGACTCTAGTCGCCTTCGATTTTTAATGAGCCTGAAGTGACAAGTGCTCAAATGGACCTTTTCCGTTAAGGAGTCTGAAAAGGAACGAAAGAGACTGCTCTGGAAATCTAGGTAGAGGGATTACCAAACCAATCGCAAAACTGTAGAATACTTTTTACATATTCCCGAATGTTGTGTTCAGTGCATTACAATCGATAGGGCGGCAGACACGGCTTCCTATGGATAAAGGATTAAGCCTATTGTGGTCTCCCAAAATATACTCGAAGGTACGTGGGAGCACAAGAAATTTGCCTTTCAGGTTCACCGCGAGATGTAGATGTACAATTCCTAAAATGCAATCTAAGATGATAAACAGTCTTTTATCTTCTTTGTGCAATGAAAATCCTAGCTACTAAGGAAAGAGAGACAGTATTCTTTCACAAAGAGCAAAGAGCACACACTAAATGCACTGTCCTAAATCAAACCAATCAAACAGTCTAAATGCAAATGCACATGCATGTATTTGTTTTTGGCTTTCTTAGTATGTGAATGGTAAAAAGAAAGCTAATGCGCAAATCTGAATTACTTTTCAAGCAAAAATTACTAACAAGTTTCTTTTCAAAATCAAGATGGAGACAATCACAACACTTTACGATTTGGAAATGAATACTTGCTTTCGACACTAGAAAAACTACAAATTCAGACCAAATACAATAGTAACCGGGTAATTGACTATCAATAGCAACCAAACTCTTTCCTATGACTGAAAACGACACTTTCGACACTTTCAAATCAAGGGACGACAGTACAATTACGTTACTTTTTGCAAATGAGAACTGAAAATGACTCAACAAATACACAAAAACATTTACAGTTCTTCTGCACAATGGAGGTGGAATAACAACAAGGAAAAGGGGTTTCAAATAGAGATATACTAATTACAGGCAGCGAAATTCATCACAGAAACCAAAACAAAATAATGACTAGTCTGATCAGTACACCTGTAACACAGTGAACTTGAAATGCAGCGCACCTACTACACTCGGGAAGTGCGCTGAATTTCAGATTCGCAGAACAGAACCTGTGCTGGGCCTGAGACGAGACTTTGCTTGGGTTCCGGGTCACAGTTTGCAGTTTAGTTCATGGGTTTTGGCTGAGCAAATGGTAATCAGTAATGCAACAATCAGGGGTAGATCTAAGGAGGTTCTAAGAGCTACCACGAGGGAAATTAGAGAGTTTTTGAATCAGTTGTTTAAGTCATAAACAAATCCTGGAGATTGACTGAAGCGGCATTTATCTACTTTGCATTTGCATAGAAAATGCAGTTCGAAAGCTACCTGGGTCGACTTCAGGCTCCGTCTATAAGTTTATAAAATAAACAACAAGGAAGATAAACAAACAACCTAATTCGTCCCCAGTGGAGTCGCCATTTTGTTACAGGGAAAAGTGTCTACACAGAACTGCTTATCCCACTAAGGTGTGGTATCTACCTTAGAAAGAAACAAATTAAAGCTACTTTCATTTTTCCTTTATGAAATATAGATGACAGAAGAACAAAGAAGACCAACCTCTGTCTTGCGCTTATCTCCTAGTTCTATTCCTCTCTCTCTTGATAGTCTTTCGATACTTGCTCCCTTGTACACCCAGCTTCATAGAGTACCTGTAGGATCACAGTAGCATAACACTATACAAGAACATTGATCTATAATCATAAACAATCTAGGATCAGATGTAAATTGACCATACAAATGCATAAAACATAAATGACACAAGAGTATGGAGGAAAACTTGAATAGCTTTTATTGATAATCAAGAAAGAGCCAAGGGAGTTACAACCAGTTGTTCTGACCCAGCATCATCCTCTCAGCAAGTAAGCCCTTCTTCACCTCATACAAAGCTTAGATCACCCAACACTATGATGTTGTCTCAAGAAACCAACAGCAATTCCTTACAAGATGCAAAATTCCAGCCATCAACCTCCTGATCTCTGGGATGAGAGATCTATATATAGATATTTGCAGAGGTGTGAGTCAGCTCTGGGTTTTTGATTAGTGTCTTCTCTCTAATAGTTCTTGCTTCCACTTGGAGATCTCATTGATCTCTTACTCATCCTTGGGCGAATCTGAGAGGCAAGTGTCACAGGAGAAGTTTCTGGAAGATTCCATGATCATCCACCTCGCAAACTGTCTCCGCCACTTGTCTTTTCTCGTCCATCGCACCCCATAGAAGGGCTTTTTGAAATGCAATGCACTTCTCGTGTGTACAAGGTGAGATGAATCGCACCCTAGCCATGGAGCAAGTGAAATGATCCAGTTTTGCGCAGTTCTGAGTAGTTTTTCATGGAGAACTTCTGGGAGAAGTTGTAATCAGTTGACCTTGTCCTTTTAGGGGTTGGAAAAACACCTTTAGGGACTTAGGAGCCCTTGGTTTATGGACATTTATGCTTGGGGTTGCAATGCCCAAAAATTTCTATAACAGTTGCCCCCTAAAGCATGAGGTCGTTAATCTTTTTGATGTCAGGTGAAATGCTTTATCATGAGGATCCGAAGTTCTTTCAAGCTAGAAGGAGACCTGTAATAAGATACAATACAATACATTATCTTCATAATATTTTCATGATCTAGTTGAGGCGGGCATTCCCATGTTCAGCTTTATAAATTCATTTTCATGTACATAGGACAAACAATCGTCTAAGTGTAGACTGATGATTCTGGTAGAGCCATCATCCCTTTGATTGGATGATTATCTATGCAGCAATTATGTACATTTGATGTCTTTATTTCCCTGAATATATATCGCAGCCCGAATGGATGAAAATAGATCCGGGGTCTTCAATCTTGTTCGATCTTCACTCGAAGTACAAGTCTATCCATGTGAGAGATGTTCTGGAGTCGAACATGGACAGACATCGCCTGATTACCAGCCAATGATGTAAGCTATTAACAAGCGCAAGAGGAATCACCGATAATGATAATGACCCTCAAGGTACTGCAGTACAATTCACGTGGTGTGAATAAAGGACTTGGCATCGAACACCATGCAAAATCTTTCGGTCGAAGGCCATTGATGTAAACCTGTCGCCGGAAGTGAGAAACTTGCCATTGAGGCATGCAAGCTTCAAAGTACTAAGCGGGGTGTTCCTAGATCGACTTCTTGGATAATGAGCTGATGTTGACAAGAAGCGATCCGTCACAGGAGGGCCTTAATGAATCCCACATCAATGACACGGAACGGAGCAAATGATTTTAATGGAGGTGAAAACAATCTGATGACATAAGGTTCAGGGTGGTGCTCATGAAAGAATGGAGTGTAAATGTATTGTAGCGGGTGAGACACAGGTGAATTCTCTGAATGACTTCTCTTGAACATATCGGCGACACTGACGTGATGGATTGGTGGCATTAACCCCAAATGTGGATGGTGTGATGGGACCATGGCGATGTGACCGGTGAATGAAATAACCCAACCTGACTTGGATGCGGAGTGAAAGTGTCATGTTCAAGAGCGACTTGCTACCAAAAAAGTTTCTTCAAGTTTTCTTCCCAATTTTTCCCCAGTCATTGCTGACCAGTACCTCTTTATTTTTGTCAAGATTGAGGAGGATAACATATTCTTGTTCTATAATTTTCCCTTCGGGCAAACCCATCGCTATGTTTTAACGAGCCTAGCGATAGTGAAACTCGTTCTTGTCTGAAATGGACAAGTTTGTCATTATTAAGTTTTAACGAGTTTAACGACAAAGAGAACTCGGTCCTTTTCAATTTTAGAGAGTTTGAAAAGGGACGTAAAGGAAACTCCAAAATTCCTTTTTTGTCATCTAATCCCTTAAGTCCGAAAAAGTATAAAACAATACAGAAGGGATGAATTTTCGATACTTTTAACGAGCCGAACAAAACAAGCGCTCTATCTTTTTGTGTAATAATCCCTCAGGTCCAAAAAGATTAAAATCTAAAGGAGGGATAGCACTTCCGGTCCCTTTAACAAGCTGGAGAGGCCAATGGCTCGGAAATCTTTTCATATTTTACGAGTCAATTGAAAAGAGCTTAAAGGAGACTCATCTTTTGAGGAACGAGTGATAAAAATGGGTAGCAGCTAATTCCAGGTAAGGTTTGGAATTTTCCAATCACGGCAGTGTTACAAGGATGGCTAGTGGGATCACTCTTCAGAGCTGTTCCTCAAAAGGGGTAAACAATCAAATGGAGGTGAATGATCGGCCAATACAGAGTGGAGGTGATGATGAGAACACGACCAAGGCTTTAAAGGCTGAAGTACTACATTCATGATGGTTATTTACCGGGAAATAGTTCATTTTTTAATGAGCTTAAACGCCGGGAGAAAAATTTTCTCATGACTTATGTTTATTTTTTAATGAGCTTGAACTATGTGCTAAAACTGCTCGATTAATCCAGTCATATAATAAGAATGTCCCATTTAAAAACGGCAATTTTTAGAGTTTTTTCCCACATCAATTCTTTATGCAAGTTAGGAAACGACCAATCCTACGATTTTAAAGGGTTAGAGGACCTACAAATTTAAAAAATAAATAGTCGCTCTTCGCTTGCACGCCAAAAGGTTTGCATGCCCCCAGGTATAAAATAGAGTTTCAAGGTCACCTTTCAAATCTCCAACAAAACATGTGTTTTATCAGGAAAGGTCTACCTCTTTCAGGTTACCAAAGATTGTTCTATTCACAGCGCAAACAAAACACTTCTTCGTCGATGTCTACCGAAATATACAAAGGTGAGACAATCCACTCACATAAATTTGACGAGAGAATATTATTCCAGTCTAACCCCCTCTTCCAATCACGGACGGGAGTACAGTCCAGTCATATATCTCTCGCGGAAACCTACCCTATACCCGAAGTTTTCCTGCCGAAGTAGACCAGGGTGCATGCCCCTTGGGTTTCAGTCATGTCCCCTAAATCACTCGCGCTCATCAGGTGGACGGACTAGAGATTGATGAGACATTCCTTGTGTGAAAAGACCATTCAGGGATGGCATATGACTATTTGCTCTGTGTGATCCGGGAAATGAAAGCTGGTCTACGAGCTTGACCATTCTTCCTTCGTGCGGAAAACACATTACTCTAAAGAGTGATGAGACAATGGCTCCCATGCAATAAATATAGTCTCGTCCAAGGAGTAGATTATAATCCAGGGGTCCTTGAACTACCATTACGTTCATGTGAACGGTTTTCCCTCTCAATGTTATGGGCACATTGGGAAGGATCCCTAACGGTCGACTGGTTCCTTTGTCAAAGCCTGTTAGATTTCTCATCTCAGGCAAAAGCGATGGTGAACCAAGCGCTTTCCAAGCAGTCGAGGAAAGGATACTCACAGAAGCCCCTTCATCTATGATGGTACCAGCCATAACCATTCTATATATTTGAGCAATAATTCGGAATGGTACACTAGCCGGTAAACGGGGTCTGCCTAGTTGATTCCAGTTGAAAGAAACAACTAGGTTTCTTGGAGGTGGGACCGAATAGACGGCCGGGTACGACTCTGACAAACTTCCTTCCTGCGGTAAAGGAATGGGTAAATTTCCCCCATGTTCTTCGGAGTCTGTGCTTACGAAAAGAATTTGGACGGTGTCACCCTTATTCTCTTCTGTGACTGTATCATCTAAAGATGGAAACTCTGAAGGCAAGACCAGGTCAACTGTCACCTCGACCTTTTGACTTTCATCTGGTATGTGTTCAGATGGTTTGTCTTCAATGATAGATGCTTCGGCTAACCACCTGGGCAGGTCAGCCAGATTTTCAACTAGTGACGGACTTGGCAAGAGCTTTTTATATCCAGGAGGAAGTCGTAACGGTAAAACCAGACGATCGTCCAAAACTCTTTTAGCCTCGTCTAAGAAGGGACAATGGTGGACGGCATGATCGCCTTCGCACAGTTTACAAGGAAATCTATATTTTCCTTTTTGTCCTGGGGCTTCACTTTCACTAGTCGACGGTGTGTTTTCAACATGATCATCAGAGGTTGACGACACCGGGTTGTGCAAACGAGGAGACCAGTCCCTTAAGATCCAAGGTATACAGGGACAATCTCGATGATAGTGGCCTCCTTTGCAAATGACACATGGCGATTTAGGCATGGTCGGTGCAGTGTGTGGATTTTCGCTAGATGATGTTTGGTTGCCCCCTTTCGCTTTTGGCTCCTTCTTCTTCTTCTCTTTCTTCTTATTTTCCTTCTTCTTCTCAGGTACTTGACTTTTGGCTTTACCAGCCCCATCAAGTGAAGAGGAAGGAGGAGAGGAAGAATTGGAGGAAGTAGAAGGTTGGTGGGTAACTCTGGAATCGTCTAGTTGCTGAATCAATTGTTCAGGAATTGCGGTGTTCTGAACGACAGAGGTTGAGAAGAGCCATACGGGCAAGCCGATTGTCAATCCTGGAAGCGACAATGTGGCCATATGGGGTGCACCAACATCTCCCCAAGAGGAGAAAGGACTAGGATTTCCTCCAAGGGGAATTCCTTGGTTGGTGGATTCCATTTTCTCAACCTAAGATCAACGTAGGAAAGGGTGATGATTATTCCATTTAAAATAAATTTTAGACGCTTTGACACAACTTGTTTTTTTCAATTTTTAAGAGTCGAGAAAAAACAAAAGATGACTCTATTCACCTTCGATTTTTAATGAGCCTGAAGTGACAAGTGCTCAAATGGACCTTTTCCGTTAAGGAGTCTGAAAAGGAACGAAAGGGACTGCTCTGGAAATCTAGGTAGAGGGATTACCAAACCAATCGCAAAACTGTAGAATACTTTTTACGGTACGGCAGTCAATATTCCCGAATGTTGTGTTCAGTGCATTGCAATCGATAGGGCGGCAGACATGGCTTCCTATGGATAAAGGATTAAGCCTATTGTGGTCTCCCAAAATATACTCGACGGTACGTGGGAGCACAAGAAATTTGTCTTTCAGGTTCACCGCGAGATGTAGATGTACAATTCCTAAAATGCAATCTAAGATGATAAACAGTCTTTTATCTTCTTTTTGCAATGAAAATCCTAGCTACTAAGGAAAGAGAGACAGTATTCTTTCACAAAGAGCAAAGAGCACACACTAAATGCATTGTCCTAAATCAAACCAATTAAACAGTCTAAATGCAAATGCACATGCATGTATTTGTTTTCAGCTTTCTTAGTATGTGAATGGTAAAAAGAAAGCTAATGCGCAAATCTGAATTACTTTTCAAGCAACAATTACTAACAAGTTTCTTTTCAAAATCAAGATGGAGACAATCACAACGCTTTACGATTTGGAAATGAATACTTGCTTTCGACACTAGAAAAACTACAAAATTAGACCAAATACAATAGTAACAGGGTAATCGACTATCAATAGCAACCAAACTCTTTCCTATGACTGAAAACGACACTTGCGACACTTTCAAATCAAGGGACGACAGTACAATTATGTTACTTTTTGCAAAGGAGAACTGAAAATGACTCAACAAATACACAAAAACATTTACAGTTCTTTTGCACAATGGAGGCGGAATAACAGCAAGGAAAAGGGGTTTCAAACAGAGATATAATGATTACAGGAAGCGAAATTCATCACAGAAACCAAAACAGAACAATGCCTAGTCTAATCAGTGCACCTGTAACACAGTGAACTTGAAATGCAGCGCACCTACTACACTCGGGAAGTGCGCTAAATTTTAGATTCACAGAACAGAACCTGCGCTAGGCCAGAGACGAGACTTTGCTTGGGTTCCGGGTCACAGTTTGCAGTTCAGTTCATGGGTTTTGGCTGAGCAAATGGTAATCAGTAATGCAACAATCAAGGGTAGATCTAAGGAGGTTCTAAGAGCTACCACGAGGGCAATTAGAGATTTTTGAATCAGTTGTTTAAGTCATAAACAAATCCTGGAGATTGACTGAAGCGGCATTTATCTACTTTGCATTTGCATAGCAAATGCAGTTTGAAAGCTACCTAGCTCGACTTCAGGCTCCGTCTGTAAGTTTATAAAATAAACAACAAGGAAGATAAACAAACAACCTAATTCGTCCCCAGTGGAGTCGCGATATTGTTACAGGGAAAAGTGTCTACACAGAACTGCTTATCCCACTAAGGTGTGGTAGCTACCTTAGAAAGAAACAAATTAAAGCTACTTTCATTTTTCCTTTATGAAATATAGATGACAGAAGAACAAAGAAGACCAACCTCTGTCGTGCGCTTATCTCCTAGTTCGATTCCTCTCTCTCTTGATAGTCTTTCGCTACTTGCTCCCTTGTACACCCAGCTTCACAGAGTACCTATAGGATCACAGTAGCATAACACTATACAAGAACATTGATCTATAATCATAAACAATCTAGGATCAGATGTAAATTGACCATACAAATGCATAAAACATAAATGACACAAGAGTATGGAGGAAAACTTGAATAGCTTTTATTGATAATCAAGAAAGAGCCAAGGGAGTTACAACCAGTTGTTCTGACCTAGCATCATCCTCTCAGCAAGTAAGCCCTTCTTCGCCTCATACAAAGCTTAGATCACCCAACACTATGATGTTGTCTCAAGAAACCAACAACAATTCCTTAGAAGATGCAAAATTCCAGCCCTCAACCTCCTGATCTCTGGGATGAGAGATCTATATATAGATATTTGCAGAGGTGTGAGTCAGCTCTGGGTTTTTTATTAGTGTCTTCTCTCTAATAGTTCTTGCTTCCACTTGGAGATCTCATTGATCTCTTACTCATACTTGGGCGAATCTGAGAGGCAAGTGTCACAGGAGAAGTTTCTGGAAGATTCCATGATCAACCACCTCGCAAACTGTCTCCGCCACTTGTCTTTTCTAGTCCATCACACCCCATAGAAGGTCTTTTTGAAATGCAACGCACTTCCCGTGTGTACAAAGTGAGATGAATCGCACCCTGGCCATGGAGCAAGTGAAATGATCCAGTTTTGAGCAGTTCTGAGTAGTTTTTCATGGAGAACTTCTGGGAGAAGTTGTAATCAGTTGACCTTGTCCTTTTAGGGGTTGGAACAACACCTTTAGGGACTTAGGAGCCCTTGGTTTATGGACATTTATGCTTGGGGTTGCAGTGCCCAAAAATGTCTATAACATAAATACACATGTAAGGAGGTAAATTTAATCGAAATGTATTATTTCTAATCTTTTCCACAATCTTGAAAGGGCCATACCTAATAGGTTTCAGTTTCTTACCTTCTCCATTCAACCTATCTTTACTGATATACAACCATACCTGATCATCGACCTAAAAATGATGATCGACTCGATGCTTGTCATGGTGCATTTTGTACTTGGCCTGACTCTTCTCTAACTGATCTTGCACTTCTTCATGTATCTGTTGTATCCATTGAATGAACCTGACTACTTTGTTTGCATCATCATGTTCACCCACTTTATCCTCTTCACCAAACATGAAATCCATTGGTGACTTTGTTAGATACCCAAAACATGTTTTGAATGGCGATCGATTAGTTGAAGAATGTAAGGCTCGATTGTAAGCATTTTGCACATAAGGTGAATATTCATCCCACAACCTAGGACTTTTACTGTAGTAACCTCGGAGAATATGTATGACTATCATGTTCACCACTTCTGTTTGTCCGTTGGTCTGTGGATGAAAATTTGTGCTCTTCTTCATCTTTGTGTCCAGGAGTCCCCACAAAGTGGACCAGAAATCTCCTACAAAATAAGTGTCTTGATCAGAAATAATGGAAGTAAGTAACCCAAAATGAACCCATACCTATTTGAAGAAGATCTTTGCAATCTGTTCAATAGTCACTTGATTTTTGCAAGGAACAAGAATGCACATCTTGCTGAATTTGTCAACCACAACATACATGTAATCATGCCCTCTCCTTGACATAGGAATTACTCCAACAAAATCCATGGAAATGTTGTCCCATGGTCACAAAGGAACTGGAAGTGACATGCACAAACCGATCTTTCGATTGCTTGGTTTGTAGGTCAAACATATCACACATCCTTTAATGTACTTAACAATTGTTTCATACATGTGAGGCCAGTAACAATACCTTTGAATTTGTGCCATTGTTTTGCTTACTCCAAAATGTCCTGAAATGCGAGAAGAATGTGCTTCCTGAATGACATGCGCTCTTTCTGTCTGTGGTATGCACAACTTACCTAGATGATATAACAACCTGTCATGAATATGATAATTGATTTCTTCCACCTGAGCACCATGAGTTAGTGATTCATAAATATCTTTGAAATCAACATCTGTACTATATTTTTCTATATAACTTTCATGTTTTAAAGAACTATTCTGCAGCACTACTGAAGCATTCAAAGATGGTCTAGACAACATATCAGCTACTTTGTTTGTGACACCTTTCTTGTACTTAATTACTAAGTGAAATTGCTAAAGAAATCCCATCCATCTATAATGACGAGATTGTTGCAACTTAGTTTGAGACTGAAGGTACTGAAGCGACTGATGATCTGTGTGAATCATTGTTTCCTTACCCATTAAATAATGTTTCCATTTCTTAACACTTTCAACCAAAGCAAATAGTTCTTTATCATATGTTGGATAATTCATTACTGCCTTAGAAAAAGTTTCAAAATGAAAACAAATTGGTTTCCTTTTTTGAAGTAAGACTACACCCATTACATAACCACTAACATTTGTTTCAATTTTGAATGGTTGTTGAAGATCTAGTAAATCTAAGATTGGTGCTGTGAAAATTTTCTGCTTAATTGTATCAAAATATTTTTTTTGTTTTTCTCCCCACTAAAAGGGAACTATAGACCTTTTTAAATCATGTAACTATGATGCACTCAAAGAAAACTGAGCATTAAATTTCCTCCAATACTGAATTGCACCTATAAAACTTCTAACTTCAGTCACATTTTGTGGTCTTGGCCACTTAACAATCACATTGATTTTAGCTAGATCTATTTTCAAACTTCCACATCCAACTATGTAGCCAAGATAATTCAGTGAAGTTTTCCCAAAGTCACATTTGGAAAATTTAAGGTACAATTTTTCCCTGTGCAACACTTCAAAAACCTATTTAACATGCCTAACATGCTCTTCCATACTTGAACTGAAAATCAAAATATCATCTAAGTAGATTATGACAAATTTATCAATGTATAGGCGGAACACATCATTCATAACCCGCATGAAAGTTGCTGGCACATTACACAAACCAAACAACATTACTAACCATTCAAATAGTCACTGCCTAGTTTTGAATGTGGTTTTCCATATGTCATTTTCTGCAATGTGAATTTGATGATACCCACTTCTTAAATCTAACTTAGTGAAATAAACATCATTTTTTAGTTGATCAAGTAAATCATCTATCCTAGGAAGAGGATACCTATTTTTTATTGTGATTTTGTTTAAGGCCCTAAAGTCGACACACATTTTCCATGTCCTGTCTTTCTTAGGAACCAAAATTATGGGTGAGCCACATGGAGATGAATTGGGTCGAATAAAACATTTTTCAATCAATTCCTAGATTTGTTTCTATATTTCTTCGTTCTCTATAATAGACATGTGATACATTTCGATATTAGGAAGAGGAGCATCAGACATCAATTGTATCTCATGTTGTATTTCTCGCTTAGAAGAAAGATGTTTTGGTTCTTTAAATAGGTTTTGAAAAGAATCTACCACTTTAACCAATCTATCTTTAAACTAAGATTCACAACCTGAAAAATAATCATGTTGTTCTTTATGTTTTTATTTTACAACCATGAGTACATATCTCTTACTTGAACTTATTAATTGCTTCATCTGATTAACTAAAACTAAATCCAAGTTTTATTTGAGTTTATGTGCCCTGACAATATATTCAATCCCATCTTTCTTAAGGTGATATTTATGCTCTTTCCTATGAAACACTGCATTACGATCATAGAGATAAGGACTTCCTAGCATTACTCCACATATGTTTGCTAGAATCACATCTAAATCCACTTCATCAATGTAATTAGTTGTTATCGAAAATTTTAACCAACACTGCTTTGTGACTTTAATCTGAGTCTCTTTATTTAGCCAACCTAATGGGTATGGTCTTGGATGATTATGTGTCTCCAAACAAATTTCTTAACTAAATCTTTAGATATTAAATTTGATTGTGATCCACTGCCAAATAATGTATCTATTTTCTTATGCTTATAAGTTATCCTTATATGAAATAATTCAACCCTTTTATCCTCATTCAGATGATTTATGTTTGAAGAAGATGCAGAAGTACTAGAACTTGAACCAGTGTCAGAAGTTTTACCTATTGAAACCATTGCAGTTATTTTACCTTCATCACCTAAGTCAAAACCCAAATCTTGTTGGATTGCTACATTAGCCTTATTTTCACCTTTATTCTTCTGGAACTTCTTTGGTCTAAGTTCTGGGTGAAGTTTCCAACATTTGGACTCATCATGTCCAATCCTCTGGCAATGAGTACAAGTAGGTCTTTCACTTTCCTTCTAAGTTGTTGTTGATCTCTTTCCCTTCAAATTTCCCTTCCTCTTGTTATCTTTGGAATCCTTGATTTCCAACTGTCTGGATGGTTTCTGTGAAAACTTGAATGGTCTGCCACCTGATTCAATATGTATGGCTTGAACACACACTTCATCAAATTCATCAGGATTAAACATCAATAATGTATGTCTTAAATATGAATGTAAAATGTCAATGTACTTTAATAAAGTTTCACATGTATCCAATGGAATACCAAGCACCAAAGCTTTCTTCCTGAACTCCTTAGTAAACTCCTAAACATTATGCCCCTTCCCTTGCCTCAAATGCTGCCAACCAATAACAACTTGATGCATGTGTCCCAAAGGATAGAATTGTTTCCTGATAGATTTTAAAAACATAGAGCATGAAGAGATGACTTTACCTTTCCGCTTTACATCTATTTGAGTTTCACTTTCCCGCCAGATTAGAGTTGTTCCCCCCATTCTAAGTGTAGCTAACTGAATTTCTTTTTATCATCAGAAATGTTCTGAATACGACAATACACTTCTAACTCATTAATCTAGTTATCTAACTTTTCAGGATTCATTTTCCATCATAAATAGGTAACTCAAATTTTACATCAAGTTTCAAAAGATATGATTTCTTAGGTTTCTTTTCTGTTTCAGAATCAGAACTGGAAGAAGAAGATGATGATGATGATGATGGAGATGATGGGGGAGAAGGAGGTTTATCAGCATTGCATTTTCCCTTTTCCTTCTTCGATGTCTTTGAAGAAGAAGTTGCATCTCTCGCCTTCTTATCTTCGTAGATTTCTCCCAACATCTGTTGCATGCTCAAAAAACAATTTCTGAAATTGTTCCTTGCTCATCTTTGCTTCAGGAGTTTCACTAGCATCAGATCCTGTCATTGTCGATTTATGAGAGAATTTTTGCTTTCCAATCTCTGGATTAAACTCCTCAAGTGTTCCTTCTCCACGTTGCGACTTAGACCTGGTTAACATTCACTGGCAAAAAATCTACAAATGCAACTTGCTCCGATACCAAATTATATGATCTGAAATCGATCATAAACTAAAACTGAAGTAGAATGGATTAATTTCCAATAGTGAATTGATCATTAACCTTAAGTGTTAAATGTGGAATACTGAAGGAAAGCAGTTGATTTAACACTTAATCAATAACTTAAGAAACATAATTAAGCATGAATTTGCAGTAATAACAGAGATAGAAGATAGAAAACATTGATTACAGTGCTCGTCCCTGATGGACTACATCTCTAGGTCTGCTTTCAAGATGGGCGTCTGTCCTATTAGAATTGATCAAAAGAGGTCTATTACATAGCAAAAACACCAGACTGAATGTGCACGTAGGCAATTCTAGTCTCTGTCAACAGAAATTTCTGCCTCTCCTACCTTTCCAAAGCATGTCTCATTTCCCAATTCCGCCTCCGGACAACCAAGATACATTGAAAACAACAATTGCCTCTCTAGCTTAGCATTTGCTTACAAAACTCAAAATCACTCTCTCCCCCTTCACTATGAACAAAAGGTTGACTTTATAGTGAAATAGGTTCATTTAAGACCCCTCAGGCTCAGATAGGCATGAATGGGTTGCATTAACAGTTTGTTGGCCTCAGACTTATCACATGGTGACATTTACATGGTGATAGGATTAGAATTTATGCAAAAACCAATAAAAAAAACCCAAAATAGAACTTAGGTTATGACAAATCCACTTGCGATCAGGTAACGATGTAGGATTAGTTGGCTGTCAGCATGTGAACAGGCGATCTAACCACAAATTGCCACCTCCGCAGTCACCCTTCGGTTGTTCTGGCTAACGGTGTGGCCTTTTCGACTTTTCATGTGATAATTGTCTCCCTTCACCGACGGTTAAGTCTGTTCTTCGCTGCGGTGAAGGCTGACTGCGGTCACCTAAGCAATGTTCACATATGGTGGTTCCGCTGCAGACTTCTCCACGTGGTTAGGGCTGTGGTGTATGATTTGTATTGCATATTTTATAAAATAAAGTTTGAGAGTGGGTTTGTAGCAATGCTTTTAGTGCATAGGTTTATGCATTAGGGTTTTTCACCATAGCTTTAGTGCTAGGTTTAGTATTATTACATTGTGTTAGGTCCCCATTTAGGGTTGTCACCTTATTAATAAAATAAGCCATTTACAACAAATTATCACATTGTGACATCAACCAGAACCATAATAGAAACACCATAAAGACTTAAACCAACGCCGAACACTGACGAACACTGGTGATGCTGATGAAGCTGAAGATGACCTGAACTCTCTGGATACAATGGACTGACAAGATCCTCCTGGATCAAGGCTAGAACCTAGTATGATCTCATTTTATTATAAATGTACCACTTGTGTCCTATATATAGACTAAGAGGACCTAGCCTTAGGATCATCAAATCTTGTCTTGCACATTTTATTCATCATAAAAGGAGGTTTCTCTATCAAATAGGATATTTATTGGTTACTTATCATTTTTAAGGCACAAGGTTCATAACATTCCATTAGAGATGAGAGAGTTTGCAAAGCTTACTTAGTTGCTAGTGGAAATATATTATGAGGTAATCTATTTCTAAAGAGATTTAGAATTGTATTACATTATTCAACATAAACCTAAGCAACAACAAGCCTTTGAAAGAAATTCCAAAAGAATAACTAACATTCTGATATTCAAATATTGTGCTTCTTTATCAAATTTTCTTATAAGTCTAACTCATCTTAGCTCATAACATTCCATTAGAGATGAGAGAGTTTGCAAAGCTTACTTAGTTGCATAGTGGAAATATATTATGAGGTAATCTATTTCTAAAGAGGTTTACAATTGTATTAAATTATTCAACATAATCCTAAGCAACAACAAGCCTTTGAAAGAAATTCCAAAAGAATAACTAACATTCTGATATTCAAATATTGTGATTCCTTATCAAATTTTCTTATAAGTCTAACTCATCTTAGCTCTATGGAATCACAAGTTTTTGTTAACATGTCCCACACTAACCTGCACCTGTAATAGCCATTTCTCTTAAGAGAGCATTTGTGGAGATTAATTTTACAACACCATGGATGGTAACAATAGACTTTGTGAAATATAAGAAAAAAAAAACACTAGATTTAAAATATAAGTTCGATTTTGATGTGCTTGTTATTGTTTTAAGAACATTTATAATATGTATCTTTCATATAATAAATTTATAATTTAGAAACCTATTAAAATTTACAAAATTACAAGTTAAAGAAAATTTATAATATGTATCTTTCATATAATAAATTTATATCTTAAAAACTTATTAAAATTTACAAAATTACAAGTTAAAATGATAAAGCATAAAATAAATGATAAATTTTAAAAATTTTACATATTAACATTAAAAAATAATAATCAGTATGAAATAAATGATAACTTTGAAATTTTACCTTTACAAAATTACAAGTTAAAATGAAATAAATGATAACTTTGAAATTTTACCTTTACAAAATGACAAGTTAAAATGAAATAAATGATAACTTCGAAATTTTACCTTTACAAAATTACAAGTTAAAATGATAAAACATAATGATAAATTTTAAAATTTAAAATTTTAACATATTAACCTTAAAAGATAATAATAAGTATGAAATAAATGATAACTAACTTTAAAATTTTAACTTATTGAGCTTAAAAGACAATGATTTGCATAAAATAAACGATAGCTTTAAAATTTTAACTTATTACCATTACTAAAATTTTAACTTATTACCATTACTAAGCTATTATTAGAATAAATTTTTTTATAAATCAAATTATTATATATATATATAATCGAAAGACAAGCTGATTGCTACAATGTCCTAATAAAAATTATTTTGTTAACAAAACTGGTAACTAATTCCATCATGGGGTGAAATGTGGCAAACACAATGAAAGAAAGTAGGCTCAATATAAAGAGTTAAAGAGTTTGGAATACACACTGTTTTAACTTGAGGATGAATTTTAATTCCGCGTGGGTTGGCCAAAATGTCATAAAGATCATTTGCACTCCACTTGGTATTAAAATTAATTTGGTTTGGGATCATTTTCTTAATTTTTTAAATTTTCTTATGAAACCATGTTTGCCTATATATTAGCTTTGAAGGTTCATCTTCCAAATTAATTTTCATATAAAAGCATATCATTTTGGCTAGTGATTTGGGTTTCATGCTTTGGTTTGAATGGGATAATTACGATCTAATTTTAGAATCTTCATGATTGATTGTATCACTATATTATTTATATTAGTGACCATGTTCTATCTCATATAAGAAAATGAGTGACCGTCTTACTTCATATAAAAAATTGTTTGTTAGGGGATTAAAATTTTTGCACTTAAAATATAATTGAATTTATATCTCTTTTAAAGTTTTTAGAGGATTTAATTAATTATTTTTTCATTCTTTAAAACACAATAAGTTTAACTAATGTTTTTTTCACTATAATGTAATTGTGTTTAGAGGCGCAATCTACAACCCAGAAGGTGCTCATTGTTAAGTTGACATGTAACTTTTGAAAATTAATATATATATATATATATATATATATATATATATATATAGATATATATATATATATATATATATATATATATATATATATATATTTAATTAATAAAACAAAGTATCATCTATAACCAAACCGAAATAAATATAGGTATAAAGACTATTCTATCGCATAAACTTCCACACAGGATCGAATATGTGGAACATTCAGGCCATTGGAGAAATCTAACTCAGGGGAAGCATGATTTGCAGCGGAAGGTCGAGAATTATAAAGTACTCATCAATAGACTATTATTAAGGATCGAATATGTAGAACATTTAGGCCATTGGAGAAATTTAACTTGGGCGAAGCACGATTTGCAACAAAAGGTCAAGAATTATAAAATACTCATCAATAGATTATTACTAGCACAACCACATTAATAAATGTGGTTGATATATGTCGTAGGCATCAACTTAATATATGCTATATTATAAACTTAATATGCTAAATTAATATATTAATATATCAAATCTAAGATTAATATCAAAAACTCAAAGATTATAAAGTCAAGGAATCATAAACCCAAAGGATTATTAATATTATAAACCCAAGGAATAAATATTGAAAATCCAAGGGAATAATAATAAACCAAAGGAATTAATATTAAAAACGCAAGGGATTATTAATATTACAAACCTAAGAAATCAATAAACCCAACACATTAATATTAAAAAACCCTTGAGATTAATATAAAAAAACTAAGAGAATATTAATATTACAAACCCAAGCATAAATATTCTCAGGGTTTAATATTATTCCCTTAGGTTTATTATTCCCTTGGGTTTACAATATCAATCCCTTGGGTTTACTAATTTAAGAATTCATATTCCTAGGGTTTAATATTATTCTCTTGGGTTTATAATCCCAATGGGATTAATATTATAAACTCAAGGGATTAATATTATAAATGTAAGTGATTATTATATTATAAACCCAAGAAATTTATATTATAAACCCAATGGATTTATATTAAACCTAGGATTAATATTATAAACCCTATTATTAATATTATACCCTAGGTATATGAACCCTTAGATTAATAAACACAACAGATTGATATTATAAACCCAAGGCACCAATAAACCCAAGGGTTTGATACTAAAAGCTCAAAGGAACAATACTAAACCCAAGGGATTAATAAACCTAAGGAATTTATAATATAAACCCAAAGGATTATAAACACAATGGATTTATATTCATATTCCTAAGATTAATATTATAAAACCTATCAATAATATTATACCCTTAGATTAATAAATCAAAGGGATTGATATTATAAACCCAAAGCATAAATAAACCCAAAGGATTAATACTAAAACTCAAGGGAATAACATTAAACCCAAGAGATTAGTAATATAATATAAACCCAAAGGATTATAAACACAAGGGATTTATATTCATATTCCTAGGATTAATATTATAAAATCTATCAATAATATTATACCCTTAGAATATCAACCCTTAGATTAATAAACCAAAGGGATTGATATTATAAACCCAAGGCACTAATAAAACCAAGGGATTAATACTAAAAACCCAAGGGAATAATATTAAACCCAAGAGATTAATATTGTAAACCCAAGGAATATAAACCCTAAGATAAATAATATAAACCCTAAAACAAACATGGTTGACCATGGTTGATTTTCATATTGAGACAATCTTTGTCACAATGTGACGTTGGACCATGGTTGATCATGATTGATTTTCATATTGAGATAATTTTTGTCACAATGCAATGTTGGACCATGGTTGACCATGGTTGATTTTCATATTGAGACAATCTTTGTCACAATGCAACATTGGACCATGTTTCACCATGGATGACCATGGTTGTCACAATTTGACATTGGACCATCAGATAATATTTGTCACAATGTGACGTTGGACCATGGTTGACCATTGTTGATTTTCATATGAGACAATCTATCACAATGTGACATTGCACCATGGTTGACCATAGTTGACCATGATTTCTTTCCATATTGAGAAAATCATTGTCACAAACCCATATTGGGATTATTATAAACCTAAGGGATTAATAAGCCCAAGGGATTAATACTAAAAACCAAATGGATTAATAAACCCAAGGGATTAATATTATAAACCCAATGGATTATAACCCTAGGAATAATATTATAAACCCTATCAATAATATTATACCCTAGGAATATGAACCCTTGGATTAATAAACCCATGGGATTGATATTATAAACCCAAGGCACTAATAAACCCAAGGGATTAATACTAAAAACCTAAGGGAATAATATTAAACCCAAGGGATTAATATTGCAAACCAAAGGTATATAAACCCTAAGATAAATATTATAAACCCTAAAACAAACATGGTTGACCACGATTGACCAATATTTTCCATAATGCAACGTTGGACCATGGTTGACCATGGTTGGAAATGTTTGACCATGATTGACGATGGTTGACTATGGTTGATTTTCATATTGAGCCAAACTTTGTCACAATGCTATGTTGGACTGTGGTTGAGAATGGTTAACGATGGTTGATGGTGGTTGAAAATATTTGACATAATGCGATGTTGGACCCTGGTTGACCATGGATGCTTTTCATATTGAGACAATCTTTGTTAAAATGCGACATTGGAAAAAGTGGATATAGATATCCTAAAATCATAGACTAGCAATAATGCAAAATGGAAAAAATGGATCTAGATATCCTAAATATTCGATAAATAGCCATTACACTTTTTTTGGATTAAGAATGGCAAAATACCTTATAGGTAGAAAATTCGAAAACAAATATCTAGATATTTTGAGTACATTGCTTCAAATATTTAGTCAAATTTGCATTGCATAAACTGTTTTCTAGAATATGAATGAGTGAACATCCATAATTTACCAAAAAGTCACATTAATGTCCTTAATCTGAAATATCAGGATTTTCTCAAAAAGTGTCATCTGGATTTTCAAGTTTATGGACCTCCTGATATTCGAGGTTCCAGTGTGTGTGTTTTTTTCCCATAGGAAAATCTAGGCAGATCAACCCTAAAGGGAATCTTTTAAAGCCCGTCGGCCATACTAGCAGCACCTAACCCCAAGAACGTCGAGGAGAATTGACCCTGTGACCTCCCGATCGGCGAGGTATTTAACAACGAGGACTTGACCAATTGACCTAACCCTTGAAACTTATTCCAGTGTATTATAAAAATTTCAACATGTGATAAAAAAATTATGGATTTGCAAACTTCCAAATTTCTAAAAAGTTACTCAAATTCTGTAAAATTTAACATTAATCATAAACTTTAAAAAAATTATTTAAAAAAAATATATCCAAATACACATGTATAATATTGATCAAATAGAAAAACTAGATCAAATTTTCAAAAAAAAAATATTAATAAACAAGCATTAAGCGTTTTCCCAAATTAAAATTAGCGAAATATTCTCTAAAAACATTCAAACACTAACATCCATATATTTTGAGGATGGTCCTTAAATTTTTTTGCCAAATACAAACTAACTAACATAAATACATATTTTCTCAAGGCATTTTATGAAATGTTTTCCCAAATCGAAGTTAGGGAACATCCGGCACCTCCCAATTTTCTCAAAATGGCATCAGTTAGATTTTTAGATTTTATAGACTTTGGATATTTGAATTTCACAATCAAATTTCCATTGTGAATAATTTCAATCAATTTTGGTTGATATCGTTGATAATGTGGTATCTTGTTAATATAATATAATAAAATTTACGAGATGTAAATTTCCAAGAATGAATGAATATATACGAATTAAAATTAAAATGTTCCTAAACTACATCATAACAGTTTATAGTTTCATTTTCATATAAAATGAGGAGCAGTCTTGGATGAATTCATTCAATGAAATTAAATAAAAAAAAATTAATAAGAAAAAATGATTAGCATAATTCAACATTTTAATTTAATATTTTGAAATATTTTATTTATTATTTTAATTGAATTTTAACATGTTTTCTCATTTATCATTTTAATTGAAATTTTAACATGTTTTCTCATTTATCATTTGTCTTTAACTTTTGATCTAAATTTTAATCAATATAAAATATTAAGATATAGTGCATACTGCTATATATTCAAAATATTTATTAGAGGAAAACATATATTTATAAACATTCAAAAATAAACCATCTCTCAAAAAAATCATCAAACTGCTATTCAAGATCCATTTTTAAGCATATCAAAAATGGGGATGTAATAAAATAAAAATATAGATTAATTTATTTTACAAAAATGACTCCATCAGAAATCCTAACATGAAAATAATTTTCATAATAAATCCATGCACTAATTATCTATCAAACTCTTAACAACCCTACATGCGTGAGTTTCTTTCTCAAAACTTGTCTATAATAGTTCTTAACCCTTCAAATCTATTATAAATGTTTGAATAAGTAGATAATATAAAGAGTTCATAAATTTTGGCCGCTCATTAAAAAAGTCAAAATACATTATTTCTTGACTTTGCAAAACATACTATGAATAGAAAAATCCATCAAAATATTTGTGAAAGAAATAAATTATTTCAAAAATTTACAAAGGAAAAAATTATTTTAGGAGTAACTTACTGAGGTAAATTATTAATAATACTCCTCAAGACATATTTAGTAATATGTAGAAGGACATTATTAAGAATTAATTATGAAATAGATGAGTGCAATCAATTCTATTGCAAACTATAAATTAATTCTTGATAATATGTATTCATTATTCATCAAAAACTAATTACTAAAATACAATTACATATACATATAGAAATACAATACAAGGAATGTAACATCTATAAACATTATCATCCAAATCTAGAGAAACAAACACACAAACCACTTAAATCATGCAAATGTAGACCCACAAACTATTCAAACTTTCAACACAAACTAGATTAGCGAAGAGAATCATAAGAAAAAATTAGGAAAAGAAAAAGAAGCCTATTATTCAAAGCATCCAACACAAACTAGATTAAAGAAGAGAATGACAAGGTTAGATTAGGCCAAGAAAACTTAATGTACAACCACCACAAAGCTTTTTAACAGAAAACAAAACATGATGTAAATCAATGGTGAAGCCTTTTAACAAAGGCCAAACTCATAAAAATCAAAACAAAGCTTTTTAACAACCTAATGTAGAAAAAGCTCCTACAAGCTTTATATATAATGGTCAAATTCAAATTTATGAAATTTCTAGTCTCAATCCAAGTGTTATTCACAAGTCATGGCTTTAAATCCTTAAACAAATAGATAATAAAAAACATGTAAATTCCAAAGTGCAAAGTTTATCTTAAACATGTACATAGTAATAATAATCTGAAAATGTAACAATGATGTCCTTAATTGGAACCAGCCTAGATCCATCTAACTATAGCTCTAGGTGCAAATCAAGTTTTACACTCCAAAAATAAAGTTTTCAACTCTAAATATTTGATCTCTCTTGACCCATAATCTAGAGTTACGTAAATCTAGATTGGTATATCATCATTTATATCAACTTTCTAAATATATTTAGCTGCTACTCCTAATAAACACCTTTCATGATGAAATTGGTTCCACAATCTTCCCAAAGAAGATCCATTTATTATCTTTAATTTCTTAAAATAATAAATATGATACCTATATTTGCACCATTGTAATTATGAAATCCATTTGAAAAGTTAATAGTCACGGATATATAAATATTCATAATATTATTTACATAACTTTTTCTTATAAATGTATACATCAATGTTTTTCTTTGAATCCATTGAGAAAATAATTTCTAATTTAAGTGCAACTAATAAATTACTTTGAGAAAACCTTTTTATTTTAAAATGAGCATAATTATTTTACTTCTAATTTTATCTTATTTAAAATTTCTTAATTTAATTTCACATTTTTTATTCCATCTTTCCTACCATCTTTTTATACAATCTATACATATATACATACAATTATTATTATTATCTAATTTTAAGGTTACGATCAAGGGAGACACCAAATTGGTGTATGAGATCCCCTTGTTTGTAATTTGACTCCTAAATCTATTAAGGCATACATACTCTATCCCCTCTAGTTTTGAACATATGACCTCTTAAGAGGAAACACATGCTCTTAACCATTATGCCCACTCCTATGAAAAACAATACATACATACAATACATCTTTCTCTAATCATGTGAAAAACTACTTTTATATTAAACTCAATTAAATTTCAGTTTAATTCTATCACATATATCCAAAATATTTATTATTTTTAAATAATAATAAAATATTTATTATTTTTAAATAATAAATTCACAAAGTAAGATAAATGAGTGATAATTCTATCATATATAACCCAATTATTATTTTCAAATAATAACAACATTGGTTTATTATTTTTAAATGATAAATTCACAAAGTAAAATAGATGGGTTAATATCATCTATTATAAAGAACTCATTTGGTTCAAGATTGTAATATTTTTTTTAAGATGAAAAAACACTGATTTATTGATGGTAATACTCTTTTTTAGATAAAAAAACACTTATTTATATTAATAAAATAGTAACTAACACATATATCATAGATTGTAACACTCACTCTCTAGTTTCATTCAGAAAGAACACTATGAAACCTCATCGGTAGAGCCTTTGGGAATGACTGACAATGGTGATTCCACCATCTAAGCCAAGATAGACTATGTATGCCTGAAAGTTATTTCAAGTACGATTTCTTCGGCTAAAAAAAAAATGCTCTTTAATAGATTATTGCTTTCCAATCAAATATCATTGGGTTTATTAACTTTATTTCTTTCCAATCTGCATTCAAATATCATTGGGTAGAACGGATGAATGACACAGGAAGCCTCACCTGCAATTACAGCGAGAAGTAGATGACTAGCGAGTCAGTGCTATGGAGAAGCAGAGCTTTACTACCAAATACCAGTAAGCAGAGTCGTCACTAGCAAATACCAGCAATTAAAAATTGGAAATAGTTTGTCACCGTCTGTCGCATTCCTCTATCTACGTGACCTTGTAATTCACGTGAGGAACATTTCCATAAGTTCATTACTTTTGTTAAACACTACTAACAAAATTTACGTAAGTTCATTACTTTTGTTAAACACTACTAACAAACTTTACCTAATCTGATCTCCACCATTTCTATTAAGAGCAATACCAACATTCTTTAGATGAAATTCTAAAACCTCTTCATTGTATCAAAGACAACATCTATGTTTTTCTTGGGACAATCTCATACTACAATCTCAGGATTCCAACTTAAAATTAAGGTTATCATCAATTTTTTATTTCTTTAATAATTTTACACATAATAGGTTATAAAATTTTGTTTGTGGGAAGGGGACAAAAACCAGAATGTTTTGTGAAAGTTAACATAATTTTCACTTGGCACATCAAATTTTGGTCATGCTTTTGAATTGCATAAAAGACATATCAAAATATTACAAACCAAAGTTTCAAATCTAAAAGAGCTCAAATCTCAAAGATATATCAAGAAAATCTTCAGTCATTTAGATATTCTCCAAATTAAGATTTTAAAAGTATGTAACTTACATGTGACCTACCTATTGACTAGAAGATCCATTTTTTTAGTTACTGAATGTTGTGATAAAGAAGAGTATTATTATTATTTTCCAACCTGCTTCAAAGAAATCTACTACACTAATTAAACTTGCCTAAAATTATCTTTGACTCATGAAGAAAGCGAAGACTTAGAATTTAGGTTATTTAAATTGGAGAAGAAAGTTGATGAAATAGATGGTTGTATGTTGAAAATGGTGGATTTATCAAGAGAAATGGAAAAGAAGATGAATGAAAATAAGGAAGAAATGCAAAATATCAAAGAAGATATACATAGATCCATCTAGAAATAATGCATTAATATTATTATTATTATGGTTAATTATTTCAAGGGGTTGAGATAAATAGGAGGCATCTTATTAATGCATTAATATTATCATGATTAATTGGAGTTATTTCAGGTGGTTAGTTTAACTAAGATGCATTTTTATGTAGATTGTAGATTTAGTTATGTCTATTTCTATTACAAATTTTGGAAATATTTTTAACTATGTCTATGTCTATTTCAGATTTTGAAAATATTTTGAAATCAGATCATTACAAGAAATAAAATAATTAAACTCTCTTCTTTTTATTGTAGATTTAGAAATATTTCCAAAATCTACCCGACTAAGCAATTGTTACTAATTTCTACTAACAACATAATGAACCATATTCTTATAATAAGTTCTTACTTATAGATATTATTATAATATTAACTTCTAACTTTATGAATTCTCAAATTAATATACATGTAACCATGTTATTGGTAATAGTAAATGCATGCCAATCACTGAATGCAGCTGAATGAAGACAGCTTTAATGGATAGCGAAAAGAGTTGGCATATGTAAATGATACCATGTTTCCCACCTCCAGAGGTTTACCCTCGTTTACCAGGCAGTCGCTGTGTGCTAAGCGCCTGAATATTTTAGGGTTTATGATTCTGGCCGAGGCGAATGAACCGCAATTTAAATGTATATCTGCCATTGCACACCCAGTGACGCACGTATTCACAACTCGTACAGAAAATGCTGGTATACCGTTTGGCAATGGTTTTGCGGGCCCGAGTCACTGTAATGTCGTGCTTTGAACATGTATTAATAGCATCCATGACTATAAATTCTCTTGCAGTCGCTGCAGCATGTGAGATGAAAGCAAGAAATATGAAGACAATAAACATTAGCGAAACAATCTGAACCATTGTGAATGGTGGTCTTACAAAGCTATTGACAAGATTCTTTTGAATGTGGTTTTACCGAAAATATTTTCCTGAAATATAAATCACGAGCCTGAATTCAGAGAAAAATAGTAGTCTTAATGATATCTACACCTACTGATCATCCCCTCTGCAACATCTGAGAAAAAAGTGAAAATACGAAGACAATAAATATAAGCGAAATTGCATTGGACAAGAAAATTGCTTGAATAGACTTCTAGAACTGAACTGGTTAAATAAACTTCTTAAATTGAAATGTGTAAGTTGTTAATACTCGTTATTAATATTGCACGGAGAAAACAAGTAGAAAACAAGAAAATGGTTGAATAGACTTCTAGAACTCAACTGCGTAAATAAACTTCTTAAATTGAAATGTGTAAGTTAATGCTCGTTATTAATATTGCACGTAGAAATCATCATGGCCGCCGACATAAACTTTTGTTAAGTAACACCGTATAAATAAAGAGGGAGTTGTTTTTTGGGATTTTTTTGGATTTTATGGTATTGAATCGGTGGAAATTGGTTTTTTTTACTATAATTTAAAAAACTATATGACACTTTAATTATGTTGGTTTTTAGAGAAATTAGACCGGAAAAATCACATAAAAAATTCCAAAAAATCTCATTAAAAATAACTCCAAGAAAAAAAATCCAATCAAATTAAAGTGATAATATTGATTATCAATGTTAATGTTCATAATAGTACTAATTAAAAATTGGTTTTTTTACTATAATTTAAAAAACCGTATGACACTTCAATTATGTTGGTTTTTAGAGAAATTAGACCGGAAAAATCACATGAAAAATTCCAAAAAATCTCATTAAAAATAACTCCAAGAAAAAAACCCAATCAAATTAAAGTGATAATATTGATTATCAATGTTTTTTTTTTTTTTTTTTGTAAGCTTCGGTAGGACCCACTATTTTTACAACTTCTCATTTTTCCACTTTTTACAACCTCGCAGGATTCGAACTTGGGTGGGGGGTGTGAAAACCATCCGCCCCAGCCATTACAACATAATAGTACTAATTAAAAAATTATAATCGTAGCTATTTTCTACAAAAGTGTTTAGTAACCACATACAACAAAGAGACCCAATCAAATTAAATGATAATAATAATTATCAATTTTAATATTATATTAATGTTAATTAAAATTATATAATAATATTTGTTTGTATGGGTAAAATACTAACTAGGAAAATTGAATTTTGAATCTCACAATTTATATAATAAGTCATGACGAAGTGATAATCAATTCAATCACCTCTATAAATTATTATAATAAAAACTTCATTTAAAATAATTATTAGTATTAATTCCTTCTAAATATTTGGGGTGCAAGCAGCTCTAAACCCGAATAAGTCTTTGAATTTTGAATTTCGCAATTTATATAATGAAGCATAACAGAGTGATAATCAATTTAGTCGCGCCTATAAATAATTATAATAAAAACTTCATTTAAAATAATAATAATTAGTATTAATTCCTTCTAAATATTTGAGGTGCAAGCAGCTCTAAATCCAAATAAGTCTTCTTGTTGGTAGGAAATTTTAAAGAAATTAAATATTTGGAGTTCAAGTAGGTCTGAACTAGAATAAGTCTTCTTGTTGGCAGGAAATTTTAAAGAAAATAACTTTTAAAGTAAATAACTAGCCTTTAGAGCTTTGAACTTGGCAAGTAGGGCAGTGCTCATGAAATCGGTGTTGCAAGCCATCCCTTTATATCAAATGGTAGTGGTGCCTATGCCAAAGGTGGTTTCTAAGGAAATCACTATTGGAGAAATTTTTTATGGAAAGGGGTGAATAAAGTAAAGAAATGGGCTTTGATGGCTTGGGAGAAACTATGTTTGCCCAAAATGGTAGGGGTCTAGTGTTGAGGGATCCTGAAACCCTTATTGATGCATTAGGGGCCAAATTGTGGCGGAGATGGGTGATGGGTGGTATTGAGTTGTGGAAACAAATTTGGGCAAGGAAATAGAACCCTCAATAACCTCAAGCAGTTCACTTTCAAGAATATAGATGTTGCCCTAGCTTGCCCATTTAGATGTGGGCACAAGGGAATAGAAATGTAATTAAAGATGAAGCATTTTGGGAGATAAGGAGAGGAGATATGGCCTTATTTTGGGAGGATTCATGGCAGCATCTCACAAGATTAAAAGACATACCATAGTTGAAGGAGATAGAAATTTATACCACTAAAAGGGGTGGACTTAAGGTAGCCGACTTTTGGAAATAAGACCAAGGAACATCTATGTGGTGACCCTAGAAAACTAAGGGGGATTGGATAGAAAATCATTCAAAGATGTCATGGGAAAAGTTAATGGAGGAGGTCTTAGAGAGGAAAATTTTTAAAGCTCATGATCAGGACAAGCTTGGATGGGGATATAAACCCATTAGTGTGTTCTCTCTCAAAGAGGCGTATACACTAATGGCAGGGCACAAAGAGCTCAAGAAATATTCATTCTGGAAATCGGTTTGGTCCGGAAAAATTTGGCCAAAATTGAGGCATTTCCTTTGTCTGATAGCAAGTGAATTAGGAGGAAGGGAATCCACGGTTCATCCTTATGTTTCCTTTGTGAGGCTAAGCAAGATACAATGAAGCATATGTTAAATGTTTGTCCATACATAGATGAGATATGGTATGCGCGCTCAAAAAATTTCGCCTCTTGAAATTGGTAAACAATTGGCAAATAGTCTTTCTCCCCCTCTAAATGGATTTATTAAACTAAATTCTAACGAAGCATCAAAAGGGAATCTTCGATTTGTGGATCTGGGAGGAGTATTTAAATATTTTAGCTCCAAAGCTCTGTGGGTGTTTGCTCAAAGTTGTGCATCCACAAGAAATAATGTGGTGGAGTTTCAAGCGTTAGTGTGTGACCTAAAAATTGCAATCATAGAGGGTTACAGATCTATCCAAATAGACGGAGACTTTTTGCAGTTATAAATCATCTTCAAAAGTTGATATACAGCCAAGCCCCAGAAAAAATAGCAAAGAGTTGGAGACTGGAGATTTTGGTTCATGGCATCCAGAGCCTGATCAGTCATCTGGAATATATCATTGTTCACCACTCTAGAAATATAAGCAACAAGGTAGCAGACTTCTTTTCTAACCTTAGAATTCAAGACAGGGAGGTGGGTATTGACGCATGTTGGCCCCCTCTAGTGGTGTATGATTGGACAAAGGACCTTAATACATTGTTGGATAGAGATGTGATGATCCTCGATGGGGGTGTAATTTCATATGGAATGGAGCCTTCAATGATGCGCCCACCACCTTTGAGTATGTAGCAAGAATTAATGAGGGATGATGTGTCTTGCATGAGCATGCATTGTTACAATTAGCTTGTGGTTTATTTATGGGTTTCAATGGATGGAAAGATTATTTGCAGTAAGCAGAAAGGAGCCGAGATAAGGTCCTCGGCCTCCTGGAGTGATTTCTCTATGCAATTGGAATGCGTGAGAATATTGGTGTTGTGTTTAGTGGTGAGTTTTGATGGTTAGCAAGGAATTCATGTTGTTAAGTGTCAACAAGGTATGGTTTATTTGGGGTGTCTGCAAAGCCAAGTTTTATTTGTGGTTGGTGGAAATCTCTACCTAAGAGATCCTATTGGATTCATAAAATTTTAAGTGTATTGCGCTCTCTTAGGTTACATCTCTGATTTTCTTGGTTCCCCTTTTAGACATAGTAGAGGCTCTAGCCATAAGTGTTTTGAGTCCAATTTCTAGTGTATGAATCTTCTTATTTTGTCTGGGGATATCATTGGGAGTGCTTGTTTATTTTGGCATTGGGGTATTTATTAGGTCCTCTTCTCTTGGTTTAAGGTGGGGATTTCAAGTCGTAGTTGGGATAATTTGTGATGGTCCACCTATGTTGGTTTATTTACATGGAAATTCAAGTGTTTATTGATGGAATTTGGTGTCTAGTTTCACTCTCTTGGGTGTTGAGTTTTTCTAGTCCTTGTGTTGTTCCTTTCTTGTTGAATGGTTAAGGGTGAAGGGACCTTGGGTGGAGAAGTCTTATCCTTTTCCATTTATGGTGGTTCTTTTGTTAAGGCTAATTATTATTTTTGGTGTTACTTTGACGAGTTGGTCTGTTAGTTCCATGGTATTATAGAAGGTGGGTTGAGTCAAACATTTTGTTCTTTTGCAGGGTATAGGCAATACCACTGATAACAAGTCTCATTCCTCAGACTTTGTGATGCCATCTAGAAAAAGAATAAGTTGTAGAATGGGAGGAGGTGGTAGGGTTCATCCAAGGGAAAGAGGGGCAAGACTCATTTCCCATGACCAAGAAACCATATATTTCAATGTATTTATGCCTGATACTCAAGTGGAAATTTGTGAGCTCGAGTCCAAAGCAAGGGAGGAAATGCAATCCCTTCTGATTCTGAAATTTTAGAGGACATGTTAGCCTAGGTTCCAGACCCTGGGCACACCAGGGGTAGGACGAAGTAGTATTTAAACGCATTGGCTCTTCATTGGAAAACGAAGACCTTATTGGGCCTGGTATTGAGGAACAAACAAGTGAAGAAATATAATATATTTGCTTCACTGGAGGATGTCAAGACGATGCTTAGGAATTAGAGGTTCTTCCTAGATAGGATTGACTCCCATCTAGCATAGGTGGAAAGCCATATTTCCTATGACTCAAATGGTGGGGACTTGATGGATCCTCCTAGCTCCAATGTGAGGTTTCTAGCAAATATCTCATCTTCTAAAAATGACCAATGAGCATGGATGGTGGTTGGTGCACTTTGGAGATCTTCTGGTGCATCTCGTTTTGTTTTATGCAAGGTTCTTGATATCCTTTTGGTCTTCATACTATGGTGGTGTAGATTGGTCGTAGCTCTGTGTTTTATGTGATGGCTCTAACATGCTTTATTTGGACTATGTTTATTTCCTTTATAACTTGTGTTATCTAATAGTGGTTGGACGCAACATCTATGTGTTTTGTGGATGTGTATGGTGGTTCGAGGCCTCCTTCGCTGGGTTCTTTTCATGTCTTTTAGCTATATTTGGCATTAGGGAAATATGTGGCTCTTCAGTCTCTAGTTGTCTATCAGTGCACCATTCATAGTGTTTTTTTATGGTTCCATATCTTATATGGTTTTTTGGTGGACGATTTTTTGTTTGTTAGTTGTAGCTGACAACCCTCTATGGGAATTATTGACTGTATTTAAGACTAGAATAGTTGAGCAGATAGGCAGGACATCTCTGACCTTGATCTTTATGTTTTATGATCATAGGAGTCTTTTTATGGGCATAAGTAGAAGTATGATGAGGTGATTTGTACCCTCTTTGATCAAATTTGTGATCTATGTAAAATTGTTTTCTTAGTAATAGAGTATCAATTCACCAAAAAAAATAAAATCATTAATGATAAAAAGAATTAACATATAAATTAAACATATATACATTTAAAAAAAACATGTAACAAGATTCTTAACCATGAGATTTACTTTCACTTGATTATGGAGATTCTTAATTTGTAAATATGTTTTGTTACAATACCATGGGTCAATTTCATTGTATAGCAATACCACATGCACAAAAAACCCATAACTTGTTTCATATAGCACTTGTTATCTCTCATTTTTTTCAGTTAATGAATTTAATTAAAAGGGAAAAAATGCATAACTACTTTGTAAATAAATCTCAACCTTTGATTTATGTATACTACTAAAATTATTCTATGAAAAATGAATCTCTGCCATCCACCCAATAATTATTGATAATTAAATTAAAATTTTGCACACCCTATTCTAAAATGGATATGCCTATCCACCTAATTATTTATGAAAGTAAATTATTTATATTCTTGATTTTAACCCATCATCAAAACAAATTCCAAAAACATTAAATTAAAAATTAGAAAAAAAAAGAGAAAGAAAGAGAAAAACGTAAATAAATTGAATGTTCTTGTTCTAGTACACTTGTGTTCTCCAACCTTCAATCACGTATGTGTAATGACACTTCAATGGTTTCATCTAAAAGAATAGATATTTCCAGCCTTCTCAGTTGTGAACATAAACACATATAGTATGGCAATATAAATATGCATAAATAATAATATAATGTCTCCATTATTATGAATAAACATGCCTACTAATCATCCTCATGTTGTTGCGTTGCCTAAGATAAAATTAAGCATGAAGATATTAAATATCACCAAAACAACCTTGACAAAAAAATAGTGGGTTATTGGTAATTCACAGAGTGAACATGATGGCCGACATGAATGTAAAGTTCATAATTTTGATTTAGAATTGATGGATAACTTTAGTATATTTTAAATTATTTCATTATTAGCTTTTGTTTGTGTTACATTAAGATTGTGGTGTCTTATTTAGTTTTAGATCCTATTTGTTAGGAAGCAGTTCAAACTGATGAACTAAGTTGTATTGTTATATATGCATTGAATGTTTTGGTTGAATGAATCAAGTTATGTGTGTGAGAAAGAAGTCTCAAGTTGAGCTAGTGTCACCTGAGAGCTACACATTTCTTCCATACATTCTCCTTCATTATTTTTGTGTTGGTATCAGAGCGCAGGTGGGAGTTGAGTAAGTTTTTGAAGTGGTTGAGTATGTTGTGTGTTTAATTGTTGTTAGGAGAGGCACACCAGTTTGTGTTGCATGTCGTGTGTATCCTAGATAGTCATGCTTTGTATATTCAAAAGAGTTAAGCCCTTCAAATTTTTGTGGTATTTGTGGCTATATAAATTAGTAGCATAATCATCGTGTGAAGGCAGTGTGATTGTCAAAGAAATTTGCTATATATTCCAGCACCCCCATTGAACAAGAATTTAAAAGGAATCTCATACATGACTATTGAGCGAAAGTAGATGTGTGGGCTAGTAAGCTATAAATCAACTATGGGTAATTTTGGGTAGGTGTTTATTAGTGAGGTATTTCATATAATTGATTGTAAGTTTATTTTCTCCTCCAAATTTTTAGGCAACTGTGCAAATATTTCGGTGATTTAGTTGATAATTATTGTGTAAAGTTGGAGAAATTTCCAAAATGGCTAATCCACTTGTAGAAACATATTTAAATCAAGCTAATAAATTGAAAGTTTAAGTTGCAAACTTTAATGGAAGGCTACGATGTGTGGTCAATAGCAAGTGGAGATGAAGTGAAGACAAATACGGTTGCAGGTGCAACAGTAGCGTCAATTCAAGATTGGGAGAATAAGGAAAAGGTGTAGTTAATAATGTTTGTAAAAGATAATATCATTCCCCATATTTGTGATCGAAATACCTCTAATGAGATGTGGAATACACTTAAGGATATGTATGAGTCTAAAAATACAAATCATTTTCTTTCCTTTAAATTTAATCTCCTCTCCATTAAGATGGAAGAAAATGAAACCATTGATAATTTTATTTCAAGAATTAAATATTTAAAGGATAAGTTGGGAGACATAGGAGAATCAGTATCTAAAATTGATCTTGTAGCCACTACTTTAAATGGAATTTTAGATGAATACTAGATGTTTATTAAATGTCTTGTAGCAAGGGATAAATCTCCCACTTTTGATGAATTGGAAGGTATATTAATACAGGAGGAAGAAAGGCAAAAAAATATAAGGCCTCAAAATTCAGATTTGGCATTGATGGCGAAGGGAAAACAATCTTCTAAAGGAAATCCATGGGAAGGAAGCCAAGGAGGAAAGCCACCAAAAATAAGGTCATCATTTGGAAAACCATCTTATATGAAACCTCAATGAGGTATGCCACCTTTAGAAAGTGATACTAGAATGAAATGTTATTATTGTGGCAAGCCTGGGCATCATTCTAGAGATTGTTTTAAAAGAAAGTATGATGAATCAAAACATAGAAGTAGAAGGCATACAAGTCATTTTGTTGAAGGAGGAGAAGATATGAATAATGATTTTATGAAACTTAGATTATTTGTTTGAAATTTTGCACTGCCTTTCAAGAGTGATTATTCAAATGCATGGTATGTAGACTCTAAAGCCTCTATTCACATGGCATATAACAAACATTGGTTTGAAAACCTCCATGAAATAAATAATGGTGAAAACATATATATTTGGGATGATTGTCCACACCAGATTAAAGGGTATGGTGATGTGCCTGTAACATTACCAAATGGAGGTGTTAAACATGTTCATAATGTGATGTATGTACTTGCCATAAAAAAGAATATGATTTTTTTTCTACCATAACAGACTAGAATTTGAAGGTAAAGTTTTTGTAGTCACACTATTTGGTGAAAGATATGCAGGATCACTTCAAATTTGTTGCTATAGGTGTGAGAGCTGGAGCCTTATATAAGCTTAATGTGACAAGAAAAAATAATCCAGCATTGATGTATTCAACTATCACAACATAAGCTCTTCGGCACCAAAGGTATGGCCACCTCAATTATCATGATTTGTTACTACAGCAAAAACAAAAAGTGGTAGAGGAACTCCCATTATTAAAGAACAAATATTATTCATGTGAAGGATGTGAATTAGGGAAAATGCATAGGGAGGAATTCCCTACTAATATAGATAAAAGAAAAATGGATGTTTTGGAACTAGTGCATACAGATGTGTGTGGGCCTATGCATACTAGATCATTAGCAGGAGCATATTGTTTTTTTATGTTCACTGATAATTGTACAAAATATACATGGATTTACTTTATGAGAAAAAATAGTGATGTATTTGAATATTTTAAAGAGTTTAAAAACTTGGTGGAAAAGTAAATAGGAAAATACATCAAAATCCTTTGATTTGATCAAGGGAGGAATAAAGATTGGGAGAATTTTAAATATTACAAAGACCATGGAATCATACAAAACATAGGGGTATCACTACGGGAGCAATACCATACCACGTGGGTTCATATTGGGGGATATATATTGAGGAAAAAATGACATAGTATATTGAACATATATTAGGGGGTAAAGGGTTTTTATATTGGCAGGTCTAAAAAATGGAGCTCAAAGCTAATGAAAAAATATAAAGAGGTATAAAAAATGTTAATGAAAAAATTAATACCTACAATATATAGTGAAAGTAAGGGTTTTTTAAATTGGGAAGGTGTATTGGGTTCGTATTGGTAGGGGGGTTAAATAATGTGATTTTTAGAGGTATTTTCCAACATGTCGTCAAATTAAGGGTATTGATTATTATGCCATGAACGCACGTGATATATTCAAGGTTTATTGAGTGAAGCCCCCGTGATACAAAAGTACATGGTGCCACATACTCCATAGTAGAATGGAGTAGCTAAAAGGAAGAATAAGACCTTGGTTGAATGTGCGAGAAGTATGATGAAAGGTAAAAATATTTCTAATGATTTTCGGGTTGAAGCTATTAGTACTGTTGTCTATTTAAAAAATAAAAGTCCAACAAAAAGTTTGAATCATAAGACTCCATTTGAATATCTTCATGGATATAAACCAGTAGTAAATCATTTGAGAATATTTGGAAGTAAATCTTTTGCTCATGTTCCAAAAGAGGATAGGAGGAAACTTGATGCCAAAGCCATCAAGTGTATCTTTATTGGGTATTATTTTGATCGTAAGGCATATGAAATGTTTGATCCCTCTTCACATAAAGTCTTTGCAAGTAGAGATGTATTTTTCCATGAGCATGCAGCTAAAGGCCATAGGGGTGACCACTACAATGCATGGCATATTCCTCATGACCTTGATGATGCCCAAGAAGAAGTTGAAGAATAACTTAGAAGAAACAAGAGAATGAATCTATTGATATGGACACCTCAAGCAGTGAAAACACACACTGAGGAGAAAATGGATCACCACAAAGTAGGAGATGGAATGAGAGTAGTGAACTCCCAAGAAGATTAGCATGCCAGATTTAGCACCTGTAAGGTACAAATATTATGCTTTGATGACTAAAGTGTTGAACGTCATAAAATATTTGAACTTTAAAGAATCTAATGAACATGTGGAATGGAGAAATGCAATGAAAGAAGAATATGATTTAATAATAAGAAATGATACTTGGGAATTAACTAAATTACCTAGAAATAAAGTACCTATAGGATGAAAATGGTTGTTCAAACTCAAATTTAAAGATGGTGGGAGTGTGGATAAATATAAAGCTAGATTGGTTGCTAAAGGTTATTCATAAAATGAGGGAGTTGATTATGATGAACTTTTGCACCAGTAGCTAAGTTAAATATAATTAGATTGATGCCATTGCTTTAGCTACAAAACATAAATGGAAACTTCATCAATTATATGTTAAATATGCCTTTTTGAATGGGGAATTAAAATAAGAAGTATATCTTACTCAACCAAAAGGGTTTGTTTAAAAGGGATAGGAACATCTAGTTTGTAACTTAGAGAAAGAATTATATGGGTTGAAACAGGCACTAAGGTAATGGTATGAAAAGATTGATTCTTTCTTTCTTTAGAAGGGTTTTATGAAAATTCAAAGTGATCCTAATTTCTATATCAAAACATATCAAAAGGGGCATGTTGTTTGATTTCCCTGTATGTTGATGATCTTATAATAATAGGAAATGCTTGTAAATTGATTGATGAAGTTAAAGGGTATATGTCACAGGTGCTTGAAATGAAATACCTTGGTGAATCACATTATTTTTCAAATCTTGGGGTATGGAGAGAAGTTGGAAAAAATATGGTTACACGAGTAAATATATCAGAGAGCTACTCAAAAGGTTCAAAATAGATCAGTGTAAAGAAACGTCGATACCTTTAGAACATAATGTCAAATTCTATAGTGATGACGGCTTAGGAGAGGTGAATGGCACATTCTATCGTTAGTTAGTGGGAAATTTGAACTATATCCCTACAAACATGCCAGATATTGCATATTATGTCAGCATGTTGAGTCAGTTCATGGCCAAGCCTCTTGAAATCCATTGGAAAGCAGCTAAGGGGGTCCTCTGGTACCTTAAGGGGACTATTGATTATGGTATTAAATATATTGATGCTTTTGATGTTGAGTAGGAAGTTTATTATGATTTATATTGAGTTGGGAATCCTGATGACAAAATATCAACTTTAGGATATGAATTCAGCATCAGATCTGGGTTCGTGGCATGGAGCAACAAGAAACAATCAATTGTTTCTTTATCATCAATTGGAGTTGAATATAAAGTGTTATGTGGTGCCACATATGAATCAGTTTGGTTGCGGTGAATTCTTAAATATGTTGGAGAAGAAAAAAAAATGTCTACAATCATCAAGTGTGATAATCAAAGCTCCATCAAATTGGCCAATAATCATGTGTACCATGCAATATCAAAACATATTGACATACAATATCATTTTTTCAGGGCAAAGATGTAGTCTAAAGAAATTACTTTTATTTATTGTAATACCAGTGATAATGTGGATGACATCTTCATAAAGCTTATTGTAATACCAGTGATAATGTGGAAAAGCAAAGTATGATTCATTTATAACTATGTTAGGTGTAGTAGAAAACATATTTCTCCATTAAGAGGGGGGGCTTAGAATCAATGGAGAAATGCAGTGCTAGGCGGTTGGCATTTCCTGAATGGCTGGTGGCATTTATGTGTTGGAATTGGTGTCAACCAATCTAGAATTGGTCTCAGGGGGAGTCCCATAGTTGTTGTTGTCTCTTGTAGATAATCATCATAGTAGTTGGCTTACTTGAGAAGCCATAATATGATGAATATGGATGGGAGTCCCAGGATTTGGAGGATATTTTGTCTCAAGAGAACAACTTAGATACTTATAGAGATGGAAAAAATAGATAGTGCTCAGGAAGAGATTTTCAACGGTATATTCAAGTCTGCAAATGGCCTCCTCGATCGAAATTTATCAACAGTCAAAGTCTTGACCTCTGAAGTCAAAGTTGTAGTGCCAAAAGTAGCTAGATGACCCTTTGGAGCAATTTTAATTTGGTAGTCAGACAGAGTTGGTGGAGCTACTAACAGAGTTTCTAAGGGAATCATCGGGTGGACATGGGTAGATAGTGTTGAAGCAAGAGCTTCTTTCATTGGCCATAGGCAGAGCCTGCCTACAGCCTATCCCAGCAAAGAAGGCTCGACAGCATGAACCCGGAGGTTTTTAAGTGTTCATGCAGCAAAAGTATCGGGAGGCAGGCATCAGGACATGTTGGAATCTTACAGCAGTAGCGAAGATCTCCTTCATTGGCTAGCAGAAGGCCCACTTGACACACAAGCCCGGTGGGAGTACCCTAGAGGGTTCGTTGAGCACAACGGTATAAAAATTTCAGGACCCTTATGAAAAATTAACAAAGGAAATCACTGCAAAACACAAGGCCTAGGACCATTTTTATGTCTTCTCTCTGACAAGAACATGGCAACATTTTATTGGTTGAAGTGGAGTCAGCATGATGTCAGTACATGGGGATATGTGGTAGATTTGGCATTTTTGGGTGGTCTAATGGGCCAAATCTGGGTGACATGTGTCACCACTCAGGAGGCACCACATCAGGTTGATGAAGTAATGATGATGTCATCCAAAAAGGGCTACGCCGAAATGATTAGAAAGGCACACAGGCGAAACCATCTGGTTGACTAGGCATCGAGTGGACGTGGTTATGTTAGAGCACAAGCCAATGGAAAATGCATCGGGAAAACCCACTGGAACACAGCATCCATGGGGATTGACCCTAGAGGTTTTAAAAGGATACTAAGTGCCAAGAAACGTTAGTTAGAGATATCATCCAAGGAGGGCCTTTGATTGGCTAGTGCGTGCAGTGGGGGGGTTCCACTGGACATAGAATCCTATAAGTCTCATCCTAGAGGAAACAAAAGGGCACACAAAATTCTCGTCAGGATACAAGAATCGAGGTAAAAAGAGTCACGGGCTAATGTTAGGCGCCTAGACCTGGTCCTGTGGGTGTCATGTGATAGAGGGCACAGAAGGATGGATACAAGTAGAATAAGCTCTTAGGGCTTAAAGGTGAAGAGGCGCACATGAGCAGTTTTGCGGTGGTCTCGCATTTTAAGGTGACCCGGGGCCTTTTGGGGCTTATTTCAATGAAATAGGTGTTGAGACAGGAAGGATGAGAGTTGTATTCTTAACATCTATGGATATCAATGATTTAGTAGCTATGGGGATATTTTTCCATATTTGGAAGATCTACCAATTTGGATACTCACTATAAGTTATATGCAAGCATGGATGGCTCTGCAGTTGGTTAAGAGCTTAGTGCCTATGAGCATGAAAATGAGTTGGCAGCTGAGTAAATGTGCACAGTAGGGTTGGTTCCATTGGTTTTATGGTGATTGTAAAGAAATGTTGGCTCAAGAACAAAAAGGACCACGATTGCACAAATGTTTAAATGGAGTCATTGATGACTATCAAAAGAAGGAGACATAGACAAAAATGACCATGTTTTACAAAGGTAGCAATTAACCCCATAACAGCCATGTTTGAGCTTTCTTACACATTATTGAATAATTAAATGTAAAAGTTTGCCAAGTTCAAAAGCGATAATTACAGTAAGGAGAACCATGTTGAATTGCAATTTGAGCTCCATGGGAAATAAGAAGAATAGAGAGCCTTACTAGAGCACACAATTTTGACTATGAATTAATTATCAGCATGGAGAAATTATCAAGTGCCCATTGTGAGATGTAATGCAGAAGAAATGGTAAAGTGAACGAAGCCCATTCCCAAATTTTATTGTGGTTGCAGAGGTCAAGAAATTTGATGCAACAACAGCATGGGTAGCCATGATGGTGCACGCTTTCATGCAATTTGAAAATAGCAGGGACTACATCATTCCTTGTGCAGAAAAGGAACAAACTGTGGATTGTAGTTATGCAAAGTGGGGAATACAACATTGTTGTGAGTTGGAGTCTGGAGAGCAGCATGAAGAGAGTGAGGAGCTACATGTTTGTGTTTTTCAGAAGAATGAATATGGGAGTCGAGAGCTAAGTATCACTCAGAGCAACTGAGGGTCGAGATAATAGATGCTTGAGTAGTGAAGTGTGCAGAGCAAAGGAGGATTGCAAAGCAGAAGGGAAAGTGTTGTGTGTGGAGCAGCTGATCAAGTTCATATTTTTATACTTTAGTATAGTCCTTTGTTTTTAGTCTGAAAATTGTATGAAAAGTATAACAATGGCTAGAATAGGTAGTGGCCTGCATTCATAAAATTTTGGTGCCTATTGGAAAGTAGTGGCTTGTTATCTTAGGGGGTTGGGGCCTCCTGTGAGTGAGTGCTCACAAAAAACTTGATGTAATTAAGTAGGTTCTTAATTTACATCATAATAACAAACAAATTGGTGGTTTTCTCCCTTTGGGTTTCCACATAAAATACCTTTGTCAATGTGTGTGTGTGTGTGTGTGTGTTTCTCATTTGATATATGCTGTGTACATTTGAATGGTTTACCTTGTTGTAATATATATTGTAGTATGAATGCTCTCACAAGTAACTAGCAGAATACTTAAAAAGAAATGAAGAATTGAGCTTAAAGTTTAGAAATCTCATGAATTAATAATTCACCCCCCCCCCCCGTAATTCCTTATTTCAACAATTTGTATCAAAACCAAGTTTCCTTAAGTAATAGTTTCACCATTGTAAGGTAGATCAATAAGGAATTATGTCTAGACAAAAGAGTCAGGATGCTTACTCAAGTAAGATACCAGTCTTTGATGGGACAAACTACGCCTTTTGAAAAGTCAGAATGGAAGCTTATATCATGTCCCTAGGGGTAGATATTCAGAGTTTTGTGTTGGTAGATTATATTTCCCTTGATGTCCCTCCCACAAATTCATATGGTAAAAATGTGTATGAAAATAATGCGAAATCTGACAATGCCATTCTGTGTGGCCTTAATAAATATGAACTTGTAAAGGTTGTGAATTATAAGTCTGCTAAGGAAGTATGGGTCAATCTCAATCAGAGTCATGAAGGAGATGATAAATTCAAGCAGGCCAAACTTCAAATATTCATAATGAAGTTTGAAAGATTAAGAATGAGTGAAGAGGAAAGCATAGAAAAATATTTTGTTAGATTTGATTAGGTGAACAACATGATTAGAGGACTTGGTGAAGCCATCAAATAGGATGTACTTGTTGAAAAGGTCTTAAGATCTCTTCCTATGATATTTAATGCAAAAATCTCAACCATTAAAGAGATGTCTGATATGAAAAGTCTCACAATGGACCAACTACTTCGTACTCTCACAGCTTATGAGATGAGCATAGTAAAAGAGAATGCAAAACCAAATGAGACAGCTTTCAAGGTATCCAAGAAGGTTAAGGAGCAAAAAAGATCATTAGGAGTGTTCTAGCTATGAATCTAATCAAGAGTAGGCTCACTTTTCCAAGAAACTAAAATGTGGTTTAGGGAAGTATAAAGGAATGTTTCCTTCAAATGATTTGATTGTGGAAGAGTTGGACATTTTTCATCCAAGTGCCCTTACAAAGAAAATTCAAAAAAGGATAATGATCAAAATCCCAAAGGAAATGCTCAGAAATATCAAAAGAAGAAGTTCTTCAAGAAGAAGGGGCTCTACTCCAAAGAGGATAGCTCAGCACCAGATTTTGATAGAGAGAATTCCTCAGAGGATGAGTCAAATGAGAATTTACTTATGGCATTTGAAGTTGACTCCAAGAAATAAAATGTTACAAACTCTGAATAAGAAGAAGAAGAAGAAGTGGAACTTAAAGGGGAACTCATCAGTGCTTTTGAAGAGTTAAAGAAGTCAAGAAGAAAGAACAAGAAACTAAAAGAATAGTTGCTACGAGTTGAAGAAGGCATGTATAACTTAGACAATGAGAAATTTGTCTATCAAAAGGAAAAAACTTGAAGAATCCATTAGGAGTAAAGGTAGCTTAGCTCTTCGATTAGAAGATTAAAAAAAAACATGTTAAAAGCTAGAAGAGGAGAATAGACACTTAAACTAGGAATTGATCAAAGTAAAGGAAGAGATGATTCTATAAATGTGCAAAGAAGAGACTTTGTCCCTGAAACTAAAGCTAGAAGAAGCAAAATAAAAGGAAGAATTTCTTAATTATTTAATTCATGAACGAGAAAACAATTTTTAGAGTCTAGAAGTTGATATTGTCTCCCTGAGAACATATATTGAGAAATTAGAAACCAAGAAGGACTTGGAAAAAAGGTTTGTTGAAGGGACTAGAAAGTTAAACCATATTCTGAGTAGTCAAAGGTCTCCAGAAAACAAGAAAGGGCTAGGATATTCTAGATCACAGGATTCATCTATGAAAAGGATGAACTTTAGGTCCACAGGATTTGAAGAATCCCAGAGCTATGCGAAGGTGCTTCAAGGAAGACTCAATGCGAGCAAACAAAAGTCTAGCTAGAAAGGGACCGGGCATGGGTTTCTAACTTCCCAAAGGACTCACAATAGAGAGGATGAATCAATCAGCGGGACAACAGAGGTATTTGTAACTTGAACAATCTCATAAACCTTTAAATTTCAGGTACCCCAATTTGTTTTATGGTCATTACTATAAATGCTATATATTTGGACATAAAGTTTTGTATTGTAGAAAAGTCAAAGTTGAAAGGGATGAAAATTTTGGATACAGTATGTATCAGAATTTTAGATCTCAAAACTCTCCTCCTGGAAATAGAAATCATTTCTCTCCTCTAATGGATGATGTTGAATGTTTCAAATGTAATAATTTTGGACAAAAGGTGAGTGAGTGTAGAAGCATATTTGAGTATGCTTCTAAATCCCATAATTCTTAGCACCCAACCTTTTGAAAAGACAAGAAGAATTGGAAACACAAGACAGGAAAAATAACTAAATATGGGCTTTCTCAATCTATGCATGATCAAGAAATTTCAACCACCAAATTCTCAACCCAAGAAGACACAGAGGCATATGATGAAGATGAATAAATAATTGCAACCACCAAGGCCCAAAACTCCCTCAAGGTATGTATAGAAAAAACATCTTGAAATTCAAATTATTAGTGATCAAAGACTGAGTGTTCAAATAAGGAGAAGATTCATTGGAAGCCCAAGTTGTGAAAAATTGTTCTATTATATCAAATTGAGCCTAAGAATATCAGTCATGAAAGTGAGGATAAGTCTTGGGTAAAGGCAACGAATGAAGAGCTAGATCAAATTGAGAAAAATGGCACTTGGGAGTTTGTTCTAAGAGCCAAAGATAAAAATGTCATAGGCACCAAATGGGTCTTCAAAAATAATCTCAATGAGAAAGGTCAAGTGATTAGGAACAAGGCTCGCTTAGTCTACAAAGGGTATGCCCAAATAGAGGGGATAGATTTTGAAGAAACATTTGCACATGTAGCGATACTAGAAGCTATCAAAATGTTTCTTACTTTTTCCAGTCATAAAAACATCAAGGTGTACCAGATGGATATGAAGTTGACTTTCCTCAATGGAGATCTAGAAGAAAAAGTTTACATCGAGCAGCTAGAAGGGTTCATTCTCACAAAAAATGAGGAGTTTGTCTACAAACTGAAAAAGTACTTATATGGGCTCAAACAAGCCCCTAGAGCATGGTATGCCAGATTGGATAAATACCTTCAATAACAAGGCTTTTAGAGGGGAACTACATATAGTAATTTGTCTATAAAGTCTGAAGATGTTTGCTTATTGATTTTGGTAGTTTATGTAGATGACATAATCTTTAGCAGTGATCTGGAGCAGTTGGGACATCAATTTGCAAGTTGTATGTAGACAGAATTTGAGATTCCCATGATAGGAGATTTATCCTTTTTCCTAGGACTGCAAATTTCTCAATCAAAATATGGCATCTTCATCTCCCAATCCAAGTACTTGCAAGATACACTAAAGAAATTTGGATTGGAATATTGCAAGTCGGTTAGCACCCCCATGGTTATAGGTTCTAAGTTATGTAGAGAATATGAAACACCTCTGGTAAATAAGACAACCTACAAATCAATGATAGGAAGCTTATTGTTTCTGATAGCCTTGCGACTAGACATCATACAAGTAGTAGGATTGGTGGAAATATTTCAAGTCTGCCCCCATGAAAGTCATTTCATTGTTGTAAAAATAATTTCAAATACCTACAAGGCACAGCAAACTGTGGGTTGTGGTATGCTAGGAGAAGAGAATTTAAATTAAAGGCCTATATTGATGTTGATTGGGTAGGAAATATTGATGATAGGAAGAGCACTTCTGGTGCAACATTATTTTTAGGAGATTTCTTAGTATCTTGGGTCAGAAAGAAACAAGACTCCATCTCTCTATCAACAGCGGAAGTAGAGTATATTGCAGCTACCACTTCTTGCTCACAAATTCTCTGGATTAAGTAGACCTTAAAAACATCAAGGTAGAGTTTATTGATCCAATTCCAATCATGTGTGACAACACTAGTGCTATCATCATTTCTAAGAATCTTGTCATGCACTCAAAGTTAAAGCACATTCCTATCAAGTTTCATTTCTTAAAAGAACACATTGTTTCTAATTTTGTTTGACTTGAATATGTGACCACTAAAGAACAAATTGCAGACATTTTCACTAAGCCACTGTTATGAAACCAGCTCACAGAAAGATAGAAAAGATAGATCAACACCTTAGAAATTTAGCCTCTTCGAGGGGGAAAGCTCCTTTACATTACACATATGAACAATTCTTGGATGATACAAATGACAAGACCTCCTTTCTATATATAGGAGTCTAAGAGGTCATAATATAGTCAGAGCCAACATAACAATAATAATGTAAGGGCACAATAATAACAATAGTTGGCTTCTATTGGGCACAATAATAACAATAAGGGGACTACATGGGCACAACAATATAATAAGAGGGTTGTACTAATAACAATAAGGGGTTACACTAGTAGTATAGGGACATAACATTCCCCTCTCCTTCAAAAAGTGTTGTCCTCAACGCTTAAGTAGTTCTTCATGCTTCTGCATAAAATTCTTGTCCTCCCATGTGGAATCTTTAGCAGGTAAGTTCTTCCACTTGATGAGATACTCTAAAATTGATCGATTTCGTAGCTGTCGGGTTCTTGTTTCTGTGACTACTCCAGGTTCCAATATGATTTTTCCTTCCTCTTCAAGTTCTGTAAATATTGTTTGAATTGGGATCTTTTGCAACTTTTGAATGAGTGGCCACACTTCTTCGTCCTTCTTCCATTCATCCCTTGCTTTGTTTATCCAATCTGGTTGGATAATACAAATATCACAAAACAATGCTTCCACATCCTCATCCTTTCTTGAGAGTGCATCTACAACAAAATTTTGCTTCCCTTTTTTGTAGATGATGTCAAAGTCATAACCCAACATATCTGTGACCCATTTTTTCTGTTCTTCTAAAGATAATATTTGTTCTAAAAAGTATATAAGACTATCATGATCCATTTTTACCTTGAAGTGTCTTCCCATTATGTAAGGTCATAACTTTTTTAGTGCATGTAGTATTGCCAACATTTCCTTCTCATAAATAGCTTGCCTAAGATGTAGCCATAAAAATATCCAATCACCTACATCAAAACATTTTTCACTATGATGTTGATCTACCTGTTGTTTCATTCGATTCTGCACCAAAGTGGCATTATCCTTTAAAAGTTGGAGAACTTGTTGTTGATGGTCGATGTGATCTTTCACTGCTTTAACCTTTTTCTTCTTGATATGTCCTTCTATATTTAGAGTTTGAGGAGTGGTAATTTCTTCCAATGCTTTACAAGATATGGTGAGATTCATTTCTTGATGCTCGATGTGATCTTTCACTTCTTGAACATTTTTCTTCTTGATATGTCTTTCTATCTTGATAGTTTGAGGAGTGGTAATTCCAACCAATGCATTACAAGATATGGTTGGATTCATTTCTTCTTTCTCAACGTGATCTTTCACTTCTTGAACCTTCTTCTTCTTGATATGTCCTTCTATTTTGAGAGTTTGAGGAGTGGTAATTCTTGCCAATGCTTTACAAGATATGGTCGGATTCATTTCTTCTTTCTCTGGGGTTGGTTCCTGGTATATATCCTCTTCTTTTGATGTTTCTTGATCCTTTTCTTCCTCCTCTTCATAATCTATGTAAAATAATTTCTTCTCAGCACACTTATGACCTTTAGTGCACTTGCTATCACAATTGTAACAAAGCCTTTTTTCTCTTTTTCTTCCAATTGTTGAGGTCTCACCCCTGTAGGTTGTGGAAGGCTAGGAGAAGAAGCACTTCCATAATTATAGTCATGAGTGGTGGGATTCCTTATTTCCATAATTTTGCTTTCAATTTTTCTTGCCCACCTGAATGCCTTCTCCAATGAATCAAGTTCCCAAAGACGAACCTCATGTTGAATGTTATCCTTTAAAGTACCTATGAAGACATCAATCCTTTGCTTCTATGGAATATCATTTACCCTTATATTCAATTTTTGAAAGTCCTCAATGTGCTCTGCCATTGAACACTTTTGTTTGAGATTTATCAATTGGCTAAAGAAGGTGTTTCTCTTTGTATCCTCATAATGTGCTATCATTTCCTCCGTGAAAATTGACCACGTAATAAGTGGTTTGCGAGAACAAAGCCCTTTATACCATAAAAATTGATTCGGTTATAAATATGAAGATGCAATATGTACCTTTTGTAACAGTGGTACACCATGTAGATCAAAATATTTCTCCATCTGTAGTATCCACTTTACCAAATCCTTGCCATCAAACTTCCTCATCTCGCTTTTTCTTAATTTTAGGAGCTCGATCTTGAAACGACTGTAACTTTGTAATTTTGGATCTTCCAGTTCTGAAATCGTGTTTTGCAGTAGCCCTCTGCGTCCTCTTTCCAATGCCACTAGTCTGATCAAAATTGGATTCTCCAAGGAAGAGTTATGCCAAATCTCCCACGATGACCTGATTATAGACTAGTTCAGTAGAGCGAACTTGTACGACGTGCCACATGTCACTGTTTCGACCTTAGTATCTGAAACTAGTATACAGAAAACTGCAGTTTGTCCTCTTTCTGTAACTTCTTACGAAATTTCAATCTGATGTCCAAAACAAAAGTTATGAATATTCTCCCTAGGTCACCTGTTTGGAATGTAATTCGGGAGTCTGCAAAAAGGCCAACTTCCTCAAACCATATCTCCGTAACTATAGTGCGAAAAGCTCTGAAATTTGGACCCAAGGTTCATAAAAATTTCAACCCAAATGGGTTTTTTCTTTAGCATCTAAAACATCACAAAAAAAAAAGTTATAGTGCAAATTCCATGATAACCAGTTTGAAGCAACGAAACCCTAGAATCCAAAGCTCTGATACCAAATGTTATGAAACCAGCGCACAGAAAGATAGAAAAGATAGATCAACGCCTTAGAAATTTAGCCTCTTCGAGGGGAAAACCTCCTTTACATTACACAAATGAACAATTCTTGGATGATACAAATGACATGACCTCCTTTCTATATAGGAGTCTAAGAGGTCATAATATAATCAGAACCGACATAACAATAATAATGTAAGGGCACAATAATAACAATAGTGGGCTTCTATGGGGCACAATAATAACAATATGGGGACTACATGGGCACAACAATATAATAAGGGGGTTGTACTAATAACAATATGGGGTTACACTAGTAGTATAGGAACCTAACAGCGACTGGCAAGAGAACCCTTTGTGTATCTCTAGCAATGGATGGGAGTGGTGACTCCTCCATCCAAATGACTCTAGTATGAAGAGTATTAGCAGTTACTCAACTTGTTGTATCAATTGAAGAGTAGGTTTCCGTGTTTTAGGGGGATATTTTAGGAGCATCTTTTTTCATTAATGTCAAAGGGGGAGAAGTTTATTGATGCTAGGGGAAGTAAAAATATTTAAAAACCTGTTGAAGCCCCGAATATCGGGTCTACAACAAGGGGGATACCCACCCGGTCCGGACCTTGGTTGGCAGCTCCTTTTCCGTTTGGTGTAGCGGGTCCGACTGGGGATATGGGACCAGTTTCCCAATTTCAATGTGTGTGTGAGAAAGATTGATATTTCTGTTTCTAACAGTTTCTAAATGGAATACTTCTACTCTAATTCTAATCTAATAATAAGGAAATTATATTCTAATAACAGGAATATGTAAAACTACACTAACCCGGGGTGTAATCTTTCTTCTATGCGATCTAAAATGATTTCAAACAACAACTGGTAATAAAGATCATTCAGCTTTTATGAGAAAAGAATTCAGTACAGATGAACCACTTTGTATAAAAAGTTAGACGAAACAGTTGTGCAAAACATATCGCATAATGAGCTATTCATACACTAAGCATAAATAAATAGTTATCACCGTACAAAAGTTCCAAATGATAACTCAGGCATTCATACATTAATATATAAATAACTAAAATGAAAATCACTCTAACACAAGGCAGAAATAGTTAAGAGATAGAAAAACCATTTATAACTATTCCTACTCATGAGCTTCAAGTGATCACGATTTATCTCTTCTTGATCAAATATCCACTAAGAGTACAAAAGTGAAACATCAGTAGTAGATATTAAATGCAAACATCAATAAATCATGTTCCATTCATTCATCAAAACCTCCTCAGTGGGTACAGAAGTGCATGTTCTGGGGATAATTTTTTGATAAATTTCAGGACCCTTCTCTAAATGCATGAGAAGGGCTTAAATACTACTAACTAACTCTAAAAATAAATTATTACAAAAATGTAGGATGCGGTTTAAATGACCATCCTCTTTTCAGGAAAATAAAACAAAATTAAAGCTAAAATTAAATCTAACATTAAACTATTTCTGTATTTGGTCTTTGAAATCGCACGCATGCAGCATCTGTTTGAGAAGAGTCGGCTGGCTGACTTCCGCTTTTAGCTGAGCTGAGAAAACAGAATCGACAAGAGCTGGCGCCATTTTTTCGGTCAAATTGATGATACACTTAACAGTCATCCACTGGCTATGTGGCTTTACCAAGTATGCCCAGTAATAATCCAAATTCAACTTGGTTAACCCTTGAATTGCTTTTGCCTTTTCTTGAGCTCTTTATTTCCAATCTGCCTGTGGTTTTGTTTTCTTGCAATTTTCGGAGTTTGCAGGTGACTGGGCAATTAGCAGCTTGCCTTTTCAGAAAAATTTTCTCAGCGATGCGCGATTTTTCGGAAACTGCCTTTGTTTCTTGATCTGGGTTTCCTTGATGCATTTTTTGCCTTTTGCGCTTTTTCCTTCCAATAGATATAAAGTTCAAAATTTGTAAAAATAATACTTCTGTGAACTCTTGACTTTGAGTCTTAAACTGTCTGTTTCTGATCTCAACGTTGTCCAGTATCCACTTCACCATGTCTGTATATGGGAGAATTTTGGGTCTTGCTGCTATCCGGTGTAGAAATGAGCAGGCTAGCTCTGTAAGGGATGCTTCTGAAGAACCATTTGAGCCCGCGGTAGCAGTAACTTCCATTACTCTGGGATTCTCCTCTTCGAGCAGATTATACATGCCTTCCCACGTAGCTATTCCCGCATCCCTGTTACAGGCCGTATCTGTATATAAGGGTGTCATTTCCTTTTCTTCTGAGCTCGGGGCTTTGCTTTTCTTTCCCATTTTAACCTGCATATTGCTTTGTATCGGCCTCTGTTCTCCATTCCTGCAATTCACAAGTGAAGTGAAAATGAATGACAGGGAAGGGTGATGGGAAAGTTTTAAATGCCGCAGACATATCAAGCATACCACCTTACGTGAAATGATTCTTTCGATAAGCATGAACCCATATTCCATTATAACTGGCAACTACCTCATTTATTAGCATTAAAGCGCATAACCAGGTGTCAGCTTAGGGAAAATACTTTTCTTGAATAACGTGCCCGAAAGATCTGCGATGAAGCGATTTTGCGATTTGCTTCGCAACATCGCAGATCGCAACATCGCAAAATTGATCACTCATGACATCGCATTATCGCTGTATCGCTGTATCGCGAAATCGCAATATCGCAGATCGCAGGAATGTTATGTATGCCAATCTTTGTTAACCTATTTTCTGCAAAATGCGATCTTGCGATCGGCGTCATCGCATATCAGCAAATTTTAAAGTGTTTCATGTAAGTTGTATTTGTTGGGTGCGATGTGATACTATCACGTATCTCAATCTCGCAATATTGGAACTTCGGCTTGTAAGGAGGCATCCCACTATCTTTTTGCGATGCGATTTTCCTAAGGAAAGATTTTATCTTACCTTATCATAAAACTTAGATTTTTTAGGTTTTCAAAGGGAGGTTTCCTAAGCTTATGATGGTAAGTTTATTCAAAAAAGGAAATTTAAACACTACTTTGATTTTTTAGATTTTTAACTAAGGGTCCCCACTTATTTAGTATTAGGAATAACACTCAATAAGAAGGGGGGTTGTTGCTGGCCACAACAAAACCCAAGCTTGGTTTTAGGGGGAGTTTGGTATGTTACCGTCAATGTGAAAGGGGGAGATTGTTGGGCAGTTGGAATTGCCTGAATGGTTGGTGGAATCTTGTGTGTTGGCATTGATGTCAACCAAGCTTTCATTGGTCTTAGGTGGAGTCACATGGTTGTTGTTGTCTCCTGTAGAGATTCATTATAGAAGCAAGCTTACTAGAGAAGCCATAATATGAAGACTATGGATGGGAATCCAAATATTTGGAGGAGATTTTATCTCAAGAGATAAATTCATATGCTCCTGGAGATGGCACAGTTGGATAGTGTTTGGAAAGATAGTTCCAATGGTATATTGAAGTGTGCAAATGGCCTCCTGGATCGAAAGTTATCAACAATCAAATTATGGACCTCCAAAGTCAAAGTTGCAGTGCCAAAAGTAGTTGGAGGACCCTTTGGAGCAATTTTAGTTTAGAATCCATACAGATTTGGCAGAGCTTCTAACGGAGCCACTTAGGGAAGTGCTAGGTGGATGTGGGAAAACAATGTTGAAGCAGGAGCATTTTCGATTGGTCGTAGGCAGAGCCCACCTACATCCTGGCTCAATTGAGAAGGCCTGGTGCACAAGCACACTCTAAATCCTTGAATAGGAATCCTTCGTTGTTCGTAAGTGTGCCATGTTCCCTCCAAGAGTGCAAAGCACACTCCTTACACCCTTTCCCCTTCTTTACTCTGAACTGCACCCTTCTAGAAATCAAGTCTTCCTTTGAGTGCATCCTTCGAACCAAAGGAATGCACCCTTCTTGAGCACATGAGCACACCCCGAAGGCCTTAAAATCCACCCTTTATCCTTCAGCAGGTCGCCATGTGCCCTCTTAACCCTTTGAGCACATGAGCACACTTCGAAGGCATGAAGCTTCATCCTTCAGCCTTCAAAATTGCATCATGTGCCCTCCTGGGCATCTTGAGTGCATGAGTGCACCCCAAAATCTTGAAGCCTCCTCCTTCAGCCTTCAGGAGTGCGCCCTACACCATCCTTCTCTCCCTGACTGCACATTGCACTTGGGAAGCTTGAAACCTTTCCTCTTCATCCTTTGAACTTATTCCATGCACCATGCCTCGATTTCCCCTTCCTCTTGAGTGCATGAGTGCATGTTGAAGCCCTAAATCCCACTCCCTTCATCCCTTCATCCTCTGTAAGTTTTCCTTTGCGCCTAGAATCTCTCCTTGTTCCTTTCAAGCGCACTTATAAGGCATGAACTAAAAATATATATAACACATGTTAGAATAGGATATGTTCATGCTTTTGGTTGCTTGTCATGAGTGATTGTAGATACAAGTATTTCAGGAACAGCACGGAAAGCATTCATGAGGAAGATCAAGCAAAGAAGGTAAACATAAGAAGCATTGTAGAACAAAGAACACATTGAAATATTGATGATCAAAGCACCCTAAAGACTCCATTATATCAAAGACCCTTTGGAAGGTGAAGACATCAATTATCGGAAGTTGCATGAAAAATGAAGATACGAGTAGTAGCCATGTCTCCACTGAAGCAATTCCATGCCATCAGTCACTATTAGTCCTAGTCACCAAGAATAGTGACATGTCATGTCTTCATCATATGATGATGTGGAAGTTTTGATTTAAAAATGAAATCATTATAAATACAAATAAGTGGAATTCAAAGAGTCATGTAGAGAAAAAAGAGTCATGGAAGTCCAAAATACATTTAATATCAGGGGTCATATGTAATTCCAAAAGTCATTTGAAAATCTAAAGGTTGTATAAGTCCAAAAGTCATTAGGAATTGGAAAGTCGTCATGGGGATGTGAAAGATCATGCCTCAAGTCATAAAATGATCCTCATTACTAATGTAAAGTAAATTTCACCTTGGATTCTCCCACAAGGCATAAGAGAGATGGAGTTAGTACTTTTTAGGAGCAAGTAGTGGCTCTAATGCTCCACTATTTGAGCTAGTGATGTTCATTATATTTATGTATCCTGGAACTTTTACTTAATATCGAAGCCTTTCAGGCCAGCACATTTTCACTCACAGATTGTGGATGTTTCTAAGACTAATCTTTGAATGTTTATGCTTCATGTTCTCTTTCATATCTATTAGAGTAATTGAACTATTTCGGTGACTTTGGTGCTTAGCCTATTGGAAATGTGTTGTAATGTTTATAATGAGTGTCGCATCTATGTGAACTATTTCACTTGATTTTAGATGAACCTTTCTCATTTGTGTATGTATCTATTAGGGTAGTATTATTACTTCTATCTTAGAGGCTCACTTTATTCCCCCTTCAGAGTGAAATAACCTTGATACATCTCCAATTGAACAGTCACAAGGCACAATCGCTCACTCGTTCAAAATCACATGTGCACTTCTCTCTTGTGCTAACAACTAAAGCTAAGGCATATCTTTAATTAAATGGTCGTTAGGTCATATTCCGGATGGGACTCTTACACCAAATAGTGTGAGGTATAATTGGGACCTCATATCATGGATATCCCCTGTATGTTGGCAGCATCCAGCAGCATCATCATTCTAGTGCTAGAAGGAGGGAAACCAATTTTTTATGGTTCATAACTCTACACATACTAACCATTCATCTTCTGGACAAGGTAGCAACATTCTGAGTGCCATTCCAACTCCTATTACTAAAGTAGGAGGGTCTTCTTAACCCAGTCTGTAGTTTTCATACAAAGTTACCTATGAACAACTCTAGGAACTTCGACCTATAACCGATCGGTTTGCAAAAGCTATTGATTTACTCCCTATTGCTCATAATATCACACATTATCTAAAGAATAAAGAAACAACTCGTACCAATTTATTAGTTTCTATTGTGGAAGATCTGGTTTTTCCACTCTTGAAGAGTTAACGAAATCCTCCGAAGACATAGTGCAACAAGATCTTCTTCCACCTATTAACGAAGGGTACAAGGAAGAAATTGTTCTTTCTAATGAAGTTTTTGAATTCATCGATGTTCTAGACAGTCAAGGAGGAGGCTCCTTGGATTTTGAAAAGAAGGAGGAACCTAGAGACAAAGACATGGCCAACCAGGACTTGGATTGGATGGCCTAAGAGCCTCTTTCTATTCTAGATAGTATTCATAAGATGCCTAGAAATTCACAAAGGATGTTATCAAAGTTTGGACTAAATAAGAAGACAAAGGAATAAGATCACATCGATTCTTTCTACATGCATCTACGGATGTTGGAGGTAAGGTACGATGATGTTTCTTGCATACTTTTTCCTTTTACATTATAAGGTAGATTAGTAGCATGGTACCATAGTCTACCCATAAATTCTCCATAGTTGGAGTTTAAAAAGATGTTTTAGAGAAATTTCTTGATGACAATTCTCCTTCCATGTTACTGAAAGAGTTCGAAAATAGTAAAATGAAGGAAAAGGAGAAAGTGAAATATTTTAATCAAAATTTAAATCATGTATTGAACAAGTTTCCCCCGAGCACGCAACTACATCATTCAATTACTATTGATTATTACATAGTTTCCTTTCCCACTAACATTTCCTCGTTTGTTAAAAGAGTTGCAAAGGAAACATTGGCACTAAAATTTGTAGAAGAAATCATCATAGAGAAAGACTTGTGTGCTATTAGAGTTATTACTGATGATGATGAATCAAAAGACTCCAAGGAATCTGATAGGAAGTATTATCCTTCTTCAAGTAAGGCTAAAGATAAGGACTCGTCAGATATTGAAAGCTTGACTAGGACAGTAAAAGAACTTACCAATGAAATTTCAGAATTAAAGAGAAGGTCAAGCGAGACTTCTACTAGTAATAAGCACCCCAAGTCTTTCCCTTTTTGAATCAATAATAATAATAACAACAATATTTAGCCCACCAAATCAGCCCAAAGTTCAAATATTGTGTTGAATATAGAAAGTATGGGTATGGACAACTATTTCTCTTTCCATCAGGAATATCATTTAGAAAATACATGCCCATAATGGAACCACAACATGAATGCTCTGGTTGCACACATTGTGGATTCCTTACTAGCAGATGAGCAGTCAAAACAAATGAAAGAAACAAAAGAAATTGTAGCAGCTAAAGAAAGTATTGGTATTGGACATGTAGTGAATGCTTTTGATTGTATTCATAATGCTCACAAGAAAAGTGTTGAAGCACCGTCAAAAAGTGAAGATCTTCCTCAGAAGAAAAATAGTCAATATAGTTTGAGGAGAAAAGGTCTCATTTATGAACATGACGTGACGACATAGAAATTGAAGGAAAAAATGTTAAGAATGATCTCACTACCAGTTAACCCTACTCAGAATGCACAGAGTGAGCCTGGAAACACAACTACTTCTAAGAACACTTCCTCCAAAAACAAAAGCAATTCCATCACTCTAGAAGTCTCAAATAAATATACTCCTCCAGACACTTCGGAACTGCCTGCTAGAAGTGAGACAATTGAGTAAAATATAGTTGAATATTTGAAGAAAGCTTGAGTCAATCTTTCCATCTTTGAGCTTGTGAAGATATCAAGCCAACTTGAACTGTTAGTCTAAGCCTTTTCACAACCTTCGCCAGGTGACAAACCTTCTAGCTCTCATAAAGTGTTTGGTAAGTCTTATGGTTCCCTTAAATCTATAGTTAATCCTGTAAGATTAGAAGCTAACACTTTGTGCCTCCATTTTTGCTAACATTTGAAATTTTCAATTACAATGTTCATAATTTATTAGTTGATTCTTATGCATATGTGAATGTAATGCCATTATCTGTTTCCAAGAAAATAAATGCTAAATGGGATAAAGTTGATGCACAAATCATTCAGTTGGATAGATCTCTTGTCCAAGCTATTGGTGAACTCAAGAATGTTCTTATTCGATTATCATATGTTAAACAAGTTCATTAATGTATAAATATTGTAATTGTGGACATCCCAGAAGCCTATGGTGTACTCTTGAGAAGATACTAGTCTAGTAAGTTACAAGGTTATTTTTCTACAGACTCATCACATTTATGGCTTTTGTACAAGGGCAGGAATAACTAGATTTGAATGGAAAGTGAGCCATACATGAAACACATCATGACACCACTTGAGGGCCATAATTATCATGTTTCCTTTGTTGATCTAATATTTGGAATTTTTTTCCTTGAAACTAACCATGGGTGTTATCAAGTGCAACTGTCACCCGTCTTGCCAGATACACAGTTGAAGCTCCTTCCTTTTTCTTCATCTGGCCCAAATGAATCTTGTAATATAGATGTACATAGTATAGCTAATAATATTTAGACTTTATACTTTGATGGTTCAAAGACGCAGGATGGCTCTAGATTTGGTTATGTATTTATAGGCCCGTATAATAAGAAGCATATATGTTAATTCAAATTGGAGTTCGAGTATACCAATAATATTGCCGAATATGAAGCACTTGTACTTGGATTGAAGAAAGCCATCAATCTGAAAGTAAAGATTCTTAAGATAATTGGTGACTCAGAGGTGGTCATTAGTTAGGTATGGGATACTATCCACTGTGTTTCACGGAATCTTAAAAACTACCAACATGAGGTATGTTGCTTAATTTATTATTTTAAATATTTTACTATCATTTTTGTTCCTAGGCTTAGAAATGTTGTGGCAGATGCTTAGAAAATGCATCCACTGGGATGTCGCCATTAAGAAATGGCTTTTATATTAAAATTATATATAAACCATATGTGCTTGATAATGATGACTAACATATATTTCGCTTTATGGCTAATGTGGACATATTCAAGGATGCTTCCATAGAAGAGGATGAGCACAAAAAGGCTTTGCAGGAGGCATCTAATGCAACAAAAGGAACACTATACCTAAAGGTTTGGTGCCCCTAGAGAAGTCATATGATATGCAGAATTGATTTAGAGGATTGGTCAATACAAAGGCTTAGAGTTCAAAGTTATCATATATATAAGTTAATCTAGGAACTTAAGAAGGTCCAAAGTATGTGAACCTTGGTACATGTTATTCGCCACAAGAACAATAGGTTTTTATCCACTTATTCAAATAGTATCGTGATTTTTTCACATGGACATACAATGATTTAAAGACATATGAAACTTGTATTATCTAGCACGTAATTCCCATAAAGGAAGGGGTAAAACCGTTCTAGAGGAAACTAAGGAAATTTCATCCAACGTTGGAACCCCTCATCCAAAAGGAATTGAGAAAATTGTTGGATGCCCAAATCATTTTTTAATTCATACACTCCACTTGGGTTTCAAATCTAGTCCCCGTTAGAAAGAATTCTAGTGAAATAAGGTTATGCATAGACTTTTGTAATCTCAATGGGGCATTTGATAAGGATAACTATCCAGTTCCATCCATGGAATAGATCCTCCAGATAGTATCTGGGTCTGAGATGTTCTCACTACTAGATGTTTTCTCTGGTTACAATCAAGTGCTAGTAGTGGAACTAGATCGATTGAAAACTACCTTCAGGACCAAATGGGGAACATTTTCTTTCAAGAGAATGCCATTTGGACTTATCAACGTTGTTGCTACATTTCAAAGAGCGATGGACATCGCTTTCTAAGGACTTATTGGTCAGAACGTAATAGTTTATTTGGATGGTGTTACTGTGTTTTCCAAGAAAAGGTCAGATCATTTACTTCATCTGAAACAAATATTTGAGCGATGCCAAAAGTATGGGATTTCTCTCAATCCCAAGAAAAATGTATTTGGTGTGTCAGAAGGGACTCTCTTAGGGCACATCATTGCAAAAATTGGAATTAAAATTGATCCCGAGAGGGTCAAATCCATTACAAAAATCTCATTCCTAGTGAATAAGAAGGTTATGCATTCTTTCTTGGGAAAGATAAATTTCTTGGAAAAAATCATCTTTGATTATGCTCAGATAGTTAAGACTATATAGGAGATGATTAAAAAATATGAAAAATATAAATGGGACAAATAGGAAAAGGATGATTTCTATAAAATCAAGCAGGTTATTGCTTATGCACCTACATTATTCAATCCAGATTATGGCAAAAAAATTATGATTTATACATTTTCTTATGATTCTTCTATTGCGGTTTTATTGACTCAAAAGGATAATGAAGGAAATTAGCAGCCTATCTCTTTTATGAAAGTTGGCCTACAAGGGTCAGAATTAAATTATCCTACCATCAACAAACAAGCATATGTTGTGGACAATGAAGTTAAATATTTCAGGCCCTATCTTTTAAAAGGTCACACGATCATATTTTTTCCTCACCCAGCGATAAGAATACTCTTCATGTAGCAGGAGTTGGATGATAAGAGGCCAAATTGGATGTCCAACCTATAAAAATATGATCTGGAGTTCAAACCAATTCATACCATAAAAATTCATGGCCTCTGTAATCTAGAAATCGAACCAAGAGATGCTCTCAAGCAATATCTTTCAAGCTGAGAGTAGGAGATAGAAATGTACAATGTTGAACATGTTCCTCATTCCATGTCTACAGCGCCATGGTATTCCAACATACGAAAATTTCTAGAACATGGCACCTTTCCCATGCACTTATTGAATAAACAAAAGAGGGAAATTCATTTAAAATCTCTATCCTACCAGCTAGTTTATGGAGTGCTTTTCAGAAATTACCACAATGGTGTCTTGTTAAGGTGCCTTGATCCACAAGATATAGAAAAGGTACATGAGCACACTCTAAATCCTTGATCAGGAATACGTTGTTGTTCGAAAGTGCACCATGCACCCTCTAAGAGTGCAAATCCACTCCTTAATCCCTTTCCCCTTCCTTACTCTGAATTGTTCCCTTCCATAAATCAAGTATTCCTTTGAGTGTACTCCTTCGACCTGAAGGAATGCACCCTCCTTGATTTCATGATCGCACCCTAAAGGCCTTAAAATCCACCCTTCAACCTTTAGCAATGCACCATGCGCCCTCTTGACCCTTTGAGCACACTTAGAAGGCATGAAGATTCATCCTTCAGCCTTCAAACTTGTGCCATACCCCCTCCTAGGGCTCTTGAGCGCATGAGAACACATCGAAGGCCCAAAGCCTCCTCCTTCGGCCTTCAGGAGTGCTTTTGGTGCCCTCCTTCTCTCCCTTGAGTGAAAATTGCACTTGGGATTTCTGAAGCCTTTCCCCTTTATCCTTAAGACTTGCACCATGTTCCCTTCCTCGATTGGCTCTTCCTCTTAAGCGCATGAGTGCATGTTGAAGCCCTGAAGCCTACTCTTTTTAGCATTTCAGGATTTTGAAGTGCACCTTTGTGCTCAAAATCTCTCCTTGTTCCTTTCAGGCACACGGACAAGGCATGAACAAAAAATCTACAGAAAACATGTTAGAATAGGATATTTGCAGGCTTATGGTTTCTTTTCATGAGGATGGCAGAAACAGGTATTCTAGGAAGAGCATGGAAAGCATGCATGAGAAAGATCGGGCAAAGAATGGAAAAAAAGGAAGAATTCTAAAATGAAGAACACGTTGAAATCATGATGATCAAAGCATCCTGAGGACTCCATTAGATTAAATACCCTTTGGAGGGTGAATGCATCAATGATCAGAATTTGCATGAAAAATAAAGATACGAATGGAAGCCATGTCACCATTGAAGATATTCCATATCATCAGTCACTATTAATCCCAATAACTAAGGATAGTGACATGTCATGTCTTCATCATATGATGATGTGGAAGTTACGATGTAATGATGTAATCATTGTAAAGACAAATAAGTGGAATTCCAAGAGTCATGAAAGTCCTAAAGACATGCAATATCAAGATTCATATGTAATTCTAAGAGTCATTTGGAAATCCAAAGGTTGTAGAAGTCCAAAGGTCATTAGGAATTGGGAATTCAAGAGACATGGGGATGTAAATGTCATGCCTCAAGTTATAAAAGGATCCCCATTACTCATGTAAAGGAATTTTAACCTTGGCTTCTCCCACGAGGAATTAGAGAGACATAGTTGCTACTTTTGAGGAGCAAGTAGTGGATCTAATGCTCCACTATTGGAGCTAGTGATGTTCATTGTATTTATGTATATTGGAACTTTTTCTTAATATCAAAGTCATTTAGGCCAGCACATTTTCATGCATGGATTATGGATGTTTTTAAGACTACTCTTTGAATGCTTATGATCCATGTTTTCTTTCATATGTACTAGAGTAGTTCAACTATTTCAGTGACTTCGACACTTAACCTATTGGAAATGTGTTGTAATGTTTATAATGACCGGTGCATCTATGTGAACTACTTTGCTTTATGTTATACAAACCTTTCTCATTTTTTTGTGTCTCCATTATGGTAGTATTATTACTTCTCTCTTATAGGCACACTTTATTCCCCCTATGCAGTGAAAAAACCTTTATACATCTCCAATCGAAAAGTCACAAGGAACACTCGCTTACTCATTCAAAAGAACATGTGTGTTTCTCTCTCATGCTGACAGCTAAAGACAAGGCATATCTTTAAGTAAATGATAGTCAGTTCATATTTCAGATGGAACTCCTACACCAAATGGTGTGAGGTCTAATTGGGACCTCATATTTGGGAGATCCCTTGTATGTTGGCAATATCCAGCACTGTCAACAAGGAGTCATGTGATAGAGAGCACGAAAGTACAGATGCAAGTATAATAAGCCCTTGGGGCTTAAAGGTGAAGAGGCGCCCAGGAGTCATTTTCTAGTGGTCTCGCGTTCTAAGTTGACTCGGGACCTTTTAGGGATTATTTCAATGAAATAGGTGTCGGGATAGGAAGGTTAAGGGATGTATGTTTAACACTTATGGATATGAATGAGTCAACAAATCTGGGGCTTTGTGTGACATATTTCACAGATATGCAAATTTGGCTACTCATTATAAGTTGTATGTAGGTATGGATGGTTCAGGATCCAGTTAAGATCTTAGTGCCTTTGAGCATGAAAATGAGTCAGCAAATTAGTAAACGCACATAGTAAGGTTTGTGCCATTGGGTTTATGGCAATTGCAAAGAACTGTTGGCTCAAGATAAGAAAGGACCACGATTGCACCTATGTTTAAATGGAGTCATTAGTGACTATCGAAGGTAGGAGACTGACATAAAAAGGACCATGTTTTAGAAAGGTAATATTTGACTCCAGAATATCCATGTTTGATCTTTTTTGCATGCTATTGAAGAATTAAATGTAAAATTTGGCCAAGTTCTAAAGCATTGATTATAGTAAGGAGAACCATGTTGAAGTGCAATTTGAGCTCTGTGGGAAATTAAGAAGAATGGAGAAACTTGCTAGGGCACATAGTTTTGACTATGATTTAATTCTCAGCATGGAGAAATGATCAAGTGCCCATTATGTCATTTAATGCAATAGCAATGTTTGAGTGAATGTAGTCCATTCCTAGAGTTTAGTGTGGTTGCAGAGGTCAGGAAATTTGATGCAACAATAGCATGGTTAGCCATGATGGTGCACGCTTTCAGGAAATATGGAGAACAACAAGGACTACATCATTCCTTGTGTAGCAAAGGAACAAAGTTGTGGATTATAGTTGTGCAAAGTGGGGAATGCAACATTGTTGTGAGTTGGACTGTGGAGAGTAGTGTGAAGAGAGTGAGGAGATAGATGTCTGTGTCTATGAGCAAAAGGGAGAGGGGAGTCAAGAGATGACTATCACTTAGAGAAACCAAGGGTTGAAATCATAGTTTCTTGAGCATTGAAGTGTGCAAATCAAAGGAGGACTACAGAGCATAAGGGAAAGTGTTATGTGTGGAGTAGGTTCATATTTATATACATTAGTATAGGCCTCTGTTTTTAGTCTAAAAATTGTATGAAAATCAAAGCAGTGGTTAGAGAATGTAGTGGCTTGCATTCATAAAAGGTTGGTGCCTCTTGGCAAGTAGTGGCTTACTATATTAAGGGGGTTGGGGCCTCCTGTGAATGGGTGCTCAAAAACAACTTGATGTAATTAGGTAGGTGCTTAATTGACATCATAATAACAAGCAGATTGATGGTTTCTCCCTTTGGGTTTCCATTTAAAATACATGTGTCAATGTTTTGTGTATTGCTCATTTGATATATGTTGTGTGTATGTGAATGGTTTACCTTGTTCTAATATATATTGTAGTATGAATGCTCTCACAAGTAACTAGCAGAAGTGAAAAGAAATGAGGAATTGATTTTAAAGTTTAAAAGTCTCACGAATTAATGATTCAACCCCCCCCCCCCCAGTAATTCCTTATTTCAATATGTATTATATTCTAGATTATTTCATTATTATCTATTGGTTGTGTTACATTAATATTGTGGTGTCCTATTTAGTTTTTAGATCCTATCTGTTAGGAAGTAGTTCAAATTCTTCAACTAAGTTGTATTTATATATGTGTGCGAATGTTTTGGCTAAACGATTCAAGTTATGTGTGTGAGTAGGAAATCTTAGGTTGAGCTAGCCTCACCTAAGAGTTGCACATTTATTCCATACTTTGTCCTTCATTATTTCTATATTTTATGATATCTTATCATGCAGAGCATGAATGATGTTGGATTGCTATGGCTTTAAGGTTTTATTCCATGAACCAAAAATATTACAATAATGAGTAAATTTAGTTTCCCAATACCTAGATAATTGGTGGAAATATTTTCCTCTTTAATATGTACCTATCCAAAAATTTATACTTTAATTTAATTATTGAAATTTTGATAATAAAACTTCACAAAATTTTGACCATAATAGAATTTTATCAGATAAGATTTTTAATATAGTAAATTAGTTCACTATCTCCATCCATTTGCATAACACAATTTATTTTATTAATTTGTTAAGGATTATCTACCTTTTCTTTTAGAAAACACTAGAATAGATTTAAATCTGTGTGGGAAAGATAACAACCATTCTACCAACCACCCAAAATAACTCCAATTAATTACTCACTAGTCACCTACCTATAATTTAATGCAAACAAAATTATCCAAAATATTTATTAGCTTAGTCTACTAACTTATTATTCACTATCTCACTATCTCCTTTTACATAACACTAGTGCAGCCATATAAATTAAATAGCATGTAAACACCAATATGCATCAATTCATAATTATCAACATTAAAACACTTACTACATGATACATCCCATGTTTTTGAAATTAAACAAATCATAAAACTCACTAAATTATAACTTTATTTTAATTTTTTTTATTAATAATAGATAATAATAATAAAAAATCCTCGATGGGGGTGTTATTGTAGATGTGACAGGGTATGGGGCTTTGATCCCACCACCCTCGAGCACTTAATCCCTCATTTAATTTGGTTGGTACGTGGCGGGTGCTTCACATACATGAGCATGCAAATTTATGTTTGGTTGGGGTATTTTGGTATAGCTTGGAGATTTGGCAAGTCCATATGTGAGGAGGAAGTGAATGCTAAGGAGGAGACCTTGACCTCCTCGAGTTTCTTGTCTAAGAAGGTGAGGTGGGCAGTAGCCCTAGTGTGGAAAGGTTATGTGTTTTTCACAAGGCATGGAGAAATAATGCGGTTTCTCATTAGGGTTATTTTGAGGTCTAAAATGGGCCTCCTAAGAAAAATGTACAAACAAAATAAACTTTATAAGAACCAATAGGATTCAAGTTGTTGATGTCAACCTTGGGGGATGATCCACCATTTTTGGAGTAAAAAAGTAAAAATATTAAAAAATAATAAAATAATAAAACTACTTTTTTAACTCATATTTTCTACTTATCTCCCTAAGGTTTTATTCAAATTTCAAGCGGGAGTACTCGTTGGATGCAAAATTTAATTCCTCATTCAAGGAGTACCCATGTTGCATACTTTTAATGGACCCTGCTACAAGAAAAATGAGAAATGCATGAAAAAAACGTGATTGCAACCATGGGGGATGATCCACCATTTTTGGAGTAAAAAAGTAAAAAGATTAAAAAATAATAAAACTACTTTTTAAACTCATATTTTCTACTTATCTCCCTAAGGTTTTACTCAAATTTCGAGCGGGAGTACTCGTTGGATGCAAAATTTAATTCCTCATTCAAGGAGTACCCATGTTGTATACTTTCGATGGACCCTTCTATAAGAAAAATGATAAATGCATGAAAAAACGTGATTACAATCATGTTTTTCATGTATTTATCATTTTTTGTGTAACAGGGTCCATCGAAAGTATGCAACATGGGTACTCCTCGTATTAGGAATCAAATTTTGCGTCCAATGAGTGTTTCCTCTTGAAGTTTGAGTAAACCCATAGGGAGATAAGTTGAAAATATGAGTTGAAAAAATAGTTTTTCTTTTCTCCCTCTAAAATTTGATGATGTAATCAAATATTATTTTATAATTTCCACTATTATTTTATAATTTCCTTAGGAGGCCCACTTTAGATCTCAAAAATCGCCTAATGTCTCTCTCTGGCGTGAAGAGCTAGTGGTGGAATTTGTAGTTGGGACACTCTAGGCAACGGAGCTTGAACCATCTCAATTAGGGCTGGAGTGCTTGGCCTGTAAGTTAATTTCATCTTTTTGGTCCCCCCTCTAGTCCTAGTGGATGTCCAGCCATGTCTTTGTGGTAAATTGGATATTAAAGGGTGTGTGTCTCAGTCATGAGATGTCAATTTCCTTTTGAACTCTCATATTTTTCTTGAACATTCTAGGATTATTTGGTGTCTGGCTTTGTGTTATTTTTCTAGTGTTGATGGTGGTTTTAGTTGTATTTGGTGGCAAGGATTGGCATGGGTAGTTTTATTTTCTTATGGAGTGTAGTTTTGTGGGTGGTGTTTGAAGTTGGTTCTCTATTTTTCGGGTCGTTGTAGGTCCACAATATTGGGGTGGTGTTTGTTTTGTTCAATGGTTAAGGGAGTTAAGTGTGTGGATGAAGTAGTGTCACCTTCTACCTTCTCCAGTGGATTGTCGCCAAAGCTTTAGCCCTTCGTCTGTTGCTATTGTGATGATACTGTGTTCTAGTGTCCGAAATTTGTTGAGGGGGGTTTGGGTCGGTATGTGTGGTCTTTTGTAGGTAGAGGAAATCCACACAAGGAATTGGAATTGTCTGTGTGCAACACAAATATTCCACCAAGAAAGGGGAAAAGGAGTAGAAGGGGTGGATGTGGAAGAACCTAGCCTAGACAGAGGGGGGCAAGGATTTTTTCCCATGACTCTGTGGCAACATATTTCAAAGCAATTCCACCAAAAATGAACCAGTAGATAAGTGATTTAGAGATAAAAGTTGGGGAGGAGACGCAATCTGTGGTTGACTCTAAATTTCCTGAGGACCTAGCAAGGTGGGTTTCAGACCCTGGGCACGCCATGGGTAGAAATAAGCAGTACTTGAACTCAATTGTGCATCATTTGTAAATGAAGGCATTGTTGGTTTTGGTACTGAGTGAAAAATAGGTAGATAAGTATGACATTTTCGCCTCCATGGAGGATGTCAAAAGAATCTTGAGAAACCTGAGGTTATGTGTGTATAGAATTGATGCTCACCTCATGCATGTGGAGATCCATGTTCCTTGTGAGTTTGATGGTAGAGATGTCAGAGACCCTCCTGGCTCAAGTGCTCAAGTTTCAGCAAATGTTTCATCTTTAGATAATGAACAGTGATCTAGTGTGGTGGATGATGGTATCTGGCTCTATCTTGAAGTTGTTGTTTTTTATTCTTGGTAGGCCCTTGGAAGGCCTTTTGTTCCTTGGATTACAACAACATATCAAAGTTGTGACCACGTATTTTTTGGGCCAAATGTGTATTTTCTTTCGAGAATCTGATGTATCACATCTTGTTTGTGGTTTGTAATGTCAATGTTCACTTGGTTGAGGTGTTTTTCTATGGTGGTCTATTGGTTTTTGGGTTGACATTGGTGTCTTCTTGTTAGTGGATTGGTCTCTTCAATGATTCCCTTGGGGAATATTTCCTGCAACATTTGGTTTGGCTCATGCAAATGAATAAAGTGCAGTTATGATGTTCTTCCTCAAATTCTTACGCAAGGCTTCTATTTGGTTTTTAATTCTTTCTTGTATGGACGGGTTCTAGGCCTAAAGAGGCCCAGATGTAAGGAATTTTGTATAAATAAGTAGTAGATCTTATACGTGCCATTTTTTGGATTTGAGTTTTGGTACTCCCTTTATGCACATTTCATTATCTATGTAGTCCAATTCTATTGATTAATACAAAGTTTTATATGTAGTCGCAGTGATTATATACCTCGCACCAATCCTTTTTCCTGATGGATTGATAGGTTCAACAAAATCAATATCCCATTTATCAAAATCTTGTAATGTTACTTGTGGGACTAGTGGCATTTCATCTATTTTTTGAAGGTTTTCCCATTCTTTGGCAGATATCACAAGCTCGACATTACTCCTTTTCATTTTTGTGTAGGGTAGGCCACCATAATCCTACTCTTAAAATTTCTGGGTAGTGGTTTTTCCTGCATAATGTCCACCAGTTTCGCCACTATGAACTTTCATTAAAATTATCTATATTTCATTCTCGTGAACATACCTGTGCAGTATTTCATCTAGTCCCATATTATACAAATGTCCTGCTATTAGTGAAAAATATGTTTCCTTAACAACCAATTATTTCTTTTGTTGTGTAGTGTATTCTGAAGGGGCCATCCCTGTGGTTAATAATTGAATAATATTAGCGAAGTGATCATTTGCAATCCTGATTGCAAATAGTTGTGCATCAAGAATATTATCCTCTATATTTTTTGGTTCTTCTCCTATTTCCACCCTTGACAAATGATCAGGTCCCTCATTTAGTATTCCTGGATTAACAACAACTTGAAAGTCATACTCCTAAAACAATAATAGCCATCTATAAATCTTTCCTCCCAAAACAGGCTTATTGACCAAATACTTTAGTGCAGAGTGATCTATGAACATCTTGAAATGTGATCCCAACAAATAATGTCTAAACTTATGTAAAGCATATACCATAGCCAGTCCTTCCCTTTTTGTAGTTGTATAGTTCTTTTATGCTTTATACATTTTCTTACTTTCAAAAGTTATAGGGTGATCGACTTCTCCTACACCAAACTTTGTCAATACCACTCCTAAAGTTATGCATGAAGCATCCACATGAACAAATTCCTTATTCTAATCTGGTAATACCATTATAGGAATATTTACCATCTTTTCTTTTAGTGTGTTGAGGCTCTTTTGACATTCTTCATTCCATAGGAATGTTACATCTTTCTTCAGCATCTTTCCATAGGCGCAGTGATCTGTGCATATCCCTTGATAAATTTTCTGTAATATCATGTATGTCATAATGTGGTGTGAAGTTTTCTTATTGTCTTTGATGGAGGTAAATTCACAGTAATAGCAATCTTAGCAAGATCCACCATTAGTCCTTGCTTGAAAACAATATGTCCTAGTAATATACCAAAAGGTACACAGAATATGCAATTTTTGATATTCAAAGAAATCTAGTATTGCATGCATGTGTCGAGCATCAGTCTTAATCTCGCAACATGTTTCTTCAATAACTAAAATAATATCCAATCATCGAATTATACTTCTAAAAACTTGTGAATATATTCTATGAAAGCTGCAACCACCACTTTTGTAAATATGCCAAGGGCATTCTTTAGTCCAAAAGGCGTCACTGTATATTGATATGAATTCCATTCTATAGCGAAGGTGGTATTATGTCGATCTTCTAGAGCAATTCTAATCTCATGGTATCCTAAAATTCCATTTGTAAATGAATAGGGTTCTTGCCCGCCTACATTTTCCAATACTTCATTAGTGAAAGGAGTAAGGAATGGGACATGTAGACATACATCATTTAACTTCCTTAAATCAACACAACGCTTGATTTATCCTTTTGTTTTCTTTTCTTGTACCACCATAGGGCTTACCCACTCTGATTCTTCCATGGGTTCAATGATTCCAGCTACTATTATTTTGTCAAGTTCTTTCCTCACTTTTTCTTTTTACTTTGGATTCAGTCTATAAGGCCTTTGCTTAACTGGCTTCACATTAGGCTATAGAGGAATCTTCATAACTCCTAAATCTCCTACTATACCCTTCATATATGAAAACTTAGTGGGGAATAACTCCTGATATTTATGTAGAAGATCTATCACTTTGTTGATTGTTTCTTCATCCCAATAATCTACTATCGTTGTAAACTTTGGCACCTCTTCTGATCCTATATTCACCTTCTTTGTCTTCAATGGATTCATTATATCAGGCATTTCAAACTCAGGTCCATTCAATTCACGGTAGCCTTCAAATTTTGTTATGTCAATATTGAGAGGGTCTTCATCTTCTTCTGCGATGATGTTGTAGCATTCTAGTCCATTTTGTAGTTGTGCATCCAAATCAAGCTGACAAGTGAGTGGAATTTCATTCTCAAAAATATTATTTTTAACTATCTTAAGGGTTTAATCTATACATGGGAAATCATCTTCAAATCTAAATTTCAGTATAAACCCATAAACCATCTCTACCCAACTCCTAGTACCATGTCAAAGTTTTGTTTCCAGGTACCAGTTTTGAGGAATTGTCTCTAATGTATGGATGAACCCATGCACCCATTCTTCTCATGGAATCTCCTTCCATGTTGTCATGCAGAGCTAGATGTGCTCTCTAGGATCAGTTTGACCATCATATTTATCTACCAACTCTGTTTCTACCTGAACAAACCTTATCCATATCAACCTTTGACATTCTTTCCAAGTTCCTATATTCTTCTTATGTGTACCCCACCATCTAGCAGGAGTAGCTCTTAGGGTTATATCCATAGCAATCTTTGACACTATGGTACATGTTCTTCATATTCTTCAATAAAAGTATTTATATTACCCAAATCATCATAAAAAGGTAAGTCACATACCTCAGTTGTCATATAGTGAAGTGCTTTAGTAACTCTTGCACATCACCTCGTAGATACTTTATGTAACCTATTTTGCCAATTTTCCAATTCTTCTTCTGAATCTGAAGCACACGAACTATCATGCTCCCAACTTAACTTGCCTTCAGTAGGGTTAACACAGTCTTGTTCTTTTGTTGTCATCTGATAGATGTTATCTATATCAATTGTATTGTACTCCTCTTTCATTGGTTCAGTATACCTTATTCCTTCTGATGGATCCAAGGGAACGATCACTCTCATATTGTTGCTTTCAAATATCATTTGCCTCTTATTTAAGTTGATTATAGCCATGTTGGAAAATTCCCAATCTAGTCCAAGTAATGTAGGGTAGGGGTTACTATCATCCACAATTTCTATCACTTCAAAATTAGTAGTAGTGCACACCCCTTCAATGTCCACTGTAATTCCTGATAATCTTCCTAGAGGAACAATCTTTTGTTGATTCGTCATTCTTAGCTGAATAGGTGACCATTGCAACTTTGGTTTACCCATTAACTCCCATGTTTTCTTTATCAAGACATTAGCTTCAAATCCCATATCTAAAATAACTTGGTCCATGTCATATTCTCCTATTTGTGCACTAAGATTCATTTCCTTTCTAGTTCTCTTCTGTCTATGTAAATTGTTAACTGTGTGCATCTCACTCTACTGTACTTCTTTAGATGCACAGGAATTTATCAATTCCTAAAGTCCTTCTACATCTCTTTGATTTCGCAACAATTTCATACAATTTTGAAGAAAATATTCTAAAGTATCTACCTTATATGTCGCATCATGTTCCTGTATTGTCAGAGCTTGGCCTTGTGTCGAGGATGACACATCGCAACTATTCTTATGATTCTGCTATGTGCTAGATGTCGAAGCTCCTGCGTCCATAAAGACTTATTTTTCCTTTTTAATATCAAACATAGGGGCTTTTTCAATAGTATTTCTAACCCATGTGGCTTCAGTGTCCTTTTTTTCATCTGCTTTATCATTTCCAATCGCAACTCTGCTCCTTGTTACAATATTAATGTGAGGTTCATCGATCCTTGGTTCTGTAGTATTCATCTGAATGTTTTGTGTTGGATGTTGATTTTTCTTTCTTCCATTTTTCCATAAGTATAGAACACTCCTGAATTACATGATCAAATTATTTGCAATACTTACATGTCGTAGTAGGATTCTAACTATCTCTTCCAAAGTGACCTTCTTGGTTACAGTTGTAGCAGATAATTTTTCCATGACCTCGACTAGCTCCGCCACCTTGACCTCTTCCTTGATAACCACTGCGTTGTCCACTTCCTTCCTATCCATGTTCTTCAGCTTGCATTATGTAGGCATCAGTATTGCATTCTATCATCAACTCATAAGCTCGACAGTTTTTCTCATCATGCCCTACTGAATTGCAGAATTTGCAATATAAGTTTCTTGGAGTCTGCACATATTTATGCAATAAGTAGAAACCTTCTGCGTGATGTTCACCTATAGTTTTACATATCTCGCACCATAAGCTGGATCCGGGATTAAAAGGATTCAGTGCTCCACTAGCATGTAGTTTCTGAAGAGAGGGAATTGCATTGTTCCTTAGAGTGGCCTTCTGATTTTCACTTTGTACACCACACTTCTTCGTTAACTTCCTTACTTTTCTTCATATCTTATATCTACACAGTCAAATTTTCCAACTGACTCTGGATCTATTGCATACCTACATCGGTATCCCCTATAAGTGAGGATTCTAATTTCATCGCAAGTTCTAAAGCTTCGGCTTGAATTGCTATCTTCTGTTGTGATAAAGGAAATATTATATGTGGAAGTAGCGCAGCTATAAACCATTCTTTATGTTGTTGCGAAGCTATTTTGAAGCTCACCTGATCCAATAATATCTTGAATATTTGATTGAATTCCCAAACAGACTTAGTAGGATTTTTTTATCTCTTTTAATTATGTGATGCACTACGACTCAGAATTTGGCTTCTTAAATTCTTTTATCAACAATGTTTTAATGTCTGCAAATGATCTGATATGATTGCTCGAATACTTCATGTACCAATTCAATGCTCTATCTCAGAATGTTGTGACAAGCTACACTTTCTTTATAGTTTAGTCATGGACCTGCTTCATTGTCCATACTGCTTCACATAAAAACTAGAACTGCTCTGGATCCTCTGATCCAATCCCTTTAGAGATATGTAGCTTAATATCATCATCCATAGTTCTTCTCAGAGGGGGATGGGGGGTAAGGGGGGTAGGGGGATGGGGAATTCTTGGACCTCATAGTAGTCATCCAGGAATTCCTTACATAAATATCCAGTCCAGTTATATTAGACTCCATTTGAGGCACTTCCTCATGATCTTTTTTTCCAAAATATACCTGGCAAAGCGGAATGCTTGGTCATTGGTTGAGTTTATGTTGTAGCCCTTGTTTCCTTTGACCATCCCATACTTCTTCATATTATCTACCACATCACGGTCCTAATCCTTTCCCCTAAACTCCTATGAGGGTTTCCGCCCTTGGTAAGGTAATCTAGTGATCCTCCATATCAACATTTGTCTATGGGTATCTTAATCCCCATCCACAAGTGTCCCTCGTGTATTAATACCAATAATTTTCGTAAGCACGTTGTTTTTGTTGAACTTTTGTCGAAGTGCGGCACATTCAACATGTTGAGAAGTATTAACTGCACCAACCCGTTCGTCCATCGTTTTGGTTTTAATCTTATCACTCCACTATCTAGGTAGTGAACCCGCTACAAGTACCGGTTTGGTATGAACTGAGGGTACTTCTTTCGGTAATTAAAATCATAGTTTGTAAATTTTAGTTGCGGTATTTTCCCTAAAATCTCTCCTGAAAATGGCACAGCTTCCAGCAATAATGGTGTGAATGTCCCATACTTTGCGTCCTTGGAATCCTTTATTGGTTTGGCATTTGGATTCCTTGGCAGGATGTGTGAGGGAAGAGGTGATATGAATGTTGCGCCACCTTCCTTTACCTGTATTTCCTCCACTTCTTCTTCAATATCGATCTGTTGAGGTTTCTTCTAAGGTTTCATAGGTTTGGCAAGCTTCTTGTCCTGATTTTTCTTGGTTATTTCTTCCTTGGTTTGCTTCTGCCTTGGTGATGTCCGCGGCTTTTGTGGCAGCGGTGTTGCTACTATGGGTGGTGCTATTGTGGGTGTTTCAACTACTGGCATGGACATTTCTACAGCTTCCATGACTCTAGAAAATCCCTGCTCATGAAAATTCCTCGCATTCTCCTCCCAACATCGCTCAGTCGACATAGACAACGGAATCTCCTACAACTTCTTCGCACTATTAATCACTCAAGCTCTCAATTTAGAAAATTTTTAATCTGAGTGGGAGTCAGCTATTTATAATAATTTCGCCCTTCGAACCTCATCAATAGATTTGATTTTGTCCCGATTATGTTCAGATTTCGTCATTAAATGTGTATCTATCCTTAAATTTTGTGAAATTGTCGTCTTAAATGTAACTTTACGCGTGGATTTTACCTTTTAACAGTCATATTTCTACTTTTCTGGAGAACTTAGACATGTCTCCTAATGTAGTGCACCTTTGTCTTACGTTGCGGCTCCCTGCAAACTTCGACATATTCCTTACTGTAGTGAAGTAATTTCTTCATCGAAGCTCTTTGTGCAACGTAGTTTATAGTCCAGTGTCCACTTTCAACTGCATGTGACACTAAGACTTTCCTTCTTTCTTCTTTAGGGTGAAGTTGTAGGGGCAGGGTTGTCCCTGTACAACTTCAACCTACTACCATTTATTTTTCCCTGAATTAATTCTCCATCTAACTTTCCAAACTATAGTGCACCTCCATCAGTAATATGCTTAATAACATATGGGCCTAACCAATGTGTTTCTAATTTCCCTTGAAATTTCACAAATTTATTGTCATAGAGGAGCACGAGGTCTCCTATCTAAAACTTCTTTTGCTTAATGTGCCTGTCATGCCAAGAATTTTCTCTTGCTATCTATACTTGTTGATGAAATCCCGATATAAAAATGTCTTCTTCTAGAGCAAGTAATTGCGACATCATTTCTTCCATTATGTCGGGGTCAGCCATATTTTTAAAAACTGCAATTCTTAGGCTAGGGATAAATGTATTCCATGGGCATCATAGTTTCTTACCCATAAACCAACCTAAAGGGTGCATGACCTATCAACCTTTTTCATGTAGTCCTATAAGCCCATAATACTACTGGAATCCTAATATCCCGATCATTCATGTTTACATTGCATACCTTGGTTAGTGCCTTTTCCGAAATTTTATCGAATGCTTCCACAATTCCATTTGCATGAGGATGATAGGGAGTGCTCTTTTTATGATAAACTTGAAATTCTTTAGTTAATGCCTCGATGGTCTTATTCAACAAATGTGATCCTTTATCACTCATCAATATCTATCGACACCCAAATATGGATAGTATGTATTCAAAGATCAACTTTGTAGCAACTTTTACGCTACAATCCTTCACTAGTTGTGCTTCGGCCCTCCTTGTCAAATAATCAGTCGCAATGATTATATACCTCGCACCAGTCCTTTTCCCTAGTGGATTGATAGGTCCAACAAAATCAATAACCCATTTATCAAAAACATGTAATGTTACTTGTAGCACTAATGGAATTTCATCTCTTTTTGAAGTTTTTCCTGCTCTTTAGCAGATATCATAAGCTCGACAGTACTCCTTTTCATCTTTGTGTAATGTAGGCCACCATAATCCTACTCTTAAAATTTTCTAGGCAGTGGCTTTTCCTACATAATTTCCACCAACTACGCCACTATGAACTTCTGTTAAAATTATTTGTCTTTTGTTCTCAGGAACATACCTATGTAGTATTTCATCTAGTCCCATCTTATACAAATGTCCTTCTATTAGTGAAAAAAAAATTGCCTTAACCACCAATTATTTCTACTGTTGTGTAGTGTATTCTGAAGGGGTCATCCTTGTGGTTAAGAATTGAATAATATCAACGAAGTGAAAATCTGCAATCTTGATTGCAAACAATTTCACATCAGGAAGATTATCCTCTATATTCGTTGGTTCTTCTCCTATTTCCACCCTTGACAAATGATCAGGTCCATCATTTAGTCTTCTTGGCTTAACAACAACTTTGAAGTCATACTCCTAAAACAATAATAGCCATCTACAAATATTTCCTCCTAAAACAGACTTATTGACCAAATACTTTAGTGCAGAGTGATCTGTGAACATCTTGAAATGTGATCCCAAAAAATAATGTCTAAACTTATGTAAACCATATACCATAGCTAGTCCTTTCCTTTCTGTAGTTGTATAGTTCTTTTCTTCTTTAGACAGTTTCCTACTTACAAAAGCTATAGGGTGATCGATTTCTCCTACACCAGGTTGTGTCAATACCACTCCTAAAGCTATGCATGAAGCATCCACATGAACATGAAATTCCTTATTCCAATCTGAGAATACCAGTATAGGAGTAGTTACCATCTTTTATTTTAGTGTGTCGAGGCATATTTGACATTCTTCATTCCATAGGAATGTTACATCTTTCTTCAGTAATTTTTCCATAGGCACAGTGATCTGTGCATATACCTTGATAAATTTTTGTGTAATATCCTGTATGTCCTAATGTGCTGTGAAGTTGTCTTACTGTCTTTGGTGGAGGTAAATTCACAATAATAGAAATCTTCGCAGGATCCACCGTCAGTTCTTTCTTGCAAACAATATGTCCTAGCAATATACCAAAAGGTACACAAAATATGCACTTTTTGATATCCAGAGAAATTTGGTACTACCTACATGTGTCGAGCATCATTCTTAAGCTCGCGACATGTTTCTTCAATAACCAAAATATTGTCCAATCATCGAAGTATACTTCTAAAATCTTGTGAATATATTATTTGAAAGCTGCAACCACCACTCTTGAAAATATGGCAGGGGCATTCTTTAGTCCAAAAGGCATCATTGCATACTAATATGAACCCCATTTTGTATCGAAGGTGGTCTTATGTTGATCTTCTGGTGCAATTCTAATTTGATGGTATCCTGAAAATGCATCTATAAATGAATGGGCTTCCTAGCATCCCACATTTTCCAATACTTCATCATTGAAAGCAGTATGGAATGCGTCATGTGGACATGCATCATTTAACTTCCTTAAAGCAACACAAATCCTGAATTCTCCTTGTGTTTTCTTTTCTTGTACCACCATAGGGCTTACCCACTCTGATTCTTCCATGGGTTCAATGATTCCAGCTACTATCATTTTGTCAAGTTCTTTCTTCACTTTTTCTTTGTACTTTGGATTCAGTCTATAAGGCCTTTGCTTAACTGGCTTCACATCAGGCTTTAGAGGAATTTTTATAACTCCTAAATATCCTACTATGCCCTTCATATATGAAAACTTAATGGGGAATAACTCCTGATATTCATGCAGAAGATATGTCACTTTGATTTGTTTCTTCATCCCAATAATATCCTATCATTGCAAACTTCAGCTCCTCTTTTGATCCTATATTCACCTTCTTTGTCTTCAATGGCTTCATTATATCATGCATTTCTAACTTTGGTCCATTCTCTTCGTAGTAGCCTTCATATTCTGCTATGTCAATATTGTGAGGTTCTTCATCTTCTTCTACAGTGATGTTGTAGCATTCCATTACATTTTGTAGCTGCGCAGCCCAATCAGGCTGCCAAGTGAGTGGAATTTCATTCTCAAAAATATTATTTTTAACCATCTGAACGGTTTAATCTATACATGAACAATCATCTTCAGCACCATGTCTAATTTCTGTTTCTAGGTACCAGTTTTGAGGAATTGCCTCTAACGTATGGATGAACCCATGCACCAATTCTTCTCATGAAATCTCCTTCCATGTTGTCATGCAGAGATGGATGTGCTCTCTAGAATCATTTTGACCATCATATTTATCTTCCAACTCTGTTTCTACCTGACCGAACCTTATCCATATCAACCTTCGACATTCTGTCCAAGTTCCTATATTCTTCTTATGTGTACCCCACCATCTAGCAAGAGTAGCTCTTAGGGCTATATCTTGAGCTAACAATCTTTGACACTCTAGTACTTGTTGTTCATATTCTTCAAGAAAAGTATTTATATTACCCAAACCATCATAAAAAGTTAATTCACATACCTCAGTTTTCATACAGCGAATTTCTTTAGTAACTCTTGCACATCGCCTCGTAGATAGTTCATGCAACTTGTTTTTCCAATTTTCTAATTCTTCTTCTGAATATGAAGCAAACGACTTGTCATTCTCCCTGCTTAACTTGCCTTCAATAGGGTTAACACAGTCTTAATCTTTTGTTGTCATCTAATATATGTTATTTATATCAATTGTGTTGTACTCCTGTTTAACTGGTTCAGTATACCTTATTCCTTCTGATGGATCCAAGGGAATGATCACTCTCATATTGTTGCTTTCAAATATCATTTTCCTCTTATTTAAGGTGATTATCCTTTAAGTTTTTTATAGTCATGTTGGAAAATGCCCAATCTAGTCCAAGTAATGTAGGGTAGGGGTTACTGTCATCCACAATGTCTATCACTTCAAAATCAGTAGTAGTGTGCACCCCTTCAATGACCATTGTAATGCCTGATAGCCTTCCTAGAGGAACAATCTTTTGTTGATTCGCCATTCTTAGCTAAATAGGTGACCATTGTAACTTTGGTTTACTCATTAACTCCCATGTTTTCTTTGTCACGACATTAGCTTCAGATCCTAGATCTAAAATTACTTGGTCCGTGTCATATTCCCCTTATTGTGCACTAAGCCTCATTTCTTTTCTAGTTCTCTTCTGTCTATTTAAATTTTTAACTTCGCCGATCTCACTCTATAGTACTTCTTTAGAAGCACAGGAATTTATCAATTCATGAAATCCTTCTACAACTCTTTGATCTTGCAACAATTTCATACAAGTTTGAAGAAAATATTTTAAAGTATATACCTTATATGTTGCATCATGTTCATGTATTGTCAGAGCTTGGCCTTGTGTCGAGGATGACACACCACAGCTATTCTTCTGATTCTACTATGCATTAGATGTGGAAGCTCCTGCATCCATAAATCTTCACTTTTCTTCCATAAAGACTTCTTTTTCCTTTTAAATATAAAACACAAGGGATTTTTCAGTAGTCTTTCTAACCCATGTGGCTTCATATTCCTTTTTTTCATTTGCTTTATCATTTCCAGTCGCAACTCCACTCCTTGTTACAATATTAATGCGAGGTTCATCGGTCCTTGGTTTCGTAGTCATCATCTAAATGTTTTGTGTCAGCTGTTGATTTTTCTTTTCTTGCATTTTTTCCATAAGTATCAGACACTCCTCAATTACATGATCAAATGATTTGCAATACTTACATGTCGTAGTAGGATTCTGACAATCTCTTGCAAAGTGACCTGCCTGGCCGCAGTTGTAGCAGATAATCTGTCCACGACCTCGACCTCTTCCTTGATAACCACCTCGACCACCACATTGTCCACTTCCTTCCTATCCATGTTCTTCAGCTTGCATTCTATATGCATCATTATTGCACTCTATCATCAATTCATAAGCTCGACAGTTGTTCTCATCATGCCCTACTAATTTGTAGAATTTGCAAAATAAGTTTCTTGGAGTCTGAATATTTCTGCAATAAGTATCAATCTTCTAAGCAATGTTCACCTCTAGTTTTACATATCTCACACCATAAGCTGGATCCGGAATTCAAAGGATTCAACTCTCCACTAGTGATGTAGTTTCTGAAGAGGGGAATTGTTCCATAGAGTGGCCTTCTGATTTTCACTTTGTACACCACACTTCTTCACGAACTTCCTTACTTTTCTTCATATCTTGTATCTGCAGAGTCAAATTTTCCAGCTGACTCTAGATTTGTTGCATACCTGCATTGGTATCCCCTATAGGTGAAGCTTCTAATTTCATCGCAAGTTCTAAAGCTTCGGCTTGAGTTTCTATCTTCTATTGTGATAAACGCAATCTTATATGTTGAAGCAACGCAACTATAAACCATTCTTTATGTTGCTACAGAGCTATTTTGAAGCTCACCTAATCCAATAATATCATGAATATTTGATCAAATTCTCAAACAGACTTAGTAGGATTTTTTTTTATCTATTTTAATTTTGTGATGCAATGTGACTCAGACTTCAACTTCTTAAATTATTTTACCAACATTTTTTAATGTATGCAAATGATCTGATCTAATTTCTTGAATATTTCATGTACCAAGTCAACGCTCTATCTCAAAATTTTGTGACAAGATGCGCTTTCTTTATAGTTTCGTCATGGACCTACTTCGTTATCCATACTGCTTCACATAAAAACCTGAATTTCTCTGGATCCTCTGATCCAGTCCCTTTAAAGATAGGCAGCTTAATATCATTGGAGGGGGATTCATAAGGGGAGGGGAATGAGGGGTAGGGGAGGTAGAATGATGGGAAAAACCAAAAGCACCTTGATTACTACTTGATTCTGGCTTCAGTAGACTTTCGGGATGGAAGGGTGAATACTCTGGAGTTCCTTTGGGGTTCTCAGGGTGGTTTTCTTCACTTTCAAACCCACTCAACGGGGGGCTATAGTCAGTTTCTATAAAAGTATTTGGATCTTGGCCACGAGATCTCTTCCTGGTTTCTATTCTATATATTTTTCCACTTCGTGTTGTTCCATTTTCTTCTTCGGATCTTCTCCCAAACATTTTTCTGCTTTTTTATAGAAGACAACCGAGTCTACCATAAACTTAGTAATGAATCTTCCTAAGATGTTGTCAATCCAGAAATCAATAGCTCTTGAGATCCTGTTGCCAGCGTTCTTGAGTCGATGTATTAGTTGAGGAGTCCACTCCTTAGGTTCATCTCCTTTAAAACAGTATTTTCTCTTAGTCAACCTTGATATCCACTCTTATAGCTCCACATGGAACAAACCAAAGAATATTTTTTATTGATCTTCAAAAATATGCTTCTCCAACCACCTCCTAGTTGATAGACGAGGGATTCTATTTTCTTGTTCTAAAAATTCTCATTCCTTCTATTCTACCCAATCTTGAATTTCTTTCTTCGACGGATGCCACATAAACATCCCTCAAACATATCCTAGTCCCAGCAACATAACCATTTGTTGGCTTAGGTAGGGGTGACTCAGGTTCAGAATTTACTATGCACCAACAAAACCCTCAATCATTGGCCCTTTCGGCAATGACATGCAAGAAAGTTGCAATCTTACCCAAAGTGACTATGGGAGGTTGTAGAACCAGGTTTCTGTAGCCTTTAGGGATATGGCGATGTGGAAATTTTGTATTTTCTTATGTTTTATCACTCATAAATTACTTCACATTCATGAACTACTTTACACTTATATATTACTTCGCAGAATTACATTCATCATTTAAACATATCATAAACATACATAAACTTCACAGTACTGAAATAAAATGTCGATAATTAGAAAAACACATGAAGACATATATTTTACCATGGGTCCCAATGTGAATTACTCCATAAGAACTGTTGCTTATAATAGGAGATTTGGCACAACAAATAGTTCTTTCCTTTTTCACACAGCTGCAGGTTGTCTGCACGCTAAGCTACATATGGTTTGTGCACTAAGTTGTAGACGGTCTACGCACTAAGATGCAAACCCAAGCCTCCCCGCACTCAGTTGCAGAGCCTCGTCCCTTTCTCCTAAGTACAGATCACGAAGATACAACCATAAAACACGGATCTGGAACAATAGTTGCCTTCCTTCTTTATTATTCATCCCTATATATACTATTACATTGGGGTATTACATCGCTACATTACGATGGACTTGATACCATGGTTTCCAAAATATAGGGGACTATAGTCCAACACCATTCAACTTTTACAATATTATATTCTTTTAAAGAAAGTGAGTGGCTTCGCTATGAAGCCCCTATACTGCACAGTGAGTTTGTTGCGTAGTCTTCATTGTGCTTCGTTGCTCTATTTCGTGTTCCACTTCACACTCCATGGCATCCTTTATACTATGCGCTCCACAAAATTTGTTTGCCTAAAATTTGACCCAAATCTGCCCATGTTGGGTTGCGCCCAACAAGAAATGCAAGCTGGAGAAAAAAATGGAGACCATACAACAAGAATTCATTCACTATGGTCAATCAAATGCATTGATCATAGAAGAAGCCACTACCCTCACTGCTATTGAAGAGCATAGGAAATATGAGGAATTCCTATCGTAGAAAAAATAATGGGCTTGTCGGCTTAAAGAAGTAGAAAAGGATATTGATTTCTTCCATAAATCCATGCTCCAGTATCGACATCATAATCACATATCTTCCATCAAAAACCATGCATGAGAAAAGTCATTAGAATATCAAGAGATCATCCAAGATCTCACTTTATTTAATCAAAATATTCTAAGTGAACCTATTTAAAACATGTCAACGTAAATCCAACGCATAATCAAGAACATCCCCCCTCTAATTACCACATAGAAAAATGAGGCCCTGCACTGAGAAATATCCCCTTAGGAAGTGGAAGTGACAATCAAGGAGATGCTTAGGAATACATCCCCTGGTCCATATGGATTCACCATAGAATTATTCTAGGCATGTTTTCCCACAATGGGCCAAGACGTATGGGAAAGTGGTGAAAGATTCCAAGAGATCACAATCCATTCTCAAAGCTCTTAATGCCACCTTCCTTACCCTAGTCCCAAAAAAATATAAAGTGGAGGATTTTAATGGATTATTGGTCTTTGTAATGGCATATACAAGATCATCACTAAGATCATTTCCAATAATCTTAAGCCCCTTCTCCAAAAAATCATCTCATCAGATCAAAAAAGATTTATGAAAGGCCTCCAAATCCTAGATGGAATTTTGGTCACTCATGAAACCATTCACTCCTTGAAAATATATCAAAAACTTGGAATGTTGTTGTGGCTAAACCTTTGAAAATCCTTTGATAATATTAATTGGCAATAACTATTCCATGTTTTCAAGGAATTTGGTGTTTCCCCAGACTGAATTGAATGGGTTAGTAATTTGTTATAATCCACTTCTTTTTTCATCTTGTTCAATGGTTCTCCCTCCACCCCTTTCAAATCCTCCAAAGGCATTCATCAAGGTGACCCTCTCTTGACATTCTTTTTTATTCTAATAATGGAAGGGTTGGGGAGAACTCTTAAAGAGACAATCTCCAAGAACACACTCAAAGGCCTTCATTTATTTATCAATGATCTTCCCCTCACACATTAAAAATGTGTTAATGATACCAAGGGTATGGGAAACCTCATTTTTCTCTGAAGCCCAAGAGTTATTTCGAATCTTAGAAGAGTTTTATATAGCTAGCCTCTAGCATGGAAGTAAAAAAATCCAAATTCCAATTTTTTTTCTTCAATACCCCATCAATTGTGCAATGACACATAGCTAATATTTTGGGATTCCAAAATTGCAAGCTTCCCTCAAAATATCTAGGAGCCCTGCTAGACGATATCTCTCTAAGATGGGTCTTATGGGAAAACCTTTTATCCAAAGTCAATATCAAACTGGAGGGATGGCCCTTTCGTTCTTTGAATGTTGATGGCAGATTATTCATTTTGAAAGTAGTGATGTATCCCTTCCCATCTATTTGTGTTACATTAATGGCACCATCCTTGAACCTCTAGGAACTTCAACCAATACAACACAAATTCCTTTGGGGGGTCACCAATATAGATCAAAAATGCTCCCTAGTGGCATGGGACAAGCTCTGTAAACCAAAACTAAAAGGATGGATTGGTTTGTGTGACCCCACCAGTATAGTGATGGTCCTCATTGAAAAAAGACAAGCTCTATAAACCAAAACTCAAAGGAGGGATTGGTTTGCATGACCCCAGCAGTATAGTGATGGTCCTCATTGAAAAAAATAAGTGGAAATGGATCCAAGGTGGCTCATATCTTTGGAAATGCAACTGGAAACATAAATATGCCCCTCACATGCCATCATATCTCTTAGTCCATTTACACACCATGGATCCTAGTTCATCTATATTATATTTAGCAAAAAAAGGAATGCACTTGATATAGCAGCACTACTTTTTAGAAATCAAAGATGGTCATACTGCAATGCTATGGGAAGACTTCTGGCAGCAACTCCCTAAGCTTTGTGAAAATCAGTAGCTGGAAAATATGAGAGAACATATGACTACTCAAGGTATAAAAATTCAATAGATTATTGGACCATAACTAAATCCAACCAATAATGGTGCTAATGGCTACCGCCAACCTCCTAACAACCCAAGCTAGTGGAATAACAATGGTATTAATTATGGGGGAACCTTCAACAGAGGCTAGTCCATAGGTCATCTCATCCAGATAATATCCAATGGGGTTACATTGCAAAAGGAACCTTCTCCATACATGAAGCATACCATTTGGAAGTGGAGCACCAAGGAACACCAACCAAGGAGATCTGGGTTAAAATATGGAAATAGCATATCCGGCCAAAAATATATTTATTTCTATGGATTTTGGTTCAAAATAAAACTCTAACATGGGACAACATTCAAAAATGTAATTATCAAGGGCCATCCAAATGTCCTTTATGCCTTCTCCACTCAGAAAGGATGGATCCTCTATTAAATGGATGCACTTTTTCCTCCTACCTTTGTGCCCGTTGTTGCCTTTCATAGGGTAGACCCAAGTGATCTGAAAATGGGGCACTTAGGATCCTTGTCTCACTTACAAGGACCTCTCCCATTTCCAAATCTTGAATATTCCCAAGTCTTTAATGATTAACCAATGTGGAATTAAGAAATGCTTGAAAATATGGGTGTATGCTTGTATTTGTTTTAACTAATTATGTGTTGTAAATTAATGTGCTCAAACTAATATATAAATGCATATAACAGTAAATAAAGCAGCAATAAAGCAGACACATAGACAACAATATTAATTAGGAGTTCACCAACAACTCTTGGGCTACATCTCTGTGAGCTCTTGTCAATTTGACTTGGCTCTCTGGGATTATGGTGTAAGTCTTTTACAAGTCTTTGACTCAACTCCTGTTGTTCTACACATAGACAGTGGGTTCAGACACCTTTTTATCCCTCGGCTCTTGAAGCTCTAGCTCTTGGCTCTTGGCTCTGGCTTCTTTCTGCCTTCTGGCTGTTTACAGCTCTCTTTGGGTCTTTCACTTGCACTCCAAGTGACTCCCTGGGCTTCTGCGTTGTCCCTTTGGTTTCAGCTTCCTGTTATGGCTTCTGCTCAGCAGTGACCCCTCAAGGATCAATAATAGCAACCATTCACAACCCGGCAGCCCTTCAACAGCAACTCGGCCCCTGTCAACAACTCCGACCCCCCAGTCTTTGACATTCATGGCTTTTTGTGCCAAATTGGTGTTGTCTGTTCGTTTTTCTTCCCTCTCGGCTATCTGTCTTCAAGCCATTGTCCCTTCATTTTCCTCCTCTGAGCATTAGCAATCATTTGCTAAACGCTTCCTAGGATGGATGCCACCTATTTGGTAACGGAAGGGGTCTATCAGCGCTTTGAATCCTTAGTAACAGTTGTTCCCTGTTTACACATAGAATGCTGTGAAAACACGGGAAAATCCGCAGAAACATTGTTTCCCGGACTTGAAACATTCATAACTGTGATTTACAGTGCCATCGGGTCCGCTTGGGAAGCATTATCGCATATTGCAATTGGCCTGCCCCGTTGTATTTTGCAATACATTAATACATGGAAAATAACGCGAAATCGCACCATGCCTCCACTCCGACCCGTCGATCACTGTCGATGCGATATGCCGATCGGATCTAGACCGTTGATCGTCCAGATCTGACGGCCCCTATGCCTTCATTGTTAAAGCCTCCATTAGCTTTATTTTTCATGGTTTTCTTCAAGTTTTTAAAGCCCGATAATGTAATCTGCCGATGCGATATTTCCTCTTTGATCAATCAAACAAGGCCACGTGGCCCAATCTTGGCCTGCCACGTGTCAGTTGTGGATTGGCCCGTGAGCCTATACTAAAATCAAAATTTTTAATATAGTTCAAAATTTAATGAAATTGCCTCCTTTTCTAAGGACATTTGGGAATTTTCATTTTACAATAACTCCTTCATCCGGGGTCCGTTTTCGCCCATTCAAGTTGTGTTGGATTCAGAATGAGGAGATCTCTGCAATGAGACTATTTCCAGGAGTAGCCTATGATTTTCATTTTCCTCTAATTTACAAAGGATTTGTGCCATTTGGCACCTTTTACCTCTTGCATGAAGTCTTTTAGACTTAGAGGTTTATCCTGGATCCATTTTTGGATCACGCCTTCCCACTAAAAGAACTTTTGTTCTCTAAAAGACTGATATACTGATCTGAATAGTAAATGAGAGTGACTCACCCTCTTCTTTCAGCCTTGCTACACTTGCCTTTGCATAGTGCCTCTGAACCAAAGTTTCTAACCACTTCCCTTCTCTGGATGGGTTGGTCTTCCTGAGAAGAACTGTCTTCCTCCTTGCCTTCCTGCAGAACTTCTACTGAAATGGTCATAGAAGGTAGTTTGAGCTTCTTTGCCTTGATCATTGATCCAAGGTGGCTCAAACAAATGTGAAGTACATCTGCTCCACAAAACTTCCATTTGTACCTGTTTGACAAGCTGCCAACAACAACAAGCATACAGACAACAACTGGATGGACTAAACTCCTACTCCAACAAAGGAACAGATTTCACATCTTGTGAACACCTCTACATCTTTAATCTGCATACGAATGATGGACTGGACAACAAGCCCCACAAAACATGCCTTTAAAGAAAATGACCCTTCAAGTCAAGCATGTAGCAAAGACCATTAGAACTCTTTTTCAAAAGATGAAAACACTTCATCCTTATCTCCACTTGGAGACCAAGTTAACTTTTCCCAAATTGACATTACATGCATGTTTACAACAAAGCAATCAGCCCTTCAAGTCAATCACACACACATGTTCCGAAAACAAGGAAAACATCAACATCCCTGGTTCATGCACATCATCTCATGCATGCATTTCATCCTTCAACTTTTGCTTAAGCACATTGTACTTTCGAAGCTGAAATAAAATATAATGTTGCAGCAACAAAGTGAGCTTCCCACTCAACTTCTCCATTCACCTTCTTGGTAGAAACCTGCAACTTGCATTCAATTACCACAGAAATGCAAATAGATGCATCATATCCATAGGCATGCAACTTTAATTGGATAAGAACTCTAACCATTTCTTACCAATCCATTTCAAAGGTCCTTCTTTTATTTGCACATTAGCATCAACATGTGAATCATTCTGAGACACATCATTCATGGAATCTTCACTTCCATTTTTGCCATCTTCTCTTTCCATCTTCTCCTTCAACTTTAGAGGAAGCATTGCTGGATTCAGTGTCCAACACTTTGCAGCAAGATGTCCTTGCTTATGGTAGTAAGTGCATTGCATGCGCATCCTCTTGATAACATGATTTTTCTTGTCCAATGGACCTTTGGCTGCTTTCTTCTTTTCCTTCTTCTGCTTCCTGTATGCGGCCATTCTCTTCCAACATCTAGAAACATGATGGTTATCCAAACCACAAAAGGAACAACCAACTCTTTTTCCATATCTATGTGGAAATTTATCATGTTTTACAAAATCCAAAGGACTATGGTTAGCACTAGATTTATACCTGCGTCTTTCACCTTTATTGCCTTCATGAGGAGGTGAAGCAAATGAAGAAGTGGCTCCCTTTGGAATCCCATCAATCTCTCCAAGGTTGTTAGAGTTTCCACAACTCTCTGGTTCAATGATTTGCTTCTAAACACCTACACCCTGAAAATGATGTTTCAAGCCATTGCATTCCTCCTGAACACAATCTTCACACTCTTGAGATAGAGGACCTGCAATGCAACTCCTTCTTGGAATGGTTTCAATGGCCTTCATGGGAGCTTTGGAACTCTCTCCATAAGACTGTCCATGGCCAAGACCCAAATACTTAGGCCTTTCCTCAATCATTATTGGTTCAATGATACCTTGTGCATGCTTTCCCAAGCCCTTTCCTTCATAGCCCATCTTGGACATTAGCTTGGAACCTATGCCTTTAGTATGTTTTTCAAAAGAACCAATACAAGCATTCTCAAAAGAATTTGAAGACAAACTCGAATGGCCTACCTCTTATTCAAGTTGATACTTGACTAAGGCTTCTTGGGCAAAAAAGAGTTGTGACTTCAACTCATGCATCCTTTTCAGGTTCATATTTGCAATATGAAGTTGCCTCTCCATTTCTTGCAGTCTTTCAGCAAGCAACTGCTTCTCTTCCTTCGTGGAATTCGGCTGCTTTCTAAGCATGTTGCTCTTCCTTCCATCCTCATACATTTCTCTCACCGTATCCATCATGGTGGACAATTCTTGCTTCATGTATTCATCAAAGAGTCTTATGAGGAGAGCAGAATTCGAAGATTCATTTGTAGAAGTTGTCATTATGCCAATGACTTCTTCTTTCTTCTTGTCCTTCCTGGACTAAGATGTCAATAGCTTTCTCTTCACCTCTGCAAACTTAAACAATAGTCAGTCTGCAAAACAAGCATACAATCAACCTCTGACTGTTTAATCACCTTTCAGACAAGCAATCTTTGCTCTGTCAATCAAGCATTCTGATATAACCTTCTTTGAAGGTGTGGTCAATCAAACATAAGCTTCGATACCACCTGATCTGAAAATGGGGCACTTAGGCTCCTTGTCTCACTTACAAGGACCTCTCCCATTTCCAAAGCTTGAATATTCACAAGTCTTTAATGATTAACCAATGCAGAATTAAGAAATTCTTGAAAATATGGGTGTATGCTTGTATTTGTTTTAACTGATTATGTGTTGTAAATTAATGTGTTGAAACTAATATATAAATGCATATATCAATAAATAAAGCAGCAATAAAGTAGACATGTAGACAGCAATATTAATTAGGAGTTCACCCACAACTCTTGGGCTACATCTTTGTGAGCTCTTGTCAATTTGACTTGGCTCTCTGGGATTATGGTGTAAGTCTTTTACAAGTCTTTGACTCAACTCCTGTTGTTCTACACATAGGCAGTGGGTTCAGACACCTTTTTATCCCTCGGCTCTTGAAGCTCTAGCTCTTGGCTCTTGGCTCTAGCTTCTTTCTACCTTCTGGCTTATTACAGCTCTCTTTGGGTCTTTCACTTGCACTCCATGTGACTCCCTGGGCTTCTGCGTTGTCCCTTTGGTTTTAGCTTCCTGCTATGGCTTCTGCTCAGCAACGACCCCTCAAGGATCAATAATAGAAACCATTCACAACCCGGCAGCCCTTTGATAGCAACTCGGCCCTTGTCAACAACTCTGACCCCCTAGTGTTTGACATTCATGGCTTTTTGTGCGAAATCGACAATGTCTGTTCGTTTTTCTTCCCTCTCGGCTGTCTGTCTTCAAGCCATAGTCCCTTCATTTTACTACTCTGAGCATTAGCAATCATTTTCTAAATGCTTCCTGGGATGGATGCCACCTATTTGGTGACAGAAGGGGTCTATCAGCGCTTTGAATCCTTAGTAACAGTTGTTCCCTGTTTACATAGAGAACATTGTGAAAATATGGGAAAATCCGTAGAAACACTATTCCCCATACTTGAAACATTCATAACTGTTCTTTACAGTGCCATTGGGTCTACTTGGGAATCATTATCACATATCGCAATTGGCCTGCCCTATTATATTTCGCAATACATTAATACATGGAAAATAACGCAAAATGCCATCGAACGGACTTCAAAGAACATTAAATCGCATCTATAAACTTATCGGGTCCGCCTTCGATCGCATATCGCAATCGCAACAGGCAGGAGCCCCGGTCCATGGTCTTAACGCAAATAGTGATGTGATATTCCCGTCAAATCTCCACCATCCGATCGGACTCGCGATCCAACAGTCTAGATGTGATCGCATTATCGCTCATCGCAATGTATATTGGCCCCAGCATCGGGGGTTTGCCGATTGGCGATATCGGCATATCACTATCATCCCCTGTTCATCGGTGCTATCATTGATCGCATATCGCAAGGCCTTCATCCTTCGCATTTCGTTTAATAAACGAAATTGTGAAAATACATTGAAAATCCCGTGAAAATGGCTTTGGGCGGATTTCAAATATTATGTATTTGCATTCCGGAACCCTATCGGGTCTGGCCATATCGCATCGCTAGTCGTAACGGCCCTTTGGCTTCCCCTTTGGTATCGCTGACGCCGATCCGCCGATATCGACGATCGCAGTCGGGCTATCGTGCATATATATATAGATAGATAGATATATATCTATATATATATATATATATATATATATATATATATATATATATATATATATATATATATATATCGCATCGCTAGTCATAACGGCCCTTTGGCTTCCCCTTTGGTATCGCTGACGCCGAAACGCTGATATTGACGATCGCAGTCGGGCTATCGTGCATATATATATATATATATATGGCTGCTCCATTGTTCACCGATGGCGATCCACCGATTTCGGTGATCGCTCCATCGCATCGCGCCATGCCTCCGCTCCGACCCGCCAATCACTGTCGATGCGATATGCCAATCGAATCTAGACCATTGATCGGCCAGATCCGATGGCCCCTGTGCCTTCATTGTTAAAGCCTCCGCTAGCTTGATTTTTCATGGTTTTCTTCAAGTTTTTAAAGCCCGATAGTGTAATCCGCCGATGCGATATTTCCTCTTTGATCAATCAAACAAGGCCACGTGGCCCAATCCCGGCCTGCCACATGTCAATTGTGGATTGGCCTGTGAGCTTATACTAAAATCAAAACTTTCAATATAGTTTAAAATTTAATGAAATTGCCTCCTTTTCTAAGGACATTGGGCAATTTTCATTTTACAATAACTCCTTCATTCGGGGTCCATTTTCACCCATTCAAGTTGCGTTGGATTTAGAATGAGGAGATCTCTGCAATGATACTATTTCTAGGAGAAGCTTGCGAACTTAATTTTCCTCTGATTTACAAAGGATTTGTGCCATTTGGCACCTTTTACCTCTTGCATGAAGTCTTTTAGACTTAGAGGTTTATTCCGGATCCATTTTTGGATCACCGAGTTTGGAATGAATTTTCCAACAAAACCCTTTAGACATTATCCCTTTCAGAAACTCTCGTAAGCAAGTGAAGTCTCACCCAAGGCATCTATGGAGGACTGTAGTAATCTGGAAAGTTTTGCAGTGATGAAGGAGATGGAGATCCTAAGATATCATTATCATATTCAACATACCATCACTTCTTATTATCCATAAAAATAATTGAAGGTATACCCATATTCTACCCAGTAAACCAATCATTCATAAACACTTAACACAACAATAATAAGAGAAATATACAATCCATTGTATGATATGAAAACACACAAGATAATTGAAAACTCATTATTTTCATTATAATTGCAGAATCTTCATTACAATCAGATCTGGCATGACTCACCAACCTAGTAAATCAACATTACAGCGTGAGATCGTCTATCTTAGATATATCCAAAATAATACAATGATCATAAAATTAGGTACATATTTCCCCTCGTGACGTTAACCTATTTATAGTTTTACATTTGGGCATAGGTCGACCAGAAACCCTTTTTTATTACTATGGGAAAAAACATATAACATAAAGCTAAAATATTTCCTTATTCTCATTATTTTGACGTTCTTACCATTTGTTGACCTTCCTGTGCAATTCTCCTCTACGTCATCCCCAAAACTAGGCCCAAAAACAATGCTCCAATAGGCCCCCAACCCTCACCTATGGCTCAACCATGATCCACTCAGTCATTCTATTGTTCTACTGAGGGCACCATTTCCTTCATCATCTTCATCAAAGGTCTATCTCACAATACCGACCTTCGACTTTCAAAATTTGGCCCACTACCTCTACTATGACAAGGGTCTTTAGCTTTTCTTCTCGTTCCTACACTACCTTTTTCACTATCTAGTGCATCCGATCCAGGTGGATCTTCGGGAACACACAAAGGACAAGGAGGACTCAGGGATGCTCAAAAATCAAAGTCATCAGAATGACTTCGACCCAGGACCAGAGCATAGATCTCATCATCCTAATCGTGGAGGTGTGAATGGCACGTCAAACTGAGCTCGTATGTGAAAGATAGAGCTATTCAAAGTTTGACATGACAGGAGAAAGTGGGGCCCACAGCATGTCACATAGCATCCCAGTAAACAAGTGGGACCCACATGGCAGCGCCTCAGGCATTGACACATGGCAATCCATCATTGGCCTCCTAAACCTACACAAGCAACAAAAATCATTTTGGTTATAACCATACAACAAAAATAATTTTAACATAGTTATTAAAATAACTATATAAAAACCATCTATATAACAAAATCATTTTATATATTAACTAAAATCCAAAAAAAAGTTAATATATATTTATGGTTTTAAAACCAACACCATATATTTTAAAATAAAGCAAATATGGTAAATGGTTAATATATATGTGGTTTTCAATCAAACTTAAAACTATGCGCTCAAACAAAAATATGCCAAATATAATGCGCCCATACCAAACAAAATATATTCAACGCATGGAATGCATAACCATATGGTTATGTTTGGGTATGCGTGTTTCCAAGGCACATTAAATGTCCAACTAAAATAGTTGAACGCCACCAACCACCATTCATAAGCACTGACAGCACGGGATACAGGACCGGTGGGGGGTTGAACTTGCCCGGCCCACGTGGCCGGCCCCCAAGCGGGTGGCCCCAAAATTATTTGACCACCCAAAATACAGTACCACCCAAAACAATATACGCCATATGTTTTGTACCAGCACGAGAGGATTGGGGGCAGGCCGCCCAATGCGGACCCGACCCCCCACTTATGTATAATGTTTTGTTTAAAAAATATATGGTGAAAAAAAATGAGAGGGGTGGGGTTTGACTACCCGCCCCTTCCTCAACCAAATCTGCATTTAACCATTGAGCCAACCAATTACCTTGGTTTATCTGCCCTAAATTTTATATAAATTCATATTTTTATCAGAGCAAGGGGAGGAGAAGGGCTGCACGAATTTCGAGACATGATCAGGCACGAATTTCAAGGTAGTTTTAATAAAAAATTTAATGCAGGAACCACGAATTTTGCAGGAGGGCAAAATTTTCAACTTCTCAGAGATTGACAAATTCTATATGGATTTTACACCACTTGTCGCCACGAACACGATGGCGCTATATGTTTTTCAATATGAGTTCTGCATCTTCCAATAATTTCCAGAATGCACGTGGAACCATGATTTCAGTGAAAAAACAGGCAGTGGAACCATGAGCCATGAAATTTTCCCACAGAGGTAAAATTTCACTTTGTCAGAATATGGTCAAGTTTATACTTGTTTTTCATGGTTTTCCACGGGGATCCTAAGAGGAAAAAAAAAATTGCTACGACAGCTGCAAGCAAAGGACGAGGCCTTGGAAAAGCTGCAACGTGACTCACGTGAGGTAAAAAGCAGTTCTCCATCTTCATATATGTTTCCTGATGATGATTTCGCTATGTTTGAAAATCACACCACAGGAATTGGCTCCAAACTGTTGAAGAGAATGGGGTATGAAGGAAAAGGCTTGGGCGTTAATGGCCAAGGCATTGTCAACCCCATCAAAGTAGAGGAATTACCCCGTCAAGCAGGACTTGGGTATGTCAGGAAAGAAGTTGGGGAATGCACTGAGACAGTTAGCAAACCACCAACAACGGATGATGAGCAGCCCTCATCAGTTCTTTCCAAATCGAAAGAGAAGGTAAAAGATGTTGATTTCCTTTCGATTTCATCTTCTCATAGTATGATGTCTGTTGGAGATGTGGAGATCCCAGTTACAGGGACAAATATGAGGCTCCTTACAAAGACAAGGCACGAGGAGAAAGAACTTGGTGTTAATAACCAAGGCATCACTCAACCTTTGGAGGTTGTGCATGAGCATCGATTTGCAAGATCGAGATACACTAAAGGAGAGTCCTCAAAGGTGGCAGAGTCGTCCGAGACATCGTCGAGGAAAGAGAATGATAGGAAAACATCCCCATCATCCCATGGCAGTTTCCATCATAGGGAGAGAGCAGAGGCAAGCTCTCATCGCCATACTGACATCAAAAACAGCAAAGGAAGGTATAAACATTCTCGATCTTCGAATGTTCATTTTGATTATGATCATGTTTCTAATAATGAACAAAGACAAGGGCATCGAAAAACATGCACTTTTTGTGGTTTACCTAACCATACCTCTTCCAAGTGTTGGAAAAGAATGGTAGCACTCATGAGGCGTGAAAAACCCTCTCCACAGCATGAAAAGAAACAGGTTAAGCAAATATGGAGGAAGAAAACCTACTGCAGCCATTGCGACAGAAAGGGCCATCAAAGAGCCACTTGCTGGAAGCTCCATCTAGAGCAGCGCCTTAAAGACAAAGCGTCAATGCGTGAACCAGGAAGAGCGGTTGTTCAACAAGCAAAACAACCTCAAGGAGGTGACCCATTCACATTCATCAGTGAGAAATGGTTTTTTTTGACATGATGTCATTTTATGGTCATTCTTTGTAAATCATTTGTTGCATTTTAAAGTGTAAAGGTGATGATGTGTTTTCCATCACTTAGTCAGCAACAATGATGTCTGGTCATGTTTTAAGTCGTATTTTGAGATGCATGTTAAAACTCTAAAAGTGATGTTATGTTTCCATCACTTGTCAAAACAATAACGTTTGGCCTTATGAATGTAACCCATGTGTTGCAGTGATGATGTGTTTTCCATCACTTTTTGAAGCAACCATGATGGGTTGGCCTTGTTGTCATAGCTAGGGTATTGCGTCCATCTTGTTGTAAACTTGACCACCGAGTATGTGTTGTAAAATCATGGCAAGTATGGGACGTTTGGGTCTTTAGTTTGGTCATGTCATTCAAAGCAACTAATTTGCAAAACGATGTACTACAGGTTGCAGACGTAGCAGGTGTCAACTCGTTGCTTAAGGCTCCGAAGAAAAAAGGTGAAGGAGATGGAAGCAAGACCTTTTTTGGACACTTGTGATGTAGACAGGGTATAGAGAAAGTTGCAGATTATTTTCCATGCTTTTGAAGAACAAAAAGTTCCTCAGTGGGGAGGATTGATTCAGGTGGATACTTAGGAAAACACACAAGACAAGGAGGACGCAGGGATGCTCAAAAATCAAAGTCATTAGAATGACTTCAACCCAATACCAGAGCATAAATCTCATCAACCTGATCATGGAGGTGCGAACGGCTCGTCAAACCGAGCTCGTATGCGAAAGATAGAGCTCTTCAAAGTTTGACATGACAGGAGAAAGTGGGGCCCACAGCATGCCACATGGTATCCCAGTAAACAAGAGGGACCCACATGGCAGCCCCTCAGTCATTGACACATGGTAGTCTGTCATTGGCCTCCTAAACCTACACAAGCAACAAAAATCATTTTGGTTATAACCATACAACAAAAATAATTTTAACATAGTTATTAAAATAACTATATAAAAACCATATATATAACAAAATCATTTTATATATCAACTAAAATCCAAAAAAAAAGTTAATATATATTTATGGTTTTAAAACCAACACCATATATTTTAAAATAAAGTAAATATGGTAAATGGTTAAAATATATGTGGTTTTCAATCAAACTTAAAACTATGCGCTCAAACAAAAATATGTCAAATATAATGCGCACATACCAAACAAAATATATTCAACGCATGGAATGCATAACCATTGGTTATGTTTGGGTATGCGTGGTTCCAAGGCACATTAAATGCCCAACTAAAACAATTGAACGCCACCAACCACCATTCATAAGCGCTGACAGCACGGGATACGAGACCCAAGGGTGTTGAACCCGCCCAGCCCACGTGGCCGGCCCCCAAGCAGGCGGCAAGAGCTATTTCCAACCCCATAACATATTTATGACGCCTGACATGTTCGGGAGATAGCCCTTTATAACGCGCAGCTTTTTCTTTTTTTCTATAATTATCCGGACCCGTGTTATAAAAGGCTATCTCCGGCGCATGTCAGAGTGTCATAAATATGTTATAGGATTGGAAATAGGACTCGCCCAAGCGGGCGGCCCCAAAATTATTTGACCAACCAAAATACAGTACCACCCAAAACAATATACGCCATATGTTTTGTAACAGATATATGCCATATGTTTTGTAACAGAGCGGGAGGATTGTACAATGATGTGTGGTTTGACGATAACTCACTTGGGCAAAGTCTGGGAGACCACAATTCAAATCTCATTGAGTACACTGACCTGCTGTGGTGGAAGCTAAAGGGGCGGATTCCCCAATCCCGTCTTGGTGGCACGTGAGTCTACTCTTGCTAAAATCATAGGATCTTAGTATACCCGACTTGCGGGTGGTTGGATGTACTCCTAGTGTTATAGAGGCAGCGACGAGGATTGATCATGGGTCTCCCATAGATTAGCACTGGAAGTTACCGATTCACCATGTGGTTAAAAAAAAATAGCGCGGGAGGATTGGGGGCGAGCCGCCCAATGTAGACTCGACCCCCTAGTTATGTATAATGTTTTGTTTAAAAAATATATGGTGAAAAAACGAGAGGGGCAGGGTTTGGCCACCCGACCCCTCCTCAACCAAATCCGCATTTAACCATTGAGCCAACCCTTTACCTTGGTTTATCCGCCCTAAATTTTATATAAACTCAGATTTTTACTAGAGAAAGAGGAGGAGAAGGACTGTACGAATTTCGAAACAGGAGCGGGCACGAATTTCAAGGCAGTTTTAATAATTTTTTTAATGCAGGAACCATGAATTTTGCAGGAGGGCAAAATTTTCAACTTCTCAGAAATTGACAAATTTTATATGGATTTTACACCTCTCGTCACCACAAACACGATGGCGCTATCCGTTTTTCAATCTGAGTTCTGCATCTTCCAGTCATTTCCAGAATGCACGCGGAACCATGATTTCAACGAAAAAATAGGCAGCAGAACCATGAGCCATGAAATTTTCCCATAGAGGTAAAATTTCACTTTGTCAGAATATGATCAAGTTTATAGTTGTTTTTCATGGTTTTCCGCAGGGATCCTAATGGTGAAATATGATTTGACATCTAAGCCACGGATTTTCAGCTCATCTCTGAAATAGAATCTTTGAGGAATCCCAAAGGAATCTAAAAGATTCCTTGAGCTCCAAATTTTCAAATTCTCAGAATTTGGATTTTGGACAATCGTTTCAGCACTACTCAACGCCACAAATCTAATGGTGTATTCAGATTTATCTTTCCCTCATTTCTTCTTTCAGTCACTTTTCTAAGTGTCAATGCAGATGACCATCTTCATGTGCGAACAGTGTTCTTCTTGTGATCGATGATGTGAGATCGATGTTTCAGCAAGCTTCAGCACTTTGACAGCCTTTGCTTCAGATGGCCCTTGGTGGTGAGGTATATGATGTGTTCATGTACTTATTCTTTCTGCATTATGTTGTACAGATCCATGATTGATGTTGATGCAGGATCTTGTTTATTACATGTTGTCATGATTCCTTGCTTGATTTGATGTGGAATATTTCTATGTGATGTACTTTTGTCATAACTCTTTGTGTTATGCTTTGAGGTCCCTTGTTGTATGTTTTTTGGATACTCTTGTTGTCGTCATGCATGTGTTTTGCTTTGACATCCCTTCTGTGCCATGTTGGCGAGATGCGCACCATGCTTGTTTTTGTGTCATACTGATAGGAGACTTTTGATTTAGAGTTCTAGCTGTGGAACATCTCTTAAAGCCACTCCTGTGTGAGGGCATTCTTCCTTGTATGATCGAGACATCATCTCTTTGTACACCATCTTTATTGACAACACATAATGCAGCGGCCTACACCATCTTGACACCGGGGCCTGGAGACGTAGTCCCTCCTAGACGAACTCTGTTATCAATGGCTTATGTTTTCATGTGTTGATGATTGTTATGTTCCTCTTCTTTTCCACATGTAGATGTATTCATTAATATTCTTTTAAAAAAGCAATTTTAACACATCACAAAAGTAAAAGGTCTTGGAAGGGTCCTTCTTCACACCCAGACCTGGATCAGCATCATGTCAATCTCATCGATAACCTTTAGTGGCTCGTCCTACAAATTTTCAATATTTTGTGCTAGGAGTTGTTGATCATCTCTCATCTATTTGATTTGTCTATTTAGGTGTCCACTCTCCATCATTGCCATCCTTCGCTCATTTAGTGGCAATGTATTCAAATTATGTTTTAGCTTTTGCATGTTCTTTTGTTCATTTTAGAATTTCTATACCACTTCCTTTAGCTCTTCATTCTCTAGTATCCTTGTCCACATCTACATCCCTTCTTCATATAGTTGGTTGCATTCTAAATCCACTCCTCTGATTTGCTTGATAATTATTGTAGCTTCCTGCTCCTTCACTCTTTTGTTTCGCTCTTCTGGTGGAGTGCTTCGCTTGTTTTGTGACTCCAATTATACAACTTTGTCTTTGTGACCATGGATGGGCTCACCTATTTTTTTCAAATTCCCCTATTTTGGTGTGTCCACCTCCATTAAGGCTTTTGGGAGGTTGTTGTAAACCTCCTCCACTACTTTCCTCGCACTGAATTGCTTCCTCTTCTTTGCTAATAATTGTACCTTATATGCCTTCAACGCCTCATGAGAAGTTGACAAATGTGTCAACTCTACTTTCATTGTGGTTGTGTGGAACTATATCTCCTGTGTAACACTCAAATGCAACTGATTCAACAATTCCAATGGTAGTTATGGCATTACTAGTTCTACATGACTAAAACCTTCTACGTGTTGTTGTAGTTCTATCGTTGAAAACTCCATCGTCTTCAATGATATTTGTAGTGTGTGTCATCCCCCTAATACTGACGATGGTTATGACTACATCGCTCTTGGCTTCATTACCCTTACTACACTTTGTGCCTCTATTTTTTATCCATCTCAGTTATATTGTCAATAGTTTATTGGATTCTAATAATTGGCTCAGTTGTTCCAATTGTTCATGTGTCTTCATGTGCATCTTTTAATGTTGTTGCACAACTCTCTCCAATAGTTGTTTTTCTTCTCTTTCACTTGGTCCCTGATCTTCTCCAAATCATCATCAGACAACAGCTATACTTGCGTGACCCCTGGATATGTTACATTTCTCTTTAGTTGTTCTTGTGAAGTATTCTTCTATGTGTATGTGTGTCTACTTCCTCTTATCCCCATCATCCGCAGTATATTCTTCTTGGGAAACTCCTACATCATTCCCCTAACTGTCTCTTGCGTAAATACATGAACTAATTTTTCTTTACTAATTTCTATATTTTATGCCTCCTCTATCCCCTCTACTAGGAAGTTCCATTCTCCATCCTAGTCATCGATAATATTTCTAACTTCGTTCTATGTTAGCCTATAGTGGCTATGTAGCCATTGCTTCTCTACATCCCCTCGCAATTGTATGTACATGTAATGTGAGGTCGCTTTAAATCACTCAATCCCCTTGTATGCCTCAACTATCTATGATGGTATGCATGGTATGGTTTTAATCGTCTACCTAACTACCTCCTTCTATACATAAAATTTTACATTGTTCTCATGTTTCCTTTGTTTTTTCGCGGTATACCATAAGGAGGCATACCGAGGTGCTAAGGTTTGTGCGTCATTTCCAGGAACTATGTTTACTGTGGTTCCCTCCATGTGATGAGTGCAATTAGTATTAAGATCCATGCATAGTGAAACTCTGCATTCTTATCCTACGCTTCCCGACAGTCTATCTAAATTATTTTAGTAAGAAAGTGGACCGGTTCATCTGGACCCTATGCACCTTGTTGTCGTTGCTATGACTCATATGTTGGAAAATACTGAGAAGGGGGGGGGGGGGGGGGTGCGAATCAGTATTCCTTAGCAATTAGCACTTTTAAATATTTTTAGAGGATTAGTTAATCTTAAATTATCATTAATGTTTATGTAGTAACAACAGTGAACAAAAGAACACGGGAGGCACAAAAATTTTAGGTGGAAAACCCCTCTGGGTCAAAAACCACCGAACTATTTTCTAATAATTATTTAATCTTCAACTCCAATTGAAAAGAAAGCTCCAACTTCCTAGAATCTAGAAAATCATTCTTCTCCACTAGATGGACGCTCCAATGCCCGAGATTCTTCAATAGTTAACTAAACGAATGCCCCAACACCCAATGAGCTACAACTCAACCTAGCACCACCCTACCACCCTGAATTTTTCACAGGATTGAACCTATTGGTGACTTCATGCACCAGCCTAGCACCACCCTACCACCCTATAGAATAATATGGACGCCCGTACCAGGGAAAATGGTCCACTTTACAATGATATAGTGTTGGGTCCCTATAATACTAGTGATTACCCCACTACTATTGTAGTTATACCCCTTATTTATATTGTTGTGCCCCTATTACCCACATATTGTTATTTCTGTGCCCCATAGAATCCCTCTATTATTATTTTTGTGGCTTTATATTATTATTGTTAGGTCGGCTGGATTATATTATGACTCCTTAGACTCCTATATATAGAAAGGAGGTTTTGTCATTTGTATCATCCAAGAATTGTTCATTTATGTAATGTAAAGGAGGTTGCCCCCTCGAAGAGGCTGAATTCTAAGGCGTTGATCTTTCTTTTCTATCTTTTCTTGAGCTGGTTTCATAACATTTGGTATCAGAGCTTTGGATTCTAGGGTTTCGCTGCTCCAAACAGGTCATCGTGGCATTTTTGCTATAACTTTTTTCTGTGACGTTTCAGAAGTCGCAAAAAAAAACCCATTTGAGAAGAAATCGTGTTGAACCTTGGGTTCGAATTTCAGAGTTTTTCGCGTGATATTTTCGGAGATATGATCTGAGGAAGTTGGTCTTTTTGCAGACTCCTGAATTACATTCAAAACAGGTGACCTGGGGAAAATCGTCATAACTTTCTTTCTGAGCATCGGATTGAAATTTCGTAAGAAGTTACAGAAAGAGGACGGACTGTAGTTTCTTTTATATATTTTTCAGAGTCAAAGGTTGAAACAGTGACACGTGGCACGTCGTACAAGTTCGCTCTACTGAACTAGTCTATAATCAAGTCACTGTGGGAGATTTCGCATAACTCTTCCTTGGAGAATCCAATTTGGGTCAGACTTGTGGCATTGGAAAGAGGACACAGAGGGCTACTACAGGTCACAAATTCAGAACTAGATGATCAGAAAGTACAGAGATACATCAGACGAAATATCGAGCTCCTACAAAGTGAAAAAAGGTGTGTAGATTTTCTTTAATTTTTGCTTAAGCTTGGTTTGAAAATTTATTTTGAAGGAATTCAAAGGGCATAGTAGAGCATTATTATCGGTAACTGATGCCCCGAGGAAAGAAAATGCAAACACCTAGTAAGGAACCTGAAAGCTCTAGCATGACTCATGAAGAAGAGGAAGAAATGCTACATGATATATCAAAATTACAAGAACAAGTGCAACAAATGTCACTTGCACAAAAAGCAACAGAATCTAAAATGGATGGTTTAAGGAAAGATGTAGAAGCTAAGATGGACAGTTTAAAGAAAGGTGTAGAAGCTAAGATGGATGGCATGGAAGCTAAGGTGAATGACATGGATGCTAAAATTGATGGCATGGATGATAAGATGGATAAGTTGCTACAAGAAATGGTCACTAAGGGTGAAAGAGTACTAAAGGAAACTCATGATGAGAACAAAAGAAATGTTAATCATGATTCCATAGACTCTAATGTTGGATCGAAGACTCACCATGTTCCAAAAATCGATATGAGGAAGTTTGATGGCAAGGATCCCGCCACATGGATATTACAGATGGAGCAATTCTTCGATCTCAATAATGTGCAAAACACACAAAAGGTACGTATGGCAACTTTATATTTGGAACCAAATCAGTTTGTATGGTATCAATGGCTTTGTTCTCGTAAACAATTTATCACTTGGGCAATTTTTACGGAAGAATTGATAGCACATTATGAGGATACAAAAAGCAACACTTTTTTTAGCCAATTGATAAGTCTCAAACAAAAGGGTTCAATAATGGAGCACATTGAGGAGTTCCAAAAATTGAACATAAGGGTAAAAGATATTCCAGAGGAGCATAGGATTGATGTGTTCATAGGGTCTTTAAAGGATAATATCCAACATGATGTGCGCCTTTGGGAACCTGATTCATTAGAGAAGGCATTCAGGTTAGCAAGAAAAATGGAAAGCAAAATTATGGCAACTAGGAAGCATACCATTCACAACTATAAAGACGGAAGTGTTGTTGCCCATAGTCTTCCACAACCTACAAGGTTGACACCACAACAATTGGAAGAAAAAAGAGCAAAAGGGCTTTGTTACAATTGTGATAGCAAATACACAAAAGGTCATAAGTGTGCTGAGAAGAAATTATTCTACATAGATTGTGAAGAGGAAGAAGAAAAGGAGCAAGAAAGGTCAAAAGAAGAGGATATATTCCAGGAACAAAGCCTAGATGAAGAACAAATAAATCCGACCATATCTTGTAATGCATTGGCGGGAATTACCACTCCTCAAACCATCAAGATAGAAGGACAAATCAAGAAGAAAAAGGTAATAGTGTTGATTGATTCAGGAAGCACCCACAATTTTATTCATTGTAGGGTAGCAAAAGAATTGAATTGCTTCCTATATCCAGCACCAGAGTGTCAAGTGATGATTGCAAATGGAGGAACAATAAATTGTTCTGGAAAGTGCCATAATATCAAGCTATCCATGGGAGAATATGTATTGACTAGCCCAATGCTTTCCATTCCAATGGGAGGTGCTGATGTTGTACTAGGAGTCCAATGGCTACAATCCTTGGGTACAATAGCTTTTAATTTTCAAGAACTTTTCATGAAATTTTCTGTGGAAGGAAAGGAAGTTGAATTAAGGGGTATTGCAGGGAAACCAGGAAAGATAATCAGCTCTAATGGCATGACAAAGCTTCTAAAAAAGGAGCAAAGAGGTGTAATTGCACAATTATGTTCGCTAGATGTTTCCACATTGGAATCATCTATTTCTCCAGATCTCCAAAAAGTCCTGGACAATCATTCCAAGGTATTTGAGACTCCCAAAGGTCTCCCACCTATGCGTGATCATGATCATGCTATTCATCTGATTCCAGGAAGTGTTCCTCCAAACATCAGGCCGTACAGATATCCCTATGTCCAAAAAAGTGAAATTGAACGTATGGTTGCAGAAATGCTAGAGGCTGGTATAATTCAACCGAGTCAAAGTTCTTTCTCAGCTCCAGTAGTATTGGTGCACAAGAAGGATGGATCATGGCGCATGTGTCCAGATTATAGGGAGCTCAACAAGCTCACTATTAAAGATAAGTTCCCCATTCCTGTCATTGATGAATTACTGGATGAATTGCATGGATCAATTTACTTCACCAAGTTGGATCTTCGTTCGGGATATCATCAAATCAGAATGAAGATTGAAGACATTCCGAAAACGGCATTTAGAACTCATGAGGGTCATTATGAATTTTTGGTCATGCCTTTTGGCCTTACCAATGCACCTTCAACATTTCAAGGTTTGATGAATTCAATTTTCAAACCATTCCTTAGAAAATTTGTGTTAGTATTTTTTGATGATATACTAATCTACAGCAAGTCTTGGAAGGATCATGTTGAACATGTTGACAAGGTGCTACAACTATTGGAGGAGAAACAATTATATGCAAAAAGATCCAAATGTTTCTTTGGAGTCCAGGAGGTGGAATATTTGGGTCATATTGTATCTCATGAAGGAGTTAAGGTAGACCCTAGCAAAATTAAAGCCATTAAGGAATGGAAAATCCCCACATCCATAAAGCATCTGCGAGGATTTCTTGGGTTGACAGGGTATTATCGCAAGTTTGTTAAGAATTATGGGAGAATAGCAGCACCTCTAACAACATTATTGAAGAAAGATTCATTTTCATGGACTCCGGAAGCAACAAAGGCCTTTGAACATCTTAAAGAGGCAATGTGCCAAGCACCGGTCTTAGCTACACCGGACTTCACAAAAACCTTTATTGTGGAATGTGATGCTTCAGGAAATGGAATTGGTGCTGTTCTAATGCAAGATGAAAGACCCATTGCTTTTGAAAGTCGTCCAATCAAGGGAAAGTTTTTAAGCAAAGCTATTTATGAGAAGGAAATGTTGGCAATACTCCATGCACTTAAGAAATGGCGACCCTACCTAATGGGAAGACACTTCAAGGTAAAAACGGATCATGATAGCCTTAAATACTTTTTAGAACAAAGATTATCCTCTGAAGAGCAACAAAAGTGGGTCACAAAGATGTTGGGTTATGACTTTGAAATCATCTACAAAAAAGGGAAGCAAAATGTGGTGGCAGATGCACTCTCAAGAAAGGATGAGGATGTGGAAGCATTGTTGTGTGCCATTTCTATTATCCAACCAGATTGGATAAACGAAGCAAAGGAGGAATGGAAGAATGACGAAGAAGTGTGGGCACTTATTCGAAAGCTACAACAAGATTCCAGTACTTCTGATACATTTAGCTGGAAAAATGATTCGTTATGGTACAAAGATCGCTTATACCTCTGTAAGAATTCCCAGCTAAAACAAAAGATTCTTATGGAATTGCACACTTCTCCCTTAGGAGGGCACTCAGGATTTTTAAAAACTTACCACAGGGTTAAGAAGGAATTTTTTTGGGATGGCCTTAAATCAGATATTCAAAAGTTTGTGGCGGAATGTTTGGTTTGCCAACAAAATAAAGTTGAAACAATTAAGACACCGGGTCTATTACAACCTTTATCCATTCCAAGCCAACGTTGGGAGGAGGTTTCAATGGATTTTATCACAGGTTTACCCAAGTCTGAGGGAAAGAGTGTCATCATGGTGGTAGTTGACAGACTTACCAAGTATGCACACTTTTGTGCATTATCACATCCATTTAAAGCCAGTACAGTTTCTACTGCATTTATGGAAACAGTTCAAAAGCTACATGGAAACCCAAAGATTATTGTAAGTGACAGAGATCCCATTTTCACTGGAAATTTTTGGACAGAATTATTTTCTTGTCTTGGTACTCAGTTAGCTCATAGCTCATCTTATCATCCTCAATCTGATGGGCAAACTGAGATAGTAAACAAATGTTTGGAAGGATATCTTCGTTGCTTTGTATCTGATAAACAGACACAATGGGTCAAATGGTTGCCTCTGGCTGAATGGTGGTATAACACTTCCTTCCATACAGCAACAAAAATGACCCCATTTATGGCACTTTATGGGTATCAACCACCATCCATCACATCATATTTAAGAGAAAATTCTAAGGTTCAGGCAGTGGAACATCACATCGAACATCAACAACAAGTCCTCCAACTCTTAAAGGATAACCTCGTGTTGGCACAAAATAGAATGAAACAACAGGCAGATCAACATCGCAGTGAAAGAAGTTTTGATGTAGGTGATTGGGTATTCCTACGGCTACAACCATATAAGCAAATGTCCCTAAAGCAAGCTAAGAAGGATAATAAATTATCACCAAAGTATTATGGTCCGTACAAGGTGTTGGAAAAGATTGGTACTATGGCATACAAATTGGAGCTTCCTGCAGCTTCTCGATTGCACCCAGTTTTCCATGTTTCATGTTTAAAGAAGGTTATAGGCGACAAGCTCCCTTTCAAACAATATTGCCAGAACTTGACGAGGAAGGAAAAATTATATTGGAACCGGAAGCAGTCACAGAAACAAGAACTCGACAGCTACGAAATCGATCAATTTCAGAGTATCTTATCAAGTGGAAGAACTTATCCGCTGAAGATTCCACATGGGAGGATGAGAATTTTATGCAGAAGTATCCAGAACTACTCAAGCGTTGAGGACAACACTTTTTTGAAGGAGAGGGGCATGTTGGGTCCCTATAATACTAGTGATTACCCCATTACTATTGTAGTTATACCCCTTATTTATATTGTTGTGCCCCTATTACCCCATATTGTTATTTCTGTGCCCCATAGAATCCCTCTATTATTATTTTTGTGGCTTTATATTATTATTGTTAGGTCGGCTGGATTATATTGTGACTCCTTAGACTCCTATATATAGAAAGGAGGTTTTGTCATTTGTATCATCCAAGAATTGTTCATTTATGTAATGTAAAGGAGGTTGCCCCCTCGAAGAGGCTGAATTCTAAGGCGTTGATCTTTCTTTTCTATCTTTTCTTGAGCTGGTTTCATAACATATAGAATGATGTAGAAGAAGAAGACACACTAGACCATAACCCCAACTATGACACAACCACCTAATGATGATCCTAGACATCCCGACACTGCCTCTTCAACACTTGGCAGATAGACACTTGTACAACTTTTACAAATATGCTTTTACAATGACTCTGTACAATGATACTTTTACAATGTTTGTATGATGTGCTGCCCACTTGAAGGCTTCATATGGTGAAATTCTTTTTATTGTTCTGCACCTTGAATGCTACTCTTGTCATGCTACCCTTTCTCATTCTTCAGAACATTATATTATGCATTGAGTCTTCTCTTGATGAATATATAATACCTGCAAAAAGTCTTCAAGGAAATACTCATGACATGATAATAGCAAAACTTACCTGATCCTGCAGAGCATATGTCAGTGCTAAAAAAAAGCAACAAATTAGAGTACAAAGAACCTAATGCAATTAAGATATGAGCATTCATATACATAAGATACTTACCTGTAGCTTACCTCTGCTGCATCATTTTGCTGCACCCTGCTCTTTGCTGCCCTAGAAAGTCTGGTCCTTTGCACCCCTTGACAACACTTGATCTAGTTTTTCTTGCCTTCTAGGAGCACAATATTTAATCTGATGTGTCTCTACAATTTCAGATCCCCAACATGTGATATTCAGTATTGTAGAAGCCCTTTGATTCTTCTTTCTAATGCCACAGGTCTAACCCGATTTTGACTCTTCAAGACAAAGTTATGTCCAATCTCTCATAATGACCTAATTATGAACTAGTTCAGTAGAGCGAACTTGTACGATGTGCCATGTGTCATTGTTTCCTCCTTCAACTCTGAAATTGATACATAAAAAACTATAGTACATGCACTATCTGCCACATTTTACAGAATTCCAATCCTCTTCACAGAGAGAGAGTTATGACGATTTTCCTAAGGTCACTTCTTTGAGATGAAATTCGACAGCCTGCAAAACCCTAACTTCCACAGATCATATCTCTGACAATATAGCAAACCAAGATCTGAAATTAGGTCACGATGTTCATCAGGATTTTGAATCAAATTGGTTTTAATTTCATAATCTAAGACTTCGTAGAAATGAAGTTATAGAAAAAATGTCACGATCACTCCATTTGGAGGATATATGAGATTTATTTTTATAGAGTTGAGAGGGGCTTCTATAGAGAATGTTGGAGGGATTTTAGGAGCTTAAAAAAAATTATTAATTAATTACTATTAAATGACAAAAAGAAATTATGAGTGCCATGCCACAACCCCATAGGGTTTTAGCCCACTAATTGGGGTTACTAACTTCAAACATGAATATCTCTCAAACCGTGAAGAATTACTTGGCGTGTCATATATCAACGGAAACATCTCGATGAGTAGAATCTATCTAGAAGATCCTTGACTCAAAATAGAGTAATTTTTCAAGTCAAAATTCCCTTGCAAGATCAGGGTAGCCCCTGGGGCTTCTTGGGTTGACATCAATAACAACCTCATATCATCTTTAGATCAACAATCTCCCCCTTTGGCATTGATGGAAACATGAGTACTACCCCTATGATCAGGGAACCTCTTCCTACTACCTTCTCTCCCCCTTTAACATCAATGGAAAAGGGTAACTCCCCCTGACACAAAACCATCCTGCGGACCTGTACACACTTCCGCTCCCCCTTTATTTTCTGAATAAGGAAAATCTAATGAGAACTTGGGAGAATCCAAGCTTCTAGTGAAGATATTCAAATGCTTCACGAGGTAAAGTTTTAGTGAAGATATCAGTGATTTGTTCTTTTGTACCAACATATTCAAGTTTGATATTCTTTTCAACAACTTGTTCTCTAACAAAATGATATTTTATTCAAATTCAAGCTTCTGTGATCCATATCATAATGTATAGAGAATTTTTCGGAAGAAATCACATTGAATATTTTGGTCGACACGTTTCGAACCAACGAGTGTGGTTCATCTTTAGGACACGATGAAGAAACAGATCTAGGAAGAAGGTTAAATAGGGAGACAGGTCAACCTAACAGCTAGAAGATAACAACTATATTTGACCGAGGGAGGGACAGGGGAATGTTTAATAATATTTAGATAAATTTTATTAGTTTATTTTATTAAAAATATGTATATTATATAACAGCTATATTTATTAATGGTTTTAATTTATGAATATAATAATCAAAGAATAACTAACCATATTTTTATTGAACTATATTCAATTAAATCATATTATATTAATAAATTATATATTTAAATTAATATTGATATATATAAAAGTTATAATATGGTTATTTAAATTAATATATATAACATTAGTAAATTTGTATAATCTAAATAAAAAAATTAAAATTAATTATTAGAAATTATCTATAAATGAAAAAACAAAAGATTGGTGACCAGAAATATTTGATTCTATTTATACATTTGGTATTGTTTTTAATTAATGAGTATAATAATAAAAGAATAAAGTTAATAACTAATCATATTTTTATTGAACCATATTCATTTAAATTATAATATATTAATAAATTAGTATATAAATTCATACTATGGTTATTTATTTCTATATATATATATATATATAGTAATATGCTTAATCTAAATATCAAGAAAAAATAATTATTAATAATAATATCTAAATGAAAAACTAAAGATTAGGGTTTTAGAAAAAAATTGATTCCTCTTATATTGTTCGAATATATAACGATATAATCAAGGATTAAACTAATAATTGAGATTAAATATAAATATATATATCACACATTGTAAAGTTAAAGTTTACCATTGAAGAAAGAGGTATTCTAATATTACTAAAACAATAGTATAATATATTATTAATAATAAAATATTGATCGAAAAAAAAAAGGCCTAGATAGGGATGGAGAAAACTAATAGAAGAGGGCGGGAATCTAACAGCTATTAATTTTCCAGTCATCGTCCCTATTAATATTATTGGAAGACCTCTCAATTTCAATGGCTTCCCTAAATTTACAATGGTGGAAATGAGGAATCTTAGCGATAACCCTAGCCTCCTCAATGCATATATGATGCTTGGTCTTCTCTGCATGTTCGACCAAAGCTGAAGATTTGGTCCTCCTGTGCTTGATATCAGCAGCGTGTTCCTTAATCCTCTAGTTAATAGAACGACCAGTTTCACCGATGTATGAGGTACCACAGGAACAAGGGATGATATAAACACCTTTCATATCCATAGGGTTTACGCGGTCTTTAATAGACTTAAGGGAACTTCTAATGGTGTTGAGGGGTCTAAAGGTCGAGGGAATATTATGCTTCTTCAGGATTCTAGCAATCTTGTCTGTCGTCCCTTGGATGAAGGGGAGGTGGACTCTTGAATTCTCTATACAAAATGATATTTTATTAGAATGTGTTTTGTTTTTGAATGCATGACAGGATTCTTGGAGATGTTGATGGCAATGGTTTTATCATAGAAAATGAGAATAGGCTCACTGAATTGTACTTGAAGATCTTGCAAAGTTTGTTTCATCTAAAGGACTTGAGTACAATAAGCTGTCACTGCAATGTATTATGCTTCCGCTGTAGATAACAAGATTGAGGTTTGCTTTTTGCTCAACCATGATACGAGACAACCACCTAGATAGAATGTTGCTCCACTAGTACTCTTACAATCATCAATGCTTCCTACCCAATCTGCATCTGTAAAGGCTTGAATAATGAGATTGTTTCCCTTGGGATACCACAAGCCATATTCTGTTGTGCCCTTTAGATATCAAAGAATTATTTTGATGGCAATAATATGTGATTCTTTTGGTGTTGCTTGGAATCTTGCTACTTGTCCAACTGCTTGCATAACATCTGGTTGGGAGGTTGTTACATATAGAAGACTACCAATCATAGATATGTACAACCTCTGATCCACATCCTTAGATGAGTCGTCTATGCTCAATTTGAAACCTGTTACCATCGGAGTAAGGACGGGTTTGCAATCTTCCATTTTTAATTTCTTGAGCATTTCCTTGATGTACTTGGCTTGACATATAAATATTCCTTTCTCTTGCTAAGATATTTGAAGCCCTAAGAAGTATGTCAACTCACCAAGTAAAGACATCTTGAACTCACTTTGCATCTTTGTAGCAAAGTTCTTACTTAGTCGATCATCATTGCTACCAAAGATTATATCATCCACATATACCTCAATGATTGTTAAATTATCCTTATCTATTTGTACGTAAAGATTGCTATCAGTAGTACTTTTCTTGAACCCTTGTTGACTTAGATATCCGTCAAGACGAGCATACCATGCTATGGGAGCCTGCTTGAGACCACACAGAGCCTTCTTTAACCTGCAAACATAGTCTTCTTTTTCTAATAGTAGAAAACCTTCAAGTTGTTCGATGTAAACTTCTTCTTCTAATTCTCCATTCAGAAATGCTGACTTAACATCCATTTAGTAGACTTTTATTTTTCTTGAACATGCATAGGCGAGAAACATCCGGATGGCTTCCATTCTGGCAACTGGTGCAAATGTTTCGTCGAAATCAACTCCTTCCACTTGTGCATAGCCTTTGCAAACCAATCTTCCTTTCTTTTTGGTAACATTTCCATCTTCATTCAATTTGTTCTTGAACACCCATTTAGTCCCAATGACATTTTTATCTTTTGGTCGTGGAACTAATTCCCAGGTGTTATTCTTCTCAATTTGATCCAATTCTTCATTCATAGCTACTACCCAATGTTCATTCTAGCTGGCTTACTCAAAACTACTAGGCTCAAAGGTTGCTAGAAAAGCAATGTGAGCTTGTTGTGATAAACAAAGTTGTCGAATTTTTCTTGTTCCAATTCCTTCATTTATATCACCAATGATTTGATTTGATGGATGGTTCTTTTGAATCCATTCTTTTGTTCTCTTTGGAGGAGCTTCTTGTTGTTGTGCTTGTATATCTTGTTGATCATTATTTGCTTATTTCTGGTTGACATTTGCTTCTTGTTCTAGAAATTTCTCTGTACCTTTTTCAGCCTCTGTCTCAAGTTTCAAATATTCTAGATCCTCATCATTATTCGTTAGAACACTATCTTCGTCAAATGTAACATTTATGCTCTCCACTATTTGTTTTCGTCTTGGATTATATCATTTATAGGCCTTTCTTTTGCGTGAGTAACCAACAAAGATACTTTCATCAACACGCGATTCAAACTTACCCAACCTTTGATCTTCTATTTTGATATAACATTTGCTTCCGAAGATTCTGAAATATTTTACATTAGCCGGCTTTCCTTTCCATAATTTGTTGGCATTATGATACAAGTGTTGTCCTTGATGGCAACTCACTCAGAGGCAGGTACAGGTGATGGCAACTTAATCAGAGGACAGACCTTAGCACAGCAGGACAAGAAAGAGATATACGCAGGTTCATTAAGGAAAATCGGCGTATACGCGCAGGTTGGCTTCAGTAAAAGCGCGTACATGTGAAAATGTACCTTTGGTCCGTGGCGGTTAGTCCTTGGAAGTTGTGCCTATGGTTTTGGACCATGGTGTCTCGACGGACGTGTCGATCCCTAGTTTTGAAGTTGATGGTATTGTGTTACTATGGTTTTGGACCGTGGTATTGTGAAGGGCCTAAGGCTATATAAGGAGAAGATCATTAGGCAAAGGTAAGGAAGTAAGGTGTGTCTGACGAAGTGAGAAGATCTAGTATTGCGGGTTATCTGTTCGGGACGCTTGGCAAGGGTCGGATCTGACAGCGAAGGTATAAGTAATTATTTCTGGATCTGCACACAGGTTGCCTTTGGAGAAAGCGCATATACACGCGGTTTTGGTACAGTGAAGTAGCGTATGCATAATAAGGTTTGATATTTCAGGTTGCTGTTGATTCTGGTGGTTGTTGCAGAGTTCTGGGCTCTGGTTTGTGTTCTTGATGATAGGGTTTCAGTGATTCAGTATTGGGTGGTTTAGAGAATTATGATGCAAGTATAAGTTGATGATTGTATTGCAGTAATGTTTGTTTTGTACTCATGGATCCAGTCTGAAAATTGATGAAACGTGGTCCCTGAAGGAAAGAAGGTTGTAGCCTTCTGTAGGGTCAGCACCTACGTACTAGTAAATGGATCGGCTAGTACAAGAGCTGAGGGGGTTGTAGCTTCCTTCCAGAAGTAGCTGGAAAACGAGAGAGGGTTGTAGCCCTCTGCAGGTTGTAGCCTGCGTACTGGTAAAGAACTGCACCAGTACATTGTAAAAGAAGTTTCTTATTAAAGAAGAAAGAGAGAAATTGCAGCAGGTGGTTTTCACCCACATTGGGTTTCCACCTTATATCATGGTGTTCATGTGTGTGGCTTTTGTGTGATGATCTGTTCTGTTATACTGCACCTGTTTACTGTTAATATGGTTAATAATGTTCTGATGCATTTACTGAAGATAAGCTAACTGAATCATAAGATCTCTGGATATACACTAGTTGCATTAGACACAGTAGCGTGTACACGCGGGTTCACTTAACTGAAGTAGCGTATATGTTTCTGAGTATGAAATTAGAAAAGGTTTTACTGATCTGATAATACTGATTCACCCCCCCCCCCCCCCTCTCAGTATTATTTCCAACATAATTCATATGGGGTCTTATTGCAATTATTTTTTAGAAGACTTATGTTGATAATGAAGACTTTCATATCAATTGCTTGAACCCAGAATTTTTCATCCAATTGTGAGTCCTTTAGCATTGTTCTACCCATTTCCTGTACAGTTCTGTTCTTTCTTTTAGCAACTCCATTTTTCTAAGGTGTTCTTGTTGTTGAAAATTGTCCTTTTATTCCATTTTTCGTCGCAGTATTGCTGAAATAATTTGGAAGTGAATTCTCTGCCATTATCTAATCTTAGACACTTTATTTTTAAATCAGTTTCATTTTCGATCAACTCCTTTTATATCTTAAATCACTCAAATGCTTCAGATTTTTTCTTTAGGAAACTGATGGTTATCATCCTAGTATAGTCATCTATCATTAACATGATATATAATTCTCCATCTAAGCCTTTTGTTCCCATAGGACCACATAGATCAGTATGTATCAATTCCAATGGATGTGATGCAAAGTGTTCTTTTGTTTTAAATCCACATTTTGTCTGCTTGCTGTGCTGACAGGCCTCACATAGTGTGTTGGAAGGTTTTGAGATTTTCAACATTTCTCATACTGCTTCCTTTTTGCTTATCCTGACAAGATTTTCAAAGTTTATGTGACCCATTCGTTTGTGCCATAACCAGCTTTCATCTTCTTTAGCTAGTAGACATTCTTTAGTTGCTTAGTCCAGAACATATATGTCGTTTGGAGCTTGACTTGTTGTAGCCACAATTTTACCATACCTGCCTTTCCTGATTTCACATTTTGTGGAGTTGAATAGCATTGTGTGTCCTTGATCACACATTTGTCCAACACTGAGCAGATTGTGATTCATGTTTTCAACCAATAGAACATTCTTGGCTAGAGCATCTTTGCTTCTAAGACAGATGATACCTGATCCTATAACATTTGAAGATCCATCACTTCCAAAGGACACAGTTCCATCCTTCTTCTCTTTCACAAATAAAAATTTCTTTCTATCTCCAATCATATGCGTTGAGTAACCGCTATCAACATACCACACATCTTTGTTGTTTTGAGCTTTGAGAGCGAGAGCACAATTATCAGTGTTCTTCTTCTTCCATGTTCATTCGTTATGTGGCTTCGAAGATTCTTTTGGAGGATTTTCAAGTCTGCAGTCTCTGGCTATGTGTCCAAAGTTTCAATATTTGTAGCATTCAATATAACTTATTAAATGTTCAAATCTATTGATGTTTCGTTGAGCCCCGGGAGGTTCATATTTGACAAATCTCCTAGAATTGTATTGGTTCCTAGGGTACGTGCGACATTCTATAGCTTTATGACCAAAATTTCCACATGAATAACAATATCCATGAAAAATACGTTGGTACTAGATGGAAATCTTTGGCAGCGAATTGTCTTCCAAGGTTGTTCTTGTGAATCCTGTTCAATGAAGTCTACATGCCTGTCATATCTCATAGATTCATCGTATTTTGTTGTAGAAGGTCCCACTTCTTCTTTGTAACTAAGACCAGTTCTGTCGTTGTAAGATCATTGATTATTGATGAGTTCTTCCAATGCCCTTAAGCTGTTAGCATGGTTTTGGACAGTTTTTCCATTCTTCACTTCCTTACGCAACGAGACTACTTTGGCTTCTAATGCTTCACTTTCTCGGTTGCTTTCTTCCGACTTCTTTTGAAGTGATTCTCCAATACATTTGTGTTCTTCAACTTCAATTTTGAGACCTTGAACTTGTCCTTCAAGAGTATTGGAATGGATATTCTCAGCCTTGAGCTATTTTATAACCTTGATTGCCTCCTTAGAAAATTCTTCTATGGTCAACCCTTCTTCTTCGTTGTTTGATACCTCTTGTTTATTGTGCTTGGCCATAAACAGTACTCTCTCATTGGCTTATTCTTCACTGTCACTGTCTTCATCGGATGATGAGCTATCTTATTTAGAGAGAAATTTCCTTTTGAATCCTTTCTTCTTGCCCTGCTTGTTGAATTTCTTAAAGCCTTTCTTTCCTTTTGACTTTCCATCACTTCTGTTTGGACATTTTGCTGCGAAATTCCCAACCTCACCACAATCGAAACATATCGATGGAATTTTACCTTTGAATTTTCCCTTACCAATTTTTAGTTTTCTCGTAAAGTAATCATATTCTCCATCTGAAAAACCTTCTTCATCATCCTCCTTTTCTTCACACTTGCAGGTGCAGGTGCAGCTCTTTGCCTTTGAAGGTTGTTTGTCCTTATTGGTTTTCTTAGATGCAGTGAACGCAGTTTCTAGATGAAGTACCCTCTTCTTCATCAAGTCTCATTTCATATGCTATCAAAACTCCATGTAATTCCTCTTTGCGAAGTTTGTCCAGATTTTCATTGTATTCTAAGATCGATACCTTTGGGTTGAATCTTCCTGGTAACATTCTAAGAACCTTTTGTATAATATTCTTCTCATCAACAGGCTCTCCCAATCCTTCCAGAGTGTTAGTTATTTCATCAACGTGTTGGAAGTATGTGGCAATGTTGTCATCTTGTTTCATTCTGAGTTGCTCAAATTTTGCTTTGTAGATTTTAAGCTTTGCTTCTTTGACATTTGAGTCACCTACATATATATTCTCAAGCTTGTCCCATACATTTTTGGTGGTTTTACAACCCAACACCTTATGATAATCAGATTCAATAAGTCCACTGATAATAATATTCTTTGATTTTGCATCATTTACCAAATTCTTCTTACCTTGTTCATTCGTGGTTGGTGTAAAGCCATTTTGAACAGTGTCCCATACTTCGTAACCTTGTGCCAAGAGATAGACCTCCATTCTTCCTTTCCAGAGTGCATAATTATTTTCATTGAATAGAGGTACACCATTCTTGGTATGCTCCATGATCTCCTTCCAGTTGTTAAACTGCTATTGAAGGAACCAAGCTCCGATACCAATTGTTGGAAAATACAAAGGAGGGGGGGAGTGTGAATCAGTATTCCTTAGCAATTAGAACTTTAAATATTTTCAAAGCATTAGTTAATCTTCAATTATCATTAATGTTTATGCAGTAACAACAGTCAATAAAAGAACACATGAGGCATAAAAGTTTTAGGTGGAAAACCCCCTCCGGGTCAAAAACCAGTGAATGCTTTTCTAATAATTCTTTAATCTTCAAATCCAATTGAAAAGAAAGCTCCAACTTCCTAGAATCTAGAAAATCATTCTTCTCCAGCTCCCACTAGATAGACACTTCAACGCCCGAGATTCTTCAGTAGTTAACTAAATGGATGCCCCAACACCCAATGAGCTACAACTCACCCTAGAACCACCCTACCACCTTGAATTTTTCATAGACTTGAACCTGTTGGTGACTTCGTGCACCAGCCTAGCACCACCCTACCACCCTATAGAAGAATAAGAGAAGAATGGACTCACGTACCAGGGAAAATGGTCCACTTTACAATGATATAGAATGATGTAGAAGAAGAAGACACACTAGACCATAACCCCAACTATGATACAACCACCTAATGATGATCCTAGGCCTCCCGACACTGCCTCTTCAACACTTGGCAGATAGACACTTATACAACTTTTATAAAGATGCTTTTACAATGACTCTGTACAATGATACTTTTACAATGTTTGTATGCAGTGCTGCCCACTTGAAGACTTCATGTGGTGAACTTCTTGTTGTTGTTATGCACCTTGATTGTTGATCTTGTCATGCTACCCTTTCTCATTCTTCAGAACATTAGATTATGCATTGAGTATTCTCTTGATGAATATATAATACCTGCAAAAATTCTTCAAGGAAATACCCATGACATGATAATAGAAAAACTTACCTCATCATGCAGAGCATATGTCAGTGCTAAACAAAAACAACAAATTAGAATACAAAGAACCTAATGCAATTAAGAGATGAACATGCATATACAGAAGATACTTACCTATAGCTTACCTCTGCTGCATCATTTTGTTGCACCTTGCTCTTTGTTGCCCTAGAAAGTCTGGTCCTTTGCACCCCTTGACAACACTTGATCTAGTTTTTTTTGCCTTCTAGGAGCACAATATTTAATCTGATGTATCTCTACAATTTCAGATCCCCAACATGTGATATTTGGTCCTGTAGAATCCCTCTGAGTCTTCTTTCCAATGCCATAGGTCTGACCCGATTTGGACTCTTCAAGGCAAAGTTATGCCCAATCTCTCACAATGACCTAATTATGGACTAGTTCAGTAGAGCAAACTTGTACGACATGCCATGTGTCATTGTTTCCTCCTTCAGCTCTAAAATTGATACACAGAAAACTACAGTCCATGCACTATCTGCCATTTTTTACAAAATTCCAATCCTCTTCTCAGAGAGAGAGTTATGACGATTTTCCCAAGGTCACTTCTTTGAGATGAAATTCGGCAGCCTGCAAAAACCCTAACTTCCACAAATCATATATCCAAGAATATAGCGAACCAAGATATGTAATTCGGTGACGACGTTCATCCAGATTTCCAATAAAATGAATTTTAATTTTAGAATCTAAGACTTCTTAAAAATGAAGTTATAGCGAAAATGCCACAATCACACCATTTGGAGGATATATGAGATTTCTTTTAATAGAGTTGAGAGGGGCTTCTATAGAGAATGTTGGAGGGATTTTAGGAGCTTAAAAAAAATATTAATTAATGACTATTTAATGACCAAAACCAATTATTAGTGCCATGCCACAACCCCATAGGGTTTTAGCCCACTGACTGAGGTTACTAGCTTCAAACATGAATATCTCTCAAACCGTGAAGAATTACTTAGCGTGCCATATATCAATGGAAACATCTCGATGAGTAGAATATATCTGGAAGATCCTTGACTCAAAATAAATTAATTTGTCAAGTCAAAATTCCCTTGCAAGATCAAGGTAGCCCCTGGTGCTTCTTGGGTTGACATCAATGACAACCTCAGATCATCTTTAGATCAACATCATACAAGTACTTGATATTTGTGACATTTTCTGAGGAGTTTACAGGCCATGACCTATGGCACAAACCTGCCTCCATGATTGATGTTGAGTATGTCAAACCTGCACACACCCCTGTGCGTGAAATATTTCTCTTTTACCACCTCTGTAATGGATTTTTCCCTACTCTATCTATGAAAAATGGTTTTGGGTCCTCTCCTACAATAGGCAGCCCTATAATTTTGGTAATAAGATTGGTGTTTATTGACATTAGTTGGTCTAACGAGAAGAAACATTTGTGGACACATCTCAATAGATACTTTCCACATATGTTTATCTTCGCACTACAACCAAAATGTTGAATTTCGAGTAAATTTAGAATATATTATTTCTTTATGTCATGCACCCACTCTTGTGGCTCCACTATGATAGCTAGGTCATCTAGGCTTGTGAAGATATGGAGATATTTCTTTGGTGAAAGCTCTGGAAATTTCTTGGTTTTCATGATATCATGGTCAAAGTACTTCAAATTCTCTACTATGTTGATCATACTCCCCTATGTAAGAATCGTTGGTGGAATAAATAGATTTACTATCTGATTCTTTGGATCCTTCTTAAGGGATCTGTGGTGCGCTAGGTTTTCTTGGCAGCATATATACTCTCGAAAAAATTTCTGGGAGTGGCCTAGTTAATCCTACTACTAGTGTTTATTTTGTTGCTTCATTATGCCCAGTAGGTAGAGGTGCACCTTAGACCTGGCCTTCCTTTTTGGTGCAAAGGCTCCTCCTCTTGTGGTTGTCATCTTAGCTACTATCTAGTTCTTATCTCTACAATTATTGTTTCCTACAAGCTTGGCTCTCTCACTAGTGTCCAAATGCCTTAGACAAAATGAGCCCATATGATGAAGTTTGAATAATTTATACTTATCTTCCATACTATGCGGTTTTTTAGTTTCCATAACTCCAAATTTGTCAGACATTATCTAATACCCCCTTCACATTTAACTCTCAAAGTGGATAGTTCATTGGTGCATGGACCTGAATAGGTGGATGTCATGTCAACAACTACTCTTATTAGATCTGTCAATCTGCAAGGATTTTGTAGTTAAAGTGCGTCAAATATGTTATTAATGAAGTGGATTTTAAGCCTCTTTGCAACCATGTTGTCTACCCTACATGGCTTACCCTTAATGTTTGATGGTGTTTTTTCCCTTTTTCCTTTCATTCTTTTTCCATATTGTAATTGTTTGAAAGTCGTATGTCTTTTCAGGGGATATGTGAGGTTATACAATGTTCTCCATCCTTTCTTATTTACGTGATATATCCTCTGAACAAAACATAAAAATAAAATACCCATACAGTTTTCTTTTTCTTTCAAAAACTACATGGAAAAATCTTAATACACGGAAGGTTAGTTGCTCCTATAAAGTTTTAGATGGCATCTATTGACAAAACCTTCTATAAGTTCCCCATTTACCTTTTATAACTGGACAGGTCCTACTTCTGTCACACACTTGATTGTATATGGGCCCAACCAATGCATTTGAAACTTGATTGGATGCTTCAAAAACTTATTGTCATACAGCAAAACCAAATCTCTTAGTTGAAACTTCTTTTGTTTGATAAACTTGTCACATCAAGATTTCTCGTGCACTTTCTTACATTTTACATGAAACCTTGATATTTCATGGTCTTCCTCTAACTACAACATCTCTGACATTTTTCTTTCTACTGCAATAGAATCAATCAATTTTTTATGCAGCAATGCACAGACTTGGTACCGAGAACTCCATAGGCACACTGCTTCTTATCCATATACAAATCTGAAAGGTGTCTTCATTATTAATTTTTTACACGTAAATCTATATGTCCATAGAACTATTGGAATCCTTATATCCCAATCACCTTACTTTACATTACATAATTTTGTCAGAGTATTCTCCAAAATCTCATTGAAGGCCTCAATGGTGTCATCTTCCTGAGGATGATAAGGTGTACTTTGCTAATGGTATATCTAAAACTCTTTGGTGAAGGAAGCAATTGTCTTATTCAAAAAGTGTGTCCCTTGATCACTCATAAGTATTTTAAGACATCCAAACCTTGTAACCACGTTCTCAAACAGAAATTGCGATGTTTTCTCTGCACTGCAAACATTGATAGGTTCTACCTTAGCCCATCTAGTAAGGTAATTTGTTGCAGTGATTATATATCTATCTCCTAATATTTTTGTTGGCAGGTTAATAGGTCCAACCAAATATACTTCCCACATGTCAAATTCTTGTAATGTTACTTATGGAAATAATGGCATTTCATCCCTCCTAGATGGTTTTCTAACCCTATGGCATATGTTGCAACTCTAATGAAATTCTTTGGCATCATTATGGAGCGTGGGGCACCAAAGGCATGTGTTCAGGATCTTCTGTACAGTAGCCATCCTTGCATAGTGGCCTCCTACAACTCCTTCATGTTCTTTGGACAATATCAATGACCTTTCATGTACTTACACACAATGGTAAAGGATTCCATTTGTGCCTAACTTTTATAGGCACCCTACTATATGTTGATCATTTTCTACCTTCACCACTAGTTTTTTCTTTTGAATGACCATATAGTCTGTTAGGGATATTTGATGCAAATCCAAAACATGTATCCAGGTTCAGGTTCGCTCAAATCCTACAGTACCTAGTCCTTTTTCCAAATCGACGGTTCCTTCAACCCTTCTTTGCACCTTCCGGGGAAAAAATCCCTATTCTGATCAAATTTACAATGGAAAGTCAAAACTGTATAAACTCTACAACCAATTATTTCTCAATAACCCCCAAAACTAAGTGCTAAGTCTCTACCTTGACCAATTCGTGTTCTCAAGAGCCAAGTGTTTTAACCATGAACTACAACCACTCCCGTGACCCCGCGAGCCTATAACTTTTCTAAGTTCCAATTATAAAACCTTACAAGATTTCAACCTCCCGACTATGGCCCACCTTTAATAGAGTCGCTCCTTATTAATCCTTCCTTTAAAAAAATCTCCTCTAATCCCTTTTAACTTATAAAAAAAATAATAATAATAAATAAATAAATAAAATAAAATAAAATAAAATAAATAAATAAAATAAAATAAAATAATAAATAAATAAAAATAAAAATAAATAAATAAAAATTATAAAAAATAAATAAATAAATAAATAAAATAAAATAAAATAAAAAATAAAAAATAAAATAAAATAAAATAAAAAATATAAATAAAAATAAATAAAAATAAAAATAAATAAATAAATGAAAATAAATAAATAAAATAAATAATAATAATAATTAATTAATTAATTAAAAAATTAAAATATATATATAGATAAAATAAATAAATAAATAAATGAAATAAAATAAAATAAAAAATTAAAATAAGAAATAAAAATAAAATTAATAATAAAAATAAAAAATTAATTAATTAAAAAATAATAATAATAATAATAAATAAATAAATAATTAAAAAATAAAAATAATATAAAATTAAATTAAATTAAAAATAAAAATTAAAAATAAATAATAAAATAATTAATTAATTAAAAATAAATAAATAAATAAAATAAAAAATAAAAAAATTCCATTTCTACCTTTTCTTCTTGTGGGCCCCGCCAAGTACCTTGGCATCTTATTTAAACAAATCCAGAGGAGTTCTGAGGTTCTGACCTTCCGGTTTTTTCCTTCCCCACAATATCAAATCTTGACATTCTATTTAAATTCCAATTAGAAAATGGGTACGAGGTTTTGGGATTCTGTGTCTTCCGATTTTCGTCATGGGATTTTGTCAGTAGACGATCCCTGGTCTATCACTTGATAGACTTTCTCGTGATTATTTAAAATAACTTATGAGATTCCAAGGTTTTGGCCCGGTACTATAAGGTCTATCCCCCATCTTTGTCTAGTGCTATTTTTGTCTCCCTAGCTTTGTCTATTGACAGACTTATTCAAAATGCGGAATTTGACCCAAGTGTTGACCTTTTTCCAGTGTTCTTCACCTCCAACTCTTCTTGGTCCCCCACACTCTTCGTCTTCCTTATCGACACTATCAATGCTTGATTTTTTCATCTGAACTTAGATTTCAATCTGGGTAATTCCTTTTGAGCCTTGGGTTTTGAAATTCAATCTAATTTGGCTCTCCTCCTCCACAGAATGCCTTTGTGTATCCTCTTTCTCCTGTTGCGCTCTCTTTGTGGCCCTCCTACAATATTTCCAATGCCTCTACGCATCCTTTCTCTGATTAATGGATTGTTAATATTTTTTTATCAATGATCAATGCTTATCTCTCCTAATTATCTCGAATCTACCACTGTTTGGATTAAGATATCTCATGGATCTAAAGGCATATATCCCTCCTGATTTTAGTTTCTTATGCAATGATTCATCTCACATATGATCATAAAATACACACAGGTTATTGAGTAGAATATTATATTGTTGATTATAGGTACAAATTTACAAAAGGCCCTCTTTGGCCTGGTTTACCCCATTCCGACACTATGCCAAGTTTTGGCTTCAATCCTCTCACTTGCATACTCAGTCTCTCCACACACTCTCTTCTCCATTCTAACTATTATTTACATGAAAAGGGATTATGAACTAATTTCAGTTCAGATCCATAAAATTCTCACCTAAACCTCTAATCTAGGACTCTTAGATCCACAAATATCTCAATAATCTGACTTCCCTCATTTTTCTCTAAACTCTCAAATATTCCTGAGATATATCTTGAGGAATAGATCTGATTATAATTTCTAAACATATTCTCTAAAATATTCTTACAACTTAGAAAAATACAATAATTAAATCACATACACTTAATTACATAAATTAGGGAACCAGCTCCCTTGGTAAATGAAACAACCCCTAAGTCTAGACAAATAGAATTTGTCGTGGAGGCAATATGCTCCTGCATCATACACCCAAGGTGGAAAAGAATTAGATGGTCTCGTGACCGTGTGCTTTCATATGTTGTTGAAATCCCTCCTGGATCAAACACTTTAGTCAATAATTGGTCTCTTTCCTTGTTGTGTTGATGTTGTCATGTTGTTTCTTCTCATTCTCCATGATTCTAAATTTTGTGTTATTGCTTCTCACTTACTTTATTGATGCAGAGTTCCTCTTTTAGTTGTTCCTCCTTATAGTTTATCCTCATCTTCCTGTTATACCTTCTCCTATGGGTGGTCTCCTCGTGAGCATACACACTTAATCAATCACCTTCTCAATTTCCTCCTTTGGTTGAATTTTGTTGTTAGTATTGTTCTTTGGCTGATTGATATCCTTTTTTTTCACAAGAGTTATAAAACTCTTTTCAATCAGTTGTCCATGCCCTTGTTTCTCACACTTGGCAGTCTTTCCTTTATTATTTCTGAACACATTTTCTTCCTCCTCTAGTTCTATCCTTGCAACTTGGTGATGCATTATTTGGGTTTCTATTCTCTGCTCCAAATAATTTAGTTCCTCATACAATTCAAATAACTTTGAATTGTGTCTTCATCCTCTATACAAAATCCATCACTTGTGACTTCTGCTGGCCACTCCTCCAAAGGTTCATCTTCAATTTCAGTTGTGCTTCCTTATGCAGGCATGAAACTCTCTTCAAGCATATCTTCATTTGTTGCTTCAGATGATGTTGTTCCATCCTCCTTCATAACAATGATCTAGGTCTATTCTACTTAAATTCCCTCTACTACAACAGCCTCGTCATTAACAAACAAATTCTTACATAACTCCTCCAATATAGCTACCTCCTCTATGAGTCTCAATTCCTCTTTTACATGCATAATGATTTCATTCGATCGTTGGTCCTATTAAACTTGAAAATACATGACAAAAATAAAATTTGAAAATTTGAGGTTCTTCTTTTATTTCCTCAACTGCCTCATCTCCAAGTTGATATTCATAGTCCATCAAGCTATCAATGAAAATTTCCTCAATATCTCTTATTTTCTCCTCATCAAAGAACCAGTTGTGTTCAAAAACATCCATTGCATTTCCATCCTTAGGTATATCCTATTTTTCCTGATCATCCTCAATTAATGTACATTTTTTTGTCTCCATGGGTTCTCTTCTTCTTTCCAAACTATATCCTCTCTCATGACTCCTTATATCCTCTATTGAGCTAATTCCTTAAGCTAGGTTACTTTGCCCAACTTCCTCCTTACCATATCCATTATGCAAATTATGCAGTCCCTCTTTTTCTTATTTCCAAATTATCTAAACCCTTCAAAAATAACTAAAAATGCACTTATCAAAAAGAAACAAACCCACTAAATCATACCTCTGAGTCTCATCCACACCATTGAAGAGTTTCATCATGAATTCTCTCATAACTGCTTCTGCCTCCTATGACATTTTCCTGAAACTGCTCCTCTCCAAATTCTATTGTCCTATGTTGTTCTCCATTAGCATGGTCTTGCCTCTATGGAACTTCCACCATTTATGTTGTTCAAATTTCATATATGCACTTACAAAAATAATTTAAACCAAAATTATGAGTAAATCTAGTCTCAAAAGATGCTTCAAGAACTTTTGCATCATCATCTTCCTCATCAAGGATCAGTCCTTTCTCGGGTTCACAAATGGATTCTCTGACTTCACACTCTACTGCTCTAAGTGTTTTCTCTTCCTCTACTCACTGCATTAGTTTCATAGCATACAACTCTTTGACATACCACTTTAATCTTTTTCCTACATAAACACATTTCTTCAATCTTGCTAACAATTTACGCCTCCATTGCTTTGTCTATTCTTGCAGTTGTTGTTTCAATTCATTGAGTTCTTCTTTCATCTCAAACAATTCTCTCTTCCTTTCTTCTTCACTCATTTGTTGTCTCATGGCCTTTGTTCTGACCTCATTTTCCTTTTTGTTGTGGCTTCCTTCTAAATTCTCCATTTCACTATCTAAAGTTATCTTCTTTAATCTTTCTTCTGTGAGCTTCTCCATGCCCACTGTGAACTACAACCAACTTCTGTAGTAGTAAGCTTTCTCTTCATGCCACACAATACCTCACCAAGATTCTTCTCTTTTGAGCTTAGTCTTTTGGCACCTTCCTAGTCCTCTTCTCTATAACCAAATGAGCACTCCTTGCTCCAGGTTGTTGCACACTTCTCATGATCTTCTTCTCTTTCATTGTTCACTTTACTTCAGTATCCACCTAAAGTTTTCTCACAACAATCTTATTGAAAATTATTTTTTCCACATGCTTCTTTTGAGAGCTCGGTGCCTGCTCCCTTATTCTTCTATTACAGTTGTCTGCTACAAATTTACCATTGCATATTTTCCTTCTTTGGCTACCTATCTCAACAACTTCAAATTAATTAAAAATAAGACTCCTCACTCGTTCACCAATCCTCCTTAACAGATTTCCTACTCTCTTTCTATCATAGCTTTCTTGTTGTCTTATTCCTCTTTTATTCGTATGTGACACCTTGCTTCAATCAACTTTTTTAATTAATAAAACTCAAAGTCCTTGTTTGTCATTTAATTCTTCAACTATTTCTACAATCATTCATCCTCTTTCACTAGACCATATATTTGCACTGCAATCCTTGGTAAGTGGCATTTAATATATGCACTTTGTTCTAATTGGCCATCCATAGAATCCACTATTAACTTCTTTTGTTTATCCATTCACTCAATTTTACAGGAAATTAATTTTCTATCTAAAATTTGAAAACAATTTCTTCTTACCAGACCTCTGTAAATCTGCATTTCAGTAATCCTGCAATCTTACTCAATTCCTCTAGATATTATCCTTCTTCTAAGGCTTCTTGTATGTTTCCTATGTGGATTCTTATTTCCTCATCTCTTCCAAGCCTTCTAGCTCTTGCATTATTTTCTCTTTTCTGCTACTAATTCAGATTTTAGAGCTTTTCTGCTCTAAAACCACATGATGTAAATCCAAAACCCATATCCGAGGTTGGGTTCACTCAAATCTCATAGTGCTTAGTCCCCCATCCAAACCAACGCTTCCTTCAACCCTTATTTGTGCCTTCCAAAAAAAAAAATCCATGTTCTAAACAAATTTACACTGGCAAGTCAGCACCGTAAAAACTCTGCATCCAAGTCCTTCTCAATATCCCTCAGAACTAAACGCTAAGCCTCTACCTTGACCACTTTTCGTTCCCAAGAGCCAAGCATTGTAACCAAGTAATACAAACACTCCAGTGACCCCGTGGTCCCATAAATTTTCGAAATTCCAATTATAAAACCTTACAGGATTCTAACCTCCTGACTATGGCCCACCTTCCAATAGTGCCTCTCCTTATTAGCCATTCCTTTATATAATTCTCCTTGAGTCCCTTTTACCTTATAACTGAAAAAACTTTACATTTTCGCCTTTTCTTCTTATGGACCCCACCAAGTCTCGCAAAGCCTGATTTAAATGAATCCACGGGAGTTTTGAGGTTCTGACCTTCCAAATTTTTCTTCCTCGCAAACCTAGATCCTGGTTTTCTATTTAAATCCCAATTCAAATATGGTTATGGGGTTCAGGGATTCTAGGTCTTCCGATTTCTATCATGGTATTATGTTAGTAGACAGTCCCTGGCCCTTCACTTGACAAACTTCCTGACGCCTAATTAAAATAACTTACGAGATTTTGGGGTTCCATCCCGGTACTATAAGGTTCATCTCTCAACTCTATCTAGTGCTACTTATGTCTCTCCAACTCTGTCTATTGACAAACTTCTTCCACGAGTGGAATTTGGATAAGTTTTGGCATTTTTCCACTGTTATTCACCTCCAACTCTTCTCAGTCCCCTACACTCTTTGTATTCCTTCTAGGCACTATCAATGCTCAATTTATTTCCCCAAGATTAGATCTCAATCTATGTTATTCCTTTTGATATTTGGGTTCTGAACGTCAATCTAATTTGGGTCTCCTCCTCCACATAATTCCTTTGCATCTCCTCTTGCTTTTGTTGCACCACCTTTGTGTCCCTCCTAAAATATTTACAATGCCTCAAAGCGGCCTTTCTCTGATTAATGGATCATTGATCCTTGTTAATCAATGATCAACACTTATCTTTCCAAAGCTTTAATTATCTTGAACCTGCCATTATTCGAATTTAGATCTCTCGCGGATATGAAGGCATAGATCCCTCCTGAGTTTAGTTTCTCCTGCAATGATTCATATCATATATCATCATAAAATACACATAGGTTACTGAGCATAATATATATTATATATTATAGGTACAAATTTACAAAAAGCCCTCTTTGACCTAATTTACATCACTTGGCCCATTCTAGCACTAAGCCAGGTTTTGGCTTTAGGCTTCTTGCTTGCACACTCAATCTCTCCACACACTCTCTTCTCCATTCTAACTATTATTTACATGAAAGAGATTCTAAACTAATTTTAGTTCAAATCCATAAAATTCTCACCTAAACCTCTAATCTAGGACTCTTAGATCCAAAAATCTCTCACTAATCTAACTTCCCTCATTTTTCTCTAGCTCTATCAAATGTTCCTGAGATCTATCTTGAGGAATAGATATGATTAAAATTTCTATACATATTCTCTAAAATATTCCTACAACTTAGAAAAATGAAATAATTAAATCAATTACACTTAATTACATAAATTAAGGAACCAACTCCCTTGGTAAATGAAACAACATGTAAGTCTAGACAAACAGAGTTTGTCTTGGAGGAAAGATGCTCCTACATCAATGTTGTTTTGCTAAGAAACTTGTCTGTGAAGTAATCATCAACCATATCTACTACAAAAAAATTTGCATCTGGTAGATTTTCATCAATGTTCCTGCATATTTCTCAGTTAATATGTGTGACAGATGTTTTGGTCTTGCATTCAGTCTACCTAGTTTTACAACTACTTCAAAATCATATTCCTAAAAAAGTAGAAACTATCTACATATCCTCCCCCTCAACAATGGTCTGTTGACAAGGTTGTAGGTTTTAATCCCATACAGAAATTACCTGCATACAAATTCTAAAACACAGAAAATAAACAATGCGAGAGCATAACACATAAAACACATATACACAGAGATTTTCCCCTGGATTCCAAAACCGAGACTACCATCTTGATTTTTCATTATATTCCTTTCAATGTTACAATACATATTTATACATGCTAAAGCATCCAATACCATGGTCCGAAAACCATCGTGTCCAAAACCATGTGCGAAAAATCATGCACAAAACAATAGGAAGGTCCACCCAACCTAATATAGGGTCCAAAAACAAAATTTTCCGGGGCACCTCCAAATAGGTTAAACACATACCCACTTGTATATCTTCTCTAATCTAGATCTCCAGCCCAGAGTGCATCAACAAAGACATGAATATCCAACACTCTGTCCAATCCTGGTCTTCCTTGGTAGCACAAACCATAATCACTAGTGCCACGCAAATACCTGAAAACCCGCTTCACTATTGTCCAGTGCTCCTTCCCTGGTTTTGAGATAAACCTCCTCGATACTCCCACTGCATGTGCAATGTTTTGTCTAGTACAGACCATTGCATACATCAGGCTACCGACTTCACTTGCATATGGAACACAGGACATGTCCTCCTCCTCTTCTTGTGCCTTGGGACACTGTTCAGCAGATAAATTTACACCTATAGGAATAGGAACCTTCACCGGTTTACTATCCTGCATATTAAACCTCTGCATTATTGTCTCAACATACTTCCTCTGGTTTAACCAAATCTTCCTCTTTGTCCGATCTCTTTTAATTTCCATGCCCAAAATATATTTTGCAGCACCAAGATCTTTCATGTCAAATTTGGAGGACAAATGGGTCTTAAAATCCTGGATAATTTCTTTATCATTTCCAACCATCAACATATCATCCACATACAAGACCAGATAAATAACACAGTCACCAATTAATTTAAAATACACACATTGATCTACTTTGCTTCTGGTGAAGCCAAGTCCCCGTATAAATGTATCAAATTTCTGATACCACATCCTTGGTGACTGTTTTAACCCATACAGAGACTTCTTTAACTTGCATACCAATTCTTTCTTACCCTTCACCGCAAAGCCTTCAGGTTGCTTCATGTAGATCTCCTCTTCCAGATCCCCATGAAGAAATGTTGTCTTCACATCCATCTGTTCTACCTCAAAATCAAAAGCAGCAACAACAGATAAAAGTAATCTAATAGAAGTTACCTTGGCAACGGGAGAAAAAATATCACCAAAATAAATTCCCGACACCTGGGAATAACCTTTTTCTACCAACCGAGCTTTGTATTTCTCCACCTTTCCTTCTGCATTTGTCTTCTTCTTGAACACCCATTTGCTACCAATGGGTTTCCTTCCAGCCAGCAACTCCACCAGATCCCAAGACTCATTTTTGTGCAAAGATGCCATTTCATCAACCATGGCCTCTTTCCAGAGTTTTCCATCCTCTGAATCTACTGCTTCCTTCACAGTTTTGGGATCATCATCAGTAATAGATAAAGCAAAATTTGAACAGAAAGTAGATGGACTATACCTTTCTAGCTGCCTTCTTTCTCGAACTAATCTTCTCATAGTCAGAGTTTGTGGCTCTTCATCTTCTGATTCCTCCTCTGATGTAGAGTCTGATTCTTCATCATTTAGCTCAAACTCTATCTTCTCAGGTTCCTTTGGTTGGATTTCATGTTTAATAACATCTTTCACCTCTCTGAACACCACATCTTTGTTGGCATTATGATGCATGTGTTGTACTTGATGGCAACCCACTTGTAGCAGAACATCTCACTTATACATAACTAGATGAATCTACAGAAGAGAGATCAGATGTGACAGAACACATGGGATGCAGGGCAGCTCAAAGGAATCAGTTCAGATGTAATGTACAATGACAACTCATTAAGTTGACAGTTCTTAGTATGGCAAGTTAGCTTTGCCATCAAGTCCAAAGGGGGAGATTGTTGGCATTATGATACAAGTGTTGTCCTTGATGGCAACTCACACAGATGACAGATCATAGTGCAGCAGGTCAGTAGCAAAGAATTGATGATCAGACTACAAAGAATGAAGAAAGAAAAGTATATACGCAGGTTCACTATATACCAAGTCGCGTATATACGCAGGTTCGCTATATACCAAGTAGTGTATACATGCAGGTTCATTATATACAAAGGCGCGTATACATGCGGGATTGCTGATCAAAAGTCGTGTATGCGTATGCACGCACTTTAATGCACAGAAAAGCACGTACATGTGGGAAAGATTATTTTTGGGTCCGTGGTATTTAGACCTATGGTTTTAGACCTTGGTATTGCGTCCGAAGTGTTGAACCCAGGTATTGGGTCCCTAGTATTTGTTCTAAATGGTTTTGGACCATGGTATTGAGTAAGGCCTAAGACTATAAAAGGAGAAGAAGATCATTAGGCAAATGCAATTGAGAAAATCTTGAATATCTGATGAAGTATGAGATCCAATATGCAGGTTATGGGTTCATGATGCTTTGCTTGATCTGAGCTAAGGAGGAATCTCAGCGGTTGATGGAGAACAAGATCTAAGGATAGATCGGGATCTAATGGCTTGGAATGAATCATCTTTATACGGTTTGATCTTGTTAAGTCTAGATATGTATATTGACGCATGTAATGTTCTATAAATATTATGATCTGAGTATAACTCAAGTTTGGAATAGCTCCAAATCATGAATGAATATTTACAGATGTATACGTTGGTTGACTATGATAAAAGCGCGTACATACGCAGGTTAGATACATCTAAATAGCATATACCATATGATCTATGATGTTTGAAGTTACAGGTGGTTCTGCTTGTTGATGAAATCTGATGACTGTTTACTGGTGTCAGTGTTCTGCATATTTAGTTTGGTTGATTGTGTTTAGATTTAGTGTTGATGGATGAGATCTATAATGGATCAAGATCATAATGACTTATCTTTATGTGATCTGATGGACTAGATCTGGTTGCTAACATATGTATTATCCTTGTATATGTAATGATCTGGGTATGTCTGAAGTCAGGAAGTGCAGCGAAGTTATAAGTAAGTAATTGATGACATATACGCTGGTTCACTTTGGTGAAGTTGCGTATACAAGCTGGTTCGGCACTTCCAAGTAGCGTATGCACTTTGATGCATGGTTTTTGATGACACAGTTAGATCTGAACATTGTTGCAGAGTTTTGTGTTCTTCTCAGTATTCTGGTGACTGCAGTTTGTTGACAGGGTTTTAGTGATTCAGTATTGGGTGTTTCAGAGATTGATGATGCTAGTGTTGATTGATTGTGTGCTTCAATGATATTGATGGGTCCAGTATGAAAATTGGATGAAATGTGGCCTTAAGATTATGATGATGTGTTCCATGAGTATCCAGTCTGAAAAGTTATGAAACGTGGTACCTGGAGGAAGAAAGAGAAGGTTGTAGCCTTCTGTAGGTCGGCACCTACATACTAGTACATTAGCTAGTACAAGAGCTAAGGGGGTGGTAGTTCCCTTCCAGTAGCAGCTGGAAAACGAGTGAAGGTTGGAGCATTCAATAGGCCGGCACCTACGTACTAGTAAAATGATCGGCTAGTACAAGAGCTAAAAGGGTTGCACCTCCCTTCCAGGAGAAGCTGGAGAACGAGAGAAGGTTGTAGCCTTCTATAGGTAGAAGCATGTGTACTGGTATAAGACTACACCAGTACAGAAATATTGTAAAAATAAGTTTCCTAGTAAAAGAAGATAGAGACGACTTGCAGCAGGTGGTTTTCACCCACATTGGGTTTCCACCTTACATCATGGTGTTCATGTGTGCTTCTTGTGTATGATGATCTATTATGTTTTACTGCACCTGTTTACTATTCATATGGTTAATAAAAGTTTTGATGCACTAACTAAAGATCAACATTTAATGGATTAACTAAATCATAAGTTTACTGGATATACGCTAGTTGCATTAGACACAGTTGCGTGTACATGTAGGTTCCCTTCACTGAAGTAGCATATATGAATCTGAATATGAAAATGAAAATTTTATATTGATTTGATAATACTAATTCACCCCCCCCCCCTCTCAGTATTATTTCCAACAATTGGTATCGAAGTAGGTCCTTTAGTAGAAGCTTGATCGCTTGAAGGAGATCTGTAGAACAATGGGAAAGAAGCTTAAGAAGAAAGCGCCTAAGAAGAAGAAGACATCTCAAAAAACTATGACAGTGGGAGAATCGATTGGGGAATATGTGGAAGAAGCACTTCAGATTCAAAATCACTTCAGAATGAAGATGAACAAGCAAAAGAACTATTAGGTATGAATTTGTTATCCTCTAGTGATACATTTATCCATCCATTTGAAGATGATGAAAGTGATAGTGAAACAACTGAATTTGCTCTTATGGGTGAGAAAGAAAGATATCAAATAGAGGCAGAATTTAAAAGACTTACAGACAAAATTAGAGATCAACAAGATCTATTGCACAAAAGGGAATGTATCTCCAAAGAAGAAGTTACTAAACTAAAAGCTCAACTAGAGGAAGGAACCAAGGTAAGGAAGCTATTCAAGGAAAAGGAAGATCAATGTAAAAAGTTGCAGGATGAAGTGACATCATTAAGAAGTGAAGTAAATGAAAGGAGCACAACAATCAAGAAACTCAGAGAAAGATCCAGTTACTATGAAAGTCTTGAAGCTACGATCCTCTCGCTAAAAGAAGATCTTGAAGAATCAAATAAGCAGAATAAAGAACTACTCCAAGCTCTTGAAAAACAAGAAAATGAAGTTCTTGAATTAAGACACCAGTTGGAAGAAGGAAGAAAAGCTGAAGAAAACATGAAGAAGCAGTATCATGAAAAGGAAGAGCAACTTCAGGTTGAGGTAAATATTCTAAAAGATAACTTAGAAGAAAAGGATAAGCTCTTACGATTTCAAGATAGTACTAAGATCTTGGATGATATTCTTAGTAGTCAAAGGTCTCCTGCTATCAAAACTGGTCTTGGTTTTCATGAATCTGTTGAAGGTGAATCTAGTTCACAAAATAAGACAAGGAACTCTAATGCACAATTTGAAATACTCAACAAGGAGATGAGAGGTCAATCCCATCAACAACCAAGGAAAGAAATTCTTAAAAGAAAATTTTTTTACTCCTCCGATGAATAATGTTGAATGTTATGTATGTCGTAATATTGGACATGTTGCAGCCAAATGCAGAAGTAGAATGGTTCAAGACCATCACACAGAAACATCATCACGTTCCAGGTACTTTAAGGGATATTGTTTTTCTTGTAATATGTTTGGTCACAAAGTTGTTGATTGCTACAGAAGGAATATGAAACATGTAAGATGTTATGCATGTAACAAGCTTGGACATATAGCAAAGGAATGCAGGAACAAAGTATAGGCACCATACCAAAAGGAGAAAACATCATCACACTTGAAGATATGGAAGAAGAAGGAAGTACTGTCAGAAAGATGTGGCACAGCACAATGTACAGACATAACAGACTCAGAGGAAGCTGAAAGTGTAAAACTTCAGTGTTCTCAATCTCATACGCAAGTTTCATAAAGAGAAGTCGCGTATATACGCGAGTTAGATAGTGCACAGTCGCGTATATGTCAGTTTGAGAAAAGCAGTGGGACAGGCTCAGGAAAAGGGTCTGATATGATTCAGTCCATTACTTGCTCTATTTGATAATGGTTACAATCTATTGATGATGTGTGGAAATGTCTTGATACTTGTAAGATGTTTAGAAGTGTTTTGATCCTAACTTGTTGATGATGATGCCTTGATACTTCTTGCTGATATATGCATGATCAGATCTGACAGTAAACAAGATGGCACAGGTTCAGGGGGAGCATATACTTTTAATAATGCATTGTTGGCATTATGGTTAGTAGTCCTTGGTGATGATGCTTATATGGCTAAATGATACATCTTGCTATGATATGGTTATGAGTTTTCCATGATAAAATCTCATATGATTCTTGGGGTTACATAGTTGGTGTTCAGATCAGATTTGTGGTTGATTCTCTGATGATGCATATATGGTGCTTACATGGTGATCTTCATAAGGATAAGGAGAAGTACAAAGCTTGAATACACAATTTCATTACTTGATGATGAGTCACTCATATGCTGCTGTCGACATATAATACAGTTATGATGTAGGATTCCTATAGTTCTTGGCATTCACATGGATGAGGATTGTTGCTGTTGATGATATCAAGAAGTCTTGACAAAAGATCTTGAGCTCAAGATACATAGTGCTATATACAGTATGCTGGATACATGGATGATTACTCAAAGTTGCATTGTTGGAGACATGATGATGATGAGTCCTTACCCATATGATGACAGGTTGATACTTACATATGTTGATTGATACAGATGAGGGATGTCCCCGAGTGATGATACATGGATGATATATAAGATCATGCAGATCTTGATATTGATGAGATGGCTATGGTGTCTTTCGCATATGATATAATGTGAATTATTTTATAATGCTCAAGATCAAGAGGATGAATTGATATCTATATGCAAACATATCTTGTCATAGGTTGATGCTATCTACACTAATGGACATATACAGGTTTCTAGTCTAGATGTTGTTAACAGATGCTTATGGAGCAGATCATACACTGTGTATGATAGTTGCTGATGACTATCATGGTCTTGTTTAGATGTTTGGTCTCTGTTATAAATGTCATGTATATCATTCAATGTAAAGGTCATATCAAGACTCATAATGTAATAGTTTGTCTATGTCTATTGTAGTCATTTGATGAATCCCTTTTGGTCATATGATGTAATTTGTACCCCCACTATGCATGGGAAAGATGATGTAATATTTCAGTCATGTATAAACAATTGGTATCTGGTATATCCCCACTTGGTTGGGTGGATGAGTCAATATTGGTATATCCCCACTTGGTTGGGAGATGGATGTATGTATGAGTCTTTGGTGATAGGAAGGTCATTTATGATAGAGTCATGTTCTTCTTGTAGAACATCTTTTTGCAGACCTTGCTTACAGTCAGGGGGAGCATGAACAACACTCTTCAGCAGAGCAAAGATTTCAGCATGTACTCAGAGGGAGCATGGACAGATTGGTACAACTTGGCATATACAAAGGGGGAGCTCAATCAGAGATTTCAGCAGGTACTCAGGGGGAGTATGGATAGCGGAATGTATATCAAGGAAGAGAATATCTTGGTCCGCCCTTTGCCCTTGATGTCAAAGGGGGAGAGTGACTTGGTATGGTTGTTGCCATCAAGTCCAAAGGGGGAGATTGTTGGCATTATGATGCATGTGTTGTACTTGATGGCAACCCACTTGTAGCAGAACATCTCACTTATACATAACTAGATGAATCTACAGAAGAGAGATCAGATGTGACAGAACACATGGGATGCAGGGCAGCTCAAAGGAATCAGTTCAGATGTAATGTACAATGACAACTCATTAAGTTGACAGTTCTTAGTATGGAAAGTTAGCTTTTCCATCAAGTCCAAAGGGGGAGATTGTTGGCATTATGATACAAGTGTTGTCCTTGATGGAAACTCACACAGATGACAGATCATAGTGCAACAGGTCAGTAGCAAAGAATTGATGATCAGACTACAAAGAATGAAGAAAGAAAAGTATATACGCAGGTTCACTATATACCAAGTCGTGTACACACGCAGGTTCACTATATACCAAGTCGCGTATATACGCAGGTTCGCTATATACCAAGTAGTGTATACACGCAGGTTCACTATATACAAAGGCGCGTATACACGCGGGATTGCTGATCAAAAGTCGTGTATGCGTATGCACGCACTTTCATGCACGGAAAAGCGTGTACATGTGGGAAAGCTTATTTTTGGGTCCATGGTATTTAGACCTATGGTTTTGGACCTTGGTATTGCGTCCGAAGTGTTGAACCCAGGTATTGGGTCCCTAGTATTGGTTCTAAATGGTTTTGGACCATGGTATTGAGTAAGGCCTAAGACTATAAAAGGAGAAGAAGATCATTAGGCAAATGCAATTGAGAAAATCTTGAATATCTGATGAAGTATGAGATCCAGTATGCAGGTTATGGGTTCATGATGATTTGCTTGATCTGAGCTAAGGAGGAATCTCAACGGTTGATGGAGAACAAGATCTAACGATAGATCGGGATCTAATGGCTTGGAATGAATCATCTCTAACGGTTTGATCTTGTTAAGTCTATTAGTGTCGGTCTTGAAAGCCCTCCATCAGTGATCAAAGCTCTTTGCATTTGCATTTAGTAGGTGTCTCATCAGTGTCAAATTTTTCATCCCGTTAGGCATGCCATAACCTTGATGGAGGAGACGGTCTATTCATACCCCTCTTGGCTTTGCTGGATCAGGTCATATCATGTCAATTGGTTTTTCAAGCTTGTCTTGTTTTGTCTTAAGGTCAAAGGTCCTAGGTCTAGGGTTTTGGTCTTTTGTCTCAGCAAGGTCATGTCTTTGAAAGTCCTTGAGTGACCAGCAAGCCAGAGGGAAGATGGTAAACATGTTTCTTTGATATTCTGATTATGTACAGTTCATTTTTAAACTTGGATTTAAAAACTCTGTTTTTAAAGCCAAAGTCATGATATATTTTTGTAAAAAGAATAAATTTTCAAAAAGTCTTCAAAAAGGCAGCAACAACCCTGGTCCCCTTGCCACAGTGCTTCAGATGATCTACCTGCAAAAAGAATCAAGTCAAAGCACTCAAAAAGTCAACTTCGGGATAAAGGAAACCAAAAAATCAGTGTTTTAAAAAAGTGTCAAAATAGACTTTATAAAGTGGGTTTATTGATGAAATTTTTTCAAATGAAGATTATAAAAGGTCATATTCCCTCCTTTCACTCTCATTGTGCATTTCAAAGCTTGCAAGAGAGGTTGTGAGAGAGTGATTGGAGAAAGGGCGAAATTACAGTGATTTCGGGCAGTTTGGAGGTGCGCGACCCGTTCAAGGAGGTGCGCGACCCGTCCAGACCCTTCCCGCAGTGCAAATTTACTACGGGCGCGACCCGTTGGGTGGTGCGCGACCCGTTCAGCTGTTTGCATTCAAACTTCAAACAAATTCCTCAATTTCCCTTCAACTCTTCTCAATCGGTCGAGGTAGGCTCTTTATGCATGGTTTTCAAGATTGGTGGTGAATGTAAGGTTGTGTGTTATGATTCTAACCTCAAAAATTGCAAATGAATGGATTGATATGGCTGCAATATTTGTATGCAAACTGTGTTAGGGTTTATGGTGTTTCAAGTTGTTTTTCCTTTGATTCCTTTCCCTTCCTTCCCTCTTGCTCACACTCATATGTATATCATTTTTCCCCATGTCATTTTATCAAAGAAATGAAAATCCCTTTACATCCCTAAATCACTAAGATGAAACCCTACCCCTCCCAAGGTATATAAAAAAAAATAAGTTTCAAAACCCTAATTCCCTCTACCATATACATGTAAAAAGCAAAGAAAAGATTCATGTGAAAACAGTAGCCAATATTGGTGAATATATCAGCAAATTTTGTATATGGTTTCCCTATTTCCCTATTGATACATATATGCATATGTGCTCATGTTCACTTATATGTATGTTTTTCCCATATGTAAAACTCTTTGCAAATGATTTCCCTTATAAAAATGTGTTCCTATATGAATATGATTTGCAAAGCTTCCCTTAAAAACTCCCTGTTGTTGTTATATATTCCCATTCCTTGTTAAAAATTCCCTCCCCTAACATTTCCCTCATGTTTGGTTCCCCTTGAAACAGCATAGATTTCAGCACCTTTTGCAGGCAGAGACAGCAGTTCATTTTGTCCACTTTGCTCCAAAACCATGTCAGAAACCGAAACTTATGAGCAAAGTGATGACCATTCATCATCTACAGAGGTTGAGGAACAGAGGAGGCCTCGTAGAGGAGGTAAGGGAGGACATCATAAGCGGGAGGAGCCTACTTCTTTGGCAGAATTACATGCATGTCCTTTGGCAGTGAATTGCTTCCAGTACATGTCTTGCTATCAGTTTTGTGAGAGGATCTCTCAGATTCAGCATCATAGAGAGTTGACCCGCTTGTTTGTCTTACACCTCCATGATGGACATGTCACTCTTACAGGGGTGAATTTCACATTGACACCTGAGGTGATCTCACAGGCTACAGGGATACCAAATGTGGGTGAGGTGTGGCCTAAGCGCAGATTACTTGATTTTGTTCACTTTGAGCCCTATGTCCGGCCATCATTTGTGAGATTGTTGACGGGTGTTTTCCCATTCAGATTTCTCCGGAGCGAGTATGCTCCCCTCATGAGACTTATTATGCATTACTTTACCTGTGAGGGCAGATTTTCACAGGTGTATTCATATCACATTCGCCTTTTGATGCATTTCACCCGAGTGAGGATGATGAACCTCCCGGTCTTCTTGTTTCATAACATTCAGAGGATGGTGCCCATGTTGCAGAGGAAGACCCCGGCTCAGCAGTACAGGAGCCTTTGCCATTATGGTTTGATTCAGCTCATAGTCTCACATCAGTTGACTCAGCAGGGCATCTCATGGGAGGAGTTCATCTCCCGTGAGTTTTTCACAGTGCCACCTCAGCCACATCAGGAGGCCATTCATGAGGAGGGAGGACCATCTCAGCAGCCTGATGCTCCCATCACCTGACATACCAGTTCCACTCCTTTGGTCACCTATCAGAAAGGCCCAAGGGCCTTATTTGCAGCAGCTAGGCGAGTACTATCTCCACAGCAGGTGGAAGGGGTCTCGCCTTCATCTTCAGATCAGTGAGTGTTATCTCCACATCAGGTGGAAGGGGCCTCGTTTTCTTCACCAGCACAGGTACAGCAGAGGGGCAAAGAGCCCATGATTCATGAGGATCCGGTGATTGATCTTGAGGCCAGTTCTCCTAGCCAAGAGGCAAAGGAGATCATTCAGCATCTCAGGGCCGAGAATGATGTTTTGCAGCGGAAACTCGAGGGTGCCCAATGGACCATCACCTACCTGGAGCAGCGGAACAAACAGCTAGAGGAGGAGAAAGTTCTTGATGAGCTATGGAGGATTCGTAGTGACCGAGTCCTAAACCGAAGGAGGCCCGGTGATCCTTTGCCTGCTGATCGTGAGTCTATGCTCATCCAGGTCAATGCACACTTGGAGAGGCTGTTGGCTAAGGCCAACCAAGAGAAAAAGCTGCTGAGAAACATGAAAAATCACTATTGGGCAAGGATGCATGTTTGCAAGGCTAAAATGAAAGTTTTTCAAAGGAGGTTGACCGAGGCACTAAAACGGAGAAAAAGGCCAAATCCACTCCGTATCTTGGCTGAGGCATCCCTCAAGGATCATGGCACTCATTAGCATCATCTGCAGCACAAATCCCAAAAATTTTGGAGAATTTTGGGTAATTTTGGTATTTTTGGGAAATTTACAGGTTTTGGCTTCTCAACGGGTCTCAACCCCAGTGAGACCCTTTGTCATCGTAGCTCTGTTTTGCAAAAACTCAACATTTTTGGATTTTTCATGCAAAGTTACACATGCCTATGGATGGACTTGAGTTTTTATGGAGTTTTGGGCCTCCAAAAGGTCAAAATACAGCCAAATTTTGACTTTCTGCCCCTTTTTTGAGCTGCAGAAGTAGTCTTGGTATAATTGACTTTTGACTGGGAAAATGACCTCCAAATCCAAAAATTCTAGTTGGGTTGGAAAGTAGACTCAGAGACCTTTCCAACGAGCTATCCTGCACCTCATTCTGACACCGGGAAGGCCTCCAAACAGGGCTCCAAAGTGCACGACCCGTTGAGGAAGATGTGCGCGACTCGTTGAGGAAAAGTTGCCAGATTTGACCAGTTCAGCCCAGAAATTGCAGTTTTGACATTTTTCGACTTTCTGAGGTTAATGATGATCTTGATGGATGTAATTGTGACACTTTTTGGATATTTTTACTCTTGTTTAACTCTTCTAGAAGTTTCTATCATGTAAAGGGTAAAAATTGACGGTATGAATTGGTTTCCAAGTTTATAGAGGCAAGTTGTTTTGACTGCCTATTTTCTAGTGCTTAGTTTAGAAGTGGTTCAAACAGCTCCTAGGATAGTGAGCTTGACCCATGGAGGCAGGGAAAGAGGTTAGATCATCTATATTATGTACTTTCTTGCTCATTTTCATGGTTGGACTCTTGAGGGAGAAGTTATCATTGTATTATCACTTGTATCTCTGCAATTTTTGGCTAAGGAAGACCAGGGTTTTGCAGTCATCTTTGGGATTCTTTTGGACTCATGTGTTTATGGTTTGTTTCTTCATGTTCTTGTAAGCTTTGTCATGTGATTCATTTCCTTTCTTTACTGCTGCACATTAAACAAATGAAGTGTTAAAGTAAGAATTCATGCTTGCCATGCTCTGCTTTTAAATTTGTTTAATTTCTATGTTTTCTACTGTCTAAAGAGAATTCAAATTCATTGTTTTCTCTCTTTAGCCTTCTTATCTTTCTTTCCTAATCATCCACTTCAGCTAAAGACATCAATACAGGCTCTTACCTCGCCCCAAAGACCCCCCAGCAGAAACTGTGTCCAATCCCCGCACCCTAAATTGCAGCTCCTCAATTTGCCACCAAAAACCCCCAAATCAACCTTTATAATCAGTTTACTAGCCTAATATCAGTGTTACATTGTTGGTCATCTCATCCTATTGAAAATCTACCGAGATTGACCGGAGAGAGCCTTCTCCTGCCCCGTAGGGCTAGCTACGAGGCTGAATGGTTTGATGTTGCCTTGAGGTTTACCTTTCTCAGCCTGAGGTGAAATTTCAAGTGCTAACATACTGGCGACCATACTGGGGAGAACAACTAATCGTTTGCTCATTGATGTGTTTGTTTCATAAGTCTTAGACGGAGCCTGAAGTTACGCCAGGTAGCCTTCAAAAACGCTTTTGTTTTACATCAGCGCAAGTAGATAAACGCTGCTTCAATCAATCTCCGTGAGCTTGTGAACATAGCGCTTCTTTGACATCTTATCCCCTTGTATTTGTTAACTCTGAGTCGTGGATGATAGGTTGAGAGTTTTCACAGGCTGAATGCTTTTTCTTTCCTAGTTATTTTGAGAAAACAAGCTGGCTACAGATCCTAGACCCATTTTCAGATCTCATTCATGCCCAGCTATGTTTGATTATCTTGAAGATTTAGATTTTGACGAAAGCTTTGAGTTGTCTCTGTTTAAAGCTAAGTCTGAAAGTGCGCTCGATTCTCTAGTTCTTGACACTGATTTTGCAGCTGTTATTGAGTTTGAGAGACATAATAAATTGGTTGAAAATTTCATTTTAAGACATCTTCAGTCAAGTGTTCAAGCGACTACCCTTGCTGATTTTGTTGAGAGTATCTCTAATCACATTGGATCTACTATCACGGCTCACGAAGAGTCTTACCCGCCTTATGTTGTAGTTTCACCTATAATCACCTATCCCGAATCAGCAACCGGTTCTCCTCCTTCGTCTCCCACACCTCCCACTCCTCCAACTCCGCAAACTACACCTCCTCTTATAATAATCCCTGCTATCACAGCTCCTCCACTTCATACACATCCTACTCCCCCACCTAGAGCAATGGCTGCCCGGTTTGCCCCATTGGTTTTACCTGCAAATCTTCATGATATGCCAGCTGATTATCAGAGTAAAATCCCCATGTTTGATGGCACTCCACAAAGTATTACAGCTCAGCAACATATCAACAAGATGACCACATTTTTTGATCTATATGAGTTAGATGAAGAAGATGTTACCATGCGGTTATTCGTACAAACATTTGCAGGAGAATTTAGAAAATGGTTCAGAGGGTTGACAGCCAATAGCATCACTACTTTGGAGGCACTTCATAATCAATTCTTAGATCGGTGGGAAATCAGAAAGGATCCGCTTCAAATCAATGCCGAATACAACAACCTCAAGCGTAATCCGGGTGAGTCAGTTCAAGATTACATAATCAGATTCAATACAGTTTATAATGCTATTCCCGATGATTTGAGGCCATCTAGAAAATCAGCACTTCTTAAGTTCCCGGATGGTTTTGATCCGGAGATGGCTTATTCATTGAGAGATAGAGATCCGCCTACCTTGGAAGAGATGCAGAAAATTGCTGTCAGCGTTGAGGCAAATTTGAATGACAAAAGAGCAAGGATGAAGGCGGAAAAGCGAGTTACAATCAAAGAGGAAGCATCCACATCAAATCAGGTTCTTGAGCAGATAAAGAAGGCACTTGAAAAGATGACTATTGACAAGCCAGAGCCTCAGATTCGTAATCCCAATTTCAGAGGTCAACCGCAGCAACAATATAGGATCAAGCAGCGCAAAACAAAGGCACAAGACACAACACCTCAGCAGCAAATGAAACCACCTTTTCAGCAGAATTTTGTTAGTCAAGAGTCTGAAGATGAGGGTGATAATGTTGGCGAGGAAAATCATTTTTTCACCCCTGATGATATGCCTACATATATCACGGAAGAAGATGAGTTGGTGAGTAATTCTGTCTTTCCCCAAGATGAGCATTATATTTTGTCAAATGATATGATACTTGAAGAAGAATCTGAAGAATATCAAAGAGGGTATTTGAATGCATTATCAGCTCAGCAAGGACAGCAAAGGCAATTGAGAAGCCGGGCTATTCCTATAAATCCCGTGCAGAAGAAGAAAGACAATGCAGCAAAGAATGATTCGGTTTCCTCAAAAGGTAAAGATATAGCCGGTCCATCATCAACTCAAACATCATCGGCAGCTAAAATTGACCAGCCATCAAATGCACCAAAGGATAAAGCTGAGAAAAGAGATAATCCGGCAAAAGAAGGTGAGAAGTTTCCAGTTTTCAGTTTGGAGAATGAGATTGCAAAGTTGAAGATATCTATTCCTTTGACGGAGGTCATGAAGAATGCCACTTACCGAGGCCAAATTTCCAAGTTGCTGAATGTTGATCCAATGCTTGACATGGTGAATGTACAAGATGATCAGCCGGAATTGATCTTTGGGCCAGCTTTGAATGGTGAGTCTCCCGAGAGTGATATTCCTCCATTTTATATCAGTTTGCGTTTGCATGAGTTTGTGTTGCACAATGCCATGTTTGACTCGGGAGCTTCACATAATTTGATGCCAAAAACAATCATGGAGAAGCTGGGACTTGACATCACAAGGAAGTATCATGATTTGTATTCGTTTGATTCCAGCCGGGTAAGATGTATTGGTTTGATTAAAGACTTAGTGGTGAGTCTAGATCAAATTCCAGCGAAGAATGTTTTGATGGATGTGGTGGTGGCGGATATTCCTCCGCGGTTTGGCATGTTGTTGTCGAGGTCATGGGGAGCCAAACTCAAAGGTACAATTCAGCTTGATTTTTCATATGCTACAATTCCAGTTTTCGGTCAAATGAGGAAGTTATATCGGGAACAGAAGATGAAATACATGATCACTAGTAAGGAAAGGCTCGTTAATCATCCTGTAAATTATGTACAAACAGATTTAGAATCTTTTGTTTTGTTTGCAGAAAATTTCAATGAGGTAGATAGTCAGTTAGTTCAAGTAGAAGATATACCAGACATTTCAGAAAATTTCAGGGATGTTTTGAGAAAGGAAAGTGAAGAAAGGTCTGTTGTCATAAGGCCAATTGCAGAAATAAATGGGCAGCACGCAGAACATGAAACGAAATCAGATTTTCAGCATTTAGAAGATGATGAAGAGGGTCTTTGGACCATGGATTTTGATGGTGCAGTGGGCAGCGATGGTGCTGGTATTGGTGTGTGGATTCGAAGCCCATTCTCAACCCAAGATCAAGTTCCAAGCAAGGTAAGGGTATGTTCTTACAAATTGGCTTTTGATTGTTCGAATAATGAGGCGGAATATGAAGCTCTTATTGCTGGTTTGAAAATCCTTCGGAAGTTAAAGGCAAAGAAGATAGCGGTATATGGCGACTCCGAATTAGTTATCAAGCAAGTGAAAGGTGAATTTCAGGCCAAACATCCTCGCATGAGAGCTTATAGAAATGTTGTTTTAGATATCTTGAAAATATTTTCTGAACATACTTTGACATGCGTGCCCCGGATTCAAAATGGTGTTGCGGATGCATTGGCTAAGGCAGCAAGTAATCTGAAAATACCCATGAATTCCAGCAATAAATTTGAGATATATGTGAAGCATCGTCCTACAGTTCCAGATAACCAAAGGTGTTGGCAAGTGTTCCAAGATGATGAAGAAATTGAAGATTTTCTGCAAGTTAAGGGTAAGTTCGAAGACATCTCAATAGATATGGAAGCTGAAGGAGTGAATCAGATGGATGTATTGCAGCTTAAGGACAATCACATTCCAAAAGGATTGATTCCTTTAGAGGAATTGTTTGATCAGGATGATGTGGCCCGCAAGCCAACTTTGAGGCCAACAGCTGAAGGAGTTGAAGATGTGAACCTTGGGACAGCTGCAAATCCAAAAATGGTGAAGCTTTCAAAAGCATTGCCGCCTAAAGTAAAGCAAGAGTATATCAGATTATTGTCTCTGTATTCTAATGTTTTTGCATGGGATTATTAAGATTTGAAAACTTATGACACAAGCATTATTCAGCATACCATTCCTATAAAGCCAAATCAAAAGCCTTTTCGGCAAAAGTTGAGAAGAATTAATCCTAAATTGCTGCCATTGATTGAGAAGGAAGTCAACAGGTTGTATAAATCCGGAATCATAGTGCCAATCCGGTTTTCCGATTGGATCTCAAACTTGGTGCCCGTGAGGAAGAAAACCGGTGAGATTCGCTTGTGTATAGACTTTAGAAATCTGAACAAAGTGTCATTAAAGGACAATTATTCGCTACCCAAGATGGATCACATATTGCAGCGAGTTGTGGGGGCATCTAGGATGTCATTACTTGATGGTTACTCCGGATATAATCAGATTTTGGTGCACGAAGATGACCGTGACAAGACAGCATTTACCACTCCATGGGGTACATTTCATTATGCCAAGATGCCGTTTGGATTGAAGAACACGGGTGCTACATTTCAGCGAGCAATGGACATGGCCTTTTCAAATGAGAAGGATGTATTTTTAGTTGTTTATCTTGATGATTTGACCGTGTTTTCTAAATCAGATGAAGAGCATTTGTTTCATTTGACTAAGGTGTTTGAAAAGTGCAGAAAATATGGCATCTCATTGAATCCGAAGAAGAGTCTTTTTGCTATGAATGAAGGCAAGCTGCTGGGCCATATCATTTCTAAAGATGGCATTCGTATAGATCCTGCACGAGTGGAAGCAATTCAGCAATTGGAGCAGCCCCGTAGCAAGAAAGAAATTCAGTCCTTTAATGGTAAGTTTAATTTTCTGCGTCGTTTCATTCCCAATCTTGCTGAACATCTCAGAGAGATAACCAATATGCTCAAGAAGGACAGCGATGTCAAATGGACCGAAGAAGCGGTGAAATCTTTTAATTTGATAAAGGTAATCTTATCTTCAGCCCCAACGTTGATTAGCCCAGATTATACACAGGATTTCATTTTGTTTTCATTTGCTTCCGAGCATACATTGGCAGCTGTGTTAATGCAAAAAAGAGACGGAGTTGAGAGGCCCATAGCTTTTTTCAGCCGCATCATAAGGGACGAAGCGCTGAATTATAATATCATTGAGAAGCAAGCATTGGCCCTGATCAAAGCATTGAAAGATTTCCGAGTTTACATATTGAATTCTCATGTTTTAGCATATGTTCCTAATGCAGCGGTGAAGGATGTCTTAGTGCAAACGGAACCGGAAGGAAGAAGGGGTAAGTGGATTGCTGCACTCTTAGAATATGATGTAGAAATTAAGCCTACCAAGTTGATTAAGGGTAAAGGTTTAGCTAAGTTGATGGCTGAAGCAAACCTTCATGTCCTTGATATAAATCTGATTGCTGCCTTGTCCGATGAAGATGAAGAAAATTCAGTTCTACAGGTGTCCGATATCTTTGTGTCTTCTCCTTGGTATGCTAATATAGTGTATGTGCTTCAAAACTTATCTGCACCTCCTGGAATGCCTAGAAATAAAGCTAGAACATTGAAGCTAAAGGCTGCTAAATTTTGCATTATAAAATATGCACTTTATTGGAAGGATCCCGGTGGCATCTTGCTGAACTGTTTAGTCGAAGAGGAAGCTAAAACAACAGTAGATGATTTCCATAAAGGTGACTGTGGGGGTCATTTATTTTGGAAGACTACGGCTAATAAGATCTTGAGAGCCGCTTTCTATTGGCCTTCTTTATTTTCTGATGTGTATAAAGCGGTAAAGAGCTGTCATGAGTGTCAAATTTTTCAAGGAAAACAGAAATTACAGCCATTGCCTCTCAAGCCGGTGGAAATCAGTGCACCATTTCAGCAGTGGGGCTTGGATTTTATTGGCGAAATCCACCCAGCATCTTCCGGGCAGCATCGATGGATCTTGATGGCTACAGATTACTTCACAAAATGGATTGAAGCCATTCCCACCCGGCAGGCCACAGATTTGGTAATTATTTCTTTTCTTGAAAATAATATCTTGTCACGTTTTGGCTGTCCACAAAAGTTGATTACTGACAATGCAGTTGCATTCAAATCAAAGAAGTTGGTTGATTTTTGCTATAAATATAACATCAGCTTGGGGCATTCAACCGCTTATCATCCGCAAGGTAATGGGCTGGCTGAATCTTCAAACAAATCTCTAGTGAATATTATAAAGAAATTGCTGGAAATAAACAAGAAGAGCTGGCATAAGAAGTTAATAAATGCACTATGGGCTGATCGGGTAAGTCAAAAGAAGTCAATTGGTATGTCACCTTTTGAAATTGTTTACGGAGTAGATGCAGTGTTTCCTACTTCACTTAGTGTCCCAGTAGCCAAGTTGTTTCAAGAAGCTAGTGGTGAAGAGGATCCTATGCAACGACGGATCAGTCAAATGATTCATTTACAGCAGACACGAGAAGAGGTCCACCAGAATTCCCTTAAGTTGCAGGAGCGCATAAAGAAAATCTATGACAAAAAGGCCAAAGCAGATGAGTTTCAGATTGATGATGTTGTGTTACGGTGGGATGCCCGCAATGAAGATAAAGGGAAGCATGGAAAATTCGACAACTTATGGAAGGGTCCTTACAAAATTGCAGCATATCGTGGTCCAAATGCTTTCCTTCTCAAAGAAATAAACGGAGATGAATGTCTTGGAGGGTCGGTGAATGGCCGGCTGCTCAAGAGGTATCATGCTTGAGCATTTTCTGCTCTGATCACTCTCATTGTAGATACCATTTCATTTTCTTTTTGTAGCAAGTGTGAAGCTGATTTCCATCTTCAGTTTGGGGCCCGCGGTGAAGGCTATAATTCTGAAAATGGTGATTAGTTGGAGTGAGTTTTACAAGGTGTTTCATGTCAGTTCATTTTCTGTATAGAGTTAGTGAGTTAGTGTCCAAGATAGTCTTGAATTTCAGTCAATTGTCCAAGTCAAATAAAGTTGTTTTGAAGTCGGTCACATGTGAATAAGTTGACTCCATTGCCCAATGACAAAAGCATTGGTCTGCTCTCCCAGAGGTCTGAGGTTCTTGGTATCTCCAAGGAGCTACCATCCCCATTGGAGCCAATGTTAGTGTCGGTCTTGAAATCCCTCCATCAGTGATCAAAGCTCTTTGCATTTGCATTTAGTAGGTGTCTCATCAGTGTCAAAGTTTGCATCCCGTTAGGCATGCCATAACCCTGATGGAGGAGCTGGTCTATTCATACCCCTCTTGGCTTTGCTGGATCAGGTCATATCATGTCAATTGGTTTTTCAAGCTTGTCTTGTTTTGTCTTAAGGTCAAAGGTCCTAGGTCTAGGGTTTTGGTCATTTGTCTCAGCAAGGTCATGTCTTTGAAAGTCCTTGAGTGACCAGCAAGCCAGAGGGAAGATGGTAAACATGTTTCTTTGATATTCTGATTATGTACAGTTCATTTTTAAACTTGGATTTAAAAACTCTATTTTTAAAGCCAAAGTCATGATAAATTTTTGTAAAAAGAATAAATTTTCAAAAAGTCTTCAAAAAGGCAACAACAACCCTGGTCCCCTTGCCACAGTCCTTCAGATGATCTACCTGCAAAAAGAATCAAGTCAAAGCACTCAAAAAGTCAACTTCGGGATAAAGGAAACCAAAAAATCAGTGTTTTAAAAAAGTGTCAAAATAGACTTTATAAAGTGGGTTTATTGATGAAATTTTTTCAAATGAAGATTATAAAAGGTCATATTCCCTCCTTTCACTCTCATTGTGCATTTCAAAGCTTGCAAGAGAGGTTGTGAGAGAGTGATTGGAGAAAGGGCGAAATTACAGTGATTTCGGGCAGTTTGGAGGTGCGTGACCCGTTCAAGGAGGTGCGCGACCCGTTGGGCGGTGCGCGACCCGTCTAGACCCTTCCCGCAGTGCAAATTTACTACGGGCGCGACCCGTTGGGCGGTGCGCGACCCGTTGGGAAGCCTGCGTGACCCGTTCAGCTGTTTGCATTCAAACTTCAAACAAATTCCTCAATTTCCCTTCAACTCTTCTCAATCGGTCGAGGTAGGCTCTTTATGCATGGTTTTCAAGATTGGTGGTGAATGTAAGGTTGTGTGTTATGATTCTAACCTCAAAAATTGCAAATGAATGGATTGATATGGCTGCAATATTTGTATGCAAACTGTGTTAGGGTTTATGGTGTTTCAAGTTGTTTTTCCTTTGATTCCTTTCCCTTCCTTCCCTCTTGCTCACACTCATATGTATATCATTTTTCCCCATGTCATTTTATCAAAGAAATGAAAATCCATTTACATCCCTAAATCACTAAGATGAAACCCTACCCCTCCCAAGGTATATAAAAAAAAATAGGTTTCAAAACCCTAATTCCCTCTACCATATACATGTAAAAAGCAAAGAAAAGATTCATGTGAAAACAGTAGCCAATATTGGTGAATATATCAGCAAATTTTGTATATGGTTTCCCTATTTCCCTATTGATACATATATGCATATGTGCTCATGTTCACTTATATGTATGTTTTTCCCATATGTAAAACTCTTTGCAAATGATTTCCCTTATAAAAATGTGTTCCTATATGAATATGATTTGCAAAGCTTCCCTTAAAAACTCCCTGTTGTTGTTATATATTCCCATTCCTTGTTAAAAATTCCCTCCCCTAACATTTCCCTCATGTTTGGTTCCCCTTGAAACAGCATAGATTTCAGCACCTTTTGCAGGCAGAGACAGCAATTCATTTTGTCCACTTTGCTCCAAAACCATGTCAGAAACCGAAACTTATGAGCAAAGTGATGACCATTCACCATCTACAGAGGTTGAGGAACAGAGGAGGCCTCGTAGAGGAGGTAAGGGAGGACATCATAAGCGGGAGGAGCCTACTTCTTTAGCAGAATTACATGCATGTTCTTTGGCAGTGAATTGCTTCCAGTACATGTCTTGCTATCAGTTTTGTGAGAGGATCTCTCAGATTCAGCATCATAGAGAGTTGACCCGCTTGTTTGTCTTACACCTCCATGATGGACATGTCACTCTTGCAGGGGTGAATTTCACATTGACACTTGAGGTGATCTCACAGGCTACAGGGATACCAAATGTGGGTGAGGTGTGGCCTAAGCGCAGATTACTTGATTTTGTTCACTTTGAGCCCTATGTCCGGCCATCATTTGTGAGATTGTTGACGGGTGTTTTCCCATTCAGATTTCTTCGGAGCGAGTATGCTCCCCTCATGAGACTTATTATGCATTACTTTACCTGTGAGGGCAGATTTTCACAGGTGTATTCATATCACATTCGCCTTTTGATGCATTTCACCCGAGTGAGGATGATGAACCTCCCGGTCTTCTTGTTTCATAACATTCAGAGGATGGTGCCCATGTTGCAGAGGAAGACCCCGGCTCAGCAGTACAGGAGCCTTTGCCATTATGGTTTGATTCAGCTCATAGTCTCACATCAGTTGACTCAGCAGGGCATCTCATGGGAGGAGTTCATCTCCCGTGAGTTTTTCACAGTGCCACCTCAGCCACATCAGGAGGCCATTCATGAGGAGGGAGGACCATCTCAGCAGCCTGATGCTCCCATCACCCGACATACCAGTTCCACTCCTTTGGTCACCTATCAAAAAGGCCCAAGGGCCTTATTTGCAGCAGCTAGGCGAGTACTATCTCCACAGCAGGTGGAAGGGGTCTCGCCTTCATCTTCAGATCAGCGAGTGTTATCTCCACATCAGGTGGAAGGGGCCTCTCTTCACCAGCACAGGTACAGCAGAGGGGCAAAGAGCCCATGATTCATGAGGATCTGGTGATTGATCTTGAGGCCAGATCTCCTAGCCAAGAGGCAAAGGAGATCATTCAGCATCTCAGGGTCGAGAATGATGTTTTGCAGTGGAAACTCGAGGGTGCCCAATGGACCATCACCTACCTGGAGCAGCGGAACAAACAGCTAGAGGAGGAGAAAGTTCTTGATGAGCTATGGAGGATTCGTAGTGACCGAGTCCTAAACCGAAGGAGGCCCGGTGATCCTTTGCCTGCTGATCGTGAGTCTATGCTCATCCAGGTCAATGCACATTTAGAGAGGTTGTTGGCTAAGGCCAACCAAGAGAAAAAGCTGCTGAGAAACATGAAAAATCACTATTGGGCAAGGATGCATGTTTGCAAGGCTAAAATGAAAGTTTTTCAAAGGAGGTTGACCGAGGCACTAAAACGGAGAAAAAGGCCAAATCCACTCCGTATCTTGGCTGAGGCATCCCTCAAGGATCATGGCACTCATTATCATCATCTACAGCACAAATCCCAAAAATTTTGGAGAATTTTGGGTAATTTTGGTATTTTTGGGAAATTTACAGGTTTTGGCTTCTCAACGGGTCTCACCCCCGGTGAGACCCTTTGTCATCGTAGCTCCGTTTTGCAAAAACTCAACATTTTTTGATTTTTCATGCAAATTTACACATGCCTATGGATGGACTTGAGTTTTTATGGAGTTTTGGGCCTCCAAAAGGTCAAAATACAGCCAAATTTTGACTTTCTGCCCCTTTTTTGAGCTGCAGAAGTAGTCTTGGGAGAATTGACTTTTGACTGGGAAAATGACCCCAAAATCCAAAAATTCCAGTTAGGTTAGAAAGTAGACTCAGAGACCTTTCCAACGAGCTATCCTGCACCTCATTATAACACCGGGAAGGCCTCCAAACAGAGCTCCAAAGTGCGCGACCCGTTGAGGAAGATGTGCGCGACCCGTTGAGGAAAAGTTGCCAGATTTGACCAGTTCAGCCCAGAAATTGCAGTTTTGACCTTTTTCGACTTTCTGAGGTTAATGATGATCTTGATGGATGTAATTGTGACACTTTTTGGATATTTTTACTCTTGTTTAACTCTTCTAGAAGTTTCTATCATGTAAAGGGTAAAAATTGACTGTATGAACTGGTTTCCAAGTTTATAGAGGCAAGTTGTTTTGACTGCCTATTTTCTAGTGCTTAGTTTAGAAGTGGTTCAAACAGCTCCTAGGATAGTTAGCTCGACCCATGGAGGCAGGGAAAGAGGTTATATCATCTATATTATGTACTTTCTTGCTCATTTTCATGGTTGGACTCTTGAGGGAGAAGCTATCATTGTATTATCACTTGTATCTCTGCAATTTTTGGCTAAGGAAGACCAGGGTTTTGCAGTAATCTTTGGGATTCTTGTGGACTCATGTGTTGATGGTCTATTTCTTCATGTTCTTGTAAGCTTTTTCATGTGATTCATTTCCTTTCTTTACTGCTGCACATTAAACAAATGAAGTGTTAAAGTAAGAATTCATGCTTGCCATGCTCTGCTTTTAAATTTGTTTAATTTCTATGTTTTCTACTGTCTAAAGAGAATTCAAATTCATTGTTTGCTCTCTTTAGCCTTTTTATCTTTCTTTCCTAATCGTCCACTTTAGCTAAAGACATCAATACAGGTTCTTACCTCGCCCCAAAGACCCCCCAGCAGAAACTGTGTCCAATCCCCGCACCCTAAATTGCAGCTCCTCAATTTGCCACCAAAAACCCCCAAATCAACCTTTATAATCAGTTTACTAGCCTAATATCAGTGTTACATTGTTGGTCATCTCATCATATTGAAAATCTACCGAGATTGACCCGAGAGAGCCTTCTCTTGCCCCGTAGGGCTAGCTACGAGGCTGAATGGTTTGATGTTGCCTTGAGGTTTACCTTTCTCAGCCTAAGGTGAAATTTCAAGTGCTAACAAAGTCTAGGTCTGTATACTGACGCATGTAATGTTCTATAAATATTATGATCTGAGTACAACTCAAGTTTCGAATAGCTGCAAATCATGAATGAATATTTACAGATGTATACACTGGTTGACTATGATAAAAGCGCGTACATACGCAGGTTAGATACATCTAAGTAGCGTATACCATATGAGCTATGACGTTTGAAGTTACAGGTGGTTCTTGTTGTTGATGAGTTTTGATGACTGTTTACTGGTGTCAGTATTCTGCATATTCAGTTTGGTTGATTGTGTTTAGCTTTAGTGTTGATGGATGAGATCTATAATGGATCAGGATCATAATGACTTATCTTTATGTGATCTGATGAGCTAGATCTGGTTGCTAACATATGTATTATCCTTGTATATGTAATGATCTGGGTATGTCTGAAGTCACGAAGTGCAGCAAAGTTATAAGTAAGTAATTGATGACATATACGTTGGTTCTCTTTAGTGAAGTTGCGTATACACGCTGGTTCGGCACTTCCAAGTAGCGTATGCACTCTGATGCATGATTTTTGATGATATTGTATCCCTCGCCTCTATTTCCTTAGTCAATCCTCTGGTCATCCCCTAGTATCCCCATCGCGCACAAATAAATTTAGCTGCTCATGGTATCATATTCCAATGGCATAACTCCTTTGTTACACAATAGCATGTTTATCCAAGTAAACAATTACCTTAGGTATCTCCCTTGTGGGCCCTTAAAGAATTATCTTTCAAATGCACTATATGATTGAGTATTCTCTATAGCAAACTCAACAACATAGTCTTCCAATATGCTATTTAGCCAAAATTCGAATGCACGAGAAATCTTGTTTCTCACAAAGTTCACTCATTAGATTAATTCTAGAATCCAATTGCATAGTACGATAGGGTGCCAATTTCAGTTTTCTCTTGCCAATATTTCTTACCACTCAACCAAGATGATCGAAAATTAAGCAAAGAAAATTTGTTGAGAATGTGTAAAGACATACCTTTGCATTTGACTCTCAAGGTTGATCCACTAATTTCTAGTTTGTTCTACTAGAAATTCGTGTTCTTTTATTTCCACCTATTGTTGTATTTATTCCTTAATAGGCCTCCTCGTCCCCTTCCACAGCAAATCCCGGTCCTAGCAATGGAACCATTTGTTGGCATGAAGAGGGAAGACCTAGGTTTGGAATGAATTTTCCAACAAAACCCCTCAAGCACCAACACTTTTGGAAACACCTACAAGTAGGTAAAGGCTCACCCAAGTCATCAATGGGGGACTACAAGAATTTTGACAGTTCTGTAGTGATGAAGGAGATCAAGATCCTAAGCTATCATTACCATATTCAACATATTATCACTTCTTATTATCCCCTATTTTATGCAGTAAGCCCATCATCCATAAACATTTAACAAAACCATAATAGGGCAAATAGAGAATCTATTGCATAATGTGCAAACACACAAGATAAGCCAAAACTCATTCTTTTTAGTATAACTGTGGAATCTTCATTACAATCAAATTTGTTGCAGCTAACCATCCTAGAAAATCAACATTACAGCGTGAGATCATCTATCTTAGATATATTCAAAAGAACAAAATGATCATAAAATTAGGTACATCTTTCCCTTTTTGGCCTTAACCTATTTATAGTTTTACATTTGGGTGTAGGCCAACCAAAAACCCCTTTTTACTATGGGAAAAAACATACAACATAACCCTCACAACTTTCCTTATTTTCCATATTTACATGTGTTGGCCCTTGGATAACCTTCCTATGTGATATCCTTTTGTGTAGAGCTCCTTTGCATAATTCCCAAATCTTGACCCCAAAACATTTCTCCAACACGGGCTTAAATAATTGCCTCTCTCACTTGGATAGGGATCCCCACAACATCCCCAATACTATTTCTAATTGGATAAGATGTTCTCTCTCAAATCTTGTACTTGATCACATTTGGACACTCTGCCTTGGTTTCATTCTATGGGAAATTTTCAAAGGATCCTCTATGCCCCTTGACTCTATTTGGAACTCTTCTCTTGCCAATATCAAGGAATCCATTCTTTCCCTCTCCTAGTCCCCCTCCAACAGGAAGGCTCAAGGATAGGAAGCTAGGCTCCTTCATCATTTGAATATTGTCCCTTCCACCCTTCTCCATTCTTCACCCCTTACCCTCTCCCCTCCTGTTATAGACATTTTTGTGCCTTACAGCATAGAGCATGAAATGTCAATAATCTAAGGGATCCAAAGTCCCTAAACAAGTTGTTCTTACCCTTAGAGGAACAAGGTCAGCAAACCACAGCACTGCAAATCAGTTCTCCACTGAAAAACACTCAAAAACAGGTCAATTTTGGATCAAAGCAACTGCTCCACTAGGCATCTGCGCTGAAAGACAAAAGCTCTATGGTGTACCTGCGCTGCATAGCAAGTGCAACAAAGGCTACCTGCGCTGGGCGTACTTGGACATGTGGAGGAATCTTTTTCTCAATGTGCCAGTGCCCAGGAAGCTTCCAAAAAGACACTTGATCATAAGATTCGCCTAATGATGAGTTAAGAGCTTCTAAAACTCCAAGTGGAAGGTAGAAACTCCGAGTGAAGAACTGAAGAACAACTGGAGTTGAAGAGGACAACAAGTCACACATCAAGCTGACTTATCTTCACTCCAAAACTCTATATAAGGATCTCATCCCATGGGATCTAGAGGGGGGAATTTAGTGCGAAGAATTGCTGTTGGTTTACAGTTGTGAGCATTGGGTGATTGCTTGAGGGAGGTGAAGAAGAGATTTCTCTCCGTCGGGAAGGTGATGCTGGATTGGACCTTTCATGGTTGTATCACCGCCTCAACCTTACTTCCATATATTAATAAAGCATTTGAGGTTCTTCTATTCGCATGTGTTTCAATGATGTATTGTCTTACTTGCGTATTTGATTTATGCTAATCCTTGAATCAGTTATGAATGCATGCTTCTTGTAGTTTCCTTTCTTTGTCTTGTTTGCAGGATCTCGTGTAGCTAGGCCCGTGAAAAGACTTGGAGCTGGGAGCAAGCGGCAAATAGAGGAGATTGGATCGACCATTTGCGCAAGACATCGGTAAGTGGATCTCTTCCTTTTATCCCTTGCATGTCATAAAGAAGTAACTTTAGATAGCTTTGCTTTCAGTTGTTGCTAAGGAACTGTCACCCTTAGAGTGGGTTAGGGTCATTCCGAGTTGGATACTTTCCCCCACAACAGACTGGCGACTCCGCTGGGGATCGTGTCTTGTTGGTAGCTTGTGCTTCTTGCTATTCATTTCTTAAACAAAGGGAGTACCGAATCGAACTGCATTCGAGTCCTTCGAATGCAAAGTAGAGGGCAGCTACTCTAGCCCAGTGCTGGGCATGTTTATGATTTGAAGAGCTGATCCACAAGGACTCTTTTTAGCTCTTTGTGATAGTGTTCATCTTCCTTTAATCATCCTCTAGTGTATACTTGACTGATAGCCTCTGATTTGGCCAAAAACCATTGATTTTTGAGCAAACTATGACCCGGAATCTGAGAGAGACGAGAGTTGTCTCATCAGTGCAGCTGCAGCAAAGGCTACCTGCGCTGCAACGTAGGTCCCGAAGGGGCTACCTGCGCTGCATGTCAGATTGACAGTGCAGCACCTGCGCTGATCCAGTTTTGCCTTGTGCAACTGGGATTCCCCACTATCTGTTGCCCAGTTTTCAGTATTGTTTTGTAGCCTGTTGTCAACCTGTATACCCAGCTGAAACCACTTCTCTTTGCCTTCATTCCGCCTCAGTTGTATGAAGAAACCGTGATTGTTCTTATTGTATTTCTTGCTGTCATTCACAGTTTCCCGTAGCGAAAGTGAACTAGTCTTGCTATGACCTCTTGGATCTAGACCTATAAGAAAGTGTCGTTGTGATTCTAGGAGCTAGTTTATTGCTGTTCATAGCTGCTTGAGCATTTGCTTTCGTTATATGGTTCGAATTTCAGTATTTCTTGTGTTGAAACGAGTGAATCTTAAGGTGTTCTTTTGATTATTGGACAAAACTTGTTTGCTTTCGCTTGAAATTGAATTCGAAATCATACAACAGCTTTCTTTTAGTAATACATCAACATTAAGGAAGAAGAAAAGAAATACTTGCATTGTGCATGTGCATTTTGACAGTTTGCATGTCGATTTAGGAAAAGTGCATCAGTGTGTGCTCTATGATCTGTTTGAAAAGATGATGTCTTTCTTTTCCTTCAGTAGTTAAGGTTTTCATAAGTTGAAAGAATTGAAAAAGCTTGCTTATCATTCTTAGACTGCATTTAGGAGTTGTATCATACATCACGTGGTGATCCATAAAGGCAAACTGCTAAGCAAGATCAACCTAAAAAGAACTGAATTTACCTAACAACGCTTTGAAACATAACGAAACACAGTAGAGGTCTAGGTAGAGACGTGAACCGGCGTCGTTAAACATAGTGACTGTCGATCTCTACGAAGGTGGGTGATTCCTCCTGAGGGACGATAGCACTAATACGGACTTGTGCCCCTGCATACCGTCGCGTATATTGGAGGACCCCTATAGGAACAAAGCCTTTATCCATAGGAAGCCGTGTCGGTCGCCCTACTGATCGCGATGCAGTGAACACAGCATTCACGAAGATCGACCACTCGTACCGTAAAACGTATTATGTGGTTTCGCGAAAGGTTTGGCACACCCTCTGCCTAGAACTCCAGAGTAGTTTCTTTTGGCCTTTTTCAAACTCTATAACTGAAAAAGTCCATCCGAGCATTTGTCACTTCGGGCTCGTTAATACATCGAAGGAGACTAGAGTCATCTTTAGCTTTTTCTTGACTCTTAAAAAGTGAAAAAGCAAGTTGTGTCTAAAGCGTCGTCGTATAAAATTCATTCTAAACGGAACATAATCACCCCTTATTCCTACGTTGATCTTTAGGTTGAGAACATGGAACACACCAACCAAGGGATTCCACGTGATGGGACCCCTAGCCCTTTCTCCTCTTGGGGAGAAGTTGGTGCGCCCCACATGGCCACATTGTCGCTTCCAGGACTGACAATTGGCCTGCCAGTTTGGCTACTCTCAACCGCTGTAGTTCAGACCACCACGGTTCCTGAACAGTCGAGTCAACAGTTAGACCAGTCTAGAGCTACCCTCTAGCCTTCCACTTCTTATGAGCCTTCCTCCGATCCTTCTTCTTCGAAAGGTCAAGCCACCAAAAGCGCAGCTCCCATAGAAAAGAAGAAGGAAAAGAAGAAGAAAGAAAAGAAGCAGAAGGAGCCAAAGGCGCCTGGGGGCAAGCAAAAGGTATCTAACGAAAATCCACACACAGCACGGACCGGGCCCAAATCGCCATGTGTCATATGTAGAGGAGACCACCTCCACCGTGATTGTCCCAGTATTCCCCGGATACTAAGGGACTGGTCCCCTCGTTTGCACAGTTCGGAAGCGTCAACCTCTGACAACCAGGTTGAATGCTTACCGTCGACCAGCGAAAGTGAAGGTCCCAGACGACGAAGGGGAATGAGATTCCCCTGCGAACTGTGTGAAGGCAATCACACCCTTCGCCGTTGTCCCTTTTTAGACGAAGCAAAGAGAGTTTTGGAAGATCAACCGATTGCACCGTTGCTACTTCCTCCTGGATACCAAAAACTCGCGCCAAGTCCTTCGTTGGTCGAAAATACAGCTGCCCCGCTCATAGGGCCAGCTGAAGTGTCAGTCACTGAAAGTGAACCTACTGAATCCGGACCGGACGAAAGTCCAAAGGTCGAAACGGCAGTTGACCCGGTTCTCCCTTCAGAAGTTTCATCTTCAAATACCACAGTCACTGAGGATTCATCTTCAACTGACACCCCTACCGAAGAGAGTAAGGATGACACCGTCCAGATTCTTTTCATTAACACCGATTCTGATGAACATCAGGGCAATGTGCCCACTCCTTTATCGCAGGAAGGAGCATCGTCAAGGTCATACCCAGTCGTATATTCGGTCCCACCACCAAGCAACCTGGTTGTGTCCTTTGATTGGAACCAACTAGGCAGACCCCGGTTACCAGCCAGTATACCATTTAGAATTATAGTCCAAATATACAAAATGGTGATGGCTGGAACTATCATTGATGAAGGGGCATCTGTGAGTATCCTGTCCTCTATTGCTTGGAAAGCACTGGGTTGCCCGGCGCTTTTGCCTGAGACAAGAAATCTCTCGGGTTTTGACAAAGGAACCAGTCGACCATTAGGGATTCTACCTAATGTGCCTATTACCTTGAAAGGGAAGGCTGTCAAGATGAATTTGATGGTCGTCCAAGGACCCTTGGATTATAACCTACTCCTTGGACGAGACTACATATATTGCATGGAAGCAATAGTCTCCTCTCTCTTTCGAATAATGTGTTTTCCATACGAAGGAAGAATGGTCAAGCTCGTAGACCAACTTTCACTTCCGGGATCACGCATCGCAAATAGTCACATACCTATCCTGAATGGTCTATTTGATCAAGAAAGGTCTCTACCTCCGGTTCTTCTTCCTGATGAGTGCGAGTAATTCAGGAAAGGAAGGCCGGAACCCAGGGGGCATGCATCCTGGTCTGCTCTGGAGGCAGAAGAAACCTTGGGTGTAAAGTAGAATTTCCGCGGGAGAATATGACTAGTCCGTACCCCGTCCCCTCCTTCTTCTTCGTAAAACAGAAGAGCCGGCAAGAGCTCTCATGCGGAAGAAGGGGCAGTTAGGAATGGGGTTGTTCTGGAAAAAGATTCTTTTGTTAAAGTTAAGTGTGTGGCGGAGCGTCGTCATTCACCTTTGTCTAGAAAAGTGGGCTCTGCCAAAGAAGGGGATCCGTTTGCGGCAGCAAGTAGTAACCATGTTTGGATAAAAGGCAAGCCTCACCCATTAAAACAAATGTTTTAGAGGATAAGTAGGGGCAGCCTCCAAAGAAAGGGATTCAATTGCTGCAACAAATTGTAACCATCTTTGTGTAACCTAATGATAGACATCGCCGAAGAAAGTTTCTGTTTGAAAGAATTAGCAGAACAATCTTTGGGTAACCTGAAAGAGGTAAGCCTCACCTGTTGAAAACAGAGGTTTTTGACAGAAAAGTAGGGGCAGCCTTGAAATTAGACTTACACCTGGGGGCATGCAAACCTCTTGGAATGCAAGCGCGGGCGGCTTTTTAGTTTTAGGTAGGACTAACCCCTCTAACCCGTAGGATAGGCCGATACCCAGCTTGCATAAAGAGAGGATATGGAGCAATACGTAGGGAGATGAAGCTCTTTAAAAAATAGCGATCTTCCATGAGACCTTACTACTTTATGACTGGTAAAAACGAGCAGTTTTGGCAAAGTTCATGCTCGTTAAAAAATAAACGCAAGATCCGAGCAGTTTTAATGCGGAAATTCATGCTCGTTAAAAAATAAACATAAGCATGTGAGCAAGCTTCCCCCAGAGTTCAAGCTCATTCAGAAAAATGAACCGGTAAATAACCATTTGAGACCGTAAATTGATCAGCCATAAAAGCCTTGGTCGTGTTTGTGCACCGTCACCTCCACTTTTCATTTGGCCGATCATTCACATCCACTTGATTGTTTACCTATTTTGAGGAACAGCTGCGAAGAGTGATCCCACCTAGCCATCCTTGTAATACTGCCGTGATTGGAAAATTCCAACCTGTACCTGGAATCTGCTGCTACCCCTGTTTATCACTCGTTCCTCAAAATACGAGTCTTCTTTGAGCTCTTTTCACTGACTCGTAAAAAATGAAAAGTTTGCCGAGTTTTGGCCTTCCAGATCGTTAAAAGGACCGGAAGAGCTATCCCTCCTCTAGATTTTAATCTTTTTGGACCTGAGGGATTATTGCACAAAAAGATCGAGCGCTTGTCTAGTTCGGCTCGATAAAGCTATCGAACATTCATCCCTTCTGTATTGTTTTATACTTTTTCGGACTTAAGGGATTAGATGACGAAAAAGGACCCCTGGAGTCCACTTTATGTACCCTTTTCAGACTCTCTAAAAATGAAAAGGACCGAGTTGTCTTTGTCGCTGGGCTCGTTAAAATATTAGATAGCGACAAACTTGTCTTTAGACGAGAACGAGTTTCCCTATCGCTAAGCTCGTTAAAACATAGCGATGGGCTTGCCCGAAGGGCAGGTTATAGAACAAGCATATGTTATCCTCCTCAAGCTTGACAAAAATAAAGAGGTACTGGTCAGAAATGACTGGGGAAAAATTGGGAGAACCTCAAAGCTTAATGGTAGCAAGTCGCTCTTGAACATGACACTTTTGCCTCCGTAAATATCGGGTTGGGTTATTATCATTCACCAGTCCCTTCACCATGGTCTCGCCATACCATCCATACATGGGGTAATGCTACCGATCCATCACATCAGTGTCGTTATATGTTCAAGAGATGTCATTCAGAAAGTGTCAACCGGGTCCCATCCACTACCGTACATCATCTTTCATCCTTCCGTGACCGCCACCCTGAATCATATTTCACAGATCGTTTTCACCATCATCACTAGCTCCGTTCCGTGTCACTGATGTGGGATTCATTAATGCCCTCCTTTGACGGATCACTTCTTGTCGACATCAGCTCATTATCCAAGAAGTTGATCTAGGAACACCCCCTCAGTACTTTGAAGCTTGCATGCCTCAATGGCAAGTTTCTCACTCCCGGCGATAGGTATACATTAATGACCTTCGACCAGGAGACTTTGCGTGGTGTTCGACGTCAGATCCTATATTCACGCCACGTGAATTGTGCTGCAGTACCTTGAGGGTCATCATCATTATCGGTGATTCCTCTCGCGCTTGTTAACAGTTTACATTATTGACTGGTAATCAAGCGATGTCTTTCCATGTTCGACTCCAAGAAATTCTCACATGGATCGACTTGTACTAGAGTGAAGATCGGACAAGTTTGAAGACCCCGGATCTAGTTTCATCCATCCGGGCTGCGATATATATTCAGGAGATAAAAACATAGACATGTGCAGCAGATGATCATCCTACTAAAAGGATGATAATTAAAAGCAGAGAATTATCAGTCTATTATCAGACGATCGTTTGTTTATGTACAGCAAATGTATTTATAAAGTTGAGCATGGGAAATGCCCGCATCAGCTAGATCATGAAAAGAAAGTATGAAAAGATAATGTATTGTATTGTATTTTGTTACAGGTCACCTCCCGACGATTGAATGAACTTCGGATCCTCCTAATAAAGCATTTCACCCGATAAACGACCTCATACTTTAGGGGGCAACTGTTATAGACATTTTTGTGCCTTACAGCATAGAGCATGAAATGTCAATAATCTAAGGGATCCAAAGTCCCTAAACAAGTTGTTCTTACCCTTAGAGGAACAAGGTCAGCAAACCACAGCACTGCAAATCAGTTCTCCACTGAAAAACACTCAAAAACAGGTCAATTTTGGATCAAAGCAGCTGCTCCACTAGGCATCTGCGCTGAAAGACAAAAGCTCTATGGTGTACCTGCGCTGCATAGCAAGTGCAACAAAGGATACCTGCGCTGGGCGTACTTGGACATGTGGAGGAATCTTTTTCTCAATGTGCCAGTGCCCAGGAAGCTTCCAAAAAGACACTTGATCATAAGATTCGCCTAATGATGAGTTAAGAGCTTCTAAAACTCCAAGTGGAAGGTAGAAACTCCGAGTGAAGAACTGAAGAACAACTGGAGTTGAAGAGGACAACAAGTCACACATCAAGCTGACTTATCTTCACTCCAAAACTCTATATAAGGATCTCATCCCATGGGATCTAGAGGGGGGAATTTAGTGCGAAGAATTGCTGTTGGTTTACAGTTGTGAGCATTGGGTGATTGCTTGAGGGAGGTGAAGAAGAGATTTCTCTCCGTCGGGAAGGTGATGCTGGATTGGACCTTTCATGGTTGTATCACCGCCTCAACCTTACTTCCATATATTAATAAAGCATTTGAGGTTCTTCTATTCGCATGTGTTTCAATGATGTATTGTCTTACTTGCGTATTTGATTTATGCTAATCCTTGAATCAGTTATGAATGCATGCTTCTTGTAGTTTCCTTTCTTTGTCTTGTTTGCAGGATCTCGTGTAGCTGGGCCCGTGAAAAGACTTGGAGCTGGGAGCAAGCGGCAAATAGAGGAGATTGGATCGACCATTTGCGCAAGACATCGGTAAGTGGATCTCTTCCTTTTATCCCTTGCATGTCATAAAGAAGTAACTTTAGATAGCTTTGCTTTCAGCTGTTGCTAAGGAACTGTCACCCTTAGAGTGGGTTAGGGTCATTCCGAGTTGGATACTTTCCCCCACAACACCTCCACTCGCCATTCCCTCTACATGGTCCCCTCCCTGCCACCTTTCCTCGGACTAAATTTTGATGGTGCATGAAAATGGAATCCTGGCCCAACCAAATTCGTTGGTATATTTAGAGATCACAAAGGCCTTCCACTTCACATATACTCAGGCACATTGGGCATTAACAACAATAATGCAGTCGAACTCAATATCCTCATCATAGGGATAGAAATTGCATAGGCACAAGGTTATTCCAAGATTTTTGTGGAAGGTGATTCTTGACTTATCATCAACATGCTCCATAAGCTACAAAATGGAACCCCAATACATAAAGTCTCCAAAATTTGGCGTTTATAAGCACTCATATGCAAGGCCTCTTCTCTTATTTCCAACATCCTAGTCATTTTCCCCTCCAATGCCTAGCAGAAAGGAAAAAAGTAGCAGACATGTTAGCTAATCATGGAAGTATTGAATCTTCAGGAGTACTCTCCTCCACCTAGAACCTTCTCCAAGAGTCCCCTCTTAAGGACATGTACTAGAATATCATTCAAAAAGAAACATCTGTCCCAAATGGGGTGTTTATATTGTCAGGGGTGCAAGCTGCCACCGCCCCAACTGGCCAAGCAGTTGAGGGACGTGGTAGCATCCTCCAAAAAGCATGTTTATGATGTGTTGGTTCCTAAGCCCTCGCCACTCTCAAATCAATCCAACTCATGCAAGACTCCTATTATAGCCTTAGATGACTTTCATCCATCCTAACTGCTCGTCAAGCCTCTACTCGTGTGACACTCTATCCTGCTCTAATGTAGATTACAGCATCTCTTCTCATGGTTCAATTTGCATTTTATGCTACTCGATGTCAGTACCTCTCACCTGAATCACAGGATTTGACCCTTGATGATCAAAATCGAAGTCTTTGATTGACCCACCCCTTCAATCCTTAGCCAAGAACTATCCTGCCACCCCTTTAACACATTTTCTACTCCAATTCAAATTAGCCCTCCCTCATAGCCTGGAGTCACGACTGCAGTTTCGAATTGTCATCTTGGAGAATAGGTTTTGCCCAACTATTTCCTTTCTCCTATAGGCTCGATGTGCACATTTATGTCTCTAATTTTTATTCCTCTTGCATGCAATATGAGCACTCATTTGGATGCCTAATGCCTTCATCAGAAGTGTTCTCGTCAATTTTTGGTTTGAATAGTGCTCCCTGTCTAGTCTTTGTATCCTCTTGTGAATTTTCTTCTATAATTTCCTCGCTTAGCACTCTTGACTTGTGCTCTCTTTGTGATACTTGGCTTTCTTTTGAGCTTAATCGCCCTCTCTCTAGTTTGCTCTCCTAGTCCATCCTCATTCCTTTGTTGGCCTCTCTGATTGGCCTAATTTCTCTCTTTCTGCTCCCTACTAAGTTGGCTCACCCTTTCTATGGAAGACTTGATGTACTCTCCCTTACTAAATCTTGGGCTCCTTTGTCACTCATCCAACTAGCTTAGAACCTTCTACCTGTGGCTCTTCCCTTTGTGCCTACCACTTATACCCCCCTCTAACCACCTGCTCTTCAATCTTTATTAGGCTCTCCACCAAGCCTCATTAGCATGCATGTATTTGTAGAGGAGTAGCCTACTGCCAAGAATGGGCCTCTTGTGGGAACTCACATATTCACCACCACTTGGATGAAATTGCTACCCAGTTTTGTGAGCTCACTCTAGGCCCCATCTAGGATGAGCTACTTGCATGGAGGGAGGAGGCTCTTAGAGGCATCAGCATTCAGAGACACAGGGTCTTGCAAAGCTCGTAGACTAGGTTCTAGACATTGGGCACATGCGTGGATGTTTGAACCAATACATGTACATCGTTGATTTATATTAGTAACTGAACTTCCTCCTCTAAACTATCTATAAAAGGAAATTTAAATCAAGGCGCAAATACATTAAGTTTATAAATTAATTATTAGTTTCTTCACTTTTCATTCTATTTATTAAATATCACTTTATTCTCATTCAATTATCCAAATAAAAATATGTAAAAATAACAAACTAATAAAAAACTTATTAGATGATACTTGATATTTATCCCAAAAAAAACGCCTTTGTCTCTGTATAAAAGTCATCGAGAAAAACTCTAAAAGCATGCATCTTTCTCACTGGCAGAAAGCCGTGTGTACTTTCATGCATTCTATTTAATAATGGGATATGTGTTGGCAAAGATTTACGTAAATATTTTGAGTAACAAAGGGAACTGGTCAAATTAGATGAGCATGCATTTTTATTATCAATTTTTTACATTAACATCGTCCATTTCTTGGATTAATTAACATGTACGAAATAATATATGCCTACGCACTAATCCTTCCTTATAATAAATTATTCGTTATCCTAATCTTCTATCAAAACAAACTCCGGAAACATTGATATGACATGAAAAAATTAAAAAACAAAAATTCCCGAGGAGTGAGTTGCCACTCTGTGACCTCCAATGGTTAGTAACACCTGTATAAGATATCTTTAATAACGCTTCAAAGGTCTCACATGAGAGAATATATATTTCCATTCTCTGAGCTGTGAAATTTAAACATCAATCATATGTAATATGGCAACCAATAGGTTTCTCTGTTTGGATAATTGTTTTTCCAAAGAAATTTATTTTATTTCTGGTAATTGGGTGAGTTATTTGGGTTTAATTATATTTGATGTAATGGTAAAAAGTCAATTTCATAAGATTTTAGGATTATCTATTTTTCGAATTGATCAGGGAGGTTCATCATCAAATAATCAAATAAAAAAGTGTGATGGTGAAGAAAATTAAATATGAAGCCCTTTATCTTAATCTACTCTAAAAACAAACTCTAAGAAAAAAAAAAAAAAAAAATCTTATAATGAACTGTCTATCATGTTATTGTAAAAGTGTTATGAATATGGGAGAATTATCTCAAACCAAGAAAATCAAGAGTTCTTTAGGGTTGCTCTTAAAGAACACCTTCAGCTGGCTAAAAACAACAATAGGGGTTGCAAGGATAACAGAAGAGATCAAAGATATATTTGCAGTAGTATGTTGATTCTCTTAATACACAAAGCTCTAAAGGTATGTAAGAGATCTAGGCCTTTGAAGAAGATCTCAAATACCTTCCCAGCGAATCCGTGGTATGATAAGGAATGCAAGGATGCGAAAAGACTTCTCAAAAAAAAAGTCAAGCAAAGAAAACAAGATTATATATAAACAATTGATAAAATCAAAAAAAGAAAGTTGTGTGATTTCAAGAAGGAAGGGATTAATTTCTTTCGGAAAACATAATCCGTTTTTGGAAGGAACTACAACAAAAGAAAAAAACAAATAGAAAACAATATCATAGAGGCTGGTTAGACTATGCAAAACTTCTATATGAGTGGACAAATGAGAAAAGTAAGCCTCCCATAATTGTCTCCTCAACAAAGCTATTTTCGGTTGCTAATATTGAACAAGGTATGAAGGAACTGTCAAATGGTAAAGCACAAGACATTGATAGTTTACAAGCAAAATTTTTAAAATGGGGAATGAAGCTTCTAGCTCCACACATCAAGGAGATATTTAACAAAGTCAATCAAGATAGCTTTCCGGTTGAGTGGACAACTAGTGTTGTTATACCTCTTCACAAAACCAGAGACATCAATAACCCTTCTAACTATCATACTATTATGGTCAACCCTCTCCTTGGAAACTTTGGGAGCATGCTAGAGCGCATAATCAGCGAATGGGAAAAAAAAGAGAAAAGGATGAAAGGGATAGGTTGGCTTCAGGCGTAAACATTCTACCATTGATCACTGCATCACTCTAAAACACTTCATTGAAAAAATTTGGGACAATCAAGGTGGGGAAGCATTTTGTTGCTTTGTTGACTTTAAAAAAGCCTTCGATATTGTCCCTAGAAACAAATTATGGCACAGAATGGAAGAACTAAAGGTCCCAAAGGAATATAGGGCAGTTGTTCATAAGCTTTATGAGCGGGTTAGAGCTAGAATCATAACAAAGGAAGGCATGTCTGAATGCTTTAACAATGACATGGGAGTCAAACAGGGATGTCCTCTTTCCCCCACATTGTTTGGTTTATATATTGATAAGCTTGAAGAGTGGATAAACAATATCGAAGGAGAAGGCATTCAGCTGGTAAGATATGTGGTGAAACTACTTTTATATACAGATGGCCTTATTCTTATCGCTAAATCAACACTAGGTTTGAGAAAACACTTGAAAGCTCTAGAACTCATTTGTTAAGAGGTGGGAATGCAAGTAAATACCAATAAAACTAAATTCATGATTTTTTTCTTTGAAAATAAAGAAACATCAGGTTACTTTTCTCTTTAAGGGAATCCCCTTGGAGGTGGTAGAAGTATTTAGGAATTTATTTTCACTATAGGCTTATCTGGGAAACATGTAGATCAAAGAGAATACAAGGAGGGTGGAAATGTTCTTACTTTATTCAGAATAGGTGTAGACAAGCAGATCTATGGGATTGAAGACTAAGAAAACCCTCTTTGGTCTATTAGTGGTGTCAGTTATCCTCGATGGTTGCGAAATATGGGGGAGCAACATGTCAAGACACAAGTGGCAACAAATAGAAAGAATTCAAAATAACCTGATCACAAGTAGCCTCAAATTCAAATCAATGATCCCACAAGATATCCTTTTAGTTGAGTCTAGTATGTTTCCAATTGAGGCGTTAGCGGTCATTCATTTGTTAAGTTACCTGAAGAAGGTTGAAAATATGGATAAGCATAGGTGACCCAAATTGGTTGTTGAAGAAGAGCTAAATCATCAAAAAAAGACATGGATGAAACAAAATAGAAAGTGGTTAGGCAAATGGGACATAAATCCGCATGATTTCCCTCACGCTAAGGAGGAGATAAAAAGGTGGGTGTTAGAAAAATTTAGGACTGCCATGTGGATAAAGCAGGTAGGCAAAAGGAAAGCATATTGTGTCAAAGAATTTAACCCAACGTGGAAATATGATGATAAAGTGTATTTGAGTTCCTCGATCAAGGCAACAGCTAAATTTTTAATTTCTCAATTGAGGACTAGCTCCCATCATCTAAAATGTGAAACTCGTAAATGGGTGGTCCCTAAAGAAGATTGGGATGAACGAATTTCCATATTTTGCAACAGAGGGGTGGTAGAAACAGAATGGAATTTTCCCAAAGAGTGTGCAGCATATAAAGTTATCTGTCATCAGTTTGATAGCAGCCTAAAGGTGAACAGTCTCAATGAGTTTTTTTAGGATACAAGAATTCACAAAACAACGAATTTCTTACTCAATATCCATAACAGCAGAATCAACCTAGAAAAAAAAATGAATATAGATTAAGCAATAGTGGGTGGTCCCTTAGACCGCGAGGTCTCATGGATGTCATTAAAATCCATTTCATTTCATTTGTTCAAGTACACTTGTTCTCTCCAACCTTAAGTCACATATCAGTGGTGACACTTCAATGATTTCATCTAAAAGAAGATATATTTCCAACATGTGTTTGAGATGTGAACATTAAACATTAACCACATATAGTATGGTAACAAAAATATGCATTAATAATAATAGAATGCCTCCATTATTATGTATAGACACACCAGCAGATCATCCTCATGTTGTTGCAGGGCCTAAGATAAAAGTAAATTTGAAGATAGTAAACCACTTTGACAGGAAAATAGAAGGTTATTGGTATTGCACAAAGTGAGCATCATGATTGCGATGAATGTGAAGGTCATACGTTTTAGGATATCATGCAGTACAAGAAATATATTGCATCACTGCGTTTTAAGGTTGATTTGATTGGTACTTCTTGCATTCAATATAAAGGTTGGCTCCAATGAAGATATAAAATAATAAATAATAATAATCATTTAATTGTCCAATACTGGATAAATACTTATCCAAAAAGGTATAAAAGTTAATTTAATTATTGAAATTTGGATAATAAAGTTTCATAAAATTTTGACCAAAATAGAATTTTATCATATAAGATTTGTTAATGTAATGAATTAGTTTACTATATTCATTTACCCAATACAATTTAATTTACTAATTTGTTAAGGAGAAAAACATTCATTTGTAGGGATTTTATCAATTTGGGTGTGGAAGATAACCACTATTTTTCCCAACCACCCAAGATAACTCAAATTGACTATTAATCAGTATAGATCCATCTTAACCACGAATATAGCATGGCCCAAGAGACATCAAATCTCTTCATATGCAAATCTCTTTTCGAGTTCAAAATTTGAGAAAAGAAAAAAAAAATGTATCCTTCCCATCCCTTGATAGATCCTAATAAATTTGTAGTGGCCCTCTCTCTCTCTCTCTCTCTCTCTCTCTATATATATATATATATATATATATTGTAATTTTTCATTGTTTAAATTGTATTTTTGAATTATATATAAAGTATATGACTTAAACTTGTAAGTCCAAGAATTATTTGTTGGATTTAAGGGAAAATTGACCAAAAAACTATACCAAAAAAATGACCAAAATATATTATACATACATAAAATAATTATAAAAATATATAATCTATGTATAATTGATATTAAAATATTTTACATAACATACAAATTGAGTAGCCCAAAGGGTTAGTTCAATTGGCGGATTTGTCATCCTTAAAGCACCTTTTGCTATTGAGATGTTATAGGTTCAATTCTCTGGACACCCTCGAGGTCAAGGTCTGTGGTTGAGCCAAAGGAAATGATCGTGAATCTACATGTTCTCTCTTCGGGTGGATCTACTTGGTACAAATATTTTGTGGACGTGGTAGGAATAGGCATCAATTCATTGTGCCGAGAGGCACTCTCAACCTAGTATGGAAGAGACATTGTAATGTCTTGTACTATCCTATCTATTGGAATAATAGAGAAATATCTAGAAGATTCCCTCGTAATTAGATCTTGTTATGTGTTGTTAAATTGTTTCCTTTATTTATACTTTGTTGGTTGGCAGTTCCTATATTCTAGGAATTTGTTGAACCATAACCTAATCCTATATATGTATTGGTTTGCTGGCTTGGTGAAGGCAATAGTGGGTTCTGGTGTAGTCTCGTTAGTGAATGATTGTCTCACTAAAGAGTTGCATCCTTCTTCAAATTTTGTATTTCTTATTTTTGTATTGGTATCAGAGCCACCTTAAGGGTCGTAAGACTAGAGACTGTGGTTCGTGAGGCTGGAGAAAGTGAAGGGGTGTGATGGTGTTCCTATTACGTGCTATGTGAGTGCGCTCGAGAAATTATTAAAGCTATTGCGTGGAGACTGGGCACTAGAGTCGATTGGTAGAGTTGTAGAATTATCTCTTTGTGAGAATTTGAATGTATAAGGAGATGAATGTTGTGGCTATTGTTGGATTTGTACATTGGTGGAATTGTGTAATTGTGTATTGAGAAATCATGGAATATTGCATGTGGAATTGGGCATTGATGGAGGTGTTGACAATCTGAGAGATTGGTAAAGAAAGGTCGTAGAACGAGCTGAGAGATCAAACCTGACGTGCATTTGGATGAGTCCAGTGCGACTAGAGGAGGTCGAGCTTGGAGAAAGTGTGCGTAGAGGCAAGAAGGGCCATGTGCGTTGTTCACTGTGTATCCTTGTGTGGCTGTTGAATTGGGTAGGGGTTGATTGGCAGAAGCCTATGAAGAAGGTGACAAGTCTATTTAAAACAAAAAGGGGTGGATGGAGATTGTTTATAACAGGCATGGTGAGCTTTTTTTAATCGGTTAAAGGTTGTGGATTTTCCTCAAAGTATTTTGATCTGGGCATAAGAAAGCATTGTGGGTGTTAATTTATTTTCCTTTTGTGGATAACCTCGATGCATGCTTAAGGATCGAATCTTAAATTCAAAAGAAACAGAATCGTGTTGCTTGACATTGTTAGTGCGTTTGCTTCGGAATCTATTGATACAAATTCGGCTTGATATTACCTGAACTTTTTTTTGAGTGTTTTTCTTTCCGCGAAGTAGCTTAAAAAAAATTCAAATTTCTAATCCTCTAGCATCATACCTAAATTAAGCAACCAAGTTGGATGGTTCCAATTACTTGAATTGGAAATTTAAGATGCAGATATTAATGGAGGGATATAGTGTCTTGTCGATAGTGAGTGGTGATGAAGTAAACCCAGAAGCAGTTGCAAGAGCTATGGTTGCATCAATTCAATATTGGGAGAAGCAAGGGACTAAGGTGAAACTGCACTTATGAATGTCCGTAAAAGACAACATGATACTGCATATCAGAGATTGCAAGACGACGAAAGAGACCTGGAATATCCTTAAGGAATTATACGAAACAAAGAATACAAATCGACTCTTGTCCTTGAAAAGTAAGCTTATGTCTATTAAAATGGAAAAAAAACAATGAAAGCATCAGTAATTTTATTTCAAGAATTAAGGATTTTAAATATAAACTTGGAGACATAGTAGAAGCAATATCCAACACTGACATGGTCACTATAACCTTAAATGGGATGTTAGATGAGTATCAGATGTTTATCATAGGTAATGAAGCAAGGGAGAAGGATCTCACTTTTGATGAGTTGGCAGGTATACTCATGCAGGAGGAAGAAAGGCAAAGGAATATTAAGCTTCAAAATTATGACTTAGTGTTGATGGAAAAAGGGAAACCACATTTCACGAGGAAACCTTGGGAAGGTAATAAAGGAGGAAATTATTAGGTCCTTATACTATTAGTGTAGCCCCTTGTTGTTATTAGTGCAACCCCCTTATTGTATTGTTGTGCCCATGTAGTCCCCATATTGTTATTATTTTTCCCCATAGAATTCCCACTGTTGTTATTATTATGCCCTTACAATATTATTGTCATGTAGGCTCTGATTATATTTTGACCCCTTAGACTCCTATAAATAGAAAGGAGGTCTTGCCATTCGTATCATCGAAGAATTTTTCATTTGTGTAATGTAAAGTAGGTTCCCCCCTCTAAGAGGCTAATTTTGAAGTCGTTGATCTATCTCTTCTTTTATTTTGTGAGATGGTTGCATAACATTTGGTATCAGAGCTTTAGATTCTAGGATTTCGCTGCTTCAAACAAGACATCATGGAATTTTCGCTATAACCTTTTTTCTACAAAGCTTTAGAAGCTGAAATTAAAACCCATTTGAGAAAACATCTTGATGAACCTCGTAGAAAAATTTCAGATATTTTCTCACTACATTTTCGGAGATATGAACTGAGGAAGTTAGGATTTTATAGGCTCCAGAATTCGAGCTCAAACAGGTGACCTTGGGAAAATCGTCATAACTTTCTCTCTGAGCATCAGATTAAAATTTCTAAAAAAGTGACAGAAAGAGGACAGACTGTAGTTTCTTAGGACAAAGTTCGAAACAGTGACACGTGGCATGTAGTACAAGTTCACTCTAATGAACAAGTCTATAATCAGGTCATTGTGGGAGATTGGGAATAACTCTTTCTTGGAGAATCCAATCTCGATCGTACTTGTGGGGTTGGAAAGAGGACTCAGAGGGATACCACGGGATGAAATTTTCAAACCTTGGAGATCCAAAATTACATAGATATAACAAATTCAAGATCGAGCTCCTAAAAGCAAGAAAAAGAATGACTCGAATCAAGAAAATAGAAACACCTAGTAAGAAAAATTGGAGGGATGATTTGAAGAATGTGATTGAAGCTAAGATAAATGGTTTTATCTATGGCATGGAAGCTAATATCGATGGTATAGAAGCAGAATTGAAAGGCAACATGGAATATTTGAAGAAAGACATGAAAGGTTTGAAGGAAGGTTGGACAAAGTTGCTACAAGAAAGGCTTCCTAATGGCGAAAAGGTAGTAGAGGAAACTCATGATGAGAACAAAAGAAATGTTAATCATGATTTCATAGAATATAATATTGGATTGAAGACCCACCATATTCCAAATATAGATATGAGGAAGTTTGATGGCAAGGATCCCATAACATGGATACTACAGATGGAGCAATATTTTGATCTCCATAATGTGCAAAACACACAAAAGGTATGTATTGCAACTTTATATTTAGAACCCAATTAGTTTGTATGGTATCGATGGCTTTGCTCTTGTAAACAAATTGTCACTTGGTCCATTTTTATGAAAGAAATGATAGCACACTATGAGGATACAAAGAGAAACACCTTCTTTAACTAATTGATAAATCTCAAACAAAAGGGTTCAATTGAAGATCACATTGAGGAATTCCAAAAATTGAATATAAGGGTAAATGATATTCCAGAGGAGTATAGTATTGATGTCTTCATAGGGACTTTAAAGGATAACATCCAACATGAGGTTTGTCTTTGGGAACCTGATTCATTGGAGAAGGCATTTAGGTTGGAAAGAAAATTCGAAAGAAAAATTATGGCAACAAGGAATCCTACCACTTACAACTATAGATATGGAAGTGTTTTTTCTCCTAGCCTTCCACAACCTACAAGGTTGACACCACAAAAATTAGAAGAAAAATGAGCAAAAGGGCTTTGTTACAATTGTGATAACAAATACACTAAAGGTCATAAGTGTGTTGAGAACAAATTATTCTACATAGATTCTACATATATTGTGAAGAGGAGGAAAAAAAGGATCAAGAAATGTCAAAAGAAGAGGATATACACTAGGAACCAACCTCACAGAAAGAAGAAATGAATATGACCATATCTTGTAATGCATTGGCGAGAATTACCACTCCTCAAACTCTCAAGATAGATGGACAAACAAATATAGTGAACAAATATTTGGAAGGATATCTTCGTTGCTTTGTATCTGATAAACAAAAACTATGGGTCAAGTTGTTACCTTTGGTTGAATGGGAGTATAACGCTTCAGCAAAAATGACCCCATTTATGGCACTTTATTGATATCATCCACCATCCATCACATCATCTTTAAGATAAAATTCTAAGGTTCAAGAAGTGGAAGATCACATCAAGCATCAACAACAATTTCTCCAACTCTTAAAGGATAACCTCACTTTGGCACAGAATCAAATGAAACAACATGCAGATCAACATCACAGTGAAAGAAGTTTTGATGTAGGTGACTGGGTATTTTTACGGCTACAACCATACAAAAAAATGTCCCTCAAGCAAGCTAAGAAGGATAATAAATTATCACCAAAGTACTATGGTCCTTACAAGTTGTTGCAAAAGATTAGTATGATGGCATACAAATTGGAGCTTCCTGCATCTTCCTGAGTGCACCCATTTTTCCATGTTTCATGCTTAAAGAAGGTTATAGGTGACAAGCTCCTAGTTCAAACAATATTTCTAGAACTTGACGAGGAAGGAAAAATCATATTGGAACCTGAAGCAGTCACGGAAATAAGAACCTAACAACTACGAAATCGATCAATTTAAGAGTATCTCATCAAGTGGAAGAACTTAACCGCCAAAGATTCGGCATGGGAAGATGAGAATTTCATACAGAAGCATCCAGAACTTCTCAAGCGTTGAGGACAACACTTTTTTGAAGGAGATGGGCATGTTAGGTCCCTATATTACTAGTGTAGTCCCTTATTTTTATTAGTGCAACCCCCTTATTGTATTGTTGTTCCCATGTAGTCCCCATATTGTTATTATTGTGCCCCATAGAAGCCCCACTACTGTTATTGTTGTGCTCTTACAATATTATTATTATGTAGGCTCTAATTGTATTGTGACCCCTTAGACTCCTATATAGATAAAGGAAGTATTGTCATTTGTATCATCGAAGAATTGTTCATTTGTGTAATGTAAAGGAGGTTTCCCCCTCGAAGAGGCTAATTTTGAAGTCGTTGATCTATCTCTTCTTTTATTTTGTGAGTTGGTTGCATAACAGAAAATCGCCACAAGGAAATTTGACATTTGGTAAGCCACCATTTGAAAAATGACAACCAGGTATGAAATCTCCAAAGGTCGATTTTAAATGTCATTCGTGTGGCAATTTTGGACACTACTCTAGAGATTGTATGAAAAGTAAAAATATATGAGTCCAAACATAGAAATAAATGGCACGCTAGTAATTTTGTTGATAGAGGAGAAACAGTGAATGATGGTGTCAAAAAACTTCAACTATCTATGACAGATGCTACAATATCTATTGAAATAGATGATCCAAATACTTGCTTTTTTTTATTTTTAGGCCTCTGTATATATGTCATGTAATAGGTATCGTTTTGACAACTTTTATGAAACTAATAATGGTATAAATATATATCTTGAAGATGATCGTGCACATGAAATCAAAGGGTATGGTGATGTGTCAATGACATTACCTAATGGTCATATTAAACTAATCCACAATGTGATGTATGCCCCCGTATTAAGAAGAATCTAATCTCAGTGTCTAATATAACTAATTAGGGCTTAAAGGTTGAAATTGTAAATTCACATTGTGTGGTGAAAGACATGCAGAATCACTTCAAGGTCATTGTAACAGGATTTAGAATTAGAGGATTGTATAAGATCAATTTGACAACCAAAAGGCATCAAGCATTGGCATCCACGACAACAACAACAGAAGATATTTGGCATCAAATGTATGGCCACTTTAATTATCATGATCTATTACTACTCCAAAAATGAGGATGGTAGAAGGGCTTCCAATACTTAAGAATGGATATTTTTCATGTGAAGGGTGTGGAGTAGGGAAGATTCATATGGAAGAGTTCCCTACTCATATAGATAAAAGGAAAAGGGATATTCTAGAACTCATGCATACAAATGTATGTGGTCCTATGCAGACTAGATCATTAGTTGGAGCATATTAATTCTTTATTTTTATTCACAAATGTATGAAATATACATAGGTATACTTCAAGAGAAAGAAGAGTGATGTATTTGAATATTTTAAAGAGTTCAAAAATATGGTTGAAAATAAAACAGAAAAATACATCAAGATCCTTCGATCAGATCAAGGGGGTGAATATATCTCAAATGAATTCATCAAGTACTGCAAAACCCAAGAAATTGTACAACAATATACAGTGCCATATACTCCACAGCAGAATGAAGTAGCTGAAAGGAAGAACAAAACCCTTTTCAAATATGCATGGAGCATGTTAAAAGGTAAAAATCTTACTAACTCTTTTTCGGACGAAGTTGTTAACACTATTGTTTACATAAAAATTTGAAGTCCAACTAAAAGTTTAGATCATAAGACTCATTTTGAATCATTCTATGGTTATAAACCAGTAGTAAGTTATCTGAGAATCTTTGGTAGCGAAGCATTCTCTCACATTCTGAAAGAAGACAAGAGGAAACTTGATTCTAAAGTTAGCAAGTTTATTTTCATAGGTTATTGTTTTGGTCATAGAGCTTATAAGTTGTTTGATCTCTATAGACATAAAATCTTTTCAAGCAGAGATGTTTTATTTCATGATATTGCAAATCAAGGCCATAAGAATGACAAGTACGATGCATGGCATATCCCTTATGAGTATGATGATGTCATAGAGAAATTTTATGATAAGCAGCAATAGAAAGAGGAGGAAAAATCTAGCGATATATACACCTCTAGCAGTCACATCACACCAAGAGGAAGAGATGATTCACTACAAAGTAAGAGAAGAGATGAAAGCGATGATCATAAAGCTTATAATTTTTTTTATTCCTATACACGTAAAATCTTTGTAAGTAGAGATGTATTATTTCATGATCTTGCAAATGAAGGCCATAAGAATTAGCATTATGATGCATGTCATATCCCTTATGAGTATGATGATTTCATAGAGGAAGTTGATGATAAGCAACAACAGAAATAGGAGGAAGAATCTAGCGACATATACACCTCTAGCATACACAGTACAGCAAGAGGAAGAGATGATTCACTGCAAAGCAAGAGTACCAAGAAGGTTATCTTGCCAAACTCAACCACCAGTAAGATTTAGATATTATGCTTTAATGACTAAAGTTATGTATGTCATACAACCTTCAAATTTCGAAGAAGCTAATGAACATAAAGAGTGGAGAGATGCAATGAAGGAAGAATATGATTCTATAATGAAGAATGATACTTGGGAACTAATAGAACTTCCTAAATATAAAGTACCCATAAGATCCAAGTGGTTGTTCAAACCTAAATTTAAAGTTGATGGAAGTATAGATAAATATAAGGTCAATTTTGTTGCAAAAGGCTACTCACAGAAAGAGGGAATTGACTATGAAGAAACTTTTGCACATGTGACTACGTTAAATACAATTAGATAGATGATTGTTTTAGCTACAAAACATAAATGGAAACTACATTAGCTAGACGTTAAAATTTTCTTCTTGAATGGGGAACTAAGAATAAGTATATCTTGTCCAGCCAAAATGGTTTGCTAAAAGGGGTTTAGAGCATCTTGTTTGTAAATTAAAGAAAGCATTATATGGATTGAAACAGGAACCAAGATCATGGTATGTGAAGAATGATTATTTCTTTCTTCAAAAAGGTTTTATAAAAAGCATGAGTGACCCTAATATGTATATCAAGACAGATCTTAAGGGGCGTGTTATTATGATTTCTCTATATGTTGATGATCTTGTTATAACAGGAAATGCTTCCAAGTTAATTGAAAGGAAAACTATCAAAGGATTTTGAAATGAAAGACCTTGGTGAATTGCATTATTGCTTAGGTCTTGAAATATGGAGAGAAGGTGAGCAGACATTGTTTACACAAAGTCAGTATACCATGGAGTAATTAAAATGATTCAAAATGGACCAATGTAGGGAAATATCAATACCATTAGAGAATAATGTCAAACTTTGCACTAATTATGGGACAAGAATGGTAGATGGTACACTGTATCGTCAACTCGTGGGAATTTCAAGCTATCTCACTACAACCAAGCTAGATGTAGCATATTAAGTTAGCATTCTAAGTCAGTTCATGGCCAAGCCTCTTGAAAGTCATTAGGTATTAGTGAATCAAGTTCTTCGATATCTAAAAGGAACAGTTAACTTTGTTATTAAATATACTAGTGATTTCGATGTTGAGCTCGCAGGATATGCATTTTTCCTTGGATCTGTGATTGTGTCATGGAGAAATAAGAAATAGTCAATTGTTTCTTTGTCATCCACTGAAGTTGAGTACAAATATTTGTGTAGTGTTATGTGTGAAACAATTTGGCTGAGGTAAATTCTTAAATATGTCAAAGAAGTACAGAAAAATCCAACCGTTATCAAGTGTGACAATCAAAGAACCATCGAGCAAATGAAAAATCTTATGCACAATGCAAGATCAAAACATATTGAGACACATTAAAATTTTGTCAAGGAAAATATCTATTGCAATACCAAACAAAATATGAGTTACATCTTAGCAAAGCCTCTTGGAAAGGAAAAATACATTTTCATTTCTCCATTAAGGGGGAGTGTTGGAATAATGGAGAAATATCTAGAAGATTATCCCATAATTAGATCTTGTTATGTGTTGTTCAATTGTTTTCCTTATTTAGACTATTTTGGTTGGCAGTTCCTATATTCTAGGAATTCGTTGAACCATATTCTAATCTTATATATTTAATGGCTTTCTAGCTTGATGAAGGCAATAGTGTGTTGTGGTGCAGTCTCCTGAGTGAGTGATTGTCTCATTAGAGAGCTACATCCCTCTTCAAAATGTCTTCGTTGAATCATTTATCCCTCTGGCACTTACATTAATGTTTACGACAGACATGGTGGACTGAAGGCCTCTCTGTTTGTCTGAAATAATCTCTAGAACCACATCTCCATCAATTTCCCTTCACAAATTAGAATTTCATTTGTTTATAGCAATAGAATTTACGTTATGCGTAATTTATTAAGACTATACAAATTTCACAGCAAAATAGGTGGTATATTTTCTGAAGTGATTTAAAATCGGTGGATGTGACAGAGATAGGATTTTTCCAGCACGCCCAAAACCCACCATCATGCAGTGGGATTTATAACCCTCGACCATACGTATGCTTTACACGAAAGATCTTGGAGATTGCAGAGTCGTTATGGTCGTTGGCTGCTTATGGACGCATCTCCCATGTGTGTAAATCTAGATGTACATAGTCCAAAATGATGACAAAGTTGTGATTATCAAGGAGTCGCTCCGCCCCTCAAGCCCTGTTGTTTAGGATACGCTATCGCGCATTGAATTTAGATGGTGAATGGTGTACAGTGATGCGCTATAATTGGTGATATTACCAAATTGATAAATCCATAAGTGGGTGGTGATGTTAAGGTCATTTCCTAAGTCAAAAAATTGATGAGTAGTGGTCATATTGGAGTCTAATTAGTCGTTTACCAATAAATTATAATATTTTTAGTTTATTTAAATAAATCTCAGATAATAAAAAAATAAATATATATTTAATTTTGAATAATATTTATTATATACCTACACTCACTCTCATGATTCCAATGTCATATTTTTGTCTCTGTCAAAAAATGGTAAAAATGATATTTGTAACCTTTCTTCTGGTAGTTGCAATTGCAATCTATGCATTTGTCCATTTGATATAGATATGTTTCACTAATGATGATTGTTATTATATATAAACAATATAAGGAATCAATTAGTTATTTTGAAAAATATTGACCACAAGCATTCCTAATTTTTCATAATTTTTCATGTTATTTATAAATGATTGGATAAGTATTTTCATTTTCCAACTTTATAATATAAAAAGACCAAAATTCTTTTAAATTGATTAGAAACTAAAAGTTCTAAACCTATTTTTGGAATTATTTGCAAATATAAATGTCATAATAACATTATTGCAAACCATACACAGAACCAAAGAGCCATCAATTCTCGTGCATAGGTTACTATGAAGTAGAAAAGTTATTTAACTCAGTAGTGAAGATACAGAGAGAAATCCACAATCCAAACGTGCTAATTAAGATGAATGATTGGTTTTAGTAACAAAGAAATTATAATATATATATATATATATATATATATATATATAACTAATAAAACTTTAGAAATGCATAACATGTTTGTAAAAAGTAAGTCAATGTTGTATTATATTTATGCTTGTGTTGTGCAATTTGTTGATAGGGAGCGTTTATCATAGTATACATATTTATGTTGTTAATATTGTAATTGTGGGTTTGAAAAGGGTTAATGTGCAAAAGAGGGAAAGTTTTCCTTCTCATTTAGAATGTCAAAATTGCACAAATTAAAATGCATGCCAAGGCTTCCTAACTGCAAAAATTGTTTTATAAGTTGCAGGATGGAAATATATATATGGTAAATTTACCTAGGTCATTTAAAATTCAATTGAATTGTAGGAAATGATTCTTTCATGCACGAAAAAGTTACCCAACTTAACAAGAAATGTGAACTCAAAATGAGAGTTGTGTCCCCAAAAACCATATTTTGTGTAAAAAACATGGAAAAACACTCCAAAATGGAAAAATGGTGATGAAACATCACCATTTTTCATTTTAGGGTTAAAATTCGAACATTTTTCAATCATGGCATTAAAAATGAAATATCTTGACTATGAAAGACATGAAAAACACCTTGAAATGGAAAAGTGGCAATGCAACATCTTCCATTTTTTAGGGTTAAAATTTAAACATTTTCCAATCATGACATTAAAGACAAAATATCATGGCTACATAAAAAAATTAAAATTTAGCACCTAAATCAAAGAGTGGTCCTACATGGCATTAATTTTTTTTGTTTTTTAAGTGTTTTTAAAGTTTTTTTTATATATTTGGGGGGGTTTATTTTTAGTTTTTGTTTTTTTAATTATGTTTCTTTGTTTTTTAATTATCCTTCATTTATTTATATTGTAGTTTTTTATTTGTATTAAAAAAAATTAGAAAAGTGGTTTTTTTAATTGATTTTTAGCTCTTAAAAAATATACATATTTACAAAGGTGGCAGGAGCAGGAGGGGTGACACTTTTCCCCAATGAAAAATTTGAGATTCAATATGTCTGGGATCTGGGCGTTGCAACAAATAATCAAGTAGAGCATCTAGTCCTTTGGAAAGGCTTAGAACTAGCCATTGAAAAGAAAATCTTGAAAATCATGGTATTTGGTGATTCATTGATTATAATACGGAAAGTATGGGAGGCAAAAATTTTACATTACAGCAATCTCTCCCCTATTTTGCATCGGATTCTTCTTCAACCCCAGCAGTTCAAACAAGTTGAAATTTTTTCATGTTTTAAGGAATTTGAACCCTGTAGTGGATGCTTTAGCCAACAAAAGGATAATATTAGACCAAGGGTCCTTATAATTGAATAAAATACTTTTAATAAATTCCCTATTGCCAAAACCCTTACATATGACAAAGAGGGGATAAGGAAAATTCTTAAAGGTCGATCAAGAATATTGGAATATGAGGATCTCAATGTGCAAACAAATATATGGAATTTGAAGGCCTCGGCTCAATCTCTAGCGATGGACCTTATGGACTGGCCGTAGATATTAACTCCCTAGCCTCGGACAACTCCTCTTCAATACCCTTTTTCTAAATTGCATCCACAAATGGCATGTGACTCGTGTTAAGTTAGCGTCTAGATGTCTAGTGTTCCCTTCATCTTACGTTGGAAACTGGATTTTTAAAGGGCCAAGAATACTGATTTTGGATCTAGATTCAATTCACCTTAGGTTAGTGTTATTACTTCTCCTTCTTCGTGTCAATATGCACTCTCAATAAGCAACTTGAAACCAATTTGAAATAGATGATCTAGTCTTGTAATTAATTGTGACAAGGAGGGGGAATTAGAGGTTGAGATGGATATGACAGGTTTGGCACGAGGATCACTTAGGATTATATAATGTGGGGAAGCCTTCATTCCACTCTGTAGAGGACATTGAGCAAGGAAGGGAATCGATCCATTATATTTTTGGTGTTAGGAGCTTGCATTTGTGGGCAAGTCCTGATATTGTAAAATCTCTCCAAGAAGAATATAAGCTCTTCATCTCACAACAGTGAGACTATTTATATGAACCAGCTTATGAATAGGATCCCAGAAGTAATGGAACGTTTGTTGTGTGCTTTTAATCAACAAAATGAGGAAGAGGAAAGAGCATAAAAATATTTTTAGCTGCTAATAAATACTAAGCTCGAGTTGATGCAAAGCAAAATCAACAGGTTACAAGATGAAATTAGGACTAAACTAACAGTCATACACTATAAACTAGCAAAGATAGAAGAAATGTATGCCACCGGATTTCATCTTGCATTATTAAATGCCAAATCCAGTGAATATGCAGTAAGGAAAAAGGGGAAGAAATTCCAAGGTCTAGAGTGGCATGTTTGACCAATGAACTCTTGTCTAAAAAAGAGCCTAGAGCAACAGGTTGGTTATGTGTCTATTTATATTTGTCTAGTGTTATGTAGGTTCTATTTGTATCTAGGAGTCTTTTATAGATAATATAATAGGAATATTTTCCCATGGGTTTTTTTCGACGGTGCATCCCAGGAGGCCAATCAAAAATGTTGGGTGGGGAGGTTGTCCTCTTTCTCTTGAAGGATCATTTTTTCCATGCCAAGTTGGGGTTGGGGAGGGGGTACAAACAACCTTTTTGAGCTTCTAGCCCTAAAATCCCTGTGATTTTATGTTTTGGACAAGGGATGTGTCCAGTTGCAGGTGTATAGGGATTCACTACTTGTTTTCAATTGGATTAATGCTCATCATCAGTGTCAAAATTTCATTCTTTCGTCGGTTGTCGAGGATATCATGAGAATGAAAATCTCTTTTTCTCTTGCATACATAATTATAGGGAAAGGAATATCACAGTGGATCATCTTTCTAAACAAGGAGTGGACATGGATTGGGGTGCTTGGTTCATAAAAAAATACATAGGGCCAAATTCTTATGAGTTCTATCATAGGTCGCTCACTAAGGAGGCTGAAAACAAGGCAGTAGAAGTTGAACAGAGATGATCATATATGTTTTTCTCCTGCTTGCGCTTTTGTCTTTTTATTTTTTCTTTCCAGTTCTATTAGGTCATTTGATAAGGTAATTTGAATTGTACGTTGTCAATTCGGGATATCTATATTTCATTTCTTTGTTTTTGGACATTTAACAACATTGTGGTTGGTTTCTAAGAGTAATCTCTTGACATTTTATGATGTTAAGACTTGCTTAATGGCTTGGTATATTCCAAATATTTTTTGTATGTAGCAACTTATGGACAGTTCCTCTCAGAGGGTTACTTCATATCCTCAAGCATGCGCTCTAGCGGTGCATATGTAGAATGTAATTTTGATCTCAAGAAATAAAAATATGACTCTTTAAAAAAAAGGAATTATAACGAAAATATGCCATAAGCATAGGTTCCTTGTGTTTTGGACATTTGAAACTAGAATTATAGTGCAGTTGGATGAAATATGTAAGGGTTTTGGCCCAAAAACCAGACTTTCTTTTAAATAGAAAACTCCTAACCGTCCCTTTGAATATATATATATATATATATATATATATACATACACACACACACACACATTTTTTTCTTAATTTAATTTTTTTATTTAAATTATTAAAAAAATAATCAATTAATAATTTAAAAAATCCTTTATTACCACTTTTAGATTTAGGGTTGATTCTATATTTTTACAAACTTGAAAAACTCTTAAAGGATAAGCATTTGGAAAAAAGAAGAGTAAACAAAGTAGACAAACTTTACAGGCTGATTTTTAAGATTTTTCATCATCATGATATTTGGTCTTTAATGTTATGGTTGATAAACATTAGAATTTTAACCCCTAAAAATGGGTGATGTTGCATCACCATTTTTGCATGTTGGGGTGTTTTCTATGTCTCTCATAGTCATGATATTTAGTTTTCAATGTCATGGTTGAAAAACGTTGCAATTTTAACCTGCAAAAAAAAAAAGGTGATGCCTCATTACCACTTTTCAAAATTAGCATAAAAATAAACATTAAATGTGACCTCTAAAAAAATGAGAACTTAGTCAAGTTCTCATTAACTAAGTAACTTTGTCACACCAAGATTTGAGATTTCACGTAAATTTGAAGACAAAAATGACTTAGAATAAAATTCATGCCGCAGTCTCAATTTTGACTCAAATTGAGTGGTTCAAATTTCAAAAAGTGTAATTTGTGATTTTGTACCTGTATATAACCTTAGAAATCTTCATAAAAAAAACCACCTATTGTGCATAAAGGATAAAAATTGCCTCATAAAACCAAAGGGCATGCCAAGATACATTAAAATGTGTACACATGTCTCAAAGCTCATTCTATTTCATGTTTCAAATTGTAAATGATTTCTTAAATCGTTTTACATAATCCTATATAGTTAATTTTGCATTTTCAATCATTAAAGAATATGGTGTGCAAAAATAGGCAAGAGATGCATAGTAAAACCCTAAAAAAGCACAACCCATTTGTAAAAAGTAGGCCAAGGTTATATCAATGTATCTTTCATTTGAGTTGTGAAAGTTGATGGTGGTGTGGTCTACATACTATATCTATTCACAATGTTAATTTTGCAATTGCAAGTTTGAAAGGGTTGTTGTGAAAATGAGGCAAAGTTTTTGTTGTAATTTGGAAGGTCAAAATTGTAGTAAGTGACCAAATTAAAATGCACATCCAAACTTCCTTGTAGCTCCAAAAAATTGTTTTATAAATTGTAAGATGGAGTTAAATATATGTTAAATCTACCTATGTCAATTAAAGTGTAATTGAATAACAGGAAAGATTGCTTTCATACAGATTTGAAGGAAAAACTTCCTTAAAGTAGAACGCATACCCTAATCTCAATTTTGACCCAAATTGAGTGGTTTAGCTTTTAAAGATGTAATTTTTGGTTTTACACATGTCTATAATCCTATATTTGCATTTTCAAACAAAAACCTTCCTATTATGCATATATCAAGGGTGGAAATTTGAATTTGAAAATATGTATCAATAATGATTGTGTGCATGTGCCAATTGGATATAGCTCTGGTGGTTAGGAGGAAGGTTGGCATCCTCCCCACCCAGGTTCAATTCTTGCAAATGGCATGTTTGAGTTCATAATGTGTATATTATTGTAATGGCTTCAAGCATTGTTGTTGATTGTCATTATGTCCTAAAGGTGATTTTGAAAGTGAAATAACAAAATTTGTTAACTCTAAGACACACACTCTCTATAATTACATGGCTAAGAAAGGAATATTGCATGTATTTGAAATCAATTGATAGGTGTAGGAGAATTACAAGTAATTCCCTAGTTCTTAAGCTTCAGGTACATGGTCATGGCTACTTTTTCCTATGCTTGCATTTTTTAAACTCTTAACATACTTTCATTTCACTATACAACTGTCAGCTCCATAAAACTTAGGATATCTCTTGATTTGAATCCTTATTGTCATAATGAGCTAGCTATAGAATCCACCATTGGAGCATACTTGTAAATAAATAAATTATATCTATTAAAGGAACACAATCTACCTTTGTATTCATCATTAAAGAAGATTAAAAATCATCCTTCAATCATTTTCATTAAGGTTCAACAATAAAAATGATCCGGATTTAAACAGGAACGCAACAAATTACAGAGATAACCATATACACAAAGATGCAGCGGAAATAATACTTCATTTCATTAATGGAAAATATTGAAATATGCTTACAACCAGAAATGGAAATAAACCAGCTAGGGCGATGGTAGCTTATCTCGGAGAAGAGATGTGATGGCTACATGCCTCTGAACTGTGTTACAATGAGGCTCGAAGGCCTATTTATTGTTGAGAAACAATGGAAAACCCTTAACATTCCAAAACCTAACCCTAGGAGATGAAACGCCAAACTGTGGGCCCTGTTTGGGGGTAAGTTGGTACATCAACTTCCCGGGGTCGTAACTTTGGCATATGATCTCCGTTTGACGCGTACAATAGCTCATTAGAAAGATCTATCCGAGCATTATCATTGTTGGAATGGGCAACATCGGTGGACCCATGTTGCCCCCGGATTCCCCAAAAAACGTCGTTTAGGGCCTCAAAACGGCTCCGGAAGTTCAGGACCCGAAAAAACTGCTAAAAATAGTAAGTTGTGCTACAATTAAGGAAACTGAAAATGCTGAGAAAGACAATGGTGGGGGTCCAGGTGGACTTGGCAGGTGGCCACCAATATCCACCTGGATCATTCCTCCCCCCTTAGGAAGCAATGGTCCCCATTGCGTTGAGCTCCTCCATGAGATGAGGAAACTTCTGCTGAACTTGTTCCCTGGTGAGCCACTTGCCCTGCTGAAGGAGTTGGCCTGCTTTGACTACTCGATACAGTTGGATATTCTGTTGGCGAGTGTTCTTGATCTGTGTGTCCATGATCCGATCAGTTGCAGCTTGTTCCATGCAATCTGGATTTAATTCTGTGGGTTTGAGCTGTTCTGCAATGTTAGATGTGTCTAGCAATGGTGGAAAGTATGGCCGAAGGCGGTCCACATTGAACACTGGGTACAGGCCAAGGAATGGGGGAATGCTGAGCTCAAATGCATTGTCTCCCATAGCCTTAGTAATGGTGTAAGGACCATATCGGAGCGGTCTCAATTTCCGATAGGCTCCAGTAAGGCGTTCCTTTTGCAAATGCAACCAGACTTTGTCGCCCACCTAAAACTTGTGTGGCACCCGATGTTGATCATGTCGCTGCTTGTACTTGGCATTTGATTTCTCAATAATGTCATGGACCTGCTGGCGAATATGTTGGATGCGCTCAATGAAGCTGGTGGCCTTATCTGTTTCGGACTAGACATGAGCTGAATTCATGTGAGTAGCTGCAAGTGGCATGGCCACATCAATGGGGCATAGTGGCTGGAATCCCAAACCCACCTGAAAAGGGCTGTGGCCAGTGGAGCTGTGAAGAGCTCGGTTGTAGCTGTGCTGAACATAGGGGAGGCTCTCGTCCCATGTGCGTGGATGCTTTGAGTTATACATGCGCAGAATGTGCACAATCATCCTTTTGACAACCTCTGTCTGGCCATCAGTTTGAGGATGGAAGGCTGTGGACTTCGTGAGTTTGGTGTCCAGCATTGACCAGAGACTGGACCAAAATGTGCTGAGAAACCGACTGTCCCGATCTGAGATGATAGACTGTGGGATCCCAAAGTGCACCCACACTCGTTCAAAGAAGAGTTTAGCAGTGGCTTCTGCTGTGATATTCTTCTTGCAGGCCACCATAATGGCCATCTTCAAGAACCTGTCGACGACCACAAAAACACAGTCATTTCCATGCTTAGTGGAAGGAAGGCCTGACATGTAATCCATGGAGATGGATTCCCAAGGTCGAATAGGGGTAGGCAACGGGGTATAGAGGCCGTGCTTCTTAATGGTCGGTTTGGCAATGGCACAGGCAGTACATGATCGGATGTACTTCCCAACATCCTGTCGAAGATTCGGCCAATAGAAATAATTTTGTAGTACTGCCACTGTTTTCTCGACCCCGAAATGCCCAGCAGCCCGACTGTAGTGTGCTTCCCAAATCATCTTGGCACGCTCGCTTGAAGGAACACAAAGGTGACCGAGGTGGCATAATAGGGCATCCTGGAGGTGAAAATCTGCAACCTGCCGACCCTCCAAGAGTGTCTGGTATGTGTGGCCGAATTCTGGGTCGCTTTTGTAGAGAAGTGGCCAATCAGAAGTCTCGTGCCCACAAGAGTTGAGCACGGTGGTTAGCGCCATGATCGGTGGTCGACTGAGGCAATCTGCAACATTATTGGTGCTGCCCTTTTTATACTTGATATTCAAGTGAAACTGTTGCAGGTATGTAGACCACTTCTGATGGCGATCATTCTGCAATTTCCCTTGGGTCTGTATGAACTGCAGAGGTCGGTGGTCTGTGTGGATGACCGTTTCCTTCCCCAAAATGTAATGCTTCCATTGTCGGCAGGCCTGTACAATGGAATACATCTCTTTATCATAAGTGGGGTACTTCCGGACTGTGTCTGAAAGTGTTTCACTGTGATATGCCACTGGATGTCCATGTTGAGTAAGGACTGCCCCAATAGCATAGTCAGAGGCATCTGTCTCGACCTCAAATGGTTGTTGTAAATCTGGTAACGCGAGCACTGGTGCCGTGCAGAGGCGATCCTTCAACTCCCTGAATGCCTTCTGTTGAGATTCAGACCAAAAGAATTTTGCTTTTGCCCCGCCCTTGGTGACTTGACTCAAGGGCCAAGAAATATGAGAAAACCCCAACACAAACCTGCGGTAGAAGTTGGCAAGACCTAGAAAGCTGCGGAGCTCTGTTAGAGTGGTTGGAGAGGGCCAATCCCGAATGACTTGGATCTTGGCTGGATCGACATGCACCCCTTGTTCATCAATGATGTATCCCAGATACTGAACCTGGGTCATGCCAAAAGTGCATTTCTCCAAATTGGCACATAGCTTGTGTTGCCGCAGTGTTTGGAGAACCTGTCGGATGTGGTGGAGGTGCTCTTCCCAACTCTGGCTGAAGATCAGAATGTCATCCAAGTATACTACTACAAAGGAGTTGGTGAATGGCCGCAAGATGTCATCCATTAGCCTCATAAAGGTTGCAGGAGCATTCGTCAATCCGAAAGGCATGACCAACCATTCGAAGAGGCCCTCCTTGGATTTGAAGGCAGTCTTCCACACATCGGAGGGTTCGATTGGTACCTGGTGATATCCCGACTTCAGGTCGATCTTGCTGAAATATTTTGCCCCCTTTAGTTGGTCTAGGAGGTCATCAATCCGCGGGATCGGGTACCTATTACGGACAGTGATCTTGTTCAGCGCCCGATAGTCAATACAGAGTCTCCACGTCCCATCCTTCTTCTGTACCAACACGATCGGGCTCCCACAGGGCGATGAACTCGGACGGATGTGACCTTTCTGCAGGAGCTCCTGAATCTGCCTCTTGATTTCATCGTTCTCCAGAACGGAGCGCCGATAAATTGGTCCATTGGGTAGCGGCGCACCTGGGGTCAGATCGATGGAGTGCTTGACTTGACAGTGCAGAGGAACCCCTGCCGGGGAGGTGAAGATGTCCTCGTACTCCTCCACAATCTTGTCCATCTGTAGTTGTCGTGCAGAGGGCCCCGTTTGGAGGCCACGGCCACTGTCTTCTTCTTTCCTTGAGGGCGTATCATCAGGAAAACAAATTTCCTGGTTTTGGAAATGATCTTACTGCATTGTTTTGCAGTAATCAAAGAGAGGGCGGCAGGTGGTGCTACCTCTGGTATCCTGAACAACTTATTTCCCAATGTAATAATAACAGCACGGGGCCTTGATTCATACACAGCATGTCGCTTCCACAAGTATGGTTGTCCTAGTAATACATCACAAACTTCAAGGGGAGCAATGTCACACAATACCTCATCCGTGAAGGGCTTGATGTTGTATGGAAGGCGACACTGCTGGCTCACGCGAAGATCTCGTCCTTGGTGAAGCCACCCAATTGTGTATGGTTGTGGATGTGCTGTGGTCGGTAAGCCCAACCGCTTCACGACCTCTGCCGAAATGAGGTTCTTTTGACTCCCGCTATCAACAATGAACTGTATCGGGGAGCCCTTTACCCACATCTGGGAGTGGAAGAGACGCTCCTCCTCCTCTGGATCTTCGGGTTCATTTTTCTGGATCTTTGCGGTAGCAACAGTGGCGCTGGGGTCCGCATCAATGATCTGCTTCCCTTTTTCATACCCCTTATCGGGTTCTGACTCAGAGTCGGAACATGCATCTGATTCTGAAACCTTTAGCTCAGCCACCAGTGACTGCTTGGCCCGACACTCACTTGTGTTGTGAGTGGAGCTCTTATGGAACTCGCACCATTTTCCAGTGTCCTTTCTCGGCTTCGCGGTGTTGTTCTTTGCTTGCAGCTTCGGCTGGTTGTCTTGGGCTGTCCCGCCTTGGCTTTGTCCTTTGTTCTGTGGTTTAGGGGCACCTTTCCCCTGCTTTGGATTCGCAGATCCAAAGTCTCGCTTCTTTTTTATAAACTTCTGCTTGACCTTGACGGCATACCGGTATGCTGCGCCGAGTGAGGGGATGTTTAGGAATTATATTTCTTCCTGGATGTACTTGTGTAGGCAGCCACGGTATTTGAGTATCAAATGTTGCTCCAAATCCTTGATACCCAACTTTGTGCGAAGGGTATGGAAAATATTGGTGAACTCTGGCATGTCTTGGTCCCTTCCCTTCCGCAGCGTGGTCCACTTTATGTATTCATCCTCATAGCTCCCGACAGGGTAGTACTGCTCCTTGATGGCATCCCGGAACGAATCCCAGGTGGGTGCGACTGAAAATAGTGAGACAGTACTTTCATTCTTCTTCTCGCAGTAGGTTTCCCACCAGTCCTTGACGTGGGGGGCTGCTTTGAGGAGAGCAAAAACAATCTTTTCCCGACTCGAAAATTCATGAACAGAAAAATAACCCTCTAGCATATTTAACCATTTATCTACGGCATCTGCGTCTATCTGACCCTCGAATATGGGGATTTCAAAATTAACTTGTACCTTAAAGGGTGTGGCGTTTCCAGAGTAGCTGCTGGAAGCCGATGCGTTGCTTCTGGGTAGCCGCTGAAGGATCTGGGCAAAGCTATCCATCATCGCGTTCCGTTGTCGCTCGAGGGCTTCTTCGAGCAAGATTTTGATGGGATCTCCTGCCCCCTCGTCTTTCTTCTCGTCCGCCATGGGAGGCCGTCGGGATTTGCGAGGCTGGTCTTGCAAAGGTTCAACCAGTTCAAGCCCTAACTCCTTATATCCCGACCTTGTTGGGGACATGCAAAGAAAAACAGAGAAAAAGCAGACCGCTCTGATACCACTGATCCGGATTTAAACAGGAATGCAACAAATTACAGAGATAACCATATACACAAAGATGCAGCGGAAATAATACTTCATTTCATTAATGGAAAATACTGAAATATGCTTACAACCAGAAATGGAAATAAACCAGCTAGGGCGATGGTAGCTTATCTCGGAGAAGAGATGTGATGGCTACATGCCTCTGAACTGTGTTACAATGAGGCTCGAAGGCCTATTTATTGTTGAGAAACAATGGAAAACCCTTAACATTCCAAAACCTAACCCTAGGAGATGAAACGCCAAACTGTGGGCCCTGTTTGGGGGTAAGTTGGTACATCAACTTCCCGGGGTCGTAACTTTGGTATATGATCTCCGTTTGACGCATACAATAGCTCATTAGAAAGATCTATCCCCAAAAAACGTCGTTTAGGGCCTCAAAACGGCTCCGGAAGTTCAGGACCCGAAAAACTGCTAAAAATAGTAAGTTGTGCTACAATTAAGGAAACTGAAAATGCTGAGAAAGACAATGGTGGGGGTCCAGGTGGACTTGGCAAGTGGCCACCAATATCCACCTGGATCAAAAAAACCTAACATAGTTGTATTACCTTTAACTTTGGTTTCAAGCAATGTCATTCCCAAAGTTGCAATAACTCTATATACAAAGTTAACTACCAGTAGAATATGCCATACTAGCATCAATCATATGGAATGGATCAACATCCATTTGCATTCATATTCCTATGAAAACCATTCATATAGGTTAAGGAAGAACCATTTATGGTCCAGGGCATCGTAGGGATACAAAACATGTCAAGGGCATGTATTTTTATTGTGCAAACATGCATTTTTCATTAAAAATGTGTGTGTTCCTCCTTACTATGAGAACATGTAATCCCATGCACTCAGCGTGCATTTTCAACTTGGATACCTCTAAGCTCAATTTTTTTCCTCCTAAGGAAAATATTATGAAAAGATATTGAAAATTAAGGGTCAATATACCCAATGATTGTAACCATTGGACCTCTAATACAACGTCAACACCACTGGTTTGAAGTGCAATTATAGGAATATCCAATAAATACTCCCACATTTAGCTTAATACCATGGAACTTCCTTGAATAATTTATTGTACCTCCATCTGGAATGATTATTTTAATTTTTGGTATTGGATATACAAAACAATTAACAAGTATTTCCAATTTTTAGTTTATGAAGTTCTGGGTACTACATAAATCAATCAAAAAAATTATATTTTTCTTTACGATATGTACTTATATCTTGAGGTTTTTTTCTAGTACTCATGTTGGCCAACACATGACAAGATATTGTTGGAGTAGTCTCTTCTAGCTCTAGATCTTGTGACGACTCCAATTCTTGATCTTCATCTTCACAGTCTATGTAGAATAATTTCTTCAAATTGCATTTATTCCCCTTAATATACTTGCTTTAAGAGTGAAAACACAATCCTTTTTCTCTTATTTCATCCGTTTGTTGAGGGGTCAACCTTGTTGATTTAGGAGAGGGAGCATGATGTTCCCTATAGTTATTAGTGATCAATTTAATATCTATATTGAAAGCATCCAAAAGGGATTTAGGTTCAAAGAGATGCACCCCATGTTGGATGCTTTCCTTTTGGGTTACCATTAAACAGTCTGACAAATTATCCTCTAAAATTTTATTTACCTTGATATTCAACTTTTGGAATTGTTGAATGTTTCTGTAATTGGAACATATTGTCAAAAAATTACCTATTGACTAAAGAATGTATTGCTCTTAATATTCCTATAATGTGCTATCACTTCCTTCGTAAAAATAGACCAAGATACAATACAATACTCTTTCCTTTCACAAATCCATTAATACCATACCAATTGATCTTATTCGAAATACATAAATACCATATTTACCTTTTATAAGGCTATCTCTTGGGGTCAAAATATTTTTCCATATGGTATCCACGTTATAGTATTATTACCATCAAACTTCCTTGTATCAATATTTGGAACGTAGTAGTTCCATGGTGCTAATTTGAAGACCTAATGATGTGGACATTAAAGTGAAAAATCATTATTATGGTTATGTGATTAAAAATGTATGCTCTCCAATTGTGATAAAATACTCTCCATATGTGATTGATTCCCTTGGATTTCAATATCACTTTTAGGAAGCCTCTTCAAGAGAAGCTTTTCATGGAATTCATGGATTTTTGTATTTCTTCCTTGACAATTTTTTGTATTTCTCCCTTATTTTCAGTCATATATTTTTGTATTTACTTTTTGACATTTTTTAATTCTCCCTTTTTTTCCTTCATCCTTTGTTCCATATGTGACAAATGACCTTCCAACTTGGATACTCAGCATTGGACATCGTTTATTTCTTCCTAAGTCATAGATGAGCTTTATAGAGGTTTAAGTAGTAAAGTAACTTTTGAAGAACCCTTAAAAGTCCTGTTAGTAAATAATATTACTCGTATTTTTCCTCTTTATTATAAATTTTGAATCACAAAAAATAAATCTTCTAATCAAAAGTTATGACAATTACAAATTGTGTACCTTTCAAAACTTTAATGTGTAAATTATCTATATGGTTGATATTTGTATTTAAAATTTAATCTCTTATGAATCTAAAATTTTGGCTTGCAGTACTCTAATATGTCTTCTCTACAATTCCATACGTATGACCAAATTTTGATGTACCAAATTTATTTTAACTTTCTCAAAACTTGATGATTTTTTTCTTATTTCCAATAGTATACTTGTATGGAGTACTACATATCCAATTCTTCAAATATGATTATGAAATTTTTACCTGATATACTTTGGTATCTCTCCTCAAATATTTAAAAAATTCAAAAATCTAAAGTCTCCAAGAAAAAAAATTATAGTGAAAATTCCATGATCATTGTTTTGAAACTGAGTTTAGGACCATTCAAAAACCCTAGATGTAGAACCAATGAACTTGGTTCCTACATGGAGAAATTTTAGAAAGGGTGATGAAGGAATTATTGAAAGGCTCGATCAATTCCTATTATCAGAGGCGTCAATGGAGTTCTAATTTTTGTTGAAATCCTCAGATAGGTCTGGAGGGATCTTTGATCATGGCCCAACCATTCTAGAAATTATCAAGGAAGATACTAATTCAGGGATCCCATTTAAGTTCAATCCATAGTGGTGGATCAAGATTACAGCAAGCTAGTGGAGGATAATTAGAGGCACCTTTCTTCAAATGGTTCCTCTTATTTTATGAAGCAGCTTGTGAACAACACTGTCAGAATTAGATCCATTTCAAAAGTGTGGGGTAAAGGGATCACATCCAAGCATTGCACTCAATTAAAGGAGGTCGATTCGGGCCTTTTGTCATATGAGGATCTAATAGATCTTTGAAGATTACAGGTCGAAAGGCATGACCTTCTAATAAAAGAAAATACTTTATGGAAACTTAAAAGTTAGGCTATATGGATCCAAGAAAGGAATAGTAATACGAAATTTTTTCATAATTTTGCAAATTTTGGGAATAATTTCACTTCAATCTAGGATATTTGAGATAAGGAAGCAAGGATAGCCAATTTCTTAAAGGAGAAAGCAAAGGATGGAGTCATTTATTTCAGGACCATGTTTCAAGAAGCCAAGGGATGCCCTATTCATGAAATTTTGTAGATATTGAGACTCCTTCCGCATTCCTTTTCACAAGAAGCGAATGAAATCATTTGAAGGAGGCTTCTAAAGAAAAGTTTAGAAGCACTCTATTCTCTCTTAAAAGAGGTAACATTATGGGTCCATATGGGCTAACCACTGAATTTATGTCGGTTTTTTTAATCTTATTAAAGAAGATCTTATTATGGTAGTCCATGAGTCTCATTAGCCATCTAGGAAAATGTTGAATTTGCTTAACTTAAGTCATTTCGTTCTCATTCCAAAAAAATATGATGTAAAGTAGTTTGATGAATTCAAGCCAATTTCCTATTGTAATGTAATTTATAAATTGGTGGTGAAAATAATTGCAGCTAGGCTCAAGCACATTTTCAATGAGTTCATCTATAAAGAGAAATTTTGTTTTATCCACAATTGTTAGATTCATGACAGCGTAGAACTGGCCTAAAAAGTGATTTATTCCATTTAGAAATCAAAAAGGTTGTTTGTAGTTATCAATATTTACTTGTAAAAGGCTTATGGTAGAGTTAGTTAAACATTCCTAAGGCTAATATTGATCCAATTTTTTATGCATATCAGTGTTGTCATTTGGATCATGAGATGTGTGCCAGTCAAGGGATATTAGTTAGTGTTTCCCATTGTCATATTTCTTATTTTTGTTATTAGTTGAAGACCTTAGTCATATGATGTCACACTCCAAATCCAGGAGCAATATTTGAGGTGTCAAGGTCTTAGAGGTTGAATATCTATCTCATATTTTGTTTGTGGACGATGTTCTGATCATGGATAATGGTTATGCTCTAGAAATTCAATCCTTGAGAAGGATTCTGGATTTATTTAAGGAGGCAATAAGAATGGTTTTTAATGATACTAAGTCTTGCATCATTGGGAACAATATGTATCTGGTAGTTTAGAATTTATTGTTGTTGTGGCTATCCTTCCTATCGACATCAATGTATGAAGGCTTAAAACACTCAGGCTTCCATCTCACACCAAATTATACGTATATGGAGAGAGATGTGGTTATAAAAGAAGAGAGAGGCCAAAGTCACAACCTGTATGAATAGACTTATGTCTAGAGGGGGTTGTTTGGTTCTATTGAAATTGGTCCTAGAACCTATTTATGTGTGTTGGAATTCCATAGCTTTTATTGCGAAAATTACCCAAAATTCAAAAACCTAGCTTCTGATTTCTTTGATCTAGGGCTGACTAGGAGGGTGAAATTATTTTAGTCAAGTGATCATACATGGCCAAACCGAAAAATTTGGGGGGATAGGGATTAAATATCATCCATATTTTTTCACAATTCTCAGTAGCTTACTCTTTGTGGTGCCTCAATTATGCACAATGAGGCTTTATGGGCAAGATTCATATCTTCAAAATATTTAATAGGTCTCTCAATGGAGAAATTGCACATATTTTTGAGGAAATCGTCAAAAGGTGGGCTGATAGTTTGGAAATAATTAGCTTCATGCTTCCCCTTGACAAGTCCATGATAGCCTGGAGAGTATGGGATGGGTGAAAAGTTTGTATTGGTCAGTACCCATGAATCAGGGTTAGAGATTAATATAATATGTAAAATGATTTAGTTCATACACTCCATTCGCAAGGGCATTTATCCTTGGTTGATGCTAAAGTGCAATCGCCAAATATGCCAAGTAGAGAAGGGTGGGAAAATGAGGAAGTTATGTGTTTAATAGTGGTTTTTGTGGATGAGTAGCACAACTTTGTTATATTGGTATGCTTAGGTTTCATTTAGTTAAGAGAGGGTGATCAGGACCATTTTTGTTAAACCTCTCAAAATTCAAAGATATGGCATTTTACAACTAAGTTGGGTATATCATCCAAGTGGAATATTAGAATGGATGGGTGATAATGTGGTGGTGGGATAAGATATGGAAAGTTCTTGGTCTAGTCAAATGTAGACTTACTCTATGATTGACTCTTTCAAATAAGCTTATTATTTGGGAATGGACTCGAGGAAGGCTAGTATGATTCAATTCGTTTCCCTTTATTTAAATATTATGCTAAATAAATTTCTCATCTATTTGTTTTGTGTCCATATGTATCTTGTGTGGCATGGACTATTGCTTTATCTCCAAAATATTTATGGAAAAATCCATCCTTGGAAGAATGTGTTCACAATTGGATGTAGGATAGAGCAGTTAAGAAATATGGAGCATGCTCAAGGATCAAGGTTCATTGTACTTGGTGGGCTCATAATTTAAGAATTTTGCATTACATGGAAATTTTGTGGGAGTTATAGTCAGATTAATTGGAAAATTGAAGTGAAAATATAGAATGGATCCTAAAACACCCAAATGAAAAGTAATTATTATGCCTAAATAATAATGTCAATTTTGGAAATCCTCATCCTTGTGGGATAAGGGTGGTCTGTTCCATCAATCATTATCACTTTTTTCACATCATATATTCTTCTAAGGTTGAATTTAAAAAACTGAGATTTCTAGTCTCTGGAAATTTTTGCATTTTCCTTTGTCCCAAGGCATTCCAAAACTCCAAATTATGGGCGACTCAAAGATGGTCATTGATTCGGCTCATAAAAAAAAAGTTGTGGAAAATGATTGTTTGAGAGCATAGTTGTAGGATATTCTTGCTCTGGTTCAATCATTCCAGTGTATTTCATTTTATCCACATTCTCAAGGATTCAACCAAAAAGTGGATGAGCTTTTAAAGGAAGCCCTCCTCCTCCTAGTAGGTTCATTTGGAGTATATGAGTTCATTGATGGGCAGGAGGGGCGGGCCATGCAATTTCAACTATAATTTTCTTTGTGTACTCTTTTTTAGTCCTTGTAATATTTTTCTTTTGTTAATGGGGGAAGGATGTTAAAAATTATGACAACAAAATAGAAAAATAGTGAAAAAAATGTGTAAAGCATAGGATATGGTAACCATTTTTTGGAAGAAGGAAAAGTACATTAAGGAAAGGTTCCTTTAGAGCCCCATTTTTTTTTTCAAAAATATGTTCAAGATAGTCCAGCTATCGAAAACCCCATGTATAACCTTTTTTTTCGAAAGTTATAAAGATTTTTTTCTTCGAGAGAAAAAGAAAAGCAATATGAAATTTGGATATAAAAAATATGCTAAGGTAGATGGAATTTTGAATATTAAAAATTATAATAAAAATATATATTATCCATTTTTTAACATATAGAGTTAATTATGATGATGATGATGATTAACGTCCGCTGAGACCAAATAATGGTCTATCGGACCTAAAGAAGCAAATTATCTATTTTGATTTAAGATTTTATTCCTATGCTCAAAAAGCTTGAAGAGAAGCCTCCCGAGCTCACTATAATTTTGAAACTGTAAAAGGCTAGGAAGGTCAGTATTGTAACAAAGATTGTGAAACTGAGATCTAATGTGGTTATACGCGGGGCACTCTAAGAGGAAGTGGTTTTCATCCTCGATGTTCCTATTCTCACATATATGGCAAATCCTTTCCGTCCATGGCGTTTTAGGAACTGCCCAACGACCTGTCTCACTATGGAGCTCATGAGAATTCGTTCTAATCTTTGCTATATTAATTTTCTTCTTTGAGCTAGTTAAAATAGAGAGATACTTTTGATCTTCTAGGGTGGGGTTGATGACTTTCTTATAATAACTTAATTTTCTTTTAGCCGCTAAGTCTTTCTCACACCACATTTTTTCTTTGAACTTAGAAGTAACAATATCTTTAATGTTATTTATGTTTTGCAATGCATCATTTTCGTTGATCTCCCAATAGTTTAACCAGGCCCTTGTGTCTTTATGCCACCCTCGATTGAGCCTTAGGTGGTTTTGGCTAGAATATAAAGCTAGCTTAGGAAGTCTATGATCGTCTATGCTACTGATTTTGTGCTTGTACAACAGAAACCTAAGCATAGCTATGCTCTCAATAGGGGAAAGACCTGCTTCTATAAGGAGAATAGGATAGGGTGTATTACTTTTAATTTTCAGGTTATAAGTTATAAAACGCTTCTGGATTTGCTCAATCTTTCTCCATGATTCTCTAGAGATGCTACAACCCCAAACCTCACAGCCATATAAGATAACAGGAGTGACTAAAGTTTCAAAGAGGAACTTCTTTTTATCCCACATTACAAGGTTTGCTATTTTACAATTATTTTCAAGACCAAAGTAAGCTTTCCACCCCCCATTAATCCTTTTCTCAATGCTATGGTTCCAGTTGAGCTTGTGATGAATATCAATTCCTAGGTACTTGTAAGAATACACTTCCTCCAAGTTATTATTGTCATACATAAAATTAGCATAAGTGTCCTTCTTGGATTTGATAATCATAACTTTTGTTTTGTCAGTGTTAACAGTCATACCCATGGTAGAGCAGAAATTCTTAAGAAACCTGAGTTGCTTATTAAGATCAGATGGGCACCTTGCCAAAAGAACAATATCGTCAGCATAAAGAAGAAGGATGACGACTATCCCAGCTAAGATCGTGCCACCACATCCTGCTTCCTCTAAATAGCCTTCGAGCTTATCGATGTAAATGCCAAATAGGGTAGGGGAGAGGGGGCAACCTTGTTTAACTCCGATGTTACACTTAATATCTTTCGACCACCCTTCATTGCTCTTTAGCTTGGCAATTACATTCTCGTATAACCTTATAGCGGCAGCTCTCAACTCGAGAGGAACCTTTAGCTCTTCTAATCTATTCCAAAGGTTGTATCTAGGAACCGTATCGAAAGCCTTTCTAAAGTCCACAAAGCAACAAAATAAATTGGATTTCTCATTACGACATTCCTCCGCAATGATCCTAAGCGTAACAAGGTGGTCTATTGTTGAGTGATGCCTTCTGAAACCTGCTTGGCCTTTAGCCCGCTTACCTTCACTTTCAAGCCATATGCTTAACTTCTTTTCCAAAATACTACCATATAACTTGGCTAAGAGAGGGCTGATCATAATTGTTCTATAATTAGAGGGGTTATTTGTATCCCCACTTTTAAAAATAGGGATAATGAGGCTCTCAGTCCAAGGTTTAGGGAACCCTTGCTTGACTACTTGATTGAAAAGCTTGTGGATGTGGGGGATGAGGACAGGACCTCCAATTTTTAAGATTTCCGCTTGGTAACCTTCAATGTCCTTAGCTTTCCCATTAGCGAGGCAATTAACCCCAAACTTAATGTCTTCTAAAGAGAAAACTTCTTTCGTTGTGAGAAGGGTTTCCAAATTATCCATGACATTTGGAGACTCATAAAGCTTTTTAAGATAGGAATTCCAATCGTGAAGAGCAATTTTATTATTATCCTTAGTCTTCCTAGTTAGAATCTGCCTCCAAAATTTCTTAGGAGCTACCTTAGAGAGGTGTAAGAGATTCTCCTGTCTTTGACGGATGTACTGCCTCTTTTTCCTTTTAGTTAGGGCTTTGTATATTTTTATCTTGTCCATTTTAAGAGATTCATCAACAGCTTCCTTAATTGCTCTCCTTGCACTTTTACAATCTTTGTCATACCATGGATTGGTTTTGCTATTTCTTTTATTATTTGAAACTTCAATTGAGAACTTGTTAATAAAATATGAGAGGGTTGTAGTAAAATTATGATAGAGGTCTTCTATGTTGTCTATATTAGATAAAGGAAGCAAATTAGTTTTTAATTCATTTAGAAAGAGATCATTTTTATTTCTATCAAATATTAAGTTCTTTTGGCTATAAGTATTATTTTCTATGGGAACTCTATGCATGACAAAATTGAGAGTTATAAGTAAAGGCCTATGATCAGAGTCAGGTTCGTGGTCGTTTAAGATGTCAAAATTTATTATTTCGTTGTATAATGGGAGATCGGAAATAACGTAGTCTACCACGCTGCTACCAAGTCCATGGATGCAGGTCATCTTGCTAGAATTGGGCCACTTCTTTAGACCGTTGCAAATTATGAGATCCTGAGCACTACAGAGCTTGACTAGCTCCGACCCAAACAAATTTTCCCCGAGATCTTCAGAGTTCCTTTTGTACCTACTAGCCAGAGTAGGGTCTTCATCTAACCAAAGAGGATTAGGGTTGGAATGATTGCTTAGAATAATAGCTTGGTTGTTTGAAGTTCGAGCATTAAAGTCACCTATTTAAAGGATATTACCGTCATTCCTTAGGCTAGAAATATCATTCTCTAAACCATTGTAAGGGTTAGTTTTATCTAGATTCTTCTTCTTATAGAAGTTAGAATTAATGGGGGCAAAATAACAAATTGCTATGTAGGACTTTTTATTATTAATGTCTTTGATCTCTATCCAACTATATTGGTTGTGAGGGTCGGTTTTATAAATCCTAACATGGGGGGAGATGTTCTTCTTAATGTAACAAGCTATTCCCCCAATGCCTCTATGGGAGGATCGCTTGTTCCAGGTAGACCATAGCGTAAATCCATCTATGTTAGGGACCTTAGATTCTTCGTGCTCCCAAGTTTCAACAAGTAAAATGATATCAACATCATTTGAAATCCAACTTAGCTTGGGGCCTTTGTTCCATGGGAAGCCCCGACAATTCCAAGAAAGGATCCGGAGCATGTTTAATTGCTATTGATTACTATATTTTTGGTTTCTATCTCGAATAAAGGCTTTTCTATTTCTGATTATTGCCCATTTTCCTTCCTTTCTAGCTTCTTTTACCTTTTGAACCTCCTTTCTTAATTCTGCTTGGTCTTCTGGAATGAGATCTTCATTTATGAATATTCCCGTTCCTTTTAGACTTGAGGTTTTACTAAGTATGTCGTGCTTATGATCAGTGGAGCTCACCTTTATGCGGATTAGTCTTCCTTTATTCTCGGTTAATTTCCCCAACCTTGTTGCTTCTGTGAGACATAATGTTTCAATTTGTAATCTATTATGTAGTTCTGTCTGGGCTAAGGCTAAAGTATCCTCATCTACTTCCTCTTTTAAGCCGAATATTATAAGGTTTAAGGCCCTTTTGTTACGCTCGTGGTCTAATTCTATTAATTTTTTCATTTCATCTTTAATTGGTTTGATATCTAACTTATCTACCACATTATTTAGGGTGAGACGGCTATTAACTTTTTCTTCTAGTTCTTTAATCATGTCTTTCATTTTAAGACTCTCTAAAGTATCAGCATCTCCTTGCTGGGATGGTTGGTTAGTATCTTGGTTATGTTTTTCTATAACCTGCAGTCTAGTCTCCATTGCCTCCATTTTATTCTCTAGTAGTTCTATTTTATTTTCTATTTGTTTTTGGATCGTGTCTTCAAGAGATGCAAATTTATTTTCTAGCATGGCTTCTAACTCTTTTTGTAGCTTGGCTTCTCTTTCCTCTCTACGTTTCTCTAAAGACTCTATATACTCATAAAGGCCTTGTAGAGTAACTGTGCTAGGTCTTCCCTTGGTAATCTTTGGTAACTGTGGTGAAATATTCATACTTGAAATTATATGAGCAATTAGAAAAAGAAAAAGATAAAGAATGTGTGCACCTGATATCAGAAAACCTGACTGCAGATCGCCCGTCTGCCCTTGGTAATCTTTGGTAACTGACTGCAGATCGCCCGTGCCCACCGCAACCTGCAAACTCTTTCACCGAGCCTCAGAACACTTTCACCGAAGAATATATGCGAAGAATATATAGAGTAAGAATATATGCCAAGAATATATAGAGTATGTTTTTAACTTTTTTCACTGAGCCTCAGAACACTTTCACCGAAGAATATATGCGAAGAATATATAGAGTATGTTTTTAACTCTTTCACCAAGCCTCAGAACACTTTCACCGAAGAATATATGCGAAGAATATATAGAGTAAGAATATATGCCAAGAATATATAGAGTATGTTTTTAACTCTTTAACTCTTTCACCGAAGAATATATAGAATATATACAAAAGCGATATTTAAAAATATATTGTTATAAACATAACAAATTATAATTAAGTAATTAGTGAATAGAGAAGTCTTTTTGTAGACACATTTTGCAAGTGGAAAGGCACCTCGTCTAGGTATTTATAACAGGGGCCCTATTGTAATATCCATCATTTAGTTATTCAATTCATTATATACATATATTTTAAATACATTTGTGTGCTTCATCTGGTATCAAAGGCGTGGCTTCAAAAACCCATGGTGTTGGAAATATAAGATTAATAAAAAGAAAAAGAGTAAATTTCGATTTCACTATTGATGGTTTGCATACGCATGGTTTTAGTAAACCATTGGCCCATGGTATATTCTATCATATAGTAAAAATGAATTTACAAATATAATCTTTTTACATTGATAAATTTTCAAACAAAAAAAATTATATATATATATCCAAAGGTTAGCTCAAGTTGTCTAAAGCCAAACATGAAGTTCTTTGATATTGTTGTTGGTCGTTTCTAATGATAGGTCCAACTCTCTTCGATTCCCTTGGGGCAAAGCCTTATAATTAAGGTTGATGGTTTACCACCCACGAAATATGGGGAAGTACTAGTTTCTCATGCTTTTATTCCAAGTTACATACATACATACATGCATACATATATAAGGAAGTTTCAAAGAAATCAATGAAGATATTGAAAAACACCGACGATCACCATGATGATAACTATGAGCAAATTTAGTAAGAAGTTGGTTGAGATGGATGAATGACATGATGCACTTGAGAAGTAATTAAGGGAGAAGCACGCATAGTTAGAAGCATAGATTAATTAAAATCACAATGCCATACAACAGGATGAGCGAGCTGAAGACATTGGTTCGCAAAGATAACGTTGAATTATAAAAAAAAAAACCTCATTAGAAAAGCTCTTACTCATTTTGTTTTATCGCAAAATACATCAATTATAGAAAAAAAAAATTCTAAAACCTCCAATTCACCTAAGTCACCTCACATACAAAACCCATGTTGGAATATTCACCAATACTAAGAAGGGGGGTGAATTAGTATTGGGCATTTTTTACCATTTTAATTATATCATGTAAACATTAATAGTTAACACCACCATTCAACAATACATAACATCATACACTATACACCAAAAAAAATTACGTGGAAACTCAAATGGGAGAAAACCATGGTACGCTTTTAATATATATCTTTAAATTGCATCAACAAGAAGCACCAACTGGTAGAAGGATGCACCAACACCCTACAAGCACCAACACTGGAACCAACCTACCCTAGCACCAACCTACCACCCTAAAGTGTTCTCAAGCACCAACTTGAAGGAGACTAATCTCTAACTTTCACCACTTTTCCACCCTTAAGATAAAAGATAAATGAATATGATAGATCACACTAGTCACCTTGATTTGTCACTACACCTGATCACTTCACTTAATAACCATGGCTTTGATCACTGTCCAACCACTGTAATTAATAATCATGTCAACGTTGCTGTCAAAACCACATATTGTCACTACACTACCTTTACTTATGTTCAGTGATCACTTACTGGTACATTTTCATAACACTGTCACTCACCATATTGTTGTTGCATTTTTCAGGTTCCAAAACTTGACAACAACAATCTCATTGCATGGTGTGCAAAATCCCTGGTATATAGTTGCACTAGAACCTTGACCAACCTCGTCATACAATTTATAATCATAACACAATGTTGGTTATATTTTTTTGGTTTTTTGGTCCATGATTCTTCTCTATCATAAAACATTGTGCTAAAATCCGGTCACACTTATACCACCAACATGACAACCAACCAAGGCTCCAAACATATCTTGAGATTAAAAATAAAACTTAATTCAGTCTATATAAGTTGCTTTACAATGTACGTTACATGAAAAATGTGTTTTGACATCTTCCTAATTCGATTAATCTCTTTGAAATTTTTCATAAAATAGTGAGGAGATTGTTTTAATCATTGCTTTAAATTATGCATTTGACAGCATATTTGTTCAGCATTCTATCATATGCTAGCATACACAAGGATCCAACAACAGCCTTTTATATACCCAAAAAAGTTCCTTCTAAAAGTTTCATCTAACTTCTTAATTTAATAAGCCTTATAAGCACATTGTGAAACAGATCAATTTTGTTAACATAATTAGATTGGACTACCAGTAATCATTGTCTCGACTTTTGATATGAAAATTCCATCCTTCCCTAAGTCAACTTTCATAGCTTCCATCATTGACTAATTCAAGGATCACCATTAACAGAAGTCATCCAAAACAGTAATCATTTTTCTTAGAAGAAGTCGAGTTACAACAAAATGAATATAGTTTTCAGGTATTGGTTACTGAAAAAGAACTAAAGGACCTTGAATACTAAAGTTAGTGTCTTAGCTCGCACAAGATATCTTAATCCCATACCAACACCATTTATGCACAGAACTAGAAATCAATTTCTTGATTATGCCCTTCGTCAATTTTCCAACATGTATTACATCGGGTTTTGTACGTCATAGTCTATTAAGTTTGCACCATATGCCTTGATCGCATCAATAGATACTCAATCTTGCACACAGATTTCTCTTGATTGCTCAGGACCATAAAATGGCTCACAAGAAAAACACCTTCACTGCACACATTGTCTTTATAGGTCACTAAATACATTGGTTGATTACACTAATACAAGACTTTGTGCCCAATAGCATAGAAAATGTCTTATCGCATATTTTATCACTTGATCATTGTGAGATCACAACTAGATCCTTGAATTCCGCTTTGCATTTAGATCTCAAACGCTTACCAGAAAAACTTTACAAACATATGATCATTCCTAATAGCATAGAAAATGTCTTATCGCATATTTTATCACTTGATCATTGTGAGATCACAACTAGATCCTTGAATTCCGCTTTGCATTTAGATCTCAAACGCTTACCAGAAAAACTTTACAAACATATGATCATTCCTAAATCGAGCATCACCCTCAATCGCACATGCTTCTTCATCTCATGAACAGATCAATACCTTATTACACCAGGCAAGAATCTCAATCCCACCATTACCCAAATTTTCTCATATTACACACGTGCATCACATCATATTGAGGATATGCACCAAACTCGATTTTGCATTGTGCCACTGTCATGCATTTACGCTAAAGCCAAATTGGAGATTCTACCATGCTCTTGCATCATTACTATGCATGCGATCAATCAAAATCTAGAATTATATTATGTCAAAACCTCAGACAAAACATAAAATATCAAAAGAACAAATCTATGTCTTGAACGCTCAGCCCATACACCCTTATTCCAGAACAGATATTAAAACCACAATGCCACAAACACTAGATTACAAACTTAGAATTGATTCACCCTCAGATTCAAAGCTACATTTTATTTGAAAATCAAAGAATAATGTCCACAAGGGCTCATTATACCCTATTTATAAATTTGCAAGGGGGGCAAGAGGAGGGTTGACCTACCATAAATAGATTAATTTCAATTTTTCATGGAGATGACCTGTCAATTTTTTTTGTTTGTTATCATTTTCATTTAAATTCTTACTAGCCAACCTTTCGTTCAATTAGATCATCACTTCTTAATTTGCTTGAGTGAAATTCATATATTATATTTTTTTAAATTAATTTTTTTGTGTTGCTTTTGCGTGAATTGGCTCATGCATTGGGGAACATTGACTTCAAATAAGAATATCTCTTCAACTAAGAGGAACCATGTGGCGTGAAACCTACCTTTGGAAATGACACAACGAGTACTATCAGCTTGTGATGGTCTTTCTTTCAAATGTATTGTTATTCCCATTCATTTACCTCAACAAGTGTGGGACATCTTGATCACACTGTTGGGGCTTCTTTGACTTTGGGCTTCCTTTCCTCTCTTCTGGGGTTTCTTGTCCATTGGTACTTCCAATTATTGTAATTCATTTACATATATTAGAAGTGTTGAAGTTAAATCGTTCATGTCAATACTTTCCTTCTTTCCTTCATGGCTTCCAAAGAGGATGCACTCTTTATGATGATCACCAATGGCTAACTTTGTCATCAATGACAACACCATTCAACAATCCCCCCCTTTGTCAATGTCGGTAACACTCATACTCCCCCTGTGATTATTTCTCCCCTTGTTTCCATGCTTTAGATATTTCTCTCCTGATTCCTCTCCCCCTTTGATATCAATGGTGATGGGTAACTCCTCTTGACGAAGTATCTCCCTTTGTCTTCCTACAATTTTCCTTTCTTCCCTGACAGTCTCTCTCCCCCTATCATGTTGTGCCTCTCACAATTTTCCATTTTGATTCCACCTGTCAATATGCTTTTCTAAAAATTCACCTATATAATAATGTCAAAAAATCCTTCTGCAATTCTTCTGAGCCCGATCTTGAAGTTCCACAAAACTATCCAAGACTTTTATTTTCAAATATTATGCTCAACTGAACACAATGCCAACTAATCTACCTCTTTATTGTTCTAGTGAATTCTTCAAATCTATTGTAATACTTACTCCTGCTTGAAAACATACTTATACAGACATGAACCATTAAATTCTACCTAAATAAATCAACCTATATGACATGAGACATTCCACAAATATGTCATCAAACCACTATGAATCTTCCTTCCCAAATCAAATCGCTTAAAGGACAGACCTTCAATTTCATAATTGTTGCTACTTAGACTCCCCCTCTTAAACAGTGATAGAATTGAGAATCTCAAAGAAATATTTCTTAGAATGACAAATATGAACCTGCTCTGCTACAGGATCATCATTCTAAATCCTCGCATCTTCTTTTATATCTAAAAATTCATTATGATCTTGCAATTTTACAAATCCTATGAGTAATACCTATGTGATTTCATCATTCACCTATTCTTCTTGTTTTTATTTTCTTATCCAAACCTTCTTGTACCTGATATTAGTGTTTTCCTTTATGGAAGGCTCTATCATGCTTCTACAATCATGAGTTATGTGTCCATAGTTATGGAATTTGAGGCATTCTATATGACATCTTAATGACGGAGCAACCAACATATACTTTCTGATGATGGGGCTATTGGGACATCTATTTTTGTGTTCCTGCAAACTTTCTTCTAAGGTTTTGATAATGAACTTGATAGTGATTCATGCCATAAGCTTTGCAATCCCTAGCCTTATGCCCAAAATTTGAACATGAAAAATAATAACCAAGAAATATATTAAGGCGTCTAGATGAAGTCACTTGCCTTGATGATGTTGATATTCAAAAGACATTATTCCTTGGAGGAGGTTTATTCATTTCTTGATTGACATAACTCCTTGGAGCAACAACATTTTCAATCTTCTTCTAGCTTTCACTTTGATTTGTCCTTTGAAGGATGATGACTTTGCTTTCAGGCTTCTCTTCAACCTTGCTTTTTGGGGGCTTGGAACTTGTGCCTTCGTTGCATGGAGCTTCACCTACTTCTTTTACCTAAGTGAGCAATTTCTTGTTCCTTTTCATTAATGATATGAGTCTTCTTTTCAGCATCTTGCATTTGCTCCTTCTAACATTCCTTGATACTGTTTATTTCAATTAGAGTTGTGTCAAGTTCCTTTTGTTTTTGAATAACAGCTGCTTCAAGTATCTGATTTTCCTTTGTTGTTTTCTAAAGATCACTTAAGGCATTAACCAATGCTCTCTCCATGTCCACTTTTGATTCTCTTTTTCATTGTCATGATGTTTGTGTTCTGAGTATTTGATTCCATGAAGAGCGCTCTATCTGAATCATGATTAGTATCATTATCTTCATTTTGATGTGGATGTTTCTCTAAGTAAATATTTTAAAGTTTCTCCCAAATTTTTTTGGCTAATGAGCATTGACTCACTTTGGTTTTAACAAAGTTATCAACTTAACGAGAATTGTAACCTCAAAATGAGAACTCTATCCCTAAAAACCCCTATCTTTGCGCATAAAACATGAAAAAGTACCTCGAAAACAAAAAGTGTTGATGTCACATCAACGTTTTTCTTTTTGGGCTATAATTCCAAAAAACTAGCAATAGGTTTAAAAACCAAAAATTTTATGCAATAAACATGAAAAAAATACTTCGAAAATAAAAAGTGTTGATGTTGCATCATCCACTTTTTTTTCTTTTTTTTTCCAATTAAGATTCCAATTTTTTTCCAATAATAGCATTAAAACCCAATTTTTTGTGCAATAAACATGAAAACACACCCTGAAATAAAAAAGTTTTGATGTTGCATCAACTTTTTTTTGGGTCAAAATTCCAACAGTTTTTAGCAACGGCATTAAAGAAAATCTTATGACTCTGGAAAAGCTTTTCAACATAAAAAGAAGAGACTCGGCCTGACCAAGTGGCCCGTCGATTCTTGGAATCAATAAGCCGCCCACACAATTTTGTGTGGTCAATTCATCAATTTCGGGAATAGACAGGCTACCCCGCACCAAAACAAAAAAAAGAGAGATATAGTTTTGCAATAAAATATTACGGATTGAGGTCAGAACCTTGTATATCTTGGACCAAATTTTCTTCTATTGATGTCCACAAATTCTAAAAAATATTGGTACAATTATCACCCTGTCTGCATACTACCAGCCTGAACTGACTTTCTTCATACAACCTCAAAAAAACTCCTCAAATAGCTATATACTTGCGCAACATAGCAAAACTAACTAAAAAATAACTACCCTGCTACGTTTTCTCCAGAAACAACAGTAGCCTAGTTTTCATTTTCCTCTAGCTGAGGCTGGGATGGAGGGGATGTCTGGCCTACGATAGTTTCAACACCAATCTCCTCTTGCGAATATGTGGTCGACTGAAGTTGCATTGGGAGTTCTTCAAGCTCGTTATTGTGGGCCTCAAGTACCTAATCCTCCATCGCAAGGAACAAATTGTATACGAAAATTCAACATTTCTATTTCCAGCTGCAATCTATCCAATTTGACCTTTGTTATGCCCAACTCCTGGTTTAGGAGCTCAAAATGAGCACACAACTTAGACAGTATCATCTTCACATGCTTTGAAATCAAAGGAAATGACAAACTCCATAGCACCTTCCATTTACACTAAATACAGACTAATATCTTCCTCTCCTACATTGAGGCTTCGATCCATTGCAAGTGTCTAACACTAGGCTTTCTTTCTACTCTAGCAGATTATACAACTAACAAACAACTATGAACTAACGTGTTCACTCCAACTCTCTTTATAATCCTTTGAGCCAAATCTCTGCAATTCGACACTCTTGGCAATGCCATTAATGTCGCATTGAACCACAGGCACAAACCGGAATGGGAAATTCATTACCATAATGGAAACATTATTGTCTGGATCAAATTCCATTGAAGGCAAAGATCTTGTGCATGTATTCTGCACCGTGGATAAGGAGACATTACCTTCGCACATTCTATTGAATTTATTAACCTCTAACACCACCCTCCATCTGTTCGTTGGCTGACAATGCATGACGAATGCAATCCAAGTGGTCGCACAATCCCATCCCTCAATGTAAGGAACTGGTCGCCAAATCACAGAGGGAATTATAGCAATTAACAGAAAAAACAAGATAAGATCTCACAGGGAAAAAACAAGATAAAATTTTTAAATTTTTTTAAAATTAATTTATAACATGTTTTATTTTTTATTAATTTTTTATAATTATTTTTAATGTTTAAAAAAATGTAATATTATTTATTTATTATACGTGTCCAAGGCAAGTATATCGTAATCAGTTTGGTCTAAATGCTTTGACTCTTAATTAATTTGCAAATTTTTAGAAACTATTTCCAAAGTTTATTAAAATTTTGGTAAATTTATATATTAAACTTATTTTTTTAGAAATCGAAAATTATTTTTTGAATTTTTAAAATTTGAAAATTTTATATAGTTTAAAATCAAATTTTCAAAATTAAAAATTATTTTAAAATAGGAAAAAAAACCTCTAATTGCCAAATGTCCTCATAAATTACTTACTTATCTAAGAAAAAAAAACAAACTCTAAATTTATGCATATTTCCTTAATTAATATCTTCTTTCCAAAAAAAGAGTTGTCATTACCTTTTGGGCTTTTACTAACCATGGAAACTGACTAATTTAAAAAATAAAAGCAACAACACTACATTTTCATTATCGAATGGTGGTTTAATCATTTTTAATCATTTTCCTCAATAAAACTTACCTATTTTATATATATTCACAATTCAATTTTAAATCATGGTGCAATATTAAAATTGAAATTTAAGTCGACACTATAATAAACAAGATTTTCTCTTTTGTCTTCACAATTTTAATAAATTTAAAAATAAAAATAAAAGTAGGAACCTTTCGTACTCACTTAAGCCTTTGTGTAACTTAAATTTTTATTTTAATATATTAGACATTGTAATTTTTTATATTAGATATTTTATTACATATGAATTTTTTGCCATGCAATTAAGATGGCACGGCATACTTCATATTAATTTGATTTTTTCATTCCACCATAAATTATTTATTTGATGTTGAATTAGGATGACTATAAATTTAAAGTTAAATAAATAGTTTGTTACAATAATTAGCTTTTTAAACATTTATTTACTTTATTTATACCATATATATACATTATTTAATCTAAATATATTAGACATTGTAATTTGTCCTCCTTATTTGGTTCTATAAGCTAAAAATGTAATAAAATGTGTGCAAGCACATTTCAATAAACTCTTAACTTTTGTAGCAAACAATAATTTTGAGGTTGATGCTTATCCAAAATTATCTATGCACCTGTGTTTATTTTGCTCGAAGGTTATCTAGTCCATTAATTACTTTAGTTACTTCCCTTCATCATATTCAAATATGTTTCATTACTAGATTTAAGAAGTTATTCAATCATTTAATAATTGCTATTGATTACTTTTTGTATAAGAGAGAGGTACTAAGCATCAACGTTGCATATTACACTTGTTTTCAATATAATTTTATTTGTGTAATATTATTTATTTGTTTTTAATATAGTTTTTTTTGTTTGCTTTTTTTAATTTATTTAGTTATGTGTTTTTTCCTTAATTTGCTTACTATGTTTTTGTTTAGTTTTATTATTTTTTTATTTTAATTTTGTTTATATATATATATATATATGGTGTTAATTTTTTTACATTATTTTTATTTTTATTTTTTCTTATTTCAAAATTATCTAATCTTGATTTTAACTAGTTTATAATGTTTTAATATTTTATTTCTTTCATTTTGTTAAAAAAAAAAAAAAAAAATTCAAAATTATGTTTTAAACATTTTTGAAAAAAAAACTAGTAAACAATTTATTTATTTTTATTAAAGTTATTTTAATTTTTTATTTTGTTAATTTTACTTAAAATTTTATGTGAATCATTGTTTTTAAAAAAAAACTTCAAATGTTATTACCTATGGACATAAAAATTATTATTTTTCAACTTTTTTCATTCAATTTTTTCCATAAAAATCATTTATTTGATGTCATTTTTAGGTAAAAGGTCTCGAAATGCAATTTTTTTAATTATATCTATATGAAAAATGTTTTTTTTGTCATTGTTTATAATTATTTTTTTAGTGACAATTATTTTTTGTGCATTGAAGTATTAATTAACCACACATAAATATATATAAAATATTAACATCAAAATATTAATTTTATTAATTTTTTAGACTTCACAAAAAAATTGAAAATATTACAAACAAACATTGCAAAGAAAAACAAAAAACACAGACTTTAAAAACCCTAAAAAACAAACATTTCAAGAAGAAGAAAAAAGACAACTTGAAAAACGTTTAAATTACCAACATTTAAAAAAAATGAATAGTTAAGACATGACAAAATTTAGAGTGTCAAAAATATGCCATAGCCTCCCCAAAAAAACAAGGTTGATGTTGCATCAACAGTTTTCGAAATTTGTAAGAACCCGAATCCTATTATTAGAGCCTTTATTTCGTTATACACTAACATATCTATTTTCCTGTTAATTTATAAATAACAAAAGGAGCTTGCTGACCTTTTCACATAGCTTTAAACATTTAACATTTTATCATTTTATCATAAGCAACATAAATTAAGGTGAGCATTCCATTGATATCAACTTAACAAGAGTAGTCCATGGAAAAATACCTGTTCCGGCGGTTGATGACGATACCTTTGTCTGATAGCTCCAGCTGAACGCTCATTCTGGCCGACCCAACCGGATTTACCTCCCAGCCAACTAGGAAATAAATTCCTAGCCCAGGAAACCTCCACAGGTTCCCTAGCCCTCCGTGCCCAAGTCCAACCAGATATAGTGTGTCCTCAAGAAGAATGTGCAAAACTAGATAATGATACTTTCCTCCTCTCAAACCCAAGAAACCTCCACAGGTTTCCAAGGTCTCCCAAAAATCATAACAAGGCCAAACAATCACAACCAACCCCTACAATCCTAAGCAAAACTCCAACTCCCCCTCTTCTTCCTTCCCCCTTCCCTTTTATACCCTCTTTCCTCAACCACCTCTCATTAATGTCATTAACTCTCACCCATCCTTGGTTGACTTCTCTTCTAAGCTAGAGTACATTTGGAATTGTGATATGAATTTAAAATTGAGAATTTAATGGGAAAGGATCATGTCTTCTCCCAAGTAAATCTGAAAAGTACATTTGGGAATGTGAAGTGTAATTACATGGGGAGGACCATGTCTCCTCCTTAGTAAATGTGAGGGTACATTGGGGAATGTGAAATGAATAAATATATATTGATGATAAGATGGAGAGGACTTTGTCTCCTCCTTAGTAAATGTGAGGGTACATTGGGGTGTGTGAATGAATAAATATATTTTGAATTAATGGAAGGAGACCATATCCTACACAATATTCAAATTGAGAAGGTAAGTGGGGAATTTGAATAATGGAAATCATAAATTTATTTTAGACCAATATTTCTCAATATTTTCAGATAATGTAAATATTAACACAATTTGTAGGATAAGATTTAAGTGGGGCATTACATACACCCCTCCTTCAGAAAACTTCGTCCCGAAGTTAGAATGAAAAGATACAAGGAGTTTGAAAGCATAGCAAACCAGAGAGAGTTATAGCATTAAAATTCGATAAGTCAGACAATGACATTACTTCCCATCAAGAGTCTCCAATTGATCTATATCTTCCTATCCACCCTGGCCTACTTCCATTCCCGCCCTATCCGTCCTCTGTTGCTCTATTAGTGGCAACGGCCATACTAACCACCAATAAAACCGACATGGTGGAAGCGTCGAATACCTCGACCGAACTTTCCCCAACAGGCATCTGGCAATCGTCATCACACGTCTAGGGGGAGCGTTCAGCTGTCCTCCCCATGATTCCAGATTTCGGAGGATACACGGTGGGAAACACCTCCACCCCTCCTTCAAAGCACAGACCTCACTACAGAGCTGGTTGGACTTGTCATCGAATAATCCAGTCAGGTCATCTTGCCACCTGTCATTTGCATTTTACTCATGTCATAACAGTGCATATCAAGTAGATACCAAATGTAATAGAACAATGTACATCGTACCTTTCCTCATTGGTCGTCTCGACCTCCCCCAATGGAATGTTAGATCTTGGTTATCATACGGTTCTTTCCAATCTGTAGTTTAGTTCTCATCCATGCATATATATAACCACAAAATAGATATAGATACACGATCTTAAACACCATGTTTATCAAACCCAGTGTCCACGTGTCAATTTTTGTTGTTCATACTGGAATTAAATCTTACAGCAGATAAATCATAATTTCACTAAGTCATTGATTAGATAAATCAAATATATATAAGCCTATATGATGCAATAATAACTCTGACAAGTCATGCACTAAATAAATTGTAACCAAGTAAGTCATACATTTGGTCATACATCCAACATTTCCATCATCAATACCAAATTCATCAATTGATTTTCATGTGTCCAACCAGATGTATATAATGTTCATAAATAACAACATGGAACTGCAAAAGAGAACCTTAACATAGGTGGCTATCTATGTTAAAATGGGCATCATAAACGCTCATGTGACATCCTTGTGGAACCCCTCAATAACAATTAGAGTTGGAACAGATTCAACTATCCATCATGGAAAATAGCATTTGGACCCGTATATGCTATAAGGTGGTACCAAAACCAAAATAATAGCAAGCAAAAGATTAGTGCACTATCAATTCCACTAGGAGGTGCTAGTATAATTTTTATGCATATAATTCATTTAAAACCTTAGTGGATATAAAAGTCCCGCTCTTCCAATTTGATGGGGGTTTTTTTTTTTTTCTTCTTCATCTTCCAACCCATTTAGTTAATCTTGAAAATAAAAGACTCCAAACTTCAGAAATTGTTTTCCAACATGATTTTCATACTTTATTTTTTATTTTATTTTTTGTAAATTGAGAGGAATGTCCTCTAAATGTCAAAAGGTTCAAATTTATTATATATTTAATCATTGTTTACTAGTACTAAAACAATCTCATGATATATATTGCAGCTCACAATATGATCAGACAAATGAGAAATAATTAAATGAACGGAATAATTGCCTTTGCCCTGTTGCTATTAGTATTTCCCCTCTAAATGGCATCGCATCTCTAAAGATGCCTACTCCTTTCATAAGTGGCCAGTGACCACAAAATTTGCAAAGAAAGTTGAGGGTCCTTTTCTCCAAAACTAGAGACACATTATTTTTATTTTTTTTTCACGACATTTTTATTCAACACTAGAATAAGGGTAAAAGTGTATCCTAATATTTTCACTAGTCTTTTATTGACTAAATAAGCTTCCATTCTAAAATCCCAAATTCTCTACGAATTGATCTTCTCATTTAATTTAAGATCATTAAAAACAACTGTCAGAGTAAGCCTTACACGAGCCCATAGTATTCAATCTATATTTTCACTAGAAAATTCTACCCCACTAGACCATCCTTGTCAGGCCTCCATCTGTTATGCACCATGCAATAATTGTTGGCATCCTCTTTTCCTCAACCTTAGGTTACATTATGTCAGCCCATTTTTCTTTGGATTGTTTGCTTGCTGGTTTTATTGTTTTTCTCTGTTACCTGTACCTATTCATTATTAACTAATTTCTTGATTACTTTCTAGATTTCTTCGTCTTAGTAAACAAACAACATGACAAAGCATACTTAGTCACAAGACTATGCTTAATATGTATGGATTAGAAGCAACCATTACATTGAATCTCACCATGCTAGATTGATGCATTCTAGTGAAAATCGATTTTTGGAGAAGTTCAATTCAATTAAGAACACTTTAACCAATTAACCATGCCTTAAAAGAACTATCAAATGGTAAGGATAGTACTGGATCACTTAGGGAAAACTCTTGGCATGTTTTGGGCTTCGTAGTAACTCAAACCACTCCATACTATATCCCCATGTTTAAAGTAGAGGGTATTTAAATGACACATGCTAGTCAACAGAAGTCATGAGCATTACAACCATAAACTAAATTTCTATAATTAGGTCTTCGTTGTGACATCGTCACTATATTGCAGATCTAGTGTCTCCTTTTATAGGTTCCAAGAAGCTTAACAACCTCATCTACTTATAGGTTCCAAGAAGCTTAACAACCTCATCTGCTTATTTCTATAATCATTCATCTATAGAGAGCATGCAATGTTTAAAATTTGTACAAAGATAAAGCTTATAATGGCCTTGGTGGGCTTAATGGTTAAGAACATGTATTTCCTTGTAAGAGGTCATAGATTCAAATCTAGCGGGAAGTAGAAAAGGTAAACCTCCACAGACTTTAGTGGTCAAATCACTGCAAGGAGGTGGATCGCTTGTCCCATAAACAAGGGGTCTCATAAACCAATTTCGTGTCTGGCTTGGCCATGACCTATTATTATTATTATTATTATTATTATTATTCAAAGGGAGACTCTAGCTCTATTTGTAAAATTTATTTGACACATGCATAACATCAACATAGAACCAACATCCAGAAACTAGCAAATGTTCTGCAGAAACTCTCATGGGACGTGAAGGTCCCACATCTTTACCAAATCCAAAGTAACCAGCACTTGAAGTTTTTCCCCTATCTATATCTCTTGAAACAATTTTGTCATCAAAGTTTGAAATTCTTCGGTAGTATAAGAACAGAGCAAGGCTAACAAATAGAGCAGCTGCAGTAGTGCAGATCCCAATTATAACTGCTTTAGCAAGGCCCTGCCATGTCTCTCACTGGTGCCAGGCCCATTGTTAGATGATATTTGAGCACGAGGAAAAATCAAACCAAAGTTTCCTGGATAGAATGAAGAGTGAGGGAAATTTCGCAAATTTTGTGGGACATAACCTGACAAGTCGTTGTAAGATACATTAAATGCCTTTAAGCTGGCAGGAAGGTTGCCGGGTATTTTCAAGGAATAATTGCCTTTGCCCTGTTGCTATTAGTATTTCCCCTCTAAATGGCATCGCATTTCTAAAGATGCCTACTCCTTTCATAAGTGGCCAGTGACCACAAAATTTGCAAAGAAAGTTGAGGGTCCTTTTCTCCAAAACTAGAGACACATTATTTTTTATTTTTTTTCACGGCATTTTTATTCAACACTAGAATAAGGGTAAAAGTGTATCCTAATATTTTCACTAGTCTTTTATTGACTAAATAAGCTTCCATTCTAAAATCCCAAATTCTCTACGAATTGATCTTCTCATTTAATTTAAGATCATTAAAAACAACTGTCAGAGTAAGCCTTACACGAGCCCATAGTATTCAATCTATATTTTCACTAGAAAATTCTACCCCACTAGACCATCCTTGTCAGGCCTCCATCTGTTATGCACCATGCAATAATTGTTGGCATCCTCTTTTCCTCAACCTTAGGTTACATTATGTCAGCCCATTTTTCTTTGGATTGTTTGCTTGCTGGTTTTATTGTTTTTCTCTGTTACCTGTACCTATTCATTATTAACTAATTTCTTGATTACTTTCTAGATTTCTTCGTCTTAGTAAACAAACAACATGACAAAGCATACTTAGTCACAAGACTATGCTTAATATGTATGGATTAGAAGCAACCATTACATTGAATCTCACCATGCTAGATTGATGCATTCTAGTGAAAATCGATTTTTGGAGAAGTTCATTTCAATTAAGAACACTTTAACCAATTAACCATGCCTTAAAAGAACTATCAAATGGTAAGGATAGTACTGGATCACTTAGGGAAAACTCTTGGCATGTTTTGGGCTTCGTAGTAACTCAAACCACTCCATACTATATCCCCATGTTTAAAGTAGAGGGTATTTAAATGACACATGCTAGTCAACAGAAGTCATGAGCATTACAACCATAAACTAAATTTCTATAATTAGGTCTTCGTTGTGACATCGTCACTATATTGCAGATCTGGTGTCTCCTTTTATAGGTTCCAAGAAGCTTAACAACCTCATCTACTTATAGGTTCCAAGAAGCTTAACAACCTCATCTGCTTATTTCTATAATCAGTCATCGATAGAGAGCATGCAATGTTTAAAATTTGTACAAAGATAAAGCTTATAATGGCCTTGGTGGGCTTAATGGTTAAGAACATGTATTTCCTTGTAAGAGGTCATAGATTCAAATCTAGCGGGAAGTAGAAAAGGTAAACCTCCACAGGCTTTAGTGGTCAAATCACTGCAAGGAGGTGGATCGCTTGTCCCATAAACAAGGGGTCTCATAAACCAATTTCGTGTCTGGCTTGGCCATGACCTATTATTATTATTATTATTATTATTATTCAAAGGGAGACTCTAGCTCTATTTGTAAAATTTATTTGACACATGCATAACATCAACATAGAACCAACATCCAGAAACTAGCAAATGTTCTGCAGAAACTCTCATGGGACATGAAGGTCCCACATCTTTACCAAATCCAAAGTAACCAGCACTTGAAGTTTTTCCCCTATCTATATCTCTTGAAACAATTTTGTCATCAAAGTTTGAAATTCTTCGGTAGTATAAGAACAGAGCAAGGCTAACAAATAGAGCAGCTGCAGCAGTGCAGATCCCAATTATAACTGCTTTAGCAAGGCCCTGCCATGTCTCTCACTGGTGCCAGGCCCATTGTTAGATGATATTTGAGCACGAGGAAAAATTAAACCAGAGTTTCCTGGATAGAATGAAGAGTGAGGGAAATTTCGCAAATTTTGTGGGACATAACCTGACAAGTCGTTGTAAGATACATTAAATGCCTTTAAGCTGGCAGGAAGGTTGCCGGGTATTTTCCCAGATAATTGGTTGTGAGAAAGATCGAGGTTGACCAAGACAAAAAGCTTACTGATTTCATTTGGTATGTTTCCTGACAATTGATTTCCACCAAGATTCAATGTCTTGAGCCTGTCAATTGCACCAACTTGTGGTGGAATAGTACCACTCAAATGGTTGTTCGAAAGGTCCAATGACTCCAGGAAAGAATATTTTGTCACTTGAATGGGGATTACTGATGAAGCAGGGTTTACTGGTAGAATGTCCGGCAGGGGGATACCCCCAGTGAAATTATTGCTAGATAAGTGTAAATGTTCCAAGGTAGACAATGTAAAAAGGCTGGTTAAAAGAGCCCCGATTAGCTTGTTGAAGCTAAGGTCAATAACATTAATCTTGGGATACATTCCCAAGACAGTTGGGAGAGATCCCACTAAGTTATTGTGCAATAAATTCAGATAGGTCAATCTTAAAAACTGAGAAGTATCATTTGGCAGGGACCCTGTAAATGAATTCTGGCTCAGATCAAGCACTTCCATATAATTTCCCCATGTCCACATCATAGACAAATCCCCAGATAACTTGTTATCACTCAAATCCACTACTGCACAGATTCCAAATTTTATTGGCAATGTACCAGATAGTGCATTTGAAGAAAGGTTGAGCACCTTAAGAGTTGTCGTTGCAATATTGTTTACATTGCCCGTGATATAAAATGACAAAAATGAATTAGTAGTTTACAGAGAACAGAATCCAGATTTATGTTGTTTGACTCCTTTTAGAGTCAAATAACCATGGAAAGATTATCATAATAAATGTAGTAACCACTATCTAATCATCCATCATGTAAAGTTACATTATAATTTATATGCAGCCATGAAAGTGAATGGCAAATAGTTGGTGCCGCTGAGAATAGTTTGATCCACAATGTTTATTAGGGTCGAGTAACATAGAATAATGGATAATGACAAATTAGTGATAAAGGAAATTATTACAAAATCCAGCTCTCAGCATTCATGGACACTCAAGTTTCCTGTCACTTATTAATTCATCTATGCCTGTAGGATCTACATGCAGTGAAAATAAGATTTGACTTCATCAGAATTGGACAACTGACCACTCCATGATTAGTTACAAAGACACAATAAACTACCACAACACCGTATAGTCAACTAATGATAAGGATAATAAAAATGAACATCGATATCCAAGAGAATCCCAACCCATACACTTCTCAGTGTTTGATGACAAATAAACTTGCTTGATTTTAACCCAGAGACCTCTATAAAGTTAAAAGTACCCTACAACGGGACACATATAAGGACAGTTCATAAGACAAACTATCGTAAATACAGCTCACGTTCCCTATCACCCAGTAATTCACCCATCACAATAGAATGTATGTTGCAGGTGTGTTCTGATCGTGTGTAAATTTGAAAATTGAAATAATGAATAGGTAAATACCAACATGAAATTAGCACAGGAAAAGCTAAGTTGTCAAACAAATAATTTATTAAATACTTACATAGACATAATAAATTCCAAAAAAAAGACCAACAATGGTAATCCCAGCACTCTTGCAAAATATTTGCATGGCAATACGACCAACTTCACATGCATTCAGAAGGAGAGAGATGGCATCTGCCCTAGAAGCACGGACAAAGTTCCCAGAGCTGGTTACGAGGGAAGAGAAACGTGTACGTTTTGTAGTGGTTCATGGGTTGGAGATTGTGGAGCAGCCAAATATGCCTATTGAAGATGCTGAATGGTTCAAACGCTTGACAGGAAGGCATGAAGCAGCGATTTCTGAAAGAGATTATAAGTTCTATTCAGCGAGACACAAATATAGACGTACCCCTCAGAACACCCTTTCTACTGTGACTGGAATGCCTGCATATCCTAATGCAGATAATTCTCCAGCATTAGGTGCTCCTCTGGTCTTCGTTCACCTTACACGAATGATGTCCTGAATCTCACATCTCGATCACCTCCTCAACATCAAATACAGCACCAACCACAACATCAGTTGCATTGTCTACCACATCAACCCCAACACCAGCAGCTGCATCAATCCCAACACCAGTCTCTTCATCAGTCTCAGCCGTCACCGCACTTATCCCATCCATCTCATGGACAACATTGCACTCACACGTCACACTTGGATGACATGCCCCATGCACAGCATACCTCACCAGTACCTCAGCATATGTCTCGCAATTTGCAGCAACCACCTTTAAATGTTGGAGGCAGAATGCTTGTGTTGGTAAGTGCCTATTTGACATGGCTTTTGTCCAATCTTTATTTTGATTATTTCACTATGTTGGAGGTTGAGTTCCCAAGCATCTTTTGACTTTTTCCACTTATCTAGTGCTTATTCTTTGACCTTTTTCAAAAGTAAAATGAGAAACCTTATTTAATAATTTGCGATGGGATGAAAACATATGCAACTTATGCATGTTGCTGATAGTACCAAGGAATGGTGTTAGCTTCTACAATCAATGACTTAGGTTTTCTGAAATTTAATGGTTAATGCTTTCTAATTCCCCTTTCTGTTGATCTTCATTCTCGACAAAGTAAATTGTAGTCTTGACTACTATGAATACATTAGCTTTGGTTTTATATCATTTGTTCACATTGTGAAATGCAAGAGTCACACCTAATTTTCAAGAAACAAAATTGATATTCAATGCTTTCTCTTTTAGCTCTTTCTAGTACGTCTTCCTGTTTGAGGCTTTGGTTCTTGTTCATTTCTTTCCAGTACCATCTTTTTGTTTCAAGCTCGAGAGATGAGCATCTGAAATATGTTTACGTGTTCAAATTTCCTGTTTATTGTGTGAATGACTGTGCTACTGATAGTATGTTTTTTAATCCTTTATGTACCTTAATTTTTATATAGCTTTTCAATCAAAGATGTCAGACCCGACTTGGTGCCTGACCCATTTTGGCTGAAGTGTCAAAGTTGATCTGTGAGTCAGCAGAGACCTGGGGATTGACCCAGCAAAGAGCCGACAAATTGAAAAAAATTACGCACTTTTAAAGGCTTGGTGGGTAAAAGGTGAGAAAAATCCAAAAGTTCAGATCAGTTAATGAGCTAATTCAGCTCAGAAATTCTGGAAATGCTGCTTTTACTGTGAAAATCTCAAGTATTAAAATCAAATCGGAAATGTGTATCCTAGCTGTCCTAGCCAGTGAGAATGAGCTCAGAAGCCTGCAGAAATTTTCTCTTAGCAGTGAAAAATTTAAAATTCAGGTCTGAAGATGGGAAAAATTCTGTGTCCTAGCTGGTGAAAATCCGTGCCCTAAATCCTCTCAAATCTGTTCAGAAATAAGCACAAAATTTGTAACACATAATGGTAAACAAATGGGAGAGATGTTTCTATTGCTATACCCTAGCTGTGTGTCTAACATGGCCCCACTGTGCATAAGAATCACTGGGAAAATTGCTCCATGTTGCTCTGGAAATCTGCTGCAAAATAGGTCTGTTTCTGGATTTTATGGACAAAGGGTATAAATTGACTCACTCAGGCCCAGTTGAATCTGACGAGACCTGCTGGCTCTGACTGAGTCTTGTCAGGACCAGCTCTGACCTAACCTGGTTTAGAGTCTAGACAGGTTCTAGCTAGTTGCAGTTGGTTCTGTTCTGATTCAATTGGTTTTGAAGCCGGGTTGGGTCTAATTTTGGTTATGGTTTATACTATTGATGGCTTCTTTGTTCTATGCAGTTTCAGCAGATAAAAGGAGATCAGTTAAGCCACAACTCACAATTTATATTGAAATTGTAACAGCCCACCCAGCGATATGCGCTAGATTGCCATTACCCATGTCTTGCTCATAAATCTGAGTCAATATGTGTGATTAATAACTCAACAAAATAAACATGCATGTTACTAATCTATTATTTTCCTTTCCAAGCAAGCCACTATGCCAATTCAATTCAAATCACATCAATGAACAATATTCATTGGTCAAAAACAATAACTTGATGCCTTTCACTGTTGTTGTAACCCACACCAGTAAACTCTCTACAACAATTTACTCCTCGGGAATGAAAGGAGACTAGCCATGAATCTCCCCACCAAACACACAGCTGAGAAAAGCCAAAATGCACATTCCAGCAATAAACCAAAGGAAAAGGCCAAAATGCACATTCCAGTGAAGATAGACTGAGTTTTACAAAGGAAATCAAGGTTTATGTTCTCCAAGGCAAGCTGAGAGGGAAGGCTCTCCATTATTTCGAAAATATTTCCAACAGTTCTCATGTGTACACATGGAGGGCCCTGTGTCCTTTCCTCATATATTTCATTTACTAATTTTGCATGTTAATTAATGCTTACACACCCATTTATCCCATAGTTTTCAGTTCCTGGGCCAACGTTCACTAGGTTCAAGGGGGAGAATGCCACCTAGGCCACAATCTATGTCCAATGCAACAAACACAGGAGTGGTGTAGTCAGAAAGGCATTTCAGTATTCACATAACCCAAGACACTCTCCTGTTCGGGGTCGCTAATCTTGGCCATCATTTATTCAATCAAGGTGCTATTGGTGGTTGGATTATCTGACCAAATGTGCAATGCAGCTCCGCCGCGGCAAGCATTGGATCGGTGCATAGTGGACACTGCGGAACTCGAACCCGTTACCATTTCAGCATGATCTTCAACAGGCCAGAGTTTTACTATCATCTTCTTCTTCTGTGTAGTGCTTCACCGACCATGTTTGTTTCAATTATACAGTAGATAATGCACACAAGATAGTGATACATAGCGAAATTTCGCTATATTTTGCAAGACCGTCAGTCAGCTGAGATTGCGCCGCTAAATCCCCGGCCTGAACGAAGAAATGCATGAACACGCTGAGGAATTGTGTTTGTATCGCCCATCGTTTCGATCCCACGACCGCGCGCTTACTCGTTCGGGTGTTCCCGGTATATCGCGGGTGGATGACAGAGCTGTGTACCAAACTACTCCAAATGGAAGCTGTAGATTTTACAAAAATATATGTAAAGAAAAGTAGGTTTGCCCATTTTGTTCCCGCTGGTGTTGAAAGTGTACAAAGGGCGACTAGGAGTTACCGGGCGAAAATGCACTTGATCTTCCTTTGAGGTTTTTCATCTGCGATTGGACGCCGATTATTTTCTCACTGTGATGAATCGCATACACAAATACAGCTAATGAAACTGCCGCCAAGCAGGAAGCAGTGAAGATTAATTTGCTATCCATTCCACTGTGGATTTTTTTTCAAAGTATTCTCGGAGGCAAGAAGGCTAGATTGAATCTAATGGAATATTGCCACCGCCCACGAAAAAAATAGCCTGAGTACCTAGTTCAATGGGTTATGGGCTTGTTCAGGCAAGTCTAAATAAATCGAAAGCCCCTCTCGAAGGCCCCTTCTAGATGCGTGTGGATTTTACATAAACCTTGAGATCTTTTCTTTCCAAAATGGAAATGTACGCAACGTAGAGATCTTTTCTTTTCAAAATGGAAATGTAGCATATCAATTGTCGGCATAAGAATGATTAAATCGTTGTTAAGCCAAACTTTTTCAAAGTAGTCGTCGTCTTCTTTCTTTTTTTTTATTTATTTATTTATTTATTTATAGGTTAATGTATCGTTTTCAATCTAAAACATATATATATAGATATAGATATTACAAGTATTTAAGAGGATTATAAACTTTTATAATGGAATTTGGGTTTAGTGGGCTTTGGGTCCAGATTTTGAACTAAAGCTCTGATACCATGTGTAAGAACCCGAATCCTATTATTAGAGCCTTTATTTCGTTATACACTAACATATCTATTTTCCTGTTAATTTATAAATAACAAAAGGAGCTTGCTGACCTTTTCACATAGCTTTAAACATTTAACATTTAATCATTTTATCATAAGCAACATAAATTAAGGTGAGCATTCCATTGATATCAACTTAACAAGAGTAGTCCATGGAAAAATACCTGTTCCGGCGGTTGATGACGATACCTTTGTCTGATAGCTCCAGCTGAACGCTCCTTCTGGCCGACCCAACCGGATTTACCTCCCAGCCAACTAGGAAATAAATTCCTAGCCCAGGAAACCTCCACAGGTTCCCTAGCCCTCCGTGCCCAAGTCCAACCAGATATAGTGTGTCCTCAAGAAGAATGTGCAAAACTAGATAATGATACTTTCCTCCTCTCAAACCCAAGAAACCTCCACAGGTTTCCAAGGTCTCCCAAAAATCATAACAAGGCCAAACAATCACAACCAACCCCTACAATCCTAAGCAAAACTCCAACTCCCCCTCTTCTTCCTTCCCCCTTCCCTTTTATACCCTCTTTCCTCAACCACCTCTCATTAATGTCATTAACTCTCACCCATCCTTGGTTGACTTCTCTTCTAAGCTAGAGTACATTTGGAATTGTGATATGAATTTAAAATTGAGAATTTAATGGGAAAGGATCATGTCTTCTCCCAAGTAAATCTGAAAAGTACATTTGGGAATGTGAAGTGTAATTACATGGGGAGGACCATGTCTCCTCCTTAGTAAATGTGAGGGTACATTGGGGAATGTGAAATGAATAAATATATATTGATAATAAGATGGAGAGGACTTTGTCTCCTCCTTAGTAAATGTGAGGGTACATTGGGGTGTGTGAATGAATAAATATATTTTGAATTAATGGAAGGAGACCATATCCTACACAATATTCAAATTGAGAAGGTAAGTGGGGAATTTGAATAATGGAAATCATAAATTTATTTTAGACCAATATTTCTCAATATTTTCAGATAATGTAAATATTAACACAATTTGTAGGATAAGATTTAAGTTGGGCATTACAAAATTAGCATGAAAATCACCAACATTTAAAAAATTATATTCAGATTTAATACATAAGAAAATTTAAAATGTTAAAAATAAACCCCTCCGCCCAAAGGAGGGGTTAATGTTGCATCAACACTTCTCAAAATCAGCATGAAAGTCACTAACATATAAAAAAATGTCCATCCTTATTACATAAGAAAATTTGAGGTGTCAAAAATATGCTCCAAAAAAGCGCTGATGTTGCATCAACGCTTTTCAAAATTGGCATAAAATTTATGATTTTTTGACCTCTAAAAAAATGAGAACTCGATATAGTTCTCGTAAAGTTGGTAACTTTATTTTTTCACATAATCTGTCAAAGCACTTAGAATGTCATTCATTGCTTTTTATATTGCACCTTCTCGATCCATATGTAGATGTGTTTCTAGTGATAATTGAATTCCATGCATCATATCCAAGAGCTCCCAAATAAGCTTCCATTCTGGATTCCCATATTTCATAGCTTCTTTCATCGAACAAAGGAACAGGACAACCTATTTATCTTCATCCGATGCAATAGATTTTGAAATTAGTGCAATGTGAGAGACTCCTTTGATCGTTTGGAAGCGTGCTTCTTTGATCTTCCCATCTCTATTTTCTCGATATTTGCCTTCTAGTTATTAGGATGCAACTAAAGGAACTCGTTCTGATTCCAATTGTTGGAACATTCACCAATAATAAAAGGGGAGTGAATCAGTGTTGGGCACCTTTTACCATTTTAATTATATCATGGAAGCATTAATAGTTAACACCATTCAACAAATCCATAACATCATAAACAATGCACAAGTAATCTTTCACGCGGAAATCCAAACAGGAGAAAACCATGGAATGATTTTAATTCAACAGGAAGTACCAACTTCCAAGATTCTCTAGCACCAACTGGAAAGAGGAACCAACCCCCTGATTTTATCAACTCTGACTGCATTAGATAAATTTTGAGGTCAAAAATGGGCCTAAAACAAAAATGTACAACCAAAATCAAATTTATAAGAACCAATAGGATTCAAGATGATAATGTTAACCATGGGGGGTGATTCACCTTTTTTGGAGTAAAAAAGTACATTATGGGAGTAGTCACGATTCCATGGATATTACTCTTGCAATACAACCTAATCTTTTTTGTGTACCCAGCCAAGGACCTCACTATTAATGTCACTAATGGAAAAAAAATCAAGTAGAGAAATGTCATAAGTTTTTAGTTCAAATCCAGGAACTAGCACTACAAATAAGACTCTAAGCTCTACCACTTGAATAAATGAATATGTTGTTAGATGTAGAATGGTTGATACAGTTAGGAAGTTATATGACAAATATTAAATAACAGTACATGGAATTTGGTTAACAAGGTCAACACTATATATTATGTGGTGTTGAAACTTCTACTCTCAAAAAATGATGCAACAATATACAAGAACCTTACCAAACACTCTTAGTGCGAACAATGTCAAATCCAAATAAAAGCCATCCACGAAAACATCCTCAACTAGAAAGAATCGTATTTATTATGCTTTGAGGACAAAGCATTTCTCAAAGAGGGTGGCAATGTTATAAACTTAACAAATGATAATTAATTAATTAGTGAATAGATGTGTCTTATTGTAAAGATGCATCCATTAGTGGAAAGACATCCCGCCTAAGTATTTATAACAAGTGCCCTATTTTATATTCATCATTCTGAACTATTTAGTTCATTAGATACATATATTTATTTCATATACATTTGTGCACTTCAAATACCTTGTTTTTAAACTTAGTTTGGTTTTGAGGGGAGTTAATTATACAAAAGGAATGTTTAAAAAAACATTTGTATTTCAGGGAATTCATCGAGTGTTGAGAAAATTATGAATTCAACTAAAGATCATGTTATATTTCATTATATTATGAAGAGTTGGTCGAGTTCCTGTTTCTACGTACCCCGCCAATCGAGAAGTCACTGGGCCAAATCTCCTTGACGCCCATGGGGTTAGACCCTGCTAGTTTGGCCGACAAGTAGAACCCTTCAAGTTGATCCATTCTGTTGTAAAGGATCTATTATATGTTAGGAAGTTATAACTCCAAATCATATGTTCATGCCCATAGGCACAACAAGAAGAAGGCGGACCTCCTCGTGAATGAGGGGTTCCATCTAGTAAAAGGAAACCTTATAATGGATGGGGTTAAGATTAATACCAGTTTCTTAACTTTATTTGCAAACCATGTTTTGTGAGTGTCAATTTTTAGTTGGTATTTTTTGGAGAACCTACAAGCTAGCATTTTTAGAACAATGTAACACCCCTATGCCTACTCTAGGTCGTTGTTTTGGGTTGTTGTTCATAATTGTGTTGCCTACTACAGTGTTGATCAATCTGAACCAACAAGAAATAGTCATAAAGATTGTACAATTGTGCCCCCCAACACATTTTGTAATCACTTAGAGAAAACTCTGGCTGTGGGAAAACCTCTAAGGTAACCTCTAACCAATCTTTTGAATTGAAAGCTATCCCTTTCAATTTGAAGGGGGGTCCCTTCTATAACTCAGTCAAAATGACTAGTTATGTATTCAACACATTGACTAGATCTAATTGGATTTGAACAACGTTGGTATGGAAAATGACAGAAAAACCATTGGGCATGGAGTCTGTTTGACAACGAGTTACTGCTTATAGGCTATATGAACATAATACAAGGACAAGGCAAGGTAGCAACAACTTTCTTAGACAATTTATCATTTAGCTGTGATAGAAGCAAGTAGAAATAAATACCAAAAAACAGAGCAATTAATGAATTATGTTTAAGATATCTAAGTGGAAAACATATAGCAGTTTGGTATTAGTAAAACTAAGCTGATAAACAAAGTTCAACTTTAATAACTTAATTTCCAAAATGTAGAAGACATGTGGGAAAAGATAATGAAACAAAAAAATAACAATTACTAGGAGACAGACCGGAAAATCATCACACAAGAATCTTTGGACAAATAACATCGGTTGCAATAGCTTATATTAAACTTTATACACAATATATCAAAGTTTTTGTGAAAAAATTTCAACCCTTCTTCATTACACAAACCTTATCTTTATAAAAAAAGATAAACTAACTAAAAACATGTTTCTAGCAAAGCTTTAACTACAAATTGCTAAAAATAAAAGAGATAAAGTGTATCTCTCAAATACATGCATAAGAAACGATTTTACCCATTGGTTCAAAATATGGGATTGCATCTCCTTTGAGAGAATGTGTCCACAATATTGAAATGATTTGTATGCAAAGCATGATAGATTTGAGAAAGTCACGCGTCTTATCCTTTCGGTTTTATCGTTTCTTTTATTACGCGTCTTTCCCTTTTTTCAATTCAGTGCACAGCATCAATGCATGCTATCGGCTTTTAATAACATGCTCCAATCTGAACTTTGACACTGAATCAGTGCACAGACTCGAACATTCCAAAAAAGTGTTCGTCCCTGGTTGGCATCTTCCAATCAAGGCACCCTTTGTCCTTACCTTCACATCCTAATATTTCTTAATTATAATTTATCATATGTATCATCAAGTCGCAACCATAAGATTATTATGAATAATTAAAACAAATAAAATGTTATTTATGGAGACACTGCTTTCTTTTGGTAATTAACTGGATGGTTGGAATTTCAGTTTTCCAAAATGTTGGGCCGAGTCCTATGAGGAGCATTAAAAGATATGGTTTCGATCATATCTCCATATATATTCAAGGAACTTTACTCGGTAGCTGATTCCCTTTCCAAAGATCGATCATTCCGTGAAGAGGCAGAAAACCCTGATTTTGTTCTGAGACGGTTCCACTGTTGTTTCTACTCAAACATTCTGACTATATGTTTTTGCATCAGGTTTTCCCTCTATTTTTAGGGACGCTTTTATGATTTACTCCTTTATGTTTTGGATAAATTCTTTTTGGCTTATTCTCTCATAATCATGAAGAACACACTTGTAAAGCAGAAAAGGACCTTACCCTTTCTCAATTCCTTGGGAATCCTTGTGTATTAAAAGCATGGTTGACTAATCTTATGGTGACCATCAGTTTTAATCGGGAGAATTTTCACAAGTCACGAATTAAATCTGTATCAAAAACAAATTGATGAATAGTCAACGATCAATTCTGTATCTAAAAAGAGCTTGAACATATTTTTATTACATAAAAGTACTAACGTCATTTCTCACTGCTCGTTAAGGTAAATATTTGTTTGAGAAATCGATGGTTTCATGCATGGTTCTATAATAGAATTCTACCGAAGTAAGCCAAACTAAATTTGACCAAAGCATGTGAATTCACCCCGCTCACAGCCTACTTTACAGATCACATATTTGGCTGCTCTATTTAATTCATCAATCGTTGTTTAGCATAATGTAACTGTAATGTAACTGCAGGCAGGTCTATCAGAAACAACCTTATGGAGTTTCCGCAACAACCAAAATAACCTGTGTAAACATATCACATCAATCATGTCACATATAGACCCAGCCAAATGGTTTAGCGCATGTGTTTCTTTATAAGAGTTTACAGGTTCAGATCCAAAGTGGGTAGAGTATGTATGCCTTTATAGACTTTAGCAGTCAAATTCCTGCTTGGAGGTGGGTCTCTGGTCCCACAAACAAAGGGTCTCATACAACAATTTGGTGTCTGTGTTCACTGTGACCTTCAAATTAAATTATTATTATTATTATATAATGTATCTAACTGTTCCTTGGAGGGGAAACTAAGAGTAGAAATATTTGTGACCGATTTGTATACTCCAGCTACCTCTGAAAATCTCAGTGGTTGCTTCACAGCCTGCTAATCCAATAAGTGGACATGAAGTTATGGATGCAAGTAAGCAAATTGAAACCAAATTCAATCTTTTGGCAAGTATTCTTGCTTTTGGGCTCCTCTCTTATTTTCATCACTGTTACATTCAGAACAGGATAGGACTTCTAATTGCTGATGTGTGGAGGAGAATTTGTTAGAGTACTCTTTTGCTCCTCTTGGTGGACCTGTATGTGTTTAGAACTGTTAGGGTTGGTCATTTTCAGATCATTGCTGAGCAACTGGGTTTTATGATGCAGATTTCTTTTCGTTTTTACTATCGGCAAAACCTATGTTCTCACAAATATGATAGAACCAATATTATAAGGCAAACCTGAGAATAGAAACAAACTAATCAGAGACTGTAATTGGAAGCTCTTTCAGAAGATTTTAAGAAATATTAATTGACATGAAATAAAGTCAAATGCATTGAACAATGCCTCAAATTCAATATTCAGGAAAAATGAACACCGCTAGGTAAATTCCATAAATAGGGAAGAAGGGGAAGAACTAGAAGTGGAGAATATTCCAATACTTTTAACGTGTAGAACATCCATTTTTCTGGCAAATGGAAAATGGGCAAAAACAAATATGCGATCAAAACACTCAACAACATTAGCCCGGAAACATTTACAATTTTGAAGATGTTACATAACTGGGATCATGAAGGATAATAATAATAGCAAGGGTATAAATATGCTATGATAAACGACAGATGAAATACTGCATAACATTAGCCCAAAGGCATATCTAATCTTTTGAAAATATAGCATATATAGGATCATAGAGGTGATTCTAAAAAAATGCCCATGAATAATCTTTCTGCAATATCGCTAACCCATTTTTAGTTTTTACCCATACTTGATAGCTCGATTACCTCCATGGGGACTCACATTAAATACAGCATTATAGGAAAAGAAAAGAGAAAACCTTCAATTCAAATTGAGTTAACAGGCCATTGTTTGTGGCCTAACTATCAAGGACAGTACGGTAGCTTGTCACCAGATTCTGGAAAAACAAGCTCATTATATCCTGCATTAAGAATGCCAAATACACTTGATGTGACTAACCTATCTATCACAAAATTTAAATTCCCAGATTAGAGACATAGAATGGAGTGTTGAAAATCATTTGACTTTGCAACCTGAAGCATCTACCACAGCTTTACTTAGAGATACTTATTCCTCACATCTAACTCATTGATTCAGCTTATTTGCGCCAACCATCAAAAGTCAAACACATCTAGCTAAATTATTTTGTGAGAGCCATCAGCCCACAGAAAAGGCACCATCATGCAGTAAACAATAAAACAATCCGAACGGAACTGAGTTCCACAAAAATCCTCATTACAACTCATCAGTCTTGTCAAATGAACTTCATTCCCTTGATTCTTATATGCCTTGATACCAAATACTGGACTAAAGCGTATATAATGCCTAACAATGCCAAAACTTTAATAGTTATTATATCAGCCATCACGACTGAAGGCAAATTGAGGGGCATGATCATTAACAATATTAGATCTGACTGTCTTGCATAATCCCACATAAAGCGATTGAATAGCACATGATTAGGTAATGTTAGCATCAATAAAGCTGCATTTTTTACAGCAAAGAACCAACCTGGACCTCCGACGTCAAGTCCCCAAGAAGAATATCCATGCCATACTTCATCCCACAATCTGTATATGGCAGATGCTACTAAATATAAGGAGAGAACTGCAGTCAAAGGAAAATATCGTTGTCTATCTCCAAAACCCGTAGAAAAGTTAGAGTCATGGTTGAGCAGCAGCAATATTGGTACCAGAATAAAAATTGCTCTATCGGAGCCCCCAGTCAAATGGACATTCAGAATCAATGAGATCAAGAAACACAGCATAGTTGCAACATTGCCAACTGAAGGCATCCATGCCCCTTCTGCAGCTAGCTTCTTTACCGTGAAAGAAGATGCCACGGATGCTCGACGTTGTTGAAGTAGACGATACTTTGGAACAAAACCAGAGCTCTTAGTTGATAAATTTTGCACTCTTCCTTTCTCTAAAGCTTTCTCCCTCATCAATGATGCCAACTCAATCTTTATTTCCAACGCTATCAACATGAAAATTGCAGCATACAATCCCAACAAAGATATCCGAGCCCCTTCAAGGGTTAACAGTGCAACAAACCTCTCATCTTCTCCATTTTCCGCATTCGCTAACCTCAACTGACCTTCCAACAAATACATAACAGGTAGAAGTGCAACGAGGAGTGCAAACACCCAGGGTAAAAACCTCAGGCTTGATGTCGAAGGAAAGTGTGTAAAGACCACAAAGACAGATGCGCATGTCATAGCTCCAACAAGCAAGGCATGTAGAATGGGAGTTTGAATAAAGAACTCAGCACAGATGTAGATGCCAAACGTGATCCCCACAACCACAGCGTATAGTAGTCTAAGTTCTACAATGTACTGCACTGGAATAGTTTTGGTGAATGCAGCCAATGAAGCAATAATTGTTGCTATAAGTAACCACGATGGCCAGGACGGTTTCTTGGTGATTGAACCATAGATGGAACTATCATCCATAGACTGCTCAGGTATGTACATCAATTTAGATTGAAATGACCATGTCTCTGGTAATGGAGGCTGCATAAATATAAGCAAGACACCAACAGCCACCACCAGAAGTAGCACGCGCTTCACTAACTGCAAAAAGAAAATCAACACAGATGATTACTAACAGTGTTCAGCAAAATATGAAAGCTTTATAATTTCTAATCTCTATCGTCTCAAATTTCAAGATTCAGTCAATATTAGAAACTTGGCAAATAGATTAATCATTACAGTCATGGTGAATAAACATATAAATAAAATTCACTTAAGGCGTAGAAAACACATGAAGTTACAATATCTGTCAAGTTAGTAGACACAATTATCAGAACGTAGCCATATCCTTCAACAAAATCTCATATCCTAAATAACTTCACCATCATAACCTAGAATTGAATGACATTGAAAATGTAGGTCATCAAAGCAGGATATCAGTTCGCAAAGCAAGATGACACAGAAGATCCCTATCTAAGAATCTCAATTTAATATTTATAGAATCTTCACTGGAATTACTGCATAAGAATCAAGATCAAAGTAAAGATAGACAGATATGGTGAACCTTCTTGTCACTCTTTTCACTCCAATCTTTCAGAAACGTATCTCAAACTAGCCAAAAATAAACAGTGAATTAATCTCAATTTGTTCTTCCAATGCCTAGAAAATAGACTCTGCACATCTCAAGCATATTCCAGAAAACGTTAACCATGAACTCAAAGTTCATTGTAACTACCATATCAAAAAGAGACTTTCGATCAAGAAATTACTCCATACAACAATGGACGTTTCAAAATTTTAATGTGCAACTTACACTAACTTGAACCACGATTATCATTTACAAAGGTACAAAAAGGCACTTCTTCCAATAACTACCATAACAAAAAGAGTCTAATTCCCCTGATCAGGGTGCGAGCTGATGATAGGGCATCTCCGGGTTTCGTGCCATGGATATAGCCTCTATAAGAAAAGACAGCGGGCGGTCTTGTTACAACCCTCGCACACTTACTCTATACCGTAAAGTGGCATCGCGCATGCAGATCATTTATGGTGAAGGGGGAGGACGAAGGGACATCTCCCAACTGGGGTTTTATGACGGTAGCTCTGATCGTTTAGTAGGAAGTGTTACCGGTATGGTTACGGTTTTCTGGCAAGTTTAGGGACGAACGTGAAGGTGCCTCACGAGGTTCGCCACCTTGGTGCAGATGGGTTTCTTTCTCTTCGCTGTGGTCGGCGGTCGGCGACACCATGTTATCTCAATGTGCTTATCTTATACTCCTCGCCCTGCGTATCAAGTCCATATGTTATTATGTTCGAGCCGAGCCTCTGAACCGATGCATGAAGTTAGAAGGATACCCATCCGAAAAATTTGGAAGGAAAGTGTTGTTTTTTCTGATGGGTTGTCTGAACTCTGTAAAATTGTTTCTGTTTACTATGGAATCTTATTGTCTCGAATGGGCATATACTTGAGGTCTATGTACTGGAATTCAACATGTATCTCTTGCATGGATGATTGTGTTTATTTCCTTGTTTGTTCAATGAACTTACTGGTATTTAAGAGACGGGGTCTCCTGACTAAGGAATCACTCGAATTGACTCTGCGTTTTGGCTTAAGATGGCTTGGGTATCCCTGGGTTGATGTTTTCGGCACTTCTCGACAAACCCATGGGAAATTGTTTAGTTTCTAGCCTTACCGCTCACTGCTGTATGGATTTTTGCTGTGGTATCCTTACAAGTTTTAGTTTGCAGTGTGTGTACCGGGACCTTAAGCCTATCAAGTGCTTCGAGCTCGAGGTCTTGGTTTTTTCTTTCAGGGTTTCATTTCTTTGCAGTGTGCAGTGTTTGGTTGAAGTGCAACATGGTGCGCCCTTCCTCCGACAGAGACTCTGTGCCTAGTGGCAGTCGTGGGCGCAACAAATATGCAAGGCAGCGTCAAGGAAGTAGCCCACCCCAACCTCGCCAAGCCCGAGGTAAGGGACGCAAATCCACTTCGAGACTCATTCAGGAATTGACTCAATCATACCAGGCCGGCACGCCAACTCAAGGTCGACAATTAATATTGGGTTGGTAAAATTAATCAAATCAACGGGCAGCTGGTGCAAAGCGAGATATAGAGGAATGGCGAGAGTTGGTGTTGGATCTTGGTCATTCAGAGATCGGCCCTCTCAATACAAACAGACTGTTTACCGGTACTGGTTGATAAAGAACATCGTGGCTAGAGCTTTGATGAATCCTTCAGTTGGCCCTTCCAAAACTGATCCTGGTCTCCATGAAATTCACAAGGAATTGCAGGTTATTCAATTTCATATTCAACAGTAGAATGCCCGCCTCAGCCGCATAGAGAGACATATTCCATGTCTCCCTCAGACGGAACTCCCTGGTTTGAGTGCGAAAGACCTAGCACCTATGGACTCTTCGGATGATTAGTAGCATGTTTTGCATAGTTTTTGGCTTTAATTACTATTATGTATAGATGAAGGCTTTGCAGACTTTGTTATTATGTTCTAGTTATTTATATTTTAAGAGATTTAAAAATACTGAGACATATATAGTTCTACTTGACAGTCTTAAACTATTTTGTTTTTTGATCGCTTATAACGCAGTTAGGTGGACAACAGATCTGGTTTCCCAATGGGTAGGTTGAAGCCACTTAACCATAGGAATATGGATGTAACATGCTTTTTTTAAGAAAATGAATGACAATGTCCTGCCAAGCTTACAAAAACAAAAACAAGAGTCTATTTCAATCAAAAACTTACTTCATACACCAATGAACGTTTCAAAAATTAATGTGTAACTTACACTAACTTGAACCACGATTATCATTCACTTCTTCCAAAATTCAAGGACCACAGTTTGTCAAAATTGGGAGGAACTTAATAAGGTAGACAATACCAGTGTTGATAATATCAATATCAGAAAACATAAAAAATGCATAATATATTCATTTTTTTCAGATTTTTAAACATATAAAGCAATAACAACATGAAATAAACACAATGGCATATAAATATGAAAAAACACTAATATGTCTGATGTAGTGGATGCAAAATAAAAATGATACATCAAAGGTGATACCAAATGCTGCGAATCCCTGATAATTGTCCAATCAAGGACTCAAATGTGAAAAACCAATACAAAATAACATTACATATACAAAAAGCTCTTGAAGCAATTGCTGAACAAGACAGAAAGATAGCAAAACAAATAAAACTCGCAGCTATCTATCTAAGACCAGTGCCCTCTCCCTAGCAGCTATCTTTCTGTCTTGTTCAGCAATTGCTTCAAGAGCTTTTTGTATAACCTCCGCACTAAAAACCATACAAGGCATTACATCATGTGCAGGGAGTCTTCCAAATGCCCATCAAGCCTCTTCTTATAATCTTCTCGTTGAATAACCAACGGCCCATATTAGATTCTAATCAATGGCTCATATCATTTTGGCTTGATCCTCGTCTTCTAAAAGTTTCACCACCAGTTTAATTAATACCCTTTAATTATTTTAATTTCTTAAGTTTAAACATAGCCATCCATTAAAAATAATTAATTATTTTAATAAAACCTTCTCTAAGTGGAATTTCCCACAACGATTTCTGGGTATTCTAGAATACATGTGTCCTAGCCTCCTGCAAATTTTGAGGCTTAGAGCACATCTAATGCTACCAGAAATCAACAGTCCCTCTTAGCGAGGAATGTGCTCTAGTAATGCAACTTGCTAAAGCATCACCCTTCTCTGTAACATCTCCCTCTGCGTTGCTGATGTCTGACATCATTGCCCATCAACTACTGCGTAAATGTTGCATCCATGTTGCTGCTGGCTCTGCCATTGCCAACACTACATCTGCACTGCAACCCTCTCCAACTCCTGATGCTGCTGCAACAACGGAAAAGCATCCAAAACACTAAACCAAAGGTGTTCATTGTGATGCATCTATTGTTTTTGTTTTGACTGTTGTTAGTCTCTATGTTGTCACTGAAGCCACTACATTGTTGTTGACTCTGCTCTGTGCCAACTGCACTGCTGCCAACACTAGCTTTGTGCTGCTCAGACTCTGGCGCTCCTAGCCGCTGCAATTGTCATCCTGCCCATCTGCAGTTATTTCGAACTATAGTATTGATCCAAGGGGTGGACTCCTTAAGGATCCGCCCATCTACAGTTTTTTCGAACTATAGTACTAAATCACCCCACCTCCCCCTAGAGGTGTCTAGGAAATCATGGCAAACTACTACTCCTTGATTATTGTGGTTGCAGCCTGTGGATCATGTTTCTCGTCCTTGTCCTTCTTCTTGAGAGGACACTCTGTAGCATAGTGACCAACTTCACCACACCGGAAACATTTGATCTTTGAGACATCCTTCTTCCACCTTTGTTGCTCCTGTCACCCCTTTGATGCAAGGGCTACATTCTCTTCCACCTCCTTGGGCTTCATCCCACTGTTGCTATCGCCATCAAGTTTGAACTTGACTAAATCTCACCTCATCTCTTCCTGCTGAAGAGCGGCCCACATTCCCTCCCAATCCGGCAATTTCTCTCTGCCCAGGATACTCCAAACAAATACTTGCCATTCTTCTTAGACAAAATTCAAGGCCAACCTCACCATCTCTATAGGTTGAGGTGTTGATCTTACAGCTACCAATTGGTCTCGGACTTCCTGAAGCTTTGATAGGAACAGATCAATGTGTTCCCCTTTTTCCATCCTAGATGATCTCAGCGTCTCCTCCAAATACATCTTTCGCTGCTCGAAACATCCTTGATATAGCGTAGCCAAGGCATCCCACATTTCTTTGGTCGTCCCTTTGCCAACACGTGATCCCTCACTCCATTGAGGATCAACCACTTGGCCTTCGCCATCTCAACCTTGTACTTCTTGAGTGGATCTGCATCAGCAAGTACAGCTACCACACTATCGACATACATCTTGAGATCATGCTCATTCAGAAGGCATGAGATCCTGGCCTTCCAAATCACATAGTTGGATGCCCCATCCAACCGATCTTGATCTCTCAGCCCATTCGCTGCCATCTCTGTCAACAAAATGTCGATCTACCTCCTCTCTCCTCTGCACTACTGCTAGGCTGGCCTATGCACTCCCTATTGGAGTTAATAGATCTACTCCTCTACTATTGCTCAGCAAATGAGAAATCGAATTCCCTGGCTAGGAATTCTTTGAGGAAGAAATTCCCTCAAATAGTGTCTCCTTCCCTCTTCTGATGTTTTCCTGCCTCAGCAACTGCTGCAGAAAACTGTGTATCACCATAAATGTGCTCTGCATTGAATCTGTCGTTGGGCTGCTCTGTCTGCCGCTGACAAATCTTAATCTGGAAATCTTACCTCTCTGTCGACTCACTCGGATAGAGATCTTCCTTAATAATCTTGCCCTCCTGGCTTGGACTGCGCAATCCCTCTAAGGATTCGATATGTTGACTACGCAGCACTTCAATATCTCTCCTCTTCAGCGCTGAGCTCTTCCAATCTACTCTCTTGCTTCACATGTGCTCTAATACCATGTGAAAATTCGAGAATCCTGAATCACTACTGCAGCAATTGATTATATTTCTCCTACTAAATCAAGTTATTTACAGTGTTATACAGTAAACATCGAAATAAACGTAGCCTTCACAACTTTAAATAATATGCGGAAACAAGAATCTGAGCAAGAAAGAAATAACACACACAAGTGACACCATTGTTTTTGGACCAATGTCCCTGCAAAAACCCAATGTGAGAAAACTAGTGCAGCAGCTAAGGGTTTGTATTATTATGCAGTAGTTTCTAAATACAATATTTGGATGCCTTACTGACTATTCAATACAGAGAATTTGAATGACAGAGAGATGAGTGTGATATACCTCACACTATCACTGGCGATCCAGTATTGATCCAGCGACTAAATGGCTAGCCCCTAGGTGCCTTTGCACACTTTCTGCACAATCACTGAGCTGCTCTGCGTCACAGCTTCTGGAAACTACGTCACTCCTTTAGGTTGATCGATTTGCCTCTAGAACTTCGACTTTCTTCCCTTTCGATCTCACACCCCGGCTTCTGGCTCTGGAACTCGATTCTCTAGCAAATTTCAGATCTCCTCTCAGGCTTTGCGTTGCCTCAACGTGGCACTACGCTGCCCTGCGTGGCTTTGCGCTGCCTCCTCTGCATTGTAACCATGGATCAGGAAATCTTCATCCGGAAACTATTCCTGCCCCTCACTGCAAGAAATCACCTCAATCACTTCTCCCGCAACTGTTGCGCTGCTCTTTTCAAAAATCAATCTCTTACTCGATGCGTCTTTCAAATGTTAGTTTTTGGTAGCATCAGAAGTGCTCTAGCCTTGAAAATTGGTCGAGAGGCTAAGGCACATGAGTTCTAAAGAACCTAGAAATCGTTTGGTGAAATTCCACCCGAATTGTATTTTATTAAAATAATTAATATTTTTAATGGGGTTCCTAAGTCTAAACTTAGGGAAATTAAAATATTAATAGAAGTTAATCAAATATGGGTGAGAATAATCTAGAAGGAGGATCAAGTCATGTTTTAATCTTAGCTGTTAATTAGAGACTTAATCTCGGTCGTTGAAAGCTCAACAGAAAAAATATAAAATAGAGGCTTGGGGTTCATTTGGAAACACACACACAGAGATTGAGGATATCGATTTTCTGAGGTGAGAAGTTCTCAGGAGGAAAATCAATTTGGGAGATCTTGTAGCTGAGGGGTAGAGAGCATCCGAAAGGAGGACTTTCCGGAGAATACTGATAGAGAGGCAACACAGTAGCCGAGAGAGTTGACGTTGGGCCAGTCTGGGCCCACGCAATCCTAACGCAAAGCCAGAAGGGCATGCGCAGAGCAAAAAAAGTTGTCTGTCACACAAAATCCAAAATTGTCAGAACAGTCGAGAGAGTTGACGCAAAGGGCAGAGAAGGTGACGCAAAGCTAGCGCAAAAATAGCAAGGGTTAGCCAGTCTTGTGCCGAATCAACCGGAATTCTGTCGGGTGAAGTGAGGTAAAACTCACTCAAATTTTCCGCCAGTGTTTTCTCTGTAAAGGATCGCTAGATGAGCATCCTAGATTTATATTCAAATATTTCTCCTGCATAATAATAAACCCTCAGAATTGTTGCACCGGTTTTCCCACATTGGGTTTTTCCGGGGACTATTGTGTCCAAAAATAAGCATGTCCTATGTATCTTGTTCTTTCCTCTGTTTTCTATTTCATGAGATCAAATATTTAATCAATGTAGGCTACAGAAGTAATTTGCTTCAGTGTTCAAAAGAATAACTTAATGAATGTAATTCAAAAATCAAGTAGGTGAAGTAGATTCAGATTTACTGCAGTAGGGGTTCCTTCAGAATGTAGGAATTTTCACATGGTATCAGAGCATTGATTTTGAAACAGGAAGAGCAGATCCAGTGATGAGTAGTGAGGCTGAAAGCTGCACTTGGCAACAATTTGAATCTCCTTGAAGTGATTGTGCAGTCCTTGTCGGGAAGCAGATTCGAGGAAATCTCTCTTTGAGTGAGACAATAGAGGTATGATTTCGAGTTTGTGAGTTTGCAGAGGTAGAGGGAGTGACACAGAGCCTCAACGCAGTGCTTGAAGGGCGCAATTTATGTCGAGGCAGAAATCCGCTTGGAAAAGAACGAAGACACATAGAAGGGGAATTTAGTTCGTGAGTTTGCAGAGGCAGAGGGAGTGACGCAGAGCCTCAACGCAGTGCTTGAAGGGCGCAGTTTCTGTTGAGGCAGAAATCCGCTAGAAAAGAACAAAGACACGTAGAGGGGAATTTTCTCCTCAAAGAACTTTCCACCAGAAAGTTCGAATTTCTCACTTGCTGCGCAGCTCAATTGGTCAGTCCCTTAATGCATATTTCTTTCTACGTCTAGGGAAGAATATAGAAAAAGTAATATTCTTAGATTTTAGCTTATTTTGCATTCTTAACATATCAATATTTTCACTTAAATTACCAAGAATGTATATTTCAAAATTATCAAGCAAATTTCCAAGTTCATCTCAACTTACCGATCCTGATGTTGATTTACTTACTCTTACTACGGTTGGATCTCTAGGACTTCTGCCATACTTTATATTCCCTCTTAATATGTGCTTACACAACTCACAACTTTCTTCAAATGACAATTTTACTATGTGCTAAGAAGTGACTAGAGTAGTCAATTCGACAATTGAGTGAGATGGCATCGCATGGGCTTAGAGATCATGACAAGTTGGAAGATGCTTCCAACTATGTCATATGGAAGATCAAAAACTTAGTTGTTCTGGAGGAATATGATCTCGAGGCCTACGTCAAAAGTGTTGTAGTTGTTCCTGATGACAACGATCAAAAGAAGAAGTACAAGGTCGAGCAAGGGAAGGCAAAGAGGCTCATTCTCGATGGAGTTCGAGATCATGTGGTCTCACACTTGCAGGGAAAAAATACAGCCCTAGAGATGTGGGAAGCCTTGTCTTCTCTGTATGAAGGCTCTTCCTAACAACGGAAGATGTACTTAGAGCAGAAGACAGGAGGAGTTAAGGAGGGACCTAGTGAAGGTCAACCTAAGTGGCCGCAGTGGGAGTGGCACAAAGACGAAGGAGGAGGAGGAGGAGAACGCATCTCTAGCATCTAAGGGACAACAGAAGCCAAAGTGAAAGAAGGACATTTCGAAGGTGAAATGTTTCAGTTGTGGCGAGATGGGCCACTATGCATCTCAGTGTCCTTTGAAAAAAAAAGATAAGGATGAGAAACATGATCATAAGGCTGCTTTAATAAAGATTGACGAGAATGAGCTTGTCATGAGTGCCTACGCATCTCCAGGAGGGAGATGGGGTGATATTGAGCTGTAGTCGGGAGGACTACAAGTGTGCAGGATCCTTGAGGAGTCCACCTCTTGGATAAAATCCTTGCTACGGGAGCCCAAGATTTAGTAGTAGCGAGATGGACTTACTGTCAGATGATGCAGTGGAGTGTTCGGAGGACAGATGCAGTTGTTGGGGACCAGAGACTAATCAGCGCAAAGCAAGGTTGGCAACAGTGCAGGAGTCAGCAGTAGTGCAGAAGATTCATAGGATCAAAATCAACAGTAGTCAGATTCCAACATTCATTGTATTATGTTAAACACAGTTAAGTTCAGCTAATTTTGGATGTTTTTCAATTGCTTCTCTCAGCAACCGAGTTGCAGTACGGATGCAGTGTTAGCAGTGGCAATGCTAGCAGCATAGCAGATGCAACGATCGAGAGGGAGTTGTAGTACAGATGCAACAGTGATAGTGTCATGGGCAGCAGTACAGTAGCAGCAGCAACACAGTGTTGGTGGCAGTAGCAGTGCAGAAAAGGGGTGCTTCAAAAACAGAGCAGCATGCAGGTGGACATTGTTGTTAGAGCACTTTCCTCGCTAAGAGGCAGTGTTAGTTCTTGGTAGCATCGGAAGTGTTGTAGCCTTGAAAATTGGTGGAGAGGCTAAGGCACATGAGTTCTAAAAAACCCAGAAACCGTTTGGTGAAATTCCACCCGGATTTTATTTTATTAAAATAATTAATAATTTTAATGCAGTTCCTAAGTCTAAACTTAGGGAAATTAAAATATTAATGGGTACTAATCAAAATATGGGTGAGAATGATCTAGAAAGCGGATCAAGTCATGTTTTAATCTTAGCCATTGATTAGAGACTTAATCTCGTTCATTGAAGACTCAACAGGAAAAATATAAAATGGAGGCTTGGGGTTCATTTGGAAACACACACAGAGAGATTGAGGAAATCGATTTTCTGAGGTGAGAAGTTCTCAAGAGGAAAATCGATTGAGGAGATCTTGCAGCTGAGGGGCAAAGAGAATCCAGAAGGACTTTCGGAGAATCCTGACAGAGAGGCGGAGAGAGCTTGTGGAGAGGCAGCGCAGTAGCCGGGAGAGCTGACACTGGGCCAATCTGGGCCCACACAGTCCTGACGCAGAGCCAGAAGGGTCTACTTAGAGCAAAAAAACTGCTTGTCAACAGAATCTAGAATTGTCGAAATCGCCAAGAATTGCTGGAACTACTGGAAACTGTCGGAACAGCCGGGAGAGATGACGCAAAGGGCAGACAAGGTGATGCAGGGCTGACGTAGAGCCAGCGCAGAAATAGTCGGACTTAGCCAGTCTTGTGTCGGATTAGCCGAAATTATGCAGGGTGAAGTGAGGTAAAACTCACTCAGATTTTCCGCCAGTATTTTCTCTGTAAAGGATTGCTAGATGAGCATCCTAGATTTGTATTCAGATATTTCCCCTGCATAATAATAAACCCTCAGAATTGTTGCATCGGTTTTCCCGCATTGGGCTTTTCCACGGACTATTGTATCCAAAAATAAGTGTCCTATGTATCTTGTTCTTTGCTCTGTTTTCTGTTTCATGAAATAAAATATTTAATTAGTGTAGGCTGCAGAAGTAATTTGTTTTAGTATTCAGAAGAATAACTTGATGAATGTAATTTAAAAATCAAGTAGGTGAAGTAGATCTAGATTTGCTGCAATAAGGGTTCCTTCAGAATGTAGGAATTTTCACACCAAATGCCGATCAAGCCTCTTCTTATAATCTTCTCGTTGAGTAACCATTGGCCCAGATTAGATTCTAATCAATGGCTTAGATCATTTTGGCTTGATCCTCGCCTTCTTCTCGAAGTTTCACTCTCAATTTAATTAATACCCTTTAATTATTTTAATTTCATAAGTTTAGACATAGGCATCCATTAAAAAAAATTGATTATTTTAATAAAACCTTTTATTGGTGGAATTTCCCAAAACGATTTATGGGTATTCTGGAATACATGTGTCCTAGCCTCCCTGCAAATTTTGAGGCTTAGAGCACATTTGATGCTACCAGAAATCAACACAAATGAGATGTATGAGGCAAATGAGGGGGGTGACCTCATTTTATTGGCTTGGAGAGGGTGTTTTTGGAGGGAAACAACCCTTAGTTTCCCTCCAAACCACCTAAGAAGCCTCTAAAAACCAGCCCGGTGAGTACGCGGCAACCGTGGCAATGAACAGGCAAGTTTATGTGGAAAAATGGCAAAAACGAGCCATGAACCCAGTTTTTTGCCTGGTTTGGCCGATTTGATGGTGAATTGGCCGGTTTTTAAAACTATGGTTATTTTATTGATTGTTCTTGAGAAAATCGATCAATTACAAAGCAATTTGTCTCTCTAAGAAATTTTCCTGCTTCTTCTCATAAATCTCAACTACCCCTCTTCTCTAGCACAGATCAACTCTTGTTTTATAGGGAAAATCCCTATTTCCTTTGGCACTTCCTGCCTTCTATTTCTTAGGAACCCAACTTCTCAACCCTGTGCACAATCAATCTCCTATTTTCTAGCACACTCGTGATCTCCTATTTCTAGGACACAAGTTTTGCACTCTCCACAATCAAAGACTACCTCACAAACTCATGAGTTGTCTTGTCACACAAACCTTGTGCACAAAGCTATGAATTCCTTCTATCTTCGTCCTCCTCTTTATAGGCCCAATTCGAACATGCAAGGAGACCTAGTTCAAATTTAAACTCAAGTTCTAATTGGCGAGTCAACTCTGAGTGACACTCTTTCTCTCTCTAATCAACATTGGAGTTCTTAACTCGTCCTTCCTTCAATCAAGACTAAAGAATAACTCGCTCTAAATGAACTTATAACTGCCATCTCGTTCTGTAGTCAAACTAATGAAGACTCCACTTAACTGAAGCTCCAACTGTACGCATGTTGACTTGATGATTATTCCACTAAATTGGAAATAACTTATCCTAACTGAAAACTAACTCATGAGCTCGCACTCATACTGGCAGAAGGACAATTTGAGGTCTTCAATGGCTAAGGCACAGGCCAAAAGAGTTTGCACGCTACATTTTCAACACACAAAAAACAATCGACCAAAAACACCTAAAATATTTAAATTTTAATGAAATATATATATATATATAACCATGTGCATCCATATGAATCCAAACCATTTATACACAAATAAGCAAAGGTTCTCATTGAGATAGCATGTAAGGATGCACATAACCAAAATAGCACTAAGTGCAATCCATCTGTGAAACCGAAAATACATCAACAAACAGGTTCTAGTTGGCCTTTATCATCCAAAAAAAATAATGCTACAAAACATACCTACATATCATCAAAATCATTACCTATATTGGGATCTTCGTCATCAATATCACCCTCTAAGCATTAAAATAAGATAGAAAAAGCATAGCTTGTCAAGTCAAGATTTTGTTTGAGTGATGGGTACATTTTTAGTAGGGTCATGATAGAAAAGTTCAACAACCAATGCCACTAACATCAAGGTACATAGAGGGATTGGTTCTCTTGATTAAATACTCATTCCATACCCTCGAACATGACAAAATCCAATGAAAACGTTGTAAGCCCCCCAAACTTGAAACCCTGAAAAGCTATTAAGTTGTTGGATTCTGAATGAGATCTAAAATTCTACTTTCTCCGTATGAAATCCAATGAGGTCGGAACCACTCTCAAACATCCGGAGTCATTTCATGGTAATGTTAAAAATTTACGTAAAAGTATGAAAATGAAAGATAAAGGAGAATGTCACTTTTACTTACATTATCATGAATTGCATAGCAATAATAGGGCCATAGGCTTAAATATTAGGCTTCTCTGCACAAAAGGTATTGAAACTCAAAAGGGGTGTTTATGGGCATCTCCCATCAATAGGGGTGCTTCAAGGCGTCCCCCTTTTGGGGGGGTGCACGCAGAAGCACCCATTTTGGGGAGACACGTCCCCCACATTGGGGAAAGGTTCCCCCCTGTGTCTTCCCATGTCTCCCCAAAAGGTGGGATGTGGGGGAATGTTCCCCAAATGTCCCCTCGTCCCAAGTGTGTGGGAAGTGTGGGGTGCATGCACCCCACCATGGGAGATGCGTCCCTGTGGAACACTGACAATAAGTAACAAGTTAATGGTCTACTTTCTATTATATGCTTAAAAATTTGATGTTTATTTTTAATTGCTAGAATCTAGATGGTTGATGCTCAAATAACTAATCATTATTGTACTCTGGATACCATTTCTATTTTGATTTATGTACAAATATGCATGTTTTGATTTATTCTGCAACTAATTTGGCATTCTGGATGATTTTTTTAATATAAATGCAAAATATAATATGTGTTAGATGCTTCCAGGATGCTTCACTCCCAAGGATTTTTGGAACATGATGCTCCTAACACTCCCATTCTCAAAAATGCTCCCACTCTGTGCAACCTTGTCACGGAGGCTTGTAAACAAAAAAAATGTTATGAAAGATGCACAAAGTACTTTAAAATAACTAACAGATACACGCTTGAACCTGATGGCTATATCCCCCCAAACTGTATAGACAGTAAGGGCCTCAATGATCAATAAGGAAAGTGGAGTAAACTCCGTCCTTTCTTAAAATGGACAACAGGGATGTCTTTCACAATTATTTGAAGTTAGTTTGGAGCAGTGCATACTTCAGAGACAATAATATATCGTCCATAGTTTCAGTCAGACAAAAATTTTGAACTGATTCAATAGTTACAAGCCTTTCCCTGTACTTAACTAATATGATAATAAGGATTTTATATAATTTGCATAATGTTCTTGTCTTCTAGTTTACATGAACAAATATAGATCCTCAATTTTTAGAAATTAAATCAATCTCCTGCTCTCTACGAGAAGATTTAAAATGTTTAACTGCCCAAATTCAACCAACAATGTCGGCATTCAAATAATGATATGTTAAAATAAATTCAAGTGTAAACTGTCAAATTAGGTAAATCTTGAGTATTATTGGAAATATTCCTCAACGGGAAAGCTCAATGGGTGATCCTATGGAGTTAACAACACAAGCAAGAATGTCTTCATTTCTTGGTACTGAATGAGGTGCAATAAACCCGTTCTTTAAAGAATGGATTGCACTCCTTAGTTACCAAACACAACTCCAAATTTTACTATGAATACAGTGAGATAAGGGGAAAAAATATCATATGGAAAAACTCCCATACAAAATAAATTCAAGAGTATACACTTCACTAATACAAAAGGCATGCAATTTCTTCAGAAAAACAACAAAAATGTAGAACCTAGATAATCAAGACTCAAAATGAAATGACAGCCATTCTTCAAATGTCCTGGTTCAAATCAGCTTGAAAATCAAGTTTCAGGGTTCAGCCTCAGGCATTCACTGTTCAGATTTCAGCATTTCAAATTTCAGGCAACTTGCCAGTCACTCGGGCATGTGCTTCACACAGGAGAGTCTCACAAATCACAACCACAATTTTCAGGCTTCAGCAATCAACAATTTTAATCCCAGAATGATTTCAGTGTTCACTGTTAGTAGTCACAATTTAATGCCAGAATGAATTCAGGCTACAGTAGCTATGATTTTCTGATTTTTGTCCAACAATTAGCATGCAGCCATTTTATTCGTGATTTTCAGGTTTTGAACCAGTTACTAGTGTAGTGTGACATGTTTCAGTCTTTGACCAGTGTATACACACTGGCTCCTGGCACAACAGACAGGACAGAAAAAGACAAAAAAAATGACAAAAGAAACACACGACAATGTAACTTTTTAATGCATATGCATTTTTTTGGGTTTCCATCAGCTCAACTTATATGGCATTTATTGCTGATTCATTTTGATATGGATACAGTTCGATACAGTCAATAGACCACGCCCCATACCATATCCAAAATGGGGCAAATTATTCACCCAGGCCAGATTTCGGCAAATTTCCATATCTGAACCTGCAATTCAGGCAAGCTCGATAACTAAGATATACTCTTTCTTTGGAAGTAGTACCTTTTGCTTCATTCTTTTAGGTTACACCAAAGGAAAAGCAGGGGGGATATGTGCCATTGATGAATTACAATATCTTTAACTATTTTATACTCCCACTTTGTAAGTAGTACCTCTGCATTCTCTAAGTTATACAAAATGGACAAGCAAGGGGGCATGCACCATATATTTCGGCAACTTTCCATATCTGAACCTGCAATACAGGCAAGCTTGGTAACTATGATATACTCTTGCTTTGGCAGTAGTACCTTTTGCTTCATTCTTTTAGGTCACACCGAAGAACAAGCAGGGGGGATATGTGCCATTGATGAATTACAATATCTTTAACTATTTTATACTCCCACTTTGCAAGTAGTACCTCTGCTTCATTCTCTAAGTTATACAAAATGGACAAGCAGGGGGGCATGCACCATAGATGAATCATTATATCTTTCTACGTGGTGAGGACCAAACATAGAAGGCAGGATAAATATATTGTGGCCGGAATCCCTTGTTGAGAGTATTCAACAAGAGACAATGAATAAACAAAACAGAGAATTGAAGAGACTATCTGCTTATGACTCGAGAATTCAACATCAATGTTGTATATGCCAATATGGCAGATTTCTTCCCAGACCACAGCCTTCATTCATAATGGATTTAAATTATAACTTGACACTGAATTCATCACTCATTTTAACTGTACCAACCTCTGAGGACACTTAACACAAGGCAACATTCAGTAAGTAAGAGATTAGGGTACCTGAATGTGGGAGAAATGCCGTGCAACAATTGGAACACATGCTAGGCCTGATAACAGTACAATAAATCCCAAAAGCAGACCATCTGATGGTGGTCTTCCATTCCACCACTGGAGAGCTTCAAAGATTGTTTGCCGACAGTAACAGACAGATACAGTAACAACAACAGCATGTGAAAAACCTTGCCATGGTTTCATTCTTGAAGCTGTTTTACCCTTGTCTCTGCGGCAAAGAATCCACCAAGCCAAAAGCAAAATATAAATACAAGGTTATTATTTTTGACATGTTAGTAATTGATCATTCAAAGATGGCAACATAACTGCACAAAAAATTGTCTAAGCAAAATTTTCGAGTTCAGAGCAGTAATTGTTAGAGGAGTGGAACATAACCAAAAACTAAAATACATACTTGTAAAGAAGCAATGGAGGAGACACAGCCAACAACAGGATGACAGTAGCCCACAGAACAGTCTTTGAAGTGAGAACAAGCATTGACAATTTTGCTGCGTACAAGCACGTCAAAATCCAAACTGCCTTGGGACCAATTCGATTGTCCAAGGCCAATCTTCTGACCAAAGCCAAACCTAAAACTGTCATTGTGATAACCATGTAACTGGGGTAAATAACATCATCCTCAAAACCAAAGTAATAGATGCTAGTATAGGTAAATAATCGATTCTCAATATAGCAGACTAGCAATGTGTGGATTATAAGACCGCATTCTGTCACAACACGAGCCTTTGGAGGAAGAAGCGCTAGGCCTGGAATCACCATGGCCAGCACAACACTTGCAATGATGAACTTGCAAACAGATCTGAGTGCCATACCAGCTAACCAAATATTGAGATCCCAGTAGTTGTGCACAACAAACCATACAATTGGCAAGCTTGCTGAGACAACAAATATGAAATAAGATGATAGGTTCTTCTTGATGAAAAACTGCGATATATAAAAACCAGCAACAATTGGTGCGGGCAAGAACTGCACAAAAGGCAACAGAATCCAAATTCTCATGTCAAGAAAAAAAATGGAAAAATACGTAAGCACATCTGAATGATCATATGCATTGATTTCCTTATCAAACTTTAGAGTTACAATCAAAACTTATATGGCATTTATGCTAGAATTTTCCATCCCAATTAGAAATCACAGATCTTTTCTATTTTCGTAATGTCTCCAATCCTTGTGAAGCTACTTTTACAGCACTATGAGAGGGAGAAAATAAAGAGACACTAGTCTATTTAGACACCCATAGAGAGAATGACGAGTAGACTAAATGAACACAAAAATATCACATGATCAGACTGACAGATACATTTCAACCTCCATATAAAACAAGAAACATAATGAAAGGGAGAGAGGTAGTTCAAAACCACCATACCTACTATCCATGCAATGAATTCACCTACAGTAAACAAATAAAAATCTGATGTGTTCAAGTTATAAGTGAAACTGGCAATTATCCAAACTGTGTGATTGAGAATAACTTCGCCAAAAACTGGACATATAAGGTTCAACGCTAAAACACAAATGTTCAAGTCCATTGGTTGGCCCATTCAGTCATTTTGACCAACTGACCCAGGAAGTTACACTTCTTGCAAAAAGAATGAATTAAGAAGCAAATGTTCAATTGAACAATCCCCCGCATATTATTTCAGTGTTGGAATGCAATATACAAAACCAGGTATACAGCTTGCAGAACAGAATGAAAACAATCAACAATTTATTTCTACAGTGTTGGGATAAAAATGTGAAACCAACCATTCAACTTGACTCTGCAGATAAAAAATTACTGCTGAAGCATAACCTGTTTGAAGAAAATAGTAAAATTTCCATGTATTGATTGACTGATCAAGCCTTCAAGCTAAATGGAAGATAATATCAAATTAATTAATAGGGGGATTATTTTGGGATATGTAAAATTCATAGGTTTTAATTGATAACAGGAATAAGAAATGTATACATGTGAAGGTGATACTTAAAAAATGGGCATTTAAACAAAATATTTTATGGAAGCCACGAAAAGGATTTCTTGTGACCTACTGAAATATTCAATGACATTGATTCAAGTTGTTACAAACAGAATGGAGATCTGTTACTAAAAAGCTGATAGGCATGTCTTCTCAATCCTAAGTTGTATGAAACTTGGAAAAGACAGGTACATCAGGAAAAATGTGGTATGCATATCTGTATGTATATATTGTCGAGCATTATAGCTTACAAAGGAACTACACAGTTTCAGTATGAACATCCAAGTAGTAGTTCAAGATTTTTTGAAAGAATATTCTATTTTGTAATTCACTTTACTGAAAAAGTGGAAGTCTTGTATTGAGGCTAGCCATTGAATCTTAGAAAATGTATCTCGTGCATGCATCACTTAGACTAGGAGTAAACTCAAAAATAGATTAGGGGTTTGGTCTTAGCTAAAAGTATAAACTATAAAGTCAGGTCATGATGAGGCTTTACATACATACATGAGCAGTTGAGTAGGTTGTGTGACCAATAGAAAGAGAGAGAGAGTGCAGGCAGCCAAGAAAGAGGCATTTCTGGGCAGCGCATAGTTCCATACAGTCATACAGAACAGTCATGTTGAAAACAGTAGCGAGAAAGGACTTCTTGACTTGTGCCTTAGTCAAAAAAGACCATAAACAGTCTTTTCTAAGTTTCCTTTTCAATGGTCAAGTTCGTGGTTTTTTGGATGAGTTCATGGAGCAGTTAACTCGTGCGTACAGTTGAGGCTCAGTTATGTGGCTCTCGAAGTGTGAGTTTATATTTAGCGAAGAACGAGTTAGAAGAGTCAATTCGACTCAGTTAACAAATCAATCACAAGTCCGAGTTCTAAAATTAAACATGTCAGATATAGCATGAGTTAAAAAGATTAGGAGGAGGATGGGGGCACATCATTGTACCATAATCCATTATTGTTGAGCACGAGTTTGTGTGAGAAAGAGCTTCTTGCTAGGAGAGCATGCAAGGAGAAGCCTATACACAGTTTGAGAGAGAGAAAATTTCCTTGCTGATGTGTGCTAGGATGTAGGGAGAAATTCCTAAATAATAGGGGCTCAGATATGCGCTAGGAAATAAGGGCCAGATTGCGCAAGGAAAGAGGAGCTGGATCACAGGTTCTTGCAAGGAATTTCAGCGAAAGTATTAGCAGAGAGAACAGCTGTGTTTTCTATTGAAACAGTTTGCCTTGTAAAGAAATCTGATTGCTCAGAATTTTTCTCAATAAAATCTACAGCAAAGGCGAGGGTTTTCCCAATTGGGTTCCCTAGACAAATAGTGCTATTGTGTAATTGTGTTCTTTATCTCTCTGTTTCTTTTATTCCGCTATTTATCTATAATAGAGAAATCTTGTGTCTTGTTGCAACGAATTTAGTTTCAGATTTGTCATCATAGCAGTTGCAGGATTTCAAGGAATATCTACATGGTATCAGAGCAAGGAACAGCATAAAGACCACAACACAGAGGTCAGGTTGTAAAGAACAGAGATCATATTTGTGAAGAGTAGTTCCTTGGACAAGGAGAATGGTGTACCAAGGACTGAGAGCAGATCATTTTGTTTAGACGGAGCATCGAACTTCTCCTCAAGGAAAGGATCACAATAATGTTGGAGGATAATGGGGTGAGAGAGCTTGTCAAGAATCAAATCCTGTCACCTCAAGATCCCCAACAGTTGGCCCAGCATAATAAGAATGATATCAAGGCAAAGAGGATTATTCTAGACAGGGTCAAAGATCACGTCATTCCTCATCTCTATGAGAAGAAGACAGCATTTGAGATGTTCAAAGCCATCTTGGATCTTTTCCAAGGTACCAGTGACGCTAGGAAGTTAGCTCTCAATGAGAAGCTAAAGAGCATCAGGATGAGCAAAGGAGAGACCATCGTCTCATATATTTTGAAGTTCACTTAGGAGCGAGATGAGCTAGGAGGTGTGGGGTGTCATTGTCCCAAAGAGTGACCTTGTGAGCTTTGCTCAACTAAGACTTCATAAGTCTTGGTATAGTTTCCAGGATGTTGTCAGTGGCCGAGAGAATTTTCCTCGTTGGGAAAGGCTATGGACTGACTACGTTCAGGAAGAGATCTAGAGAGGTACCAGTAATGGTAGATCAGCAAAGACCGAGGACGAGGAGAATTTTGCTCTCGCAGGCAAGGCCAAGGGAAAGAAAGGCAAAGGGAAGGTCAAGTCTAGTTAGAAGGGCGAGAACGAGAAGAAGGATCTAAGTAAGATCAAGTGCTTCCATTGCCATGAGTTTGGGCACTATGCTACTAAGTGTCCTAATCGGAACAAGAGGTCTAGTAAGAATCATGCGGCTACATCAACTGAGGTAAATGGGTTTGCTTCTCAGTTCGAGAAATATTTCTGTTTGATAGCTTGCATGGCAAGCTTAGTAGGGAGCAGCACGTGGTATATTGATTCCGGAGCCTCCTTCCACATGATCGGGAACATGGAGTATTTCAGCCAGTTGGAGGAGAAGAACATGCAGGTTCATATTGAGCTAGGAGATGATGGCAAGTACACGACCAAGGGAGTTGTGACATGCAGGTTCATATTGAGCTAGGAGATGATGGCAAGTACGCAACCAAGGGAGTTGGTATTGTCGGATTTGAGAGGGAGTCTAGGAGCTCTCTCCATCTCAGAGATGTCCTCTATGTTCCAAGTTTGAAGAAGAACCTTATTTGAATCGCTATCCTTTAGGACAAGGGATATGATGTCATCTTCAGTAGAGGTAAGGCGTACCTCAAGCACTTAGCTTCTAGAGTAGTGACGCAGATAAGTGTGAGGATGAAGAACCTTTACAGGTTGCAGGTTGAGACATGCGCAGCCTTGAGCAACAAGGCAAGTGGTGAGCAGAGTAGAGATGTTGGAGAACTTTCGCATAGTCGCATGGGACACTTGCATCATGGGGCGTTGAAGATTCTTCAGTAGATAGCCATAGGATTACCAACATGCAGTTTTGATCAACATGATGTGTGCAAGGGGTGCACACTTGGCAAGTATGCCAAGACTTCTTTTCAGGGCCGAGACAGCAGAGCCAAAGGGATTTTGGAGCTGGTGCATTCAAATGTATGCAAGCCCTTCTCTTTTCCATCTCTTATGAGACACATGTATTATGTTACTTTCATTGATGATTATTCTCGAAAAAATTGGATATTTTTCTAAACCAAGTTCATGGAGTTTAAGGCCTTTGTAGAAGACCAGACTGGGAAGAAGATCAAGGCAGTGAGGAGTGACAATGGTGGAGAATATGTCTCCAATGCCTTCAAGGATTTGTGTGCAAAGGAGGGCATTAGGAGAGAGTTGATAGTACCCAATAACCCTTAATAGAATGGGGTGGCGAAAAGGAAGAACTGCAATATTGTTGGAGCGGCCAAGGCCATGTTGCATGATTGGGGACTACCTATGTTCTTGAGGGCAGAGGCATGCAACACTGCAATATTTCTACAAAACAAGAGTCAACATAAGGTTCTCAAACAAATTACACCAGAGGAGGCTTTCTCATGCAAGAAGCCTGATGTTTCACATTTTCATATCTTTGGCACAAAATTTTATTGCCATCTGTCCAAAGATAACAGGAAGACGCTGTTGAAAAATGTGTAACTAGGTTCGGTCTTCATTAGTATGAAATTTATTCTTGTATATATAAAATAAAAAATTATTTTTATTATTAGAGCATGGATTTCATGCTCAAGTTCTTTTATTTTATAGGTCAAGCACCCATTGAGTGCTTCTAGGGTCTGTCCTAGGTATAAGAGTCATTATCATATATTGAAGACCCTATGGGCACACTGTAAATTGTAAAAGAAAAATTATTTTTGTCTTGAAAATGTCAATATTTTTCCAAGATCTAGTCGGCCTACATAAGTTGTCAAGTTGACCTACATGAAGAGCCATGTCCACCCTTGAAGGAAGCCTATATATAAAAAGAACCCGTCCTCCATTTTGTTCATTCACTCAATCATCTCTTATACGAAGAAAGAGGAAGTAGAAGGATGAAGAAGGAAGTGCAAAGAAGAAGGACAAGAAAAGTTGAACTATTTTGGGTCTCTCCACTTTCTTCTGGGAGTGCGAAGTTAGGGTTTTTGCGCTGGGCAAGTCTAAGATTCAATTTTGAAGCAAGAAGAGCAAGAAGGCAAGTGAAGGTCTCTTAGCATTTCCTACTAGCACTAAGACTCAAATCAAGGCAAGCGAGGTCAAGGGAAGAGAAGTTAGAGGAAGATCGAAGTCTCCTAAAGAAGCAGCAGCAGTTGTTGTGGTAGAATTTCGAATTTACTAGGAGGTTGAAGATATTGCAGCAAGAGGCCAAGGAAGACTTGATCTTGGGGGGGTTGGTTTGAGTCTAGGTAATGGTATTCGTCAATTGAAAGATCAGAAAGATAAGAAGAGATTTCCGAGTTTTCCCCTCAAGAGGAGGGGTTTTGGCCCTGGCTTGTAGCCTACATATTGTGTCATTGTTCTTACTGTTTTGGTAGTTGTTTGATGTATTGCACATTGAAATAAGAAAGATCAAAGCTAATAAGTAAAAATCTAACACAAGCAGTTATCAAGTTAAGAGAATTAACATATACATTGCCCTATTGAATTCTCAACATGGTATCAAAGCTTTGGTTATCTAAGGGCATCATGAAGATCTCCTCTACAATGAAGAAGGTCATCAAAAGGATTGCAAGCCATCTCAAGAAAAGCATCAAAAGGGTATGGAGTCTCATATTCTCTTCAAAGAAGGAATCAATCATAGAAAAGGATGAAGGACTCTTCTCTGCTCTCTCTGGGACATTTCAAGACGAAGACATCTGGGTAATTGATAGCGGTGCATCAAGGCACATGACTAGTCACTCTCACCAATTGAAGACCTTATCAAAAGGAAAATCCGCATACTCTGTGGAACTTGGAGACAACAAGAGCTATCCTGTGAAAGGCATTGGATCATCATCCATAAAGCTAGAAGATGGAAGCAACATCCACCTCAATAACATTCTATTTGTCCCAGCTTTGCACAAGAATCTACTTTCTATTTCAAGCTTAGAAGATAAAGGAGATAGAGTAGCCTTCATTGATGGAAAGGTAGTTGTATGGGCAAAAGACTCAAGCATAAAACAAGCTAAAGTGATTGGTATCCAAGAAGGAAGGCTCTACAGATTAAAATATCTCGTAAATCATGCCCTAGTTCAGACTGAGATTGGTCCATATGAACTTTTGCATAGAAGGTTTGGTCATCTACATTTCAAAATTCTTCCGACCCTAAATTCCATAGTAAATGGAATACCAAATCTAAAGGAGGATCATGAAGGTGTTTGCAAAGGATGTGCATTAGGCAAAAATACCAAGAGACCATTTGGAAGCAGTGCTTCACAGTCGAAAGAAATCTTGGATCTCATTCACTCTGATGTATGTGGCCCAATGACTCCAAAATCACTTGGAGGACATCTTTATTATGTCACATTCATAGATGATCACTCAAGAAAGACCTGGGTTTACTTAATGAAAACCAAGGATGAAGTATTTACTAAATTTCAAGAATTCAAAGCCGAAGTGGAGAACCTTACAGAAAGAAGGATCAAGATACTAAGATCTAATAATGGAGGAGAATATACATCCAAGGAGATCATAGCATTCTGTAAGGAATCTAGGATTAAGAGGGAGTTGATAGTTCCATACAATCCCAAACAAAATGGAGTTGCAAAAAGAAAGAACAGGTCCATTGAAGAAAGTGTAAAAGCAATGATACACGATCAAGATCTACCAAAGTTTTTGTGGGGTGAGGCAACTAAGACAGCAATCTACATACAAAATCGATGTCCTCATAGATCTCTAGACAATAAAACTCCAGAAGAAGTGTTCACTGGGAAGAAGCCATCTGTCGATCATCTCTGAATCTTTGGATGTCGTGTATATTCATATACCAAAGGACAAAAGAAAGAAGTTGGATCCTCCAGTGTGAAAGGTATATTTGTTGGGTATAGTAACTCATCGAAAGCCTATAGAATCTATATGAAAAATGGACATCACATTGAAGTTAGTCGTAATGTCATATTTGATGAGAGCATAGCATTCAAGAAACCAAAAGAACTTTCTATAGATTTTGATGACGAATAACTTCCTATGTTTGAGGAAGAAGTTGACAAGGAAGAAGGATCTCACCGTGATGAAGAAGGACCTAGTGAACTTGTTCAACCCGTGGTCATTCAAGAAATAAGGAAAAGAACTAATTGGTTGAAATCTACATTACTTGATGTAGAAGGTCATGGGGCAGCTCAAGGATCATTTAGAGAAAGTAAAAGACCCAAGAGATACTTTGGGTATGTTGCATACATGACAAAGTTAATAGAAGCAGAACCATCCACTTTTGAAGAGGCTATAGAACATCGAGAATGGAAAGATGCCATGAATGAAGAATATCAATCTATAATGAAGAATGGAGTATGGGAGATCGTACCAAGGCCTAAAGACAAATATGTAGTTACTTCCAAATGGATCTATAAGATCAAGCATGCAGCTGATGGAAGTATAGATAAGTATAAAGCAAGATTTGTGGCAAGAGGGTTCTCTCAACTTGAAGGCATCGACTATGAAGAAACTTTTGCTCCAACAGCAAGATATACAACAATTCGATCATTAGTCTCTTTGGCAACATCGATGGGATGGAACATCCACCAAATGGATGTCAAGACCGCATTTTTGAATGGCACAATAGATGAAGAAGTCTACATAGAACAACCCTTGGGATTCGAAATCAAAGATAGGAAGGCATATGTTTGCAGATTAAAGAAAGCATTATATGGCCTCAAGCAAGCACCAAGGGCATGGTATGCTAGAATGGATGCATACCTACAGAGACTAGGCTTCACAAAGAGTTATGCTGACTCAAATCTCTATATTAAGGTTGTAAACAATGAACCTGTAATTATTCTTCTGTATGTAGATGATCTTCTCTTGACAGGTGTAGAAGGTCGAATTGAAGAATGTAAGAAGCAATTGGCAGCAAAATTTGACATGAAGGATCTAGGGTTGATGCATTACTATCTGGGACTAGAAGTCTGGAAGGAACCTAATGAAGTCTATTTAGGTCAAGGAAAGTATGTGATCGAGATTCTGAAGAAGTTCAACATGATGGACTATAAAGAGATGACCACTCCGATGATCACAAACTTGAAAAGACTAAGAAGTTCTAAATCAAGCCCTGTGGATCCTTCTAGATATAGACAATTGATTGGCTCATTAATGTACTTGGTGAATACTCGTCTAGACATATGTTTTGCAATAAATGTACTTAGTCAATTCCAAGTGGAGTCGAAGCATGATCATTGGATAGCAGCAAAACATATCTTGAGATATCTGCGGGGAACCATCAACTATTGCCTGAAATATGATAAAAGGAATGATGTTCAATTGACTGGTTATACAAATTACGATTAGGGAGGCAGTGAACAAGATGGGAGAAGCACTACAGGAGGATGTTTTAGTTTGGGATCATCTATGGTCTCATGGATGAACATAGACAAAACACCGTTGCTTTGAATAGTGCTGAAGTAGAATATGTTGCAGCGCGTGAAGTCAGCCAGGAAGCGGTTTGGTTAAGTTGTTGTTGTCTGACTTATTTGAAGGACCGATGAACCCTACAATGATACGTTGTGATAACACCAGCTATATTCATTTGTCTAAGGACCCAGTGTTCCATGGGAAAACAAAACATATCAACAAGTATCCCTATATATGAGAGCTAGTACAAAATGGTGTGGTGCAGCTACAGTATATCTCCACTGATCAGCAGGTAGCTGACATATTGACAAAATCACTTCCAAACAAGAAGCTTGTATACTTAGGGACAAGCTTGGTTTGGTGGATTTGTCCTCCGAGATTGAGAGGGAAGGATAGACACAACATTCTTGTCTTCACTTGGGAAGAAAGAATGCAGGATTGGGTACCCATCTGGCACTCCATACTCTTGAGAATGTGGTAGGGCATTCAAGACAAGAGTAGTCGTGGACTGATATTCTTTGAGGATTAGCTATCCAAGATAAGAATAGTCCAACGAAAGGTCATACTATGGGAACACCTAGGTGGGGTATGCACCTTGGAGAGACAAGGATGATGGTGTCTACACATCATTGGTCTCGCCAGCATTGTGCTCTAATCTTGTGGAGAGAGAGAGTTGCTAGTCAAGGCCTTGTTATATGACAATGTTGGTTATTATAATGCTAGAGAGATGGGTTACCAATCCGAATCTTCTTATGAGATCTCTTCAGATTGAGAATGACCATGTACCTCCTATGAATACCTCCCTAGTTAAGAGGGAGTGTTGAAAAATGTGTAACTAGGTTCGGTCTTCATTAGTATGAAATGTATTCTTGTATATATAAAATGAAAAAGAAATTATTTTTATCATTGGAGCATGGGTTTCATGCTCAAGTTCTTTTATTTTATAGGTCAAGCACCCATTGAGTGCTTCTAGGGTTTGTCCTAGGTATAAGAGTCATTGTCATATATGGAAGACCCTATGAGCACATTGTAATGTAAAAGAATATATATTTTTGTCTTGAAAATGTCAAAATACCTCCAAGATCAAGTCGGCCTACATGAAGGAAGCCTATATATAAGAAGAACTTGTCCTCCATTTTGTTCATTCACTCACTCATCTCTCATACGAAGAAGGAAGCAGTAGAAGGATGAAGAAGGAAGTGTGAAGAAGAAGGACAAGAAAAGTCGAAGTGTTTTGGGTCTCTCTACTTTCTTCTGGGAGTGTGAAGTTAGGGTTTTTGCACTGGCAAGTCTAAGGTTCGATTTTGAAGCAAGAAGAGCAAGAAGGCAAGTGAAGGTCTCTTAGGGTTTCCTACTAGCCCTAAGACTCAAATCAAGGAAAGCGAGGTCAAGGGAAGAGCAGTTAGAGGGAGATCGAAGTCTCCTAGAGAAGCAACAGTAGTTGTTGGGGGCAAAATTTCGGATTTATTGGGAGGTCGAAGATATTGCAATAGGAGGCCGAGGAAGACTTGATCTTGGAGGGTATTTGTTTGAGTCTAGGTCATGGTATTTGTCAATTGAAAGATCTGAAAGATAAGAAGAGATTTTACGGGTTTTCCCCTTAAGAGGAGGGGTTTTGGCCCTGGCTTGTGGCCGACATATTGTGTCATTGTTCTTACTGTTTGGTAGTTGTTTGATGTATTACACATTGAAATAAGAAAGATCAAAGCTAATAAGTAAAAATCGAACAAAACCAATTATCAAGTTAAGAGAATTTACATATACATTGCTCTATTGAATTTTCAACAGAAGTTGGCGCCCACAGCTAAACAGGGTATTTTCGTGGGATGCAATGAGACAACTCAGGCATAAAGGTGTATCTACTAGACCTCAAGAAGACAGTTCTTAGGCGGGATGTGAGGTTTGAGGAGTCCAGAGCCCTGAAGGAGTCCTTAGAGCAAGTGCAAGTTGGAGTACCTAAGATGTAGGAGCCTTAGCCAAGATCATAGATTGAGTCTCAGCTAGGTGGCAAGAGGGTCACACAGCAGGATGCAGAGCAAGATGATGCGAAGAAGAGACCAGGATAAGAACAAACAGCTACTCAGTTAGAGACTCCTAGCACAGAAAGTAAGAAATCTAAGTGGGACGAGAAGTTGATTCAAGTGGCCCAAGAGCAGGTTGAAGCTCCTAGCAACATGTTCAGGCAGAGCAAATAGCCACAAAGGTACACAAGATATATGACATTGATGAAAAGGGTGATAGACACTGAGCCTTCTGGCTATAAGGAGGCAGCTTCTCAGCAGGTTTGGCAAGATGCCATGGTGGAGGAATATTCCTCCATCATGAAGAACAATGTCTGGGATATTGTGCCACGACCTGAGGGCAAATCAATAATTGGCTCATGCTTGGTGTACAAGGTGAAGCATGGAGCAAATGGGAGTGTGGAGAAATACAAGGTTAGGTTTGTGGCCAAGGGCTTCTCACAGATTGAGGGCATAGACTATGATGAGACCTTTGCCCTAGTAGCACGATATTCATCCATCAGGACTATTTTGGCACTTGCAACACAGATGGGGTGGAAGATCCACCAAATGGACGTGAAGACAGCATTCCTCAACGGAGTGGTTAAGGAGGAGATTTATATGGAGCAGCCAGAGGGGTTTGAGCAGTTCAGCAAAGACACACATGTGTGCAAGCTGAAGAGAGCTCTTTATGGGCTCAAGCAAGCTCTGAGAGCATGGTACACTCGTATTGACAGCTACCTTCGAGGATTGGGCTTCACTAAGAGTGAGGCGGATGCCAACCTATACTACATCATGGTTGGAGGGATTTCACTCATTCTAGTGCTCTATGTTGACAACCTTATATTAATTGGAGCAGACAGCTTGATCTAGGATTGCAAGGAGGACCTTGCAAGGGAGTTTGAGATGAAGGATATGGGGCTTATGCATTATTTCCTTGGCTTGGAGGTTTGGCAGGGTGATGGTGAGATCTTTGTGGGACAGGGGAAGTACACTACAGAGATTCTCTGAAGATTTCATATGCAAGATTGCAGGCCCATGGCCATGCCTCTAGTCACAAACTAGAGGAAGGTGGATGCTAGTAGAGCAAAGTGAGTGGATGCTACAGTATACAGGCAACTCATCGGGCGTTGATGTACTTGGTCAACACACGACCTGATATTTGTTTTGCAGTCAACCAGTTGAGTCAATTCATGATGGAACCAACCAGAGTTCACTGGGTTGCTGCGAAACATGTTTTGAGGTATCTCAGAGGCACAGCAAATTATGGATTGTGGTACAGATCATTGTTTGTAAAAACGGTCGGGTCGGAACCGACTCGACCGAGTTGGTCCAAGCCAAGCCTCCAAATATCAACCCGGCCTAGGAAATGGTTCGGTCGGCCGGGTTAATACCGAGTCGGCCGAGTTGTCTAACAACTCGGTCAGCTCGGTATTAACCTGACCGGCTCAGCCGATTCCGTATTAACCCGGCCGGACTACGTACAGCGGCCCAACAAAAACAAAAAACAGCGATTTTTTTATTAATTGTTTAGTGTGGGGGACTCCAAAGCACTTTAGTTTTTGTTTAGTTGGTCTTTGGGGTCCATTCCCCTCTCCTAAACCCTATTTAACTCACCCAACCCCTCTCATTTCCTCACAGCCATCTCGTGCATTTGAGTAAGAATTTCAGTGAGAGTTTGTGAGGAGTAGTTGAGTTTGTTTTTGGAGCAGCAGTGAGGAGTCTTGGGCAAGCATTGTCGTTGGAGTGAGGAGCTTCTTGGGCAGCCATTTGGAGCAGCATTGAGGAGTTAGTTTCTTGGAGAAAGCTTGAGGAGGCAGTTTGTGCCTGGAGGTATTTTTTTTCGCTTGTCGAAATCTGTTTTTGCTTATTAAATTTTATGTGCAAATGTAGAAATCCTAAAGAGTGCTTTTTGTGAAAGAAATGAACATTGAATCAATGTTTTTTTTTTCATTTTCAGATTGTTGGCTTTCATTTCCAAGTCAAAAAATGGCACCTAGAGTGAAAGATGTTGCTTGGGCATATGTTGAAATTGTTGATAGTCAAATGCATTGCAAATTTTGCCATAGGAAAATTAAGGAAGGTCCTAGGGGGCATTAATAGGCTAAAACAACACTTGGTAAGGATTAGAGGCCAAATTACTCCATGTACCTCACCAGAAATTGAGGAGATTAAGAAGGATTTGTTAGCCAGCTTTAAGAAGTTTAAAGAAGATAAGGCTAGGCAAAAAGAGTTAGAGGCTGAAATTGGGAGGAAGAGGAATATACAAAAAAATGATGGCTACGAAACTCCATTTGATTTTGAGGGTTCTTCCTCTATCCCTTGTACTGATGCATCCAACCCCTTTCGATATGTTCCTCCCTCTTTTGAGTCTATTCAAAAAAAAGGGAAAGAGTAGAATGAAAAAGGGTGATATGAATATCAAAAATTATTTCACTCCCTCCTCTCCATTAGATGCACATGATCCTCAAGCTAGTAGAAGTCAAATGCAGCCCACTTTAGATGACCATTGGAAGAAAGAATTGAGGGAGACTGCTTGTGATTACATAGCTAGATGGTGGTATGATGTTGATATCCCCTTCAACGCTTCCCGTTCACCATATTATGAGCCTATGTTTGATGCCATACATGCTGCTGGAAAAGGCTTCAAAGGCCCTACTATACATGAGCTAAGGGGGTATCATTTGCAGAAAGAAATTTTATCCATTAATGACTATTTGAAAGATTTCAAGGACTCATGGGCAAGAACAGGATGTATCATCATGTCAGATGGATGGACTGATCAAAGAAACTGTACCATCATAAACTTTCTTATCTTTTGCCCACAGGGAACCATGTTTCTAAAATCAGTGGATGCATCTGATAAGGTAAAAGATGGGCAATTGTTGTTTCAGCTATTGGATGAGGTTGTTGAGGAAGTGGGGTGGCTAATGTTGTTCAAGTCATCACAGATAATGCCTCTAACTATGTTCTTGCTAGTAAATTGTTAGAGGAAAAACACAAGACCATCTTTTGGACCCCATGTGTTGCACATTACATAGACCTCATGCTTGAGGATATTGGAAAATTAGATTGGGTCAAAAACACTGTAGATCATGCCAAAAGCATAACAAAATTTATCTACAATCATTCATGGATTTTGAGCCTCATGAGGAAACACACAGGGGGCAGGGATATTATTAGGCCTGCCATCACTAAATTTGCTACTCATTTTTTGACATTGCAATCTATGCTTTCACAACATAGAAACTTGCAAAAGATGTTTTCCAGTGAAGAATGGAATCTAAGCCAATGGTCTCACAAACTGGAAGGCAAAGAATTGAAAAAGAAAGTTAATGAAGAAATATTTTGGAGAAAGGCAGCAGAGATTGTGAAGCTTGTTGAGCCACTGGTTAAGATGTTGCAGTTGGTGGATGGGGAAAGATTGGCTATGGGCTTCATTTATGAGGCTATGGATCAAGCAAAGGAGCAAATAAAGAAGGCATACAAGGATAAAGTGGCTAAGTATGGGCCCATTTGGGCAATCATTGATGGAAGATGGAACAATCAACTCCATCGCCCTATACATGCAGCTGGGTATTTTTTGAACCCACGGTATCATTATAAAGCTAAGGCGACAAGAGCTTTGAGGGGGGGGTTAGAGATGGACTGATTGACTGCATTGATCGCATGATACCATTGGAGTGTGATCAGCTGGAGATACACCGACAGGTCACAACATTGACCAATGCCTCAGGTACCTTTTGGGAAGAACCTAGCAAAGATTGCAAGGGAAGCCGATGAGCCAGGTAAACAAAAATTTCAATTTTCAAATTCTTAATACATTTTTTGTTAAATTGTTTATAATTTGAAAGTTGGATATAATTTGTAATTTTGTTGAGCTAACTCATTACAATGCTATGTTTTTTGTAGCACAATGGTGGGAGGCTTTTCGTAGCCATTGTCCTGAATTGCAGAAATTTGCAATTCGTATTTGGAGTCAAACTTGCAGTGCTACTGAGTGTGAGCGCAATTGGTTTGTCTTTGAGAGGATTCACACAAAGAAAAGAAACAATGTGGATCAAAAACGGTTAAATGATCTAGTCTATGTCCAATACAACCTCCGGCTCAGATGCAACCAATTGCTGAACAAAAGACCTGATTCAGATCCCATTGTGTTGGAAGACATTGATCCAACATCAGATTGGATAGTGGAGAGTCATCCAACAAAGTTTGCTTCTGATGAGGATATGGATTATGAATTACAGATGATAGCATCACTCGACCGTAATGTTCAAATGAACGCAGATACTGATCCACTTGTACTAGCCATAGTTTTAAAACTCCGACTCGGCCGAGGATCGACTCCGACTCCGAAACGGTAATGAGTCGACCGGCTCGATTTCAATGACTCGGTCGTTGTAAAAAATACATTAAATATTTATTTTTTTATAAAGAAACATAATTTTAAAGATTTTAAACATAATTTTAAAGATTTTCATTCATGTTCCCAAACACACAGCATTATAATATAGATGGAAGACAACATATGATCAAAGTAGGCTCATGAACCAATCCATTATATCAAAATGGTACCCAATGGCAATACATAGTCAACTGTCATACATGATCAAGACTCAAAACAAAAAACACATAACCAAGGAGGCTAGAAATGGCCTCTACAACAAAAGTAAATTGTGACCAGAGTCCAGTACTAGTACTACAGCTACTGGCTAGTAGCTACTGCCAGAGGAGCCAAGATCATGTCGATCAATCTCTGGATCATCATCAGAGTCAAACAGGGGGCCCCATGGCTCATCATCATCATCATCTCCAACTACAGCTGTAGAAGTGGTACCATTAGCAGGCTGTGCAACTACAGCAGATGCAAGTTGAGATAGAGTAGATATGCGGCTGCGCTTCTGTCGTGGCTAAGCAGAGGAAGCACCTACAACTGGAGTCCTTGTTGGCTGTGAGACTGAGGCTGGTGGATTGGGATCTGCATTCAACTGAACAGCGTGTTCAAGTTCAACTGATGTCTCGATATCTAAATCTAAATCAAGATCCTCATCACGATCAAACTCTGTTGGACGACTCTCCACTACCCAATTTGATGTTGGATCAATGTCTTCCAACACAATGGGATCTGAATCAGGTCTTTTGTTCAGCAAATGGTTTCGTCTGAGCCGGAGGTTGTATTGGACTTAAACTAGATCATTTAACCGTTTTTTATCCAAACGGTTTCTCTCTTCTTTGTGTTACTTGGGAGCAGGAGCGAAAATAGGAGCGAGAGCGACATTTTCAGAAGCTCTTGGTTTGGGAGCGAATCCCAGAGGAGTTCGACAACCAATGTCACTAACATCAAGGTACATAGAGGGATTGGTGCTCTTGATTAAATATGAGTTCCATACCCTAATACATGACAAAATTCAATGGAAACATTGTAATCCTCCAATCCTGAAATCTTGAAAAACTGATAAGTCTGTTGGATTTTGAATGAAATCTAAAATTCTACTTTCTCCATATGAAATCCAATGAGACCGAAACCACTCTCAAACATCCTGAGTCATTTCATGGTAATGTTAAAAATTTAAGTAAAGGATGAAAATGAAGATTAAGAAGAATGTCACTTTTACTTTAAGAATTTAACATTACCATGAAATTTGAATAGCATATCAATTGTAGAGAGCATTTGAGTGTGTTAAATAGGGTTTGGGAGGGGAAATGGACCCCAAATAACATTTAGCTAATTCATAAAACACCTTGAAGTCCAAACCAATCAACAAACCCCTTAAAATTTCATTAAAATAATGTTAAATCGTTGTGTTAGTGGGTTACGGGCGGTTGTTTGTGACTCGGCCTAGTCAGTACGGGAAACGGCCGAGTTGGCCGAGTCGGCCAACCGAGCCGTTTTTTGTACCGAGTCACTCCGGAGGGCAAAGGAAAGGACCAACTCGGCTGTTTCCGATTCGAAACGATCGTTTTTTAAAACTATGGTACCAGCCTCAGCCTCGCAGCCAGCAAGTCCTCCAGTTGCAGGCGCTTCCTCTGCTCAGCCACGACAAAAGCGCATATCTCGTCTATCTCAGCTTGCATCCGCTGCACAACCTGCTAGTGCTACCACTTATACAGTTGCAGTTGGAGATGATGAGGAGGAGGAGCCATGGGGCCCCCAGTCTAACTCTAATGATGATCCAGAGATTGATCCACATGATCTTGGCTCCTCTGGCAGTAGCCAGTAGTACTGGTCACAGTGTACTTTTGTTGTAGAGGCCATTTCTAGCCTCCCTGGTTATGTGTTTTTGTTTTGATCTTTATATCATGATTCATGATCATGTATGTATTGGACAATGCACTGGGTGCCATTTTGATATAATCGATATATTCATGAGCCTACTTTGATCATATGTTGTCTTCTATCTATATTCTAATGTTGTGTGTTTGGAAACATGAATGAAAATCTTTAAAATTATGTTTTTTTATAAAAAAATAAATATTTAATGTATTTTTTACAACGACCGAGTCGATACCAAGTCGGAGTCTACCCTCAGCCGAGTCGGAGTTGAAGTCGGAGTTTTAAAACATTGGTACAGATAGGTTGATGGAGTGAATCTTGAGGGCTTCACAGATGCAGATTGGGCAAGGAGCGCCACAGATCAGCAGAGTACTTCAGGTGGCATCTTCAGCATTGGGTCAGCAATTATTTCCTAGTACAACAGGAAGCAGAGATAAAATTGCACTCAGTTCAGCAGAGGCCAAGTACATGGTTGCCAGTTTGGCAGTGTGCGAGGCTATTTGGATGAGGAAGTTGCTTGTGGGACTCTTCAGATAGGGGATAGAGCCTATTGTGATACATTGTGATAATCAGAGTTGCATCAAGCTCTCTGAGAACCCAGTGTTTCACGATCGCTCAAAGCATATCAAAATCAGGTATCATCATCTCAGAGATTTTGTGCAGAGAGTGATAGTGAAGCTACCATACATTCCAACAGAGGAGTAGACAGCAGATATCTTGACCAAGGCTTTAGCAATAAGAAGCTTTGTTCATTTCAAAAATAAGTTGGGAGTTGTACAGAATCCCTTCCTCGCTAAGAGGGAGTGTTGAAAATAGTAGCGAGAAAGATCTTCTTGACTTGTGCCTTAGTCAAGAAAGACCATAAACAATGTTTCCTTTGCCATGGTCAAGTTCGTGGTGTTTTGGACGAGTTCATGGAACAATTAACTCATGCGCACAATTGAAGGCTCAATTATGTGTCTCTCCTAGTGTGCACTTACTTTTAGAAAAAAACAAGAAAGACATTGAGGCGAGGACGAGTAAGAAGAGTCAATTCGACTCAGTTAACAAATCAATCACATGTCCGAGTTCTAAAATTAAACTTGCCAAATATAGCATGAGTCAAAAAAACTTAGAAGGAGGACAAAGGCAGATAATTGTACCATTATTGTTGAACACGAGTTTGGGTGAGAAAGAGCACATTGTTAGGAGAGCGTGTAAGGAGAAGCTTATATGCAGTTTGAAAGAGACAATTTCCTTGCTGATGTGTGCTAGGATTTAGGGAGAAATTCCTAAATAATAGGGGCTCAGATCTGCGCTAGGAAATAGGGATTTCCAGCACTAGGAAACAGGGGCTAAATTGCGCAGGAAAGAGGAGTTGGATCAAGGGTTCTTGCAGGGAGTTTCAGCAACAGAGAGAACAAGTGTGTTTTCTATTGAAACAATTTTCCTTGTAAGGAAATATGATTGCTCAGAATTTTTCTCAATAAAATCTACAACAAAAGAGCGGGTTTTCCCAACTGGGTTCCCTAGAAAATATTGTGTTAATGTGTGACTGTGTTCTTTATCTCTATGTTTCTTTTATTCCGTTGCTTATCTATCGTACAGAAACCCTGTCTTGGTGCAACAAATTTAGTTTTAGATTTGTAATCATAGCAGTTGCAGGGTTTCAAGGAAAATCTACAAGTCGCATACAGTTGCACGAAAGTCTCTACAATCATACAAGAAGTGTCATATGGAATATATAAAACAGTGTCATGCGGCCGATGTATAGTCCATACAATAGTACCTTACAATGGAGAACTATTATTTCAGATTTTTTTCAACAAATGCACCTCTCGAGCAGCGTGTCGAAGCACAAGTTCAAAATGATTTTTATAAACAGGCAGTGTTGTTTTATGGGGAGTGTTAGAGTCGGTCTAGTAGCCCTCCATCAGCGATCAAAGTTCTTTGCATTTGCATAAGTAGGTGTCTCATCAATGTCATCTTATTGCATTCCATTAGGCATGCCATAACCCTGATGGAGGGGCTTGTGTCATTTATTCCCCTCTTGGCATTGCTGGATCAAGTTTGTTTCAGTCAATAAATTCCTTACAGGGTCATTGGTCTTGTCTTGAAATCAAGGTCCTAGGTCTAGGGTTTAGTCCAATTTTGTCTTTTGAGGTCATGTCTTTTGAGGTCAATAAATGCCCAGCAGGCCAGAGGGATGTCCAGCAAAGCATCACTTCAAATGATTTCATATTGTACAGCTAATTTTTACATTGAGTTCAAAAACCCTGTTTTTGAAGGCAAGGTCATTTTCTCATTTTTTGTAAAAATGTGTAAAAAATTCAAACTCTCCAGAAGTTGGCATGCAGCCTTGGTCTCCTTTGCCAAGACTCTTCAGAAGCTATCCCTGCAAAAATTTGCAAGAAAAAGCATCATTTCAACCAATTTCATGTCAAAAAGGAAACCACAAGTCAGCAGCAATTAGTTTCAAAAAGTGTCATTTTATAAACATTATAAAGTGAGTTTGAGGGGAAATAAATTTAAATCAAGCTTATAAAAGCCCCTCTCTCTTCATTTTGTCATTCATTTGCCTCCAAGACTCCAAGAGCAAGTGTGAAAGGCGATTTAGTGTGAAACTAGGCGAATTGAGAAACAGAGCCTGCGCGCTACGCATCAGAGCCCGCGCTACGCGTTGGGCGCGCGCTACGCGTCAGGGCACACTCTGCAATGGAAGAATTGGTCGGGCGCTACGCGTTGGGCGCGCGCTACGCATCAGGGCCTGCGCGCTACGCGTTGGGTTTCACCTACAGCAAATTGCCAACAAGCTTCAAAACGACCTCAAATCTCTTAAGTTTTACAGGTAGGCCTCAAATCATCAATGTTTTTTGCTTGCTAAAGAAAAATGAGCATGGAAAATGTATCAAATGCCATCAAGTGTGAAGCATGAAATTCATATATATTATGTTTAAAAATTTCAAATTGCAAGTGAAGCTAGGGTTTTGAGTTCGCTGCCCAAGGTCATCTTTTTCACTCCCTCATTTCCCCACATTCCCATTATCACTTCCCATGTCACTTTCACACAATTTCCCTAACAAAAATATCAAAAGCCCTAAAACCTTACCCCTATCCCTAAAATTTAATAAAATCTCCCTAAATCCTACCTCCTATCACACCCCTAAAAATTATGATTATGTGATGATGTATGTGTCATAATTCCTTCCCTAAATTCCCTTTTTTATATATTTTCCCTAAATCCCCTCAAAAGTCCCCCTCCCTAACATCTCCCTTGTGTTTTTTGTCCCCTTGGAGCAGCATTCAAACAGTCAAAACAGCAGGTCATTTGTGCAGAAGCAGCAGTACATTTCAGCCATTTTGCTCTTGAAACCATGTCAAAAACCGAAACAGACTATGAGCAAAGTGATGACCGTGAGTCAACACCGGAGGTTGAGGTGCCAAGGAGGCCTCACAGGGGTGGTAAGGGTGGTCAGCATGTCAGAGAGGAGCCCACCTCTTTGGCCTATTTGCAAGCTTGTCCACTTGCAGTCACATGTTTCCGTCATCAATCATGTTATGGATATTGCAAGAGAATTTCCCAAATTCAGCACCACAGGGAATTGGTCCGCTTGTTTGTTTTGCATTTGCACAACGGGCATGTGAATCTTGCAGGGGTGGATTTTACATTGTCACCTGAGATTGTTGCTCAAGCAACAAGGATACCCAATGTTGGAGAAGAGTGGAACAAGCGCCAGCTCTTGGACAGATTCCAGTATGAGCCCTACATTAAACCTATATATGTGAGGCACCTAACCGGTGTGTTTCCTTTCAGATTCTTGAGGGATGAGTATGCGCCCTTGATGAGGCTCATCATTCGCTATTTCACCTGTGAGGCCAGATTTTCACGTTTGTATTCGTATCATATCCGCTTGTTGATGCATTTCACACGGGTACGGATGATGAACATTCCTTTCTTCATGTGCCGGAATATTGAGAGGATGGTGCCCTTGGTGCAGAGAAAGAGCCTAGCACGGCAACACAGGAGCATCTACCATTATGCTTTGATCAAGATTGTGGTCATGCATCAATTGGCCCAACAGGGTATTCCATGGGAGGATTTCATCTCTCGAGATTTCTTCACAGCGCCACCACCCCCTAAGGTTGTTCATGAGGAGGGAGGACCTTCACAGCAGTATGACATCCCTGAGCCCAGACATGTCAGCTCCCCTCCATTGGTCACATATCAGAGAGGCCACAGAGCCTTATTTGCATCAGCTCGGCGAGTATTTTCTCCACATCAGGTGGAAGGGGTCTCGCCTTCTTCATCAGCACCGCGAGTGTTATCTCCACACCAGGTGGAAGGGGCCTCGTTTCCGACAGCAGCACAGGTATCAGAGAGGGGCAAGCAGCCCATGATTGAGGAGGGATTATCGGGTGATCCAGATATTGACATCATTGATCTTGACACCCGTTCTCCTAGCTCGGAACTTAAGGAGATCATTCAGCAACGGGAGGCTGAAAATCGCTTGTTGCAAGAAAAATTAGAGAGGGCACAATGGACAATCACATATTTAGAGCAGCGCAACAAGCAATTAGAGGATGAGCACACTCTCGATGAGTTACGGAGGATCCATGAAGACCGCAACTTGGCTCGTAAGAGACCCGGTGATTTGATACCCATTGAGCGAGAGGCTATGCTTCTCCAGGTCAATGCTCATTTGGAGAGGTTGCTAGCCAAGGCTAACAAAGATAAGGACATGCTCCGGAACATGAAAAACCATTATTGGGCTCGAATGCACGTATGTAAGGCAAAAATGAAGGTGCTCAAAGGACGGTTGGCCAAGGCACTAAAACGAAGAAAAAGGCCCGATCCCCTCCACATCTTGGCTGAGGCTTCCTTGAAGGAGCATGGTGCTAAATGACTTACCTTCTGCACAAATTTCAAAAAAAATTGAGCATTTTTGGTCATTTGTGAATTTTTTGGGCAAAAAACAGGTTTTCTTCCCCAACGCGTAGCGCGCCGCGCGCTACCCTGAAGATGGGCAACTCCTTTTCATGAAAACTCAACATTTTTGGATTTGTCATGCAAAAACACATTTTCTCAGCAATTGCCAAGAAATTTCACCAAGTTTTGAGCCTCCAGAAGGTCAAAAAACATGCAAAAAATGACTTTCTGCCACTTTTTTGACACACAGGAAGCAGTCTTGGGAGATTGCAATTTTGGAGGGGCAAATGGTCACCAAATTCAGAAATTCCACTTGGGTTGGAAAGTAGACATCCAGACCTTTCCAACAAGCCAACTTTTGCCTCATTTGGACTCCGGGAAGTGCCTCAAAAGCAAGCCCAAAGGCGCGCTACGCGTTGAGATTCAGGGCGCTACGCATCAGGCTATTTTCACAGAAATGCACCTACAGCTCAGCAAAACGCAGTTTTGACTAGGTTTGACTTTTTGGAGTGGGTTTTGATCCTCCTTGATGTAAATGATGTAATTTTATGATACTTTGACACTTATTTATCTCTTCTAGAAGATTCATTCATGAAATAGGCAAAAATTTAATGAATGAATTGGTTTCCTAGCTTATAGAGGCAAGTTGTTTTGACCAATGTTTTACAAAACGGACTCGGATTCGGACTCGGCCGAGGATCTACTCGGAAACGGAAACGGAAACGGCAATGACTCGGCCGGCTCGATTTCAATGACTCGGTCGTTGTAAAAAATACATTAAATATTTATTTTTTTTATAAAAAAACATAATTTTATTTCTAAGCTTTATGTCACCCTGCCATAATTCTTTTTTTAACATAGCTCAATACCTAACCCTTCACTGTTTCTAAATGAAGTTGTCAACTGATCATCAAAACATTTGGACCTCTTGGAAAGGTACAAACCTAGTGCTAATATGATGCATGACTAGGGTTATTTTGTCATGAATAGATGGATCTTCTCTAAAATTTGGTAGTGATCATTTTGCTTGTTGGAAAGAATAATAGTCCATTGCCTATCGAAAGGTGCAATTTGAACATATTTTTCATTCAAAGAGTTAAGCTTTATGAAATAGGAATGATATTGTACCCCAATGTTATTGTACCCCAATGTTAATTTGGTTTTCTTCCTTAGCTCTGACAGGACAATGGAACTAACAAATTGTTGATTGCAAGGAGAGCAAACAACATTAACAGATTTTGTTGCACGGTTTCTCTGCAACTTCTGGTTGACTTGTGAACTAATTGGCAGGTTAATAACTCAATCATGATCTCCATCATGATCTCCATCATGGCCTTTAGTGTGTTGTGCTGTAGTCCTTGGTGAATTAATAGCGTTCTTGATCTTACCAACAGAAAATGAAGCAATGTTGATGGAGCCTCTCTAATTCTGGAGCATCCAAGTTACCTACAGAGATCTTAAGTTCATCCTTATGATTATCAATGTGACTTGCGTTTTTCACCTTCATATTGGATCTTATTTGTAGACTCAGTTGTAGAATCTTTGAGTTCCAAGATCTATCTCCTTTGATCTTTTCATAAGATAAATGTATTCTGAGAAACTTCTTTCAGGAGTTTTTTCATGCTAAGGTTCCCATAAGTTTTGATATTCACTAATGAGGGTCAAAATTGCTCTACCTTCGATAATTTTTTTTATTTCTAAGAGCTGCCTTTGCTGTGTGCAATCACGAGGCCAGGAAAATTCTCTGATCCGACTAACCTGATAACTGCTAATAAAATGACTGGAAAAATGCTGTTATAACTGAAAAAACCCTGCTAACTGGAGTCCTACTGACTCGGCCGTTTTTTGACGGGACCCGGCCGGGTTGACCGGGTCAGCTATGACCCGGCCGAGTCATTGGCTGACTCGGCCGGGTCATAGCTGACCCGGTCAACCGAGCCGGGTCAAAGGCCGTTTTGAAATTTTTTTTAATAACCCGGAACGAAACGACCGTTTCCGTTTCGGTACGGCCGTTTCGTAAAACACTGGTTTTGACTGCCTAGATTCTAGTGCTCAGTTTGGAATTGGTTGAAACAGCTCCTAGGATAGTGAGCTCGACTCCTAGAGGCAAGGAAAGATGTTAGATTGCCTATATTATGTACTTTCTTGGTCATTTTCATGGTTGGACTCTTGAGGGAGAAAGCTTCTATTGTATTACTCATTGTATCTCTGCAATTTTGGCAAAAGGAAGAAAGACCAGGGTTTTGCAGTCCTTTTTGGGATTCCTGTGGTTACATGTATTGATGGTGTTTCTCTTTGTACTTGTAAGTTTGTTATGTGAATCATCTTCTTACTTTTCCTTCTGCAAATTAGGCAAATGAAGTGTTAAAGTAGAATTCATGATTGTCATGCTCTGCTTTTAAGTTTGCTTAATATCAATGTTTTCATCTGTTTAAGGGGAATTCAAGGTGATTGCTTGCTCTCCTTAGCTCCTCACCAGTCATTCTCATCCATCCAACTCTTTCAAAGGCATCAATACAGTGTCATATCTTGCCCCAAAGAGCCCCCTGCGAAAACTGTGTCCAATCCCCGCACCCAAAATTGTCTTTCCCCGATTTTCCACCAAAATCCTAAAAATCTCAAATCAAACCTTTTATCAGTTTACTAGCCTAAAATCAGTGTTCTTTATTGGTTATCTCCGCCCTTTGAAGATCTTTGCCGAGATATATCGGAAAGAGCCCTCTCCTGCCCCGTAGGGCTAGCTCCGAGGCTAAGTGGTTTGATGTTGCCTTGGAGTTTGCCTTTCTCAGCCGAGGTGAAATTTCAAGCGCTAACATATTGGCGACCATATTGGGAAGAACAAATTGTTTGCTAATTGATGTGTTTATTTCATAAGGTTTAGACGGAGTCTGAAGATATGCCAGGTAGCCTTTGAAACGCTTTTGCTTTGCATAAGCGCAAGTAGATAAACACTGCTTCAGTCGACCTCCGTGAGCTTGTAAATGTAACACTTCATTTGCATTTCACCCCAGTATATTTGCAAACTCTGAACTTTTGGATGATTAGTTAAGAGTTTTCACAGGCTGATTGGCTATTTGTTCCTTGATATCCAAACTGGCTTCAGATTCTGGTCATATATTCAAATCTCATTCATGTCCAGCTATTTTTGAGTATCTTGAAGACATTGATTTTGACGAGAGTTTTGAGTTGTCCTTATTCAAAACCAAATCTGAAAGTGCACTTGGTTCTCTAGTTCCCAACCCTGATTTTGCTGCTGCCCTTGAAATTGAGAGGCACAATAAATTGGTTGACAATTTCATCCTAAGATCTCTTCAGTCAGATATTCACGCTACCAATCTTGTTGAGTTCGTTGAAACTATATCTGTTCATATTAGATCCACTATCACGGCGCATGAGCAGACCAATCCTCCTTTTATTTATGTTTCTCCTATAATCACTTATCCAGAATCTACAGTTGGTTCGCCCTCTACATCCCATACCACTTCTCCTCCTCATACTCCTCATACTACAGCTACACCTACTCCACCTGCTACTCCTAGACCCAATCTACCTAAAGCAATGGCTGCCCGGTTTGCTCCACTTGCTCTTCCTCAAAATCTGCATGATATGCCAGCTGATTATCAGAGTAAAATCCCTATGTTTGATGGCACTCCTCAAAGTGTCTCTGCTCAGCAACATATAGACAAAATGACGACTTTCTTTGATCTATATGAGATAGATGAAGAAGATGTCACCATGCGATTGTTCGTGCAAACATTTGGAGGAGAAGTTAGAAAGTGGTTCAGAGGTTTGACAGCCAGGAGCATTCCTACCTTGGAGGAACTTCAGAAGCAGTTTTTAGATCGTTGGGAAATCCGAAAGGATCCGCTTCAGATTAATGCCGAGTACAACAACCTCAAGCGTAATCATGGTGAGTCCGTTCAAGATTACATAATCAGATTTAATACAGTTTACAATGCTATTCCCGATGATTTAAAACCATCAAGAAAATCAGCTCTTCTTAAATTCCCGGATGGTTTTGATCCGGAGATGGCTTATTCATTGAGAGATAGAGATCCTCCTACCTTGGAGGATATGCAGAAAATTGTTGTCAGTGTTGAGGCAAACTTGAATGATAAGAGATCAAGGATGAAGGCGGAAAAACGAGTCACAATCAAAGAGGAAGCTTCTACATCAGATCAGCTCCTCCGTAAGGTTGAAAAGATTGAAAGAGCACTTGAACATGTTCATCTTGACAAGCCGGAGCCTCAGATTCGCAATCCAAATTTTCGAGGTCCGCAGCAGCCGCAATATAGAATCAAACAGCGTGAAACAAGGGCACAAGAGGCAGCAGTTCAGCAGCAAATTAAACCTCCACTTCAGCAAAATTTTGTGAGCCAAGAATCCGAGGATGAAGGTGATACGGTGGGAGAGGAAAATCACTTCTTCACTCCTGATGATCTGCCCACTTATATTACAGAAGAAGAAGAGTTGGTGAGAAACTCCATCGTCCCTCAGGATGAGCATTATATCTTGTCAAATGATGCAGCGCTTGAAGAAGAATCGGAAGAGTATCAAAGAGGGTACTTGAATGCTTTATCCGCTCAGCAGAGACAATTAAGAAACCGAGTTGTTCCCATAAATCCCATCCAAAAGAGGACAGATACTTCAGCAAAGAATGGTTCAGCTGCCCCACAGAAAAAAGGGAAAGAGATAAGCGATCCTCCAGCAGGTCAATCATCATCAGCAAGCAAGATAGATCAGCCATCAAGTACACCGAGAGATAAAGTTGAAAAAAGAGAAGTTCCGGCCAAAGAAGGTGAGAAGGTTTCAGCTTTCAGTTTGGAGAATGAAATTTCAAAGTTGAAAGTGTCCATTCCTTTGACGGAAATCATGAAGAACAGCACTTACCGAGGCCAAATCTCCAAGATGCTGAATTTTGATCCAATGCTAGACACGGTGAATGTAGAAGATGATCAGCCGGAATTGATTTTTGGGCCCGCTTTAAATGGTGAGTCTCCCGAAAGTGATGTTCCTCCATTCTATATCAGTTTGCGATTGCATGAGTATGTTTTACATAATGCCATGTTTGACTCGGGAGCTTCGCATAATTTGATGCCAAAAGCAATCATGGAAAAGCTGGGACTAGACATCACGAGGAAATATCATGATTTGTATTCGTTTGATTCCAGCCGGGTAAAATGTATTGGTTTGATCAAGGACTTGGTAGTGAGCCTAGATCAAATCCCAGCAAAGAATGTTTTGATGGATGTGGTGGTGGCGGATATTCCTCCGCGGTTTGGTATGTTGCTTTCGAGATCTTGGGGAGCTAAGTTGAAAGGTACACTTCAGCTCGATTTTTCCTATGCTACAATTTCGGTCTTTGGTCAGACGAAGAAGTTATATAGGGAGCAAAAGATGAAATACATGATCACTAGTAAGGAAAAGCCAGTTAATCATCCTATAAATTATGTACATACAGATTTAGAGTCATTTGTTTTGTTTGCGGATAATTTTAATGAGATAGGTAGTCAGTTAGTTCAAGCAGAAGATATACCAGACATTACAAAAAATTTTAGAAAAATTTTGAGAAAGGAAAGTGAAGAAAGGTCCGCTGTCATGGAGCCAACAGTTGAAATTAATGGGCAGCAAACAGAAAATGCAGAGACATCACATTTTCAGCACTTAGAAGACGATGAGGATGGTCTTTGGACCATGGATTTTGATGGCGTTGTGGGCAGCGATGGTGCTGGTATAGGTGTGTGGATTCGAAGTCCATTTTTTGTCCGAAACAAAGTCCCAAGCAAGGTACGAGTATGTTCTTACAAATTGGCATTCGATTGTTCAAACAATGAGGCGGAATATGAGGCTCTCATTGCTGGCCTGAAAATCCTTCGGAAGTTGAAGGCAAAGAAGATAGCAGTATATGGCGACTCCGAGTTGGTTATAAAGCAAGTGAAAGGTGAGTTCCAGGCCAAGCATCCTCGTATGCGAGCATATCGAAATGTGGTCCTAGATATCTTGAAGCTGTTTTCTGAACATACTTTGACATGTGTGCCTCGCATCCAAAATGGTGTTGCGGATGCATTGGCTAAGGCAGCAAGCAATCTAAAAATCCCCATGAATTCCAGCAATAAGTTTGAGATTTATGTGAAGCACCATCCTACAGTTCCAGACAATCAAAGATGTTGGCAAGTTTTCCAAGATGACGAAGAAATCAAGGATTTTCTGCAAGTTGAAGGTGAGTTCAAAGACATCTCCATAGACACAGAACCTGAGGAAGTAAATCAAATGGATGTATTGCAACTTAAAGATAATTTCATTCCTAAAGGATTAATTCCTTTGGAGGAGCTGTTTGATCAAGATGACGTGGTCCGCAAACCAACTTTGAAGCCAACGGAAGAAGGTGTTGAAGAAGTGAATGTCGAAACAGCTGAAAATCCAAAGATGGTGAAACTATCGAAAGCATTGTCGCCAAAGGTAAAGAAAGAATATATCAGATTGTTGTCTTCGTTTTCTAATGTTTTTGCATGGGATTATTCAAATTTGAAAACTTATGACACAAGTATCATTCAGCATACCATTCCCATAAAGCTTAATCAAAAGCCTTTCCGACAAAAGTTGAGAAGAATTAATCATAAGTTGTTGCCTTTGATTGAGAAAGAAGTTAACAGGTTGTACAAGTCTGGAATTATAGTGCCAATCAGATTTTCCGACTAGATTTCCAACTTGGTGCCCGTGAGAAAGAAGACCGGTGAGATCCGCTTGTGTATAGACTTCAGAAATCTGAATAAGGTGTCGCTAAAGGACAATTATCCGCTGCCCAAGATGGATCATATATTGCAGCGGGTAGTTGGGGCATCAAGGATGTCGCTACTTGATAGTTATTCCGGGTATAATCAGATTTTGGTGCATGAGGATGACCGCAACAAGACTGCATTCACTACTCCATTGGGGACATTTCATTATGCCAAGATGCCGTTTGGATTGAAAAATGCAGGTGCTACCTTTCAGCGGGCGATGGACATGGCCTTTGCTAATGAGAAGGATGTCTTTTTGGTCGTTTATCTTGATGATTTAACTGTGTTTTCTAAATCTGATAAAGAACATTTGTATCATTTAACAATGGTGTTTCAAAAGTGTAGAAAATATGGTATCTCATTGAATCCAAAGAAGAGCCTTTTCGCCATGAGTGAAGGCAAGTTGTTGGGCCACATCATTTCCAAAGATGGCATTCGTATAGATCCTGCATGTGTGGAAGCTATTCAGCAATTAGAGCAGCCCCGAAACAAGAAGGAGATTCAGTCCTTTAATGGCAAGTTGAATTTTCTGCGTCGCTTTATTCTGAATCTTGCCGAACACCTCAGAGAAATCACTAGCATGCTAAAAAAGGACAGCCAGCTCAAATGGACCGAAGAGGCGGTAAAGTCTTTCAATTTGGTAAAGCTAATTTTATCTTCAGCCCCAACTCTAATCAGACCAGATTATACACAAGATTTTATTTTATTTTCATTTGCTTCTGAGCATACGTTGGCAGCTGTGCTGATGCAAAAGAGAGATGGAGTTGAGAAGCCCATTGCTTTTTTCAATCGTATTATAAGGGACGGAGCGCTGAAGTATAATATCATTGAAAAACAAGCATTGGCGCTGGTAAAAGCCTTGAAAGATTTCCGTGTGTACATACTGAATTCCCACATTTTGGCATATGTTCCTAACGCGGCTGTTAAAGATGTTTTGGTACAAGCGGAACCGGAAGGAAGGCGGGGTAAGTGGATTGCTGCACTATTAGAATATGATGTGGAAATTAAGCCTACCAAGCTGATCAAGGGTCAAGGTCTCGCTAAATTGATGGCTGAAACAAATCTCCATGTCCTAGACATTAATTTGATAGCTGCCCTATCCGATGAAGACGAGGAGAATTCAACACTACAGGTATCTGACATCTTTATTTCTTCTCCTTGGTATGCTGATATTGTATATGTGCTTCAAAATTTGTCTTCACCTCCCGAGATGCCTCGAAACAAAGCTAGGACATTGAAATTAAAGGCTGCCAAATTTTGCATCATCAAATCTGCACTATATTGGAAAGACCCCGGTGGCATATTGCTGATTTGTTTGGTCGAGGAGGAAGCTAAAAGAGTTGTAGAGGATTTTCACAAAGGTGACTGCGGGGACCACTTGTTTTGGAAGACCACGGCAAACAAGATCCTAAGGGCAGGTTTTTATTGGCCTTCATTGTTTTCAGATGTATATAAAGCAGTCAAGAGTTGTCATGAATGTCAAATTTTTCAAGGAAAGCAGAAATTACAACCATTGCCTCTCAAGCCCATTGAAGTCAGCGCACCATTTCAGCAGTGGGGCTTGGATTTCATCGACGAAATTCATCCAGCATCTTCCGGACAGCATCGATGGATATTGACAGCCACCGATTACTTCACGAAATGGATTGAAGCCATTCCCACCCGGCAGGCCACGGACTTGGTAATTATTTCTTTCCTTGAAAATAACATATTGTCACGTTTCGACTGTCCACATAAGCTGATTACAGATAATGCAGCAGCGTTTAAATCGAAGAAGATGGTTGATTTTTGCTACAAATATAATATCAGTTTGGGGCATTCGACCGCCTATCATCCGCAAGGAAATGGGCTGGCTGAATCTTCGAATAAATCTTTAGTGAACATCATAAAGAAATTGCTGGAAATCAATAAGAAGAGCTGGCACAAAAAGTTAGTAAATGCATTATGGGCTGATCGTGTAAGTCAGAAAAAGTCAATTGGTATGTCACCTTTTGAACTGGTTTACGAGACAAATGCAGTGTTTCCTACTTCACTTAGTATTCCGGTAGCAAAGTTGCTTCAAGAAGCTGGTGGTGAGGAGGATTCCATGCAAAGGCGGATTGGTCAAATGATTCATTTACAGCAGACACGGGAGGAGGTTCTTCACAATACTCTCAAGTTGCAAGAGCGCATAAAGAAAATCTATGACAGGAAAGCAAAACCGGATGATTTCCAAATAGATGATGTTGTTTTGAGGTGGGATGCCCGAAATGAAGACAAAGGGAAACATGGAAAGTTTGACAACTTATGGAAGGGTCCCTACAAAATTGCAGCATACCGTGGTCCAAATGCCTTTCTTCTCAAAGAAATGAACGGTGATGATTGTCTCGGAGGGTCGGTCAATGGTCGACTGCTTAAAAGGTACCATGTCTGAGCATTTTCTGCTCTAGTCATTATCATTGTAATTACCATTTTACTTTTATTCCACTGCAAGTGTGAACTGATCTTTCATCTTTAGTCTGGGGCCCGCGGTGAAGGCTATAATTCTGAAGATGAAGATTAGTTGGTGTGAGTTTGTCATGTTGTTTGTATCAGTTCATTTTCTGTTTAAAGTTGAAGTCAGTTTGAGTCAAAATTGGTCCAATTTTCAGTCACTTGTCAAGTCAATAAAGCTGTCCCAGTTTGGGTCAAATATGTAAATAATGACTCCATTGCCCAATGATTAAAAGGCACTGGTCTGCTCTCCCAAAGGTCTAAGGTTCTTAGCACCTCCAAGGAGCTACCATCCCCATTGGAGCCAATGTTAGAGTCGGTCTAGTAGCCCTCCATCAGCGATCAAAGCTCTTTGCATTTGCATAAGTAGGTGTCTCATCAGTGTCATCTTATTGCATTCCATTAGGCATGCCATAACCCTGATGGAGGGGCTTGTGTCATTTATTCCCCTCTTGGCATTGCTGGATCAAGTTTGTTTCAGTCAATAAATTCCTTACAGGGTCATTGGTCTTGTCTTGAAATCAAGGTCCTAGGTCTAGGGTTTAGTCCAATTTTGTCTTTTGAGGTCATGTCTTTTGAGGTCAATAAATGCCCAGCAGGCCAGAGGGATGTCCAACAAAGCATCACTTCAAATGATTTCATATTGTACAGCTAATTTTTACCTTGAGTTCAAAAACCCTGTTTTTGAAGGCAAGGTCATTTTCTCATTTTTTGTAAAAATGTGTAAAAAATTCAAACTCTCCAGAAGTTGGCATGTAGCCTTGGTCTCCTTTGCCAAGACTCTTCAGAAGCTATCCCTACAAAAATTTGCAAGAAAAAGCATCATTTCAACCAATTTCATGTCAAAAAGGAAACCACAAGTCAGCAGCAATTAGTTTCAAAAAGTGTCATTTTATAAACATTATAAAGTGAGTTTGAGGGGAAATAAATTTAAATCAAGCTTATAAAAGCCCCTCTCTCTTCATTTTGTCATTCATTTGCCTCCAAGACTCCAAGAGCAAGTGTGAAAGGCGATTTAGTGTGAAACTGGGCGAATTGAGAAACAGAGCCTGCGCGCTACGCATCAGAGCCCGCGCGCTACGCGTTGGGCGCGCGCTACGCGTCAGGGCACACTCTGCAGTGGAAGAATTGGTCGGGCGCGCGCTACGCGTTGGGTTTCACCTACAGCAAATTGCCAACAAGCTTCAAAACGACCTCAAATCTCTTAAGTTTTACAGGTAGGCCTCAAATCATCAATGTTTTTTGCTTGCTAAAGAAAAATGAGCATGGAAAATGTGTCAAATGCCATCAAGTGTGAAGCATGAAATTCATATATATTATGTTTAAAAATTTCAAATTGCAAGTGAAGCTAGGGTTTTGAGTTCGCCGCCCAAGGTCATCTTTTTCACTCCCTCATTTCCCCACATTCCCATTATCACTTCCCTTGTCACTTTCACACAATTTCCCTAACAAAAATATCAAAAGCCCTAAAACCTTACACCTATCCCTTAAATTCAATAAAATCTCCCTAAATCCTACCTCCTATCAAACCCCTACAAATTATGATTATGTGATGATGTATGTGTCATAATTCCTTCCCTAAATTCCCTTTTTTATATATTTTCCCTAAATCCCCTCAAAAGTCCCCCTCCCTAACATCTCCCTTGTGTTTTTTGTCCCCTTGGAGCAGCATTCAAATAGTCGAAACAGCAGGTCATTTGTGCAGAAGCAGCAGTACATTTCAGCCATTTTGCTCTTGAAACCATGTCAGAAACCGAAACAGACTATGAGCAAAGTGATGACCGTGAGTCAACACCGGAGGTTGAGGTGCCAAGGAGGCCTCACAGGGGTGGCAAGGGTGGTTAGCATGTGTGAGAGGAGCCCACCTCTTTGGCCTATTTGCAAGCTTGTCCACTTGCAGTCACATGTTTACGTCATCAATCATGCTATGGATATTGCGAGAGAATTTCCCAAATTCAGCACCACAGGGAATTGGTCCGCTTGTTTGTTTTGCATTTGCACAACGGGCATGTGAATCTTGCAGGGGTGGATTTTACATTGTCACCTGAGATTGTTGCTCAAGCAACAGGGATACCCAATGTTGGAGAAGAGTGGAACAAGCACCAGCTGTTGGACAGATTCCAGTATGAGCCCTACATTAAACCTGTATATGTGAGGCACCTAACTGGTGTGTTTCCTTTCAGATTCTTGAGGGATGAGTATGCGCCCTTGATGAGGCTCATCATTCGCTATTTCACCTGTGAGGGCATATTTTCACGTTTGTATTCGTATCATATCCACTTGTTGATGCATTTCACACGGGTACGGATGATGAACATTCATTTCTTCATGTGCCGGAATATTGAGAGGATGGTGCCCTTGGTGCAGAGAAAGAGCCCAGCACAGCAACACAGGAGCATCTACCATTATGCTTTGATCAAGATTGTGGTCATGCATCAGTTGGCCCAGCAGGGTATTCCATGGGAGGATTTCATCTCTCGAGATTTCTTCACAGCGCCACCACCCCCTAAGGTTGTTCATGAGGAGGGAGGACCTTCACAGCAGTATGACATCCCTGAGCCCAGACATGTCAGCTCCCCTCCATTGGTCACATATCAGAGAGGCCACAGGGCCTTATTTGCATCAGCTCGGCGAGTATTTTCTCCACATCAGGTGGAAAGGGTCTCGCCTTCTTCAACAGCACCGCGAGTGTTATCTCCACACCAGGTGGAAGGGGCCTCGTTTCCGACAACAGCACAGGTATCAGAGACGGGCAAGCAGCCCATGATTGAGGAGGGATTGTCAGGTGATCCAGATATTGACATCATTGATCTTGACACCCGTTCTCCTAGCTCGGAGCTTAAGGAGATCATTCAGCAACGGGAGGCTGAAAATCGCTTGTTGCAAGAAAAATTAGAGAGGGCACAATGGACAATCACATATTTAGAGCAGCGCAACAAGCAATTAGAGGATGAGCACACTCTCGATGAGTTGCGGAGGATCCATGAAGACCGCAACTTGGCTCGTAAGAGACCCGGTGATTTGGTACCCATTGAGCGAGAGGCTATGCTTCTCCGGGTCAATGCTCATTTGGAGAGGTTGCTGGCCAAGGCTAACAAAGATAAGGACATGCTCCGGAACATGAAAAACCATTATTGGGCTCGAATGCACGTATGTAAGGCAAAAATGAAGGTGCTCAAAGGACGGTTGGCCAAGGCACTAAAACGAAGAAAAAGGCCTGATCCCCTCCACATCTTGGCTGAGGCTTCCTTGAAGGAGCATGGTGCTAAATGACTTACCTTCTGCACAAATTTCAAAAAAAATTGAGCATTTTTGGTCATTTGTGAATTTTTTGGGCAAAAAACAGGTTTTCTTCCCCAACGCGTAGCGCGCCGCGCGCTACCCTGAAGATGGGCAACTCCTTTTCATGAAAACTCAGCATTTTTGGATTTGTCATGCAAAAACACATTTTCTCAACAATTGCCAAGAAATTTCACCAAGTTTTGAGCCTCCAGAAGGTCAAAAAACATGCAAAAAATGACTTTCTGCCACTTTTTTGACACACAGGAAGCAGTCTTGGGAGATTGCAATTTTGGAGGGGCAAATGGTCACCAAATTCAAAAATTCCACTTGGGTTGGAAAGTAGACATCCAGACCTTTCCAACAAGCCCACTTTTGCCTCATTTGGACTCCGGGAAGTGCCTCAAAAGCAGGCCCAAAGACGCGCTACGCGTTGAGATTCAGGGCGCTACGCATCAGGCTATTTTCACAGAAATGCACCTACAGCCCAGCAAAACGCAGTTTTGACTAGGTTTGACTTTTTGGAGTGGGTTTTGATCCTCCTTGATGTAAATGATGTAATTTTATGATACTTTGACACTTATTTATCTCTTCTAGAAGATTCATTCATGAAATAGGCAAAAATTTAATGAATGAATTGGTTTCCTAGCTTATAGAGGCAAGTTGTTTTGACTGCCTAGATTCTAGTGCTCAGTTTGGAATTGGTTGAAACAGCTCCTAGGATAGTGAGCTCGACTCCTAGAGGCAAGGAAAGATGTTAGATTGCCTATATTATGTACTTTCTTGGTCATTTTCATGGTTGGACTCTTGAGGGAGAAAGCTTCTATTGTATTACTCATTGTATCTCTGCAATTTTGGCAAAGGAGGAAAGACCAGGGTTTTGCAGTCCTTTTTGGGATTCCTGTGGTTACATGTATTGATGGTGTTTCTCTTTGTACTTGTAAGTTTGTTATGTGAATCATCTTCTTACTTTTCCTTCTGCAAATTAGGCAAATGAAGTGTTAAAGTAGAATTCATGATTGCCATGCTCTGCTTTTAAGTTTGCTTAATATCAATGTTTTCATCTGTTTAAGGGGAATTCAAGGTGATTGCTTACTTTCCTTAGCTCCTCACCAGTCATTCTCATCCATCCAACTCTTTCAAAGGCATCAATACAGTCTCCTATCTTGCCCCAAAGAGCCCCCTGCGAAAACTGTGTCCAATCCCCGCACCCAAAATTGCCTTTCCCCGATTTTCCACCAAAATCCTAAAAATCTCAAATCAAACCTTTTATCAGTTTACTAGCCTAAAATCAGTGTTCTTTATTGGTTATCTCCGCCCTTTGAAGATATTTGCCGAGATATACCGGAGAGAGCCCTCTCCTGCCCCGTAGGGCTAGCTACGAGGCTAAGTGGTTTGATGTTGCCTTGGAGTTTGCCTTTCTCAGCCTAAGGTGAAATTTCAAGCGCTAACAGGGAGCATGTGAAGATCACAATAAGTTTTTCAAAGGAATGAAACACCAATTTGAAGGAGCAATTACCTGTGTATGTGTAATTAATTTTATGCTTCCAATGTTTAATTTCTAGCAATTATGTGATTGATACTCTTTTTTATAATTAAGCATTAATTAAATTCAGCAATTTATTTGTTTGATCAAGATCATAAGGACATTAGTCATCTAGGCTTCTAATTTTTCACATGGTATCAAAGCTAACTTCTTTGATTGAGATTCTCAAGGATTTGCAGTGGTAAATCAACTGCTGAGAAGGACCAGCAATTAGAGGGTTAAAAGTTTTATTTTCAGCTTTCGGAGCTTGTGCAGTAAACCTTAGAGATGGCAACAGCATGCCTCAGGGTTGAAAACAAATTGGATGATGCTTCGAATTTCTTAGGATGGAAAGTGAGGGTTACACTTTTGCTAGAAGAGAATAATTTTTGGGATATTGTCAAGGATGTTGTGACTTTGCCTAGAGATTCATAATAGTTGGCAGCGCACAACAAGAAGGAAAGTGAAGGGCAAGCAAATGACCTTGCCCTAAAAGCATAGTTTTGAAATCGGTGTGAGTTGCTTAGACTCGATCAACTCAACCAACTTCATTACCAGTTGAACTGATTCGGCCTTAAATCCTAATGGCTGAGTCCATCAAGTTTGTGCCTACTTCGTTGAGTAAATGCATAACCCTACTATGACTAACTAAGCAAAGTAAATTTTTATTTACTAATATAAAACAAAAACAAACAAAACAAAACAAAATAACAAAAACCTAACTCCTAAATCCTAGCAATGTTGGCAATCATTGTTCATGTTAAAGTAAAAGGAATAATTGTTTCAGGATGTTTGAGTGTTTCCAACCTTATCAAACATCATATAGATAAAGTAGAATTTCATATCCCACTCAAAATTCAACAAACATAACAGTTTTTAGGATTATGGGATTGGTAGGATTGCAATATTTTCATTGAATTCTATCATGTATGAGGATATGGGATTGACATCTAGTCAACAGCACCAAGCCATTTGTTGTAGAATGTAACTAGGTTCGGTCTTCATAACGACAAGTAATTATTGTGAATGATGTAATAAAGAAAATAATTTATTATTAGCTTGTTTCATGGGTTTCATGAGCAAGGGATTTCTTGTTTTTAAAGTCAATGTCATGTATGACCCTTCTTGGGCATATAAAGAATGTATCTAGGTCTACAAGTTGACTAGAAACCCTCCAATAGACAAGAACAATCATCCTCTTCTTGATGTCGGCCTCAAATGTACACAAATGACAAGTCGGCTCACATATGGAGACACACCCTTTCAAATGGTCATGTCGGCTCAAATGTAGGGGCAAACAACTATATATAGGAGCCTATACCCCTTGCATTTCCACAGTGAGAAATCTTCGCATATCTCTATAATTTCGGATGGCAGAAGCAGAAGACAAGTTCAAACTTCTTCTGAGGTTTTGGTAATGGAGTATGGACATACAGAAGTTCAAATTCTCTAAGGTTTTATGTGAAAATTCCTCAACCGGAATTCCTATTGCAGCAACTGATATTAAAAAGGGGAAACAGAGCTGTTAACATCAGTGTTTAGGGAGGGGATACTGACATCAATGTGGGTACAAGGTTTAGAGGTTAAAAAATAAATCACGGGTTTTTAAGAATGGTTTAACTGATATCCATCTTCCCAATTAAAGTTATTAGGGTGTTTTTTATTTTTAAAGTTTTTCTAATAATACGATTCGAGTGGAAGGGGACAGAGGCCAAGATTCTGATTTTATCAAAACAAAATAAATGCTTGGTATTGTGGGAGTACTAGTGATAGCAAATTTGGCTATGTAGTTATGGTAGGTGTCAACCATGTGTTCTTTAAAGTGAGCCTTGAAGGATCTCCCAGTTTGACCTATGTAAGGGATTCCACAGGAACAAGGAATCTCATAGACACCTGGGCGTAGCATAGGGTCATTCTTGTCTTTGGCTGACCTAAAGAGTTGGCTAAGGGTTGTTTGGGGTTTGAACAGGGTCTTAATGTTCATTTTTGAAAGGATTTTGGAAATATGATCAATAACTCCTTAAATGTAGGGAAGGGAGATTTTGGCTAAAGGGCAGATTGTTGGAAGGGATTTTAGGCTTAGGGTGAAGAGCATAATAGAAAACCCTTTTATTCTCGAAGAAAGAGTAGCCATTGGCTTTAAGGGCATTAGTGAGATGAGCTTTTTTGATGGAAAATGATTTTTAATAACAAGGGTTTTAAGAACAATAGATTTTTTAGAAGGGTGATGGTGAGAATTAGCATGGAGGTACCTACCGGTATGAGTCTTCTTACAATAAACTTGTGCGTAAGAGAACCATCAAGGAGGCGGGAGAAAAGAATGTCAAGAAAGAGAAGGGCTTGGTTAGCTTCAAGTGCCATAGTGAACATGATGTGGGGGAAAATGTGATTAAAATGGGAGAGGAAGGCATAGAGTTCAAGCATACCATGGGACCAAATCACGAAGGTATCATAAACAAAACACTTCCCTTGAACTTAGGTTTTAAGTGGAAGCTTTCAATGGCTAAGGTTTCAAAGTATACCATAAAAAAGTTGGCAACAATGGGGGAGAGAGAGGAACCCATGGTAGTGCCCTCGGTTTGCTTATAGAAAATACCACTAAAGGTCAAAAAGGTGGTGGTTAGGCAGATTTTGATAAGGTTGAGGGTTTCGGAGTCAACAAGTTTGGAAATAAGGTCAATGGCTTCTAGGACAAGGATTTTGGTGAAAAGGGAGACGACATCAAAGCTAATCATGATGTCATTTTCATCGAGCTTGAGGTTCTTAATTAACACAATGAAATCGGCGGAGTCTTTAATGAATGAGGAGTGATCAAAAAAGGAACGCAGATTTTTGGCAAGGAAAGGGAAAGGGCATGGGTGGGACCACCAATAGCGCTCACGATCGGTCTAGGGGGTATCCTTTCTGTGGATTTTAAGTTGACCATAAATCTGGGGGGTGATGGGGTTAAGGGGATGAGATGTTTTTGTATAAAAGTGTCCAAGAAGGATGATTTAATGGCATTAGTAACTTTAGTGGTCACAAATTTTAGGGAGTTCCTAATTAAGGGATTACATGTGAAGGAAAAAAGGAAATCCAACATCTTAGAATGGTAGTCAGAGGAATTCATAATAACAGACACATTGCCTTTATCAACTTTTAATCTCTCTCATTTACTTTTACTCTCTTAATTATCCCCTAATTAAATACTATTTTATTCTATATAATAATTCATCAATTCCTTATTTCATCTTGTTTTCCTATAATTTTCCTTTTTTCTAAATCTCTACCCTTCTTAACTTTACACTTTAATCTATTAAACTAATATTTTAAAATTGTTCTTAATAATTTAATTTAAACAATAAACATCCCCTCTTTTATCTTTTTATTTCAATTTATTATTATTCTATTTTATTCTCATTATCCTTTTATCATTTTTAATCGATTTTATTCACATTAATTTATCCTTCTATCCTTTCAATCTTATTAATCCTAATTTAATTAATTTCGTTTATTTGCTTTCTGGTCAATCCACTTTAATTAATTTCCTTTTTTAGTCGATCCTTTTTAATTATTTAATTAATTTCGTTTATTTGCTTTCTGGTCAATCCACTTTAATTAATTTCCTTTTTTAGTCGATCCTTTTTAATTATTTCCATTTATTTGGTTAATTAATTGATTAAAGTTAATTAAATTTAAACTTACTTTTCCTTTTTTCGTTAATTTGCTTTCTGGTCAATTTTTTAGTCGATCCTTTTTAATTATTTCCATTTATTTGGTTAATTAATTAATTAAACTTAAGCTTACTTTCCTTTTTTTCTTTTTTTAGTTTATATTTATTGAATTTAACATTCTCATTCTCAACCGCCAATTTTTTCCAAATTAAAAATTATTATCTCTTTTAAAGTGAAAAGAGATTTGATCTTTTAGGCGATTGGTAAATCTGGAATTAAAATGGATTTAGGCTGGTTTAATTTTCCCCCTTTATATAGGTTATATTCCACATGAATACCATGGGTCAATACCATAGATGAATACCATGAAGCTATTTTTATTTTAACGTTTTTTTATTATTTTTATTTTATATTGATCGAGTAAAAAGGTTTTCGCGTTATTAAATTTTTTTAGTAATTTGACCGAGTCAGAATGTTTAGAAGACAAGACATGACATTACATCTCTTCCATACAGGATTGGAGAGCACCTCGGGATAATTATTATTAAATTTATTATAATTTTAAATTCTTTTTCTTAATGATCATTTCCTCTTTCTATTTATACGTGGTCTAGCACCCTTCGTATCACCATTCGAAACTTTTTATCCCTGGATGAGTGAAGTATTCACCTAAAATGTCAGACACGAATTTTGTACAATTTTCCACAAGCTCTTATCATTATATTAGAAATGTTGAAATAAAAATATAGGAACATAAGCAGTGTAGCAAACGAGAAGAGCACCTTAGAGTGTTGTTTTAACCTAAATCAACGATGATATCTTGGTTCACAACGAGTAAACTTCCATGTCACTTAGCTTAACAAAGAGCAGAGATCACTTCATACAAAACAAGATTGATTTCATACAAGGCAAGATTCAAATAGGAGCAATGAAGCTCCAATAGATTCCCACGGATAAGTGCGTCTCTAATATCTGACAAAGCCCTTGGCAAAAAGGAGGTTTGAGGCATTCAAAGATAGACTTCCATTGGTGTAGAATTCCTTCCTCGTTAAGAAGGAGAGTTGAGAATCAAATATAGACTTCCATCTGAGGCATTTATAGATAGACTTGCATTGGTGTAGAATTCTTTGGTGTAGAATTCTTTCCTCGTTAAGAAGGAGACTTGAGAATCAAAGATAGACTTGTATTGATGTAGATTTTTTTCCTTATTAAGAAAGAGAGTTGAGAATTATAGTTTGAACAGAAACTTTAGCACAAGTTCAATGTGAACAGTGATTTGAGATATTTTCAAAAAACGATTTATATATATATATATATATATATATATATATATATAAAATTGTATTTTGCAATTCACTTTGATAAAATAGTAAAAGTTTTACATTTAAATGTTAGTATTTCATGTATGCTGTAAACTAAAAAAAATAGATTAGGATTTTGGTCTCAGCTAAAACTATAAAGATGGGTCAATGAAAGTCTTACTTTTAAATGTTAGTACCTCATGTATGCTGACTTGGTCTAGGAATAAACTAAAAATAGATTAAAACTATAAAGATGGGTCACATAGAGATTTACATAAAGTTATGCCAGTTGAGTGACTAAGTGAAAGAGTGTGGGCAGGCATCCAGGAAAGAGGCATTTCTCAGTAGCGCATGGTTCCGTGCAGTCGTACATAACAGCCTCAAGACTCATACAACCGTATGGAAAGCCATACAATGATATGGGCAGTACCATATGAAATCAGTAGAGCAATGTCGTGTGGTCATCATGCAGTTCAAACAGCACGGCAATGCAGAAGAGATCTATTGTTTCCAGTTTTTCCAGCAGATGTACCTCTCAAGCCTCATGTTCAGGGTGATTTCAGTAACTGCGAATTAGAAGTTAGTTTGTCTTCCTATGGATGCCACCCCCCCCAGATGGGTCAATGAAAGTCTTACTTTTAAATGTTAGTACCTCATGTATGCTGACTTGGTCTAGGAATAAACTAAAAATAGATTAAAACTATAAAGATGGGTCACATAGAGATTTACATAAAGTTATGCCAGTTGAGTGACTAAGTGAAAGAGTGTGGGCAGGCATCCAGGAAAGAGGCATTTCTCAGTAGCGCATGGTTCCGTGCAGTCGTACATAACAGCCTCAAGACTCATACAACCGTATGGAAAGCCATACAATGATATGGGCAGTACCATATGAAATCTGTAGAGCAATGTCGGGTGGTCATCATGCAGTTCAAACAGCACAGCAATGCAGAAGAGATCTATTATTTCCAGTTTTTCCAGCAGATGTACCTCTCAAGCAACCTGTAGATGTTCATGTTCAGGGTGATTTCAGTAACTGCGACTTAGAAGTTAGTTTGTCTTCCTATGGATGCCACCCCCCCCCCTTTGTGGGCTACTTGGGTGGGCCCAAAGAGCTTAAAGAATGCACTGAAACCCGGTATTTCAAACTGAAACGCCCTGAACCATACTGTACAGCATTCACAAATCACAAAAGGCCATACGGTACAGCTCAGGGTGTTTCTGCATTTCAGTGAGTACATGGGTCGGATTGTCATTCCTGCAACTTAGGTTCTCACTAAACTGATTACAACCATAAAGACTGTTGAGGAAACGTCAGTGTTGTCTTTGCCACACCAAGGTTAGGAAAGAAAGGTCGATATGTATCTGCCCGACATGAGATCCTATTCCTGGCTCGGAGTGTGCTATACTTCCCAGAAAACATGTTAATCCTTGAGATTCCACGGCACAGACCTTAGTTTGGTCAAGCTGTTATAAAATGCGAACAAAAAACAAATACTGACTAGCAATGCCCACAACTAGCCCATTTATTCAACAGCAAGGTTGTTCTTCACTTTGGCTGCTTTATATGTTAAGTTGGACCTTCACTCTGTCGCTAAAGTAGTTGATTTCCTGAGAATCTTTCAAATGCAGATCAGTATACCCTTATCAATTGCAGTTCAAGTTGTTTGGGCAGTGTTGCAAATATCTCTGATTTCTCCCGACATATCTGAGTTTTTCCAAGTTTTTCAGGGTGCAGACATTTTCCAAGCTTTTCAGATCCAACTTTATGCTGGTCAATATTCTCTGACAAGTTTATTTACAGGCCCTCAGCAATACGTTCCCCAACATGACATTTGCAACATTGGTTTTGACCACTACAACACTCATAATGGCTGCATGAGGGCGATATGTGTCAAAGCCCTCTGTAGAATTTAGAGGCAGACAGCTTATGAGCGGAAGACAATGGAATCATATAATACAGACAGGAGATATCGTGAATTGAAAGCAGACTCTTCACTTAAGATGGTGGGGAAGAAGGTTAGACCTTTTACTAATTTGTGCACAATAATGGATTCAAGTACAGTTCAAGGTGAAATGGATCGAAGGGATGGTTCTGGTGTGAGCAAAAAATGCAGTGGTTCTTGTATTGTTTTGCAGTTAACATTCATTTTCCAGCATTGGTTGGGAAAAGACCAATGGCAGAATTTGATAAATGCCGGACATAAGTTACAAATCCAGCACTCATCCGAAAACTCGGGAAGTAGATGCTATGAAATAGTCTTGGAATAGGTTATAAGTTCTCCAGCACTCGTCCGAAAACTTTGACGGTAGCTGCTGTGAAATAGTCTTGGAAAAATAATCATTATGTGAACATCTTATGAGGTAAAATATTTAAGAGAAAGGCAGAACAACATATGTGAAGCCGTAGAAATACAGAACCCATCCTTACCTTGAGTGGTATGCCGACGACAATCGACCCGGTTGAAGCCACCAAAATTGACAAGCCAGTAAATACAGCCGAGCCAAAAGCATCGTTAACCAGACCAATCCCATAACCTCCTGCTGCCAATGCTCCTCCTAGCATGGTAATTGTCACCAGCACATAATTCCAGGGAGGCGCAACGTGCAAATATCGCCCGAAGGAGTAAAAGACAACCCTGATTTCCAGACACACAATCACAACCAACAGTGCAATTGCGCCATTGACGATCCGAATCTGCTGAAGCGAAGCAGGATCCTTCGAAATGTACCACAATGCGCCAAAAGCCGACGCATATAATTGAAACAGCAGGGGCACAAAAAAAAGCAGGAAGAGGTCGCAGACAGTGGCCATGGAAGAAAAAATGACGGAATGATGAGATCCGATGTAAAGCAACAAAGGCAAAAACAGTAGAGTTAGGGTATGAAGTGTGCATTCGAGTGGACCAAGAATCAGGGCTTCGTCTGCAAGCTGACCGCCATATCGTTTTTCGGCCTTGGTCCTGAAAGACGACTGCCGTGGCAGAGAATACAGCCAGTAGAAGATGCAGAGAATCGTCATAAAATAATAGGGCGCGTGATCCATTCCCACGGCCGCCACGGCCCCCCACGTCCAGATTACCGACGCTGTGAATGGAATACAGGCGAACAGGAGTCGCTCTAGGGTTACGACTATGGACGGATTCTCGAGCTGGAGCCACCGGAATTGAAGCGAAGCCCACACACCTATCAGAAAATTAGCCTCGAAGCACACGAGCAAGGCAAGTATGTACAGCGGCCAGGAATCTATGGCAGAGAGAGTCGAACCCCCGAGCACGAACGCCAACTGCGAGACTAGCAGGGTCGACCAGATGCCGAAGAAGGCGCCTTGCTTGAGCTGCAAGGAGTCGAGGATGTAGGAGACCATAAGCCCGACCGTCAAAGTCGCCATTACTGGAATACCGCCCATTTCTACCAGGAGGGCTGCGCAGGGACCGAGGGCAATGGCGATTCGGGCGTTGTAGGCAAAGGAGGCCGAGGGGGAGAAGCGCGGCTCGCCGGATCGGGCTTTCTCCGATCGGTTTAGCAGCGGGGAGGAGCGGTAGGGGTCTGTCGTTGACTGGTTTTCTTCTGCAGAGGCCGCCATGGGGCTCCCCCGGGGAAGAGCTCTCATGGCGGACCCTGCAGGGTATAGATAGTCATCCTCCGTCATCATTTTGGAAAATCTGGAGATTGCTGAAAAATCGGGTGGGCTTTCATGGGATTTTGCAGGGTGGATCGGAGCTTCTGCTCTAGCTCTGTGCTTCGCAGTGTCTGTTCATGATTATGCTGACGAGAGACGGTCATCTTGCATTTTTCATTTTCTCAATCTGTTTAAATTTCGATCCATTTTTTGTTTCGATTATTGCCAATTAAAATTTAATAAACGAATCATGTATTTGTTTTTCATAGGTCCCACTTAATTGGGGCGTTATTTCTCTATTTTGTGATTATTTTTATTATTACTGTAACCATTAATGAAGGGTATGGCTTTGTTGGAATTCAAATCGCGATATTTTGGGTGGGGTGGAATGGTTGTTATGTTTTTTATTTAAATCTATGAGTTATAATGATTTTGGAAAATATTGTTGTCATGGTTTAGTGTTTATGAATATTGTTGTAATAGCTTAAAGTTTTTTGAACTCTTGAGTGAGTATATTAGTAGGTTCCCCTATATCATAAACTATTTCATTTTAGTCCAAGACTCTAGCTTTCAAGTAGGGAAGCTCATTTTTTTCCTCGAGAAAAAACAAAAATTGCAAAACTAGAGTAAAACAGTAAAAATGTCTATTTTTGTTTAAATTAATCAAATAAACTGAGAATATTGTGATGGTGTAAAAGAAAGTTTGGGAATTTTTCCTTTATATTGTTTAAACAATGTTTAAGAAAGTGTGAAGTGTGGCAACTACGTGATCTATCACAACTAAACTAATCTTGAGTACTAAACTAATCTTGAGTGCAAAATATTCTTTGATAACCAAAGTAATTTCAGTATAATATATTGTGTATTATATGTAAAAAAATAAATAGTGTAAAGTATTTTGTCTTCTAATTACTTGAGAAAATGTTTGTCTTCCATGCAGTGTTTTTAAACAAAATTTGGAGTTATGCACAACACACTAAAAGGAACTTTGGTTTCATGTGTGTGGAATCTCTCTTAGACTTGGGTGTGACATGATTCAATAAGTTTTTTTTTCTTATGTGCAACTTAACAAGTTTTGGTGCAACAAGTCGCAATGGTGGAAACAAAAAAAATTGTGCAATGTATTGTATGGAAATAAACTCTTTGGTCAAGTAATTTTGCATTATTCTAAACTTTGTCTAGTCGTGACATATCACATAGCATAAGTTTGAGGTTTATTAACGGGAGGCTTAGAAGATATTGTCAAGAGCAATGGTTTTAGCATAAATGAAGGGCTTAAAACTTGTTTATTTGAGGGTTCGGGGTCAGAACCCCCTGGTTCACGCCAGAGACTGAACAGAGCTCAGAGTCTTTTTCATTAGCACAAGTGGAAGTGGTGAACGGGGAGGTTTCGTTCAAAGGATTTTTGGTTACAAAGAATGTTGAGTTTCAGAGCTGCCATGTGGAAATAGGGAAGGAAGGCATAGGGCTTCCACCTCCTTTAAGCCAGGGTTCTGAACATGTGGGTCAATTGGGGTTCGGTCCTCTGAGGCCGAAGGAGGGCAGTCAACCTCTCATACATGGTTCAGCAGGGCAGTCATTTGTTTCGAGGGATTTATCCCAAAGAAATCGGGTGTTGTAGGAACTATTATGGTGAACCCAGTGGTCGACATTCACGATGGAGAAGAGATTTTGTCTAAATTTCCCTCTGATAATGGTCAGTCCTCTAGCTCGAAGTCGAATAAGGGGAAAGTGATCCAGAAAAAATCAGAAAGACCAAATTTGATTCTTGGTGTACATATCCAGATGGATGAGGTCATGGCGGCCTCAGAGTTAATTCTGGTAAGGCAGGCTAAGGGCAGGCAATATTCAGCGAATTGTATCTCGGAATGGATAGAAAAGGAGTAGAATGAGGGTCTGACTACTCAGACTAAGGTTATCATTCTGACTATAAGATGGTTTATGGTAAGATTCTCCAATGGCGAAGCAGTGGAATGGGTTCCTGAACGAAACTGGGGGTTTGGGAAAGCTCTAATTTTTTTCAAAGAATGGACTCCTCTATTTGACGCCTAAAGAGAAAGACTTGAAGAAATTATTGTGTGGGTGTGTCTTCCGGCACTAGCTCCTCAGCTCTAGTCGATGGGTGTTTTCAAGGCTATTGGTAACATCTTAGGTACTTTCCTCGAAGGAGACATGTCCTTTCTTTCGATAAAGGAAAGGAAGGTAGCTCGCATTTTGGTGAGGTTGGATCCGAGGGAGGGTCTAGAAGACATGATGCAAATACAGGTTCATGGTCTTTCTCTCTCCTAGTTACTAGATTTATGAGCAGTTGCCCTACAGATGCCACTGATGTCACAAGCATGGCCACTTGGCACGGGATTGCCCTTTGGGGTTTAGAAGAAGGCAAAAACAAAGGGATGAGCCCAACCAAGGGGATAGGACTTCGCCCGATGAGGATATTTTTGTACAACCAAAAGTGGTCAGGCCTCAGCACTCAAAGGTGTTGGTTCAAATGGAAGTACAGGAGGATCAATTTGGGATCACATAAGAACTTATCAATCCGGTGACTTAACACTTGCGGGAAGAACTAGATGGGGAGGAGAACATGGATCAGGCACCTCAATCTACAGATATTGTTTCTCTCCCTCTCTTCTCTCAATCGTTTTAGTCGATGCCGCTTTTGGATACTTGTCAAAGGCCTAGTCCATCCAGGCCAAAATCTGTCGATTTCCCCTCCTGTTTCAATATTTCTTTTGAATTATATAGTATTATTACCTCCATTCTGGATCTATCTCTATTTAGAACCACCTCTTCACCCATTAACAATCCTTTCTAATCTGAGCGTCCTCCAAAAAAACCTCACTACAATCTTCATCCCCGAGATAAAAGAGAATTCCCAATAGAACATGTGGGTGGACTCGGGATTTTTTAGGAAACATCTATCCCTCAAAAGACCCGTGGTCGGTAATCGAACATATCCAAAGCCCATATCAAAGCTAAACTGGACATTGTTGATGGAAATCAATTATCCCTCAAAGGGGCGCTTAGAGCAGCGCAAGCCCCTATCGTGGTCTTTAAATGATTTTGTTGTCCTTCAATTGTAGAGGTCTATCCAACACCCAGAAGAAGTTGGCTCTAAATCAATTATTTAAATTTGTTAATTGTGATGTTATTATGCTCCAAGAGACCCTTGGATATGGGGAGACTGTGATGAAATCATTGAGCTTCATGTTGCCTAGTTGGTATTTTGTGGCTCTTGATGTGAATGGAAGATCAGGTGGTTTAGCAATGGGCTTCAGGGACAACTGCATAAAACTTCTGAACTCTTGGGGATTAGATTTGGTTTTAGGGGCAGAGTTGTACTCCTCTGACCTTTGTTCAATCCTTACCCTTGTCAACATCTATGGTTCGTGTCAGGAAAGAGTTTGTTTCTAGAACAATCTATTCCCATAATCTTTACTGAACAACTCAAAGGTTGTAGTGGGAGGGGATATAAATGTTTCCCTTGGTTCGTCAAAGTCTTGGGGACCTTTGGCCGAGGTTGGCTGACTATTTTTAAAATAAACTTTGGACGGGAAGTTTCATCGATGTTGATATAATAAAAGCTAAACCCACTTGGAGGAACAGGAGAGTTGGTGAGGCTAGGGTGGCCAAGCGATTGGATCGTTTTTTGATAAAAGAGGACCTAGTTACGCAACCTCCTTACTTCAGATAGTGGGTTGGTTCCTACAAGGAATTTGACCATTTTCCTATCTTTTTGGAGCTAAAAGGGGCCAGTAGGAAGTCTAGATCCCCTTTCAAATTTAACACCTCCCGGTTAAAAGACCAGACCTATAATAGCCTGATAAGAGAGATGTGGAGGCCACAAGCCAGATCCCAGGATTTTTCACTTGCACGGTCTTTTATGGAAAACCTAAAAAGCATGAAATAGACATCGATTTCTTGGGCAAAGGAAAAAAAATATAAGGAATGAATTTGTTCTAAAATATATCGAGATAGAACTGGGGGCTTTAGAAAACCTGGAGGAGGATGGGTATGAGAAGGAAGATAAAAAGGAAAGGATAAATATATGGAGGTTGAAAGGCGAAAGATTCTGAAAGACATTAAAGAATAGTGGAGGCTAAAAATTAGGGCAATATGGCTTGAGGTTGGGGATCAAAATTCCATTTTTTTCAAAACTATGGAAAGGTCAGGAAGAATCCAAACACTATTTGGGAAATGAAAAAGGTAGATGGTGGTATGGATAATTCCTTTGATGAGTTGGCTGCTCTAGGTGTCTCCCATTTCAAATCCTTTTTTAAGGCACTGTCTGAAGCCACAATTGTCGAAGTAATTCAGGTGGCTCAGGCTTTTCCAAGTTTCGTTGAGGAGGAAGACAATGATTTTCTCATGGCACCTATAACAAAGGGGGAAGTGGAAGGGGTCATAAAATCTATGTAAAAGGAGAATAGCCCTAGCCCTAATGGATGGACCATGGAATTTTACCAACACTTTTTTGAGCTTTTAGGAGATGATTTGACACGGGTGGTGGAGGAATCCAGGATTAGAGGTTTTGTGCATGATCCCCTCAATGCTACTTTTCTTGCCCTAATTCCAAAATTTGATGCTCTTCAAAGCTTTGATGATTTCAGACCTATCTCCCTATGCAATTTCACTTACAAAATTACTGCCAAAACCATTGCAAATCGTCTCAAACCTATCCTTTCTAAAAATATATCCAAGGAAAAGTTTGGTTTTCTAGATGGCAGGCCGATTCATGAGTCTATCGGTGTAGCACAGGAATGTTTGAATAGTATTGAAAAGTCCAACAAAAAGGGTATGATTGTCAAAATTGACCTCTCTAAATCCTATGACAAGACCAGTAGGATGTACTTACGGCTACTGATGACTCACATAGGGTTTGGCATTGGATTTATTAATTGGGTCATGGGTTGTATTTTAAATGTGAGTTTTGCAATTCTTATAAATGGTGTTGCTTCCCCCTTTTTTCTTAGACAATGTGGCCTCTGTCAAGGATGCCCTATGTCTCCCCTTTTGTTCCTCTTTATTGTTGAATGGCTTAGCTAATTTATCCATGCAGCTAACAGAAGGGGAAAGTTTAAAGGAATTGAAGTTGCAATAAACCTTTTTATTACTCACCTACTTTTTGTTGACAATATTATTTTGTTTTGTGATGGATCAAGGGGAGACTTATACCAATTGAAGTTAGTTCTGGTCTTATTTCTTAAAGCTACAAGGATGAGCATTAATGCTCAAAAATCTACTATTGCATACAATGGGCTCTCGAGGGTGGAGATCAACATAACCTTATCAATTTTTCCTTTTGAAATCAAACCTATGTCGAAGAGCCTCAAATATCTGGGTTTTTTCCTAAAGCCTGATTCCTATAGGAAATTTGACTAGAAGTGGTTGGTCGCAAAAATTGAAAAGCGAGTAAAACATTGGAGCTATAAGTGGTTGTCGAGAGCTGGGCATCTGGTCCTCACTAAATTGGTTTTAATTGCAATTCCAGTATATTGGATTGCTCTAACTAGGGTTCTGAAAGGAATTCTTGCACAAATCAGGAAAGTTTGTGGTCATTTCTTATGGGTGGGATCAAAGGAAGATAATGTTTTTCCCTAGGCTGCATGGGAGAAAATTGCCTGCCTAAAGGATTGGGGAGGGTGGGGAATTAATTGTAACAGCCCTGGTGAAAATTCCATGTAATAAAAGTTAAAAACAATAACCACAGTTGGTGGGACACTTATTCCAAGTTGAATGTTGGGCAAGACATCCTAGGGGGTGTTCATTTGGTTGTTTATGGCTAAGGAAATTGACATAGGCAATGGTTAAGGCTTTGGAAAGGCAAAATGACATTTTTGGCACAATTATTTATGAAAATAACGGAAATTAGGAGAAAAGGGAGGTGAAAGGTCACAAGTTGCATGTGAAGAGGAAAATGAAGGAAAATAATGGAAAATGAAGAAAATAGAGGATTCATTCATAAAAAGGCTTCTGAGGATCACTTGGTAGCCATTTTGTCATTTGAGTTTTGGAGGTCTCTCATTATTCTCTCTCCCTCTCATACTCTTGGATACTTAGAGTTTTCTTTGATCATTTTGGCATAGGAGCAATAAAGGTAAAGAAGGCAAGAGGAAGCAAAGATGAAGCAGGGAAAGGAAGGATCAAGCAGTTACAACAGATTTCATTGTAGGTATCAACTTGCATTTGTATTTTCCATGCTAGATTTGGCATGTATGGCATTGCATGTGCTTCTTTTCTATCATGGCATGGGTTTTGTGAGGTGTAACAGTGTTTTCATCCTAGCCTTTCCATTTTCAGATAGCCATGGTGTGATGGGGTTCTCATGTTTTGATTGAGCTGGATTGCCGGATGGATTCGAAACTAAGTGGGTGGATCTCTGAATGATAAAGCACATGACCTAGTGGCCCCTGAACGAGATTGTGGATCACAGTAAAGCCACTGGCCTAGTAACCCCTAAGCCAGACTATGGGTTGCGGTAAAGCCAGGATTGTGTTGCTTTAGTGGACCTAGGTTTCCTTATCGGTGAATGGAAGGATATACGATAAAGCCAAGAGGTGGATTGCTCTCTGTTAGGCCTAGTAATCCCATATTTTGGATATGCGATAAAGCTTGGAGAGTGGGTCTCGGTTTAGGGCCTAGTGAGCTGGGTTTGGATTGTGGTAAAGCTTGAGATACTAGGAGACAGGAAAATTCCTCACGATGTAAGTGGAGAAATCTGGTGTCATCCATTCTTGTTTGGCCTAGTGATCGAGTGGAGATCACGGTAAAGCCTATTATGATGTGTTCATTGTGTTGGCCTAGTGATTTGGGATGGGCCACGGTAAAGCTTATTTTTGTTGACGAGGATGAGGTGGTTTAGCCTCGGTATGCCTTGGTTGCTTCTTTTGGTTTGAGTCCTGTTTGTGTCAGTCAGTTCTGCCTATCACCAGTGATCAAATATGCTCTTACAAGGTTTTGTTAGGTGTCTCAAGTCAAATTGTTGAGAATGCAACAAGATGATGGAGCTTAGTGGAAAGAAGTCGCCTTCACTAAGTGGGCCCGCATGCTATTTTTGGCGCAAAGTCTATTTTTAGACTATGTCTATTTTTAGACATATGGACCATGGTCTATGAGTTGCAGGATGCTATTTGTGGATGATTGGTCATGTTGGTAAAAATAGATGGACTTCTATTTTTAGACATATGGGCAGTTTCTATTTTTAGACTGTCATGCTAAAAATAGAACAGTCAATATTATTGTCTCATAATAATATTTGGACTATAAACATTATCTTATCCTCTTGGAGCACTTCAGTTTGAGCTACAGATGTGGCACATGCAGCTGTCAGAAGGAAATACGCTTTTCTTGTGGGTCAGTTGAGCTATTGCATGCAGGACTTCAGTTAGAACTCATGTGGTTGAGTTTGGTGGAGTTGATTGTGGAGTTGATGGAGTTGTGTTCAGTTTGACTTGGTTGAACTAGTTGTATTTTAGTCTAACTAAAGAATACACTAGTGATGAGTTGTGTGAATTAAATATTAATTAATTCACTAATTATTAACTCATAAAGCAACTGAAGAATACATCAGTTAACTCAGTGCATGTAATGTTCAGTGGAGACAGGTGTTAGAGGTCGAGATTGCTATCAGTTGTGACTATAGTTGTGCATGAGATTTGCACATGCATGGATGGAGATTGCCCATGAGGCTTGCGTAGTATAACGAAAAGGAATTCGATTTCATAGAGTGATTGATTCTCTTGCAGGATTGCACAGTGGAGGCAGGCAAACAGTGGAGGAGATTTGAGGCTTCAGATCTGAGCTAGTTTGTGTGTAACAGGTGGAGATAGTACTGAGTACTTGTGAGGAGTATTGTACTATGTATTGTTACATGTTCTCTATCATTATAATATACAGATAGTGTGGGGTTTTCAGCTGTATGCTTTCCCCGGGTTACATACTGTGTTAATGTGTGCATGCGATTGATGTTTCATTGTTTTTAATGCTGCTAAATTGATGATCAACGTAGAGGAGGTTATGTATTGTGCATGTATTCCACAATAGTGCATAATCAGGATAATCTTTGTGAATAAGTGTTTATTATTCAAAATTTCTACATGGTATCAAAGCTGTTGATCATCAAATCTATTATTCAGAAAGTGTTTACATTTTATTTCTTCAGGCAGAGTCTGTAATCGGGCCAGGTAGCCTATGGATTCATCCTTCCTTTGGAAGGTGAGATATCCGGTAAAAGCCCATACAGTCAATCTCTGTACGAGAAATACTTTGTTCTCATGAATTTTAGATCAGAGGCGGTTGAGTTTTGAGCTGGTGGAATTCAAATTTGCAACAATGTTTTCTTGGTATCAACGTGGCAATGTCTTTCAACGGATTGCGATTGGAGTATGCTCTTGAGGGCAGCTCGAACTATATTGCATGGAAGGACAGGATGGAGGCAGTGTTAGATGATAACGGGCTGAAGGAGTTCATAGAGGCTGATGTCCCAAAGCCTACTGATACTACGCAAGTTGATGCTTGGCAAAAGAAGACAGCAAAGTGTCGAAGGATTCTGTTGGAGGGCGTGAATGACCACATTGTGTCCAGCTTGCATGGAAAGGCTTCTCCATACTTGATGTGGAAAGCGTTGACAGATCTATTCCAAAGCAAGAGCGATCAGAGGAAGCTGGCACTCAAGGATAAACTCAAAAACATTAAATGCGAGAAGGGAGACAGTATGCCCAAGTATCTCACGAAGTTCACTCAGTGCAGGGATGAGCTAGGAAGTGTGGGGGTGACTGTCGATGATGAGGACTTGGTGAGCTTGGCTCTCCTTGGTCTTCTGAAGAGTTGGCATTCCTATCAGGACTCTGTCAATGGTTAGGAGAAATTTCCAAGATGGGAGAGACTTTGGTCAGATCTTGTGCAGGAGGAGATCAAGCGGAATACCAGGGACAGATCTTCATCAAAGGCCCCTGATGAAGAAAATTGCGCTTTGGCTGCCAAAGCAAAGAAGGGGAAGAACAAGAAAGCTTCTCATTCTGATGTGAAAGGAAAGAAGCAGGACATGTCCAAGGTGAAGTGCTTTCACTGTCACTAGCACAGACACTATGCCACTAATTGTCCGCAGAAGAAGAAGAACAAGCAAGTTGTTGGATCTGAAGCAGGAGAGGCTCTAGCCTCACAGTTTGAGCTTGATTTTTCATTGATCACATGCTTGGTATCAAGTGTGATGGGATCGGTATGGTTCTTGGACAGTGGTGCGTCTTTTCACATGACAGGAGATCGAGATTTGTTTTCTGATATGGAGGAGAAAGATCTTGGAGTGCACATTGAGATGGGCGATGATGGTAGATACAGTGCGACCGATATCGGTACCATTTCCTTTGAGAGGGAGTCTAGTAAACCCTTCGTATTGAAGGAAGTGATGCATGTTCTAGGATTGAAGAAGAATCTTATCTCTGTGGCGATGTTAGAAGACAAGGGATATGATGTTGTTTTCAGCGAGGGAAAGGCTTTCCTGCGCAGCAAGACAACTGGAGAAACCCGGAAGATAGGGGTTTGAGTGAGGAACCTTTATCAGTTGCATGTAGATGGCTGCGCAACAATGGCATGCAAGGCAGAAGGATTGGTGAGCCGGGATGATGGCGAGCTGTGGCACAGGAGATTGGGTCACCTTCACCATGGAGCCTTGAAGATACTGCAGCAGATTACTACAAGGCTTCCTAAAGGCAATCTTGCGTAGTCAGATCAGTGCAAGGGGTGTGCTTTGGGAAAGTTTGTGAAAGCCACCTTTCACGAGAAGGATAGTCGCGTCACGACGATCCTTGAGAGAAATCACACAGATGTGTGTGGACCTTTCTCAGTAGCTTCGACAACAAAATACAGATATTATGTCTTTGTTGATGATTTCTCCCGTAAGTGCTGGATCTTCTTCATGCAGAAGAAGAGCGAGACATACTCAAAGTTCTGTGAGTTCAAAGCACTAGTCGAGAAGGAGTCGGGGAAGAAGGTGAAGGCTCTTAGGAGCAACAATGGTGGTGAATACATCTCTGGCGAGTTCAAGGACTTCTGCAGTGCATAAGGGATTCGAAGAGAGCTCATAGCTCCCCATAACCCACATTAGAACAGGGTTGCTGAGCGGAAGAACAGAACGATCGTGGGTGTTGCACGGGCGATGTTGCATGATCAGGGCCTACCCCTTCACTTGTGGGCGGAAGCATGCAATACTGCAGTATATGTGCAGAACCGTTGTCCTCACAGGATACTTGGCATGAGTACACCTAAGGAGGCTTATTCTGGTAAGAATCCTGATCTTTCTCATTTGAGGATTTTTGGTGCTAACTTTTACATGCATGTGACGAAGGATGCCAGGAAGAAGTTGGAGCCGACTGCAGAGGTTGGGATATTTGTGGGGTACACTGATACACCCCACAACTATCGTGTGTATTTGCCAGATAGTGGCAAGACTGTTGTGCGACGGGATATAAAATTTCAGGAGGACAAAGCCATGAAGTATTGGCTTGAGAGGGTCACCTGATCGGTACACTAGATACATGACTCTTGTGAGCAAATGTGTTGTGACTGAGCCATCCTCTTTCGAGGAAGCTGTGGAGGATCCCGCATGGGTAGATGCCATGGTGGAAGAGTATGATTCGATTGTCAGAAACAATGCATGGGAGATTGTCCCAAGACCGGAAGGGAAATCAGTGGTGGGTTCGAGATGGATCTACAAAGTTAAGCAGGTAGCTGACGGGAGTGTGGAGAAGTACAAGGCAAGATTTGTTGCCCGAGGCTTTTCACAGATAGAGGGGATCGATTATGAGGAGACCTTTGCACCTGTCGCAAGGTATTCTTCCATACGGACGATTCTTGCTCTCTCAGCGCAGATGGGGTGGCACATTCATCAGATGGATGTGAAGACTGCGTTCCTCAACGGAGTCATTGAGGAGGAGGTGTACATAGAATAGCCTGAAGGTTTCGAGATCTTCAGCAGCGAATCGCATGTGTGCAGGCTCAAGAGAGCGCTGTATGGGTTGAAACAAGCACCACATGCTCGGTACACACGGATAGACAATGATTTCACCAGACTTGGATTCTCCAAGAGTGAGGCGGATCCTAACCTATACCAGATTGTGGTGGAGGGTAAGTTGCTTATTATTGTACTTTATGTAGATGATTTGATTCTAACAGGTGTTGAGCTGTTGATACTTTCATGCAAGGATGATCTTGCTAAGGAGTTTGAGATGAAGGACTTGGGCCTCCTTCATTATTTCTTGGGATTGGAAATTTGGCAGCGCAGTGATGGACTATTTGTTTCTCAGGGTAAGTATGCTCGGGAGATACTAGAGAAGTTCAACATTCATGGCTGCAAGCCTGTTGATACTCCTCTTCCTGGAGGTTGGAGGAAGGAGGATGCCACTTCAGCAGAAGAAGTGGATGCCACTTTTTATCGACAGTTGGTGGGGTTGCTTATGTATCTGGTCAATTCACGACCCGATATATGCTATGCTGTTAACCAGCTTTCACAAGCTATGGTTAAGCGAACCAAGCTCTTCTAGAAGGAAGGCAAGCATGTGTTGCGTTATCTTAGAGGCACATCGGGATATGGTTTGTGGTACAGACAGCAGGATGAGGTGAAGCTATGTGGCTTCACGGATGCAGATTGGGCAGGGAGCCTAACGGACAGAAAGAGCACATCAGGAGGGGTCTTTAATATCGGGTCGACTGCAGTTTCTTAATACAGTAGGAAGCAGAGATCCGTGGCACTCAGTTCAGCAGAGGCCGAGTATATGGCAGCAAGTTTGGCTGCATGCGAGGCTATATGGATGAGGAAGATCCTGGTCGGTTTGTTCGGTTCTTACTTGGAGCCTACTGTGATTTACTGTGATAACCAAAGTTGCATTAAACTCTCGGCTAATCCAGTATTTCATGACATATCCAAGCACATTGACATTAGGTACCATCATATCAGAGATTGTGTGCAGCGGAGAATCATGTTACTTTCATACATTCCAACGGAGGATCAGGATGCTGATATCTTGACGAAGGCGCTCACCAGGAGAAAATTCGAATACCACCGAGGCAGGATAGGGGTTGCTGATAATCCATATCTTGTTGAGAGGGAGTGTTGAGAATGCAACAAGCTGATGGAGCTTAGTGGAAAGAAGTCGCCTTCACTAAGTGGGCCCGCAAGCTATTTTTGGCGCAAAGTCTGTTTTTAGACTATGTCTATTTTTAGACATATGGATCATGGTCTATGAGTTGCAGGATGTTATTCGTGGATGATTGGTCATGTTGGTAAAAATAGATGGACTTCTATTTTTAGACATATGGGCGGTTTCTATTTTTAGACTGTCATGCTAAAAATAGAACAATCGAATATTATTGTCTCATAATAATATTTGGACTATAAACATTATCTTATCCTCTTGGAGCACTTCAGTTTGAGCTACAGATGTGGCACATGCAGTTGTCAGAAGGAAATACGCTTTTCTTGTGGGTCAGTTGAGCTATTGCATGCAGGACTTCAGTTAGAACTCATGTGGTTGAGTTTGGTGGAGTTGATTGTGGAGTTGATGGAGTTATGTTAAGTTTGACTTGGTTGAACTAGTTGTATTTTAGTCTAACTAAAGAATACACTAGTGATGAGTTTTGTGAATTAAATATTAATTAATTCACTAATTATTAACTCATAAAGCAACTGAAGAATACATCAGTTAACTCAGTGCATGTACAGTTCAGTGGAGACAGGTGTTAGAGGTTGAGATTGCTATCAGTTGTGACTATAGTTGTGCATGAGATTTTCACATGCATGGATGGAGATTGCCCATGAGGCTTGAGTAGTATAACCAAAAGGAATTCGATTTCACAGAGTGATTGATTCTCTTGCAGGATTGTGCAATGGAGGCATGCAAACAGTGGAGGAGATTTGAGGCTTCAGATCTGAGCTAGTTTGTGTGTAACAGGTGGAGATAGTACTGAGTACTTGTGAGGAGTATTGTACTATGTATTGTTACATGTTCTCTATCATTATAATATACAAATAGTGTGAGGTTTTCAGCTGTATGCTTTCCCCGGGTTACATACTGTGTTAATGTGTGCATGCGATTGATGTTTCATTGTTTTTAATGTTGTTAAATTGATGATCAACGTAGAGGAGGTTATGTATTGTGCATGTATTTCGCAATAGTGCATAATCGGGATAATCTCTATGAATAAGTGTTTATTATTCAAAATTTCTACACAAATTTTATCATTTCACTAGGTTTTCAAAATAAATTTTGGTCATTGGCTAGTGTGTCTAGGTCTATTGCTGCTCCTTCAAAATATTCATGTTCCGGTCACTGCCATCACTTAGTTGGATGTGCCATTACTGAAAGATCACCATCATCTTCTCATTCATATCACCATGGTCTTCATTCAGCTCAGTGTTACCATTAGGTCATTGGGGTTAGAGTATTCTAAATTGTCATGTCATTCATAAAACCGACAAATGAAGGAGTAGTGATAGGGTTTTGCTCAAAAGATTATGTTCTAAAGTGTGATTCATTTCAAAGTGATGTAATAAGTTTTATGTTTCAAAGTTGCATTTGAAAGTTCCAAAGTTACATAGTTTATTCCAAAGCAAAGTGAAAATATAGGGTGGGCCACCCTACCATTGTAAAATTGAGTTCCATAAGCTATAAAGACTATTTCATTCCACCTCTCTCTCTTATATTCATTTCTAAAGAGCTCTTATTCACCAACAAGACATTTCCTCACCATTTTCAAAGGCAGAAACACTCCCAAGGGCCATCCAAACAGTTTCACTATGTTTTCTCAAGATTTTGCTACGTTTTCCATATTTCGTTTTGTTTTCTAGATTTCACTGCGTTTTCTCTCTACTGGCCCTATAACTTGTTTTCAAGGGTTTTCAATAGTAGTTCAAGTCTACAACAACCTTTTGCAAGTAAGTCTAACTCTCTTCACCTCTCCATAGGTCTATTTCCCTTGTTTTCATGTTGCAAACCTCTATCACTCCCTTCGCTACGTTTTCATTGTTTCCCTAGTTGGACTGTGTTTTAATTCTCTAGACCAGACCCTATACCCATTTTCCCTCATTCCACTTCCTAAAGGTCCCTAACACCCCTACCCATCTCCCTAAATTTTCCTACCCTCTTTCCCTTTCCCTAAACCCTCCATCCTATCCCCTCATCCAAATCCCCTGTTTTCCTAATTAGGGTTTTACTTGCACATAGTCAAAATGGAGGAGGAGAAGAAATCCTATAACAAAGGAGGTCAAATCTTGAGATATGAACCACTAAACACTGAGGAGCTGATGTCTTCCCCATTGTCCAAGCAGTGCTTTGAGAATGTAGAGTGTTTAGGGTTTTGTGAGTTAGTTCAAAGAGTCAAATACCATGACAAATTGACTAGTTTGTTTGCCACTCATTTGAGGAGAGATAAGGTCACTATTGCAGGTGTTACTTTCACTATTTCAACTAAAATCATAGCAACAACCACAGGGATACCCAACAACAGAGAAAATTGGTTTAAAAGTTAGGACTTGGACCTGTAAAACTATTGACCTTTCATCAAAGGCCACTACAGACACAACATTAAGAAGCTTTTTCCTTTTGCACAGTTCCTTGAGAATTTTTCTCCATTGATGAGGGTTATAATGAAATACTTTACATGTGAAGGTAGATTCTCAAGATTGTACAAATACCATGTCATATTTCTCATGCATTTCATAGGGGTAAAGCTCGCTACGTTTTTGGCTGAACTTGCTGCGTTTTTGCATGTGATAGCTTTTCTCCAGTTTTGTTAGTTGGAGTCGACTTTTTATGGTGTAATTGATTAACCTTGATGTAAATATGTTGTAATGACGAGTAAATAGTCTTGTTAAGGTTGTTTTATGCAAAGTTAGGCTTCATTAATGAGTGTGGTTTGAGTCAAAGTTAATTGGAGGAGTTGTTTTAACCTCTCTATACATTAGGGTTTGGTTGGAACACCACATGTAGTAGTTCCTAGACTCATGGATTCAACCCCTGAGAGCAGGGAGATGTTGTTTTGATCTAAGTGTATCTATCTTTCAGTCATAGAACAGGACATCAGAGAAGAGAACACTTTTAGCTTGTAATTGGACACTTTAATAAGGAAATCAAAGGAGCAGTTTGCAGCTATTATCTAGGAATTCATGTGCAGTGAGTTTGTGATAATGTATTTTCTTTATTTTAGTTTTATTTGAATGATACACATCTCTCCTTTCATATCTTGTTTCTTCAATGGTTTTCCTTAAATTTTATAATCAGAGTTCTTTGCATAAAGCTCTGTTTTTATAGGAATATCATTTTGTGTAATTTTCCATCTTACTTAATGAATTCATGGTGCTTATGCTCATTAAGACCTTTTTCTTCTTCGAAACACTACACTACACCAACAAACCCTAAACCCATCACAAAATCATTGTTACCTTGCTCCTCTATATATTTGTTGTTGTAACCCTATGATCCTTTGACCTAGCTACCTGGTTTTCCTTCCTTGTCCAGCATAAAAAACCCAAAACTTTCAAAACCCTACCTGAGCCTAACATATCTAGCCTAAAATCCTTTCCCATTCCAGTCATCTTTGGTTGTGAATTCATAGAGAGATCCCTCTCTAGTCTAGCAGGGCTAGTTGCTGAACCGCAAGTGGTTTGAGGTTACCTCTTTCGATTTCCCTTCTCAACCTTGGGATATTGTAGAGGATAACATTTTGGCACCGTTGTCAGGGAAACGACTAATATATTATTCCTGGGATTAGTTCTAAGAGTGCATTCAAGACTAGTTCTATGGGTGACAAATTCCAGTATTCAAAGAAGGTTGATTTAAAAAATAACATCAAGTTCAAGGTGTAAAAATCTGGCTCCTAAAAGACACACGAGGTCAAATCCTGACCCAAATCCACCTCTAGTTGTTGATGATCCAGAGAAACTATTGAGAAAACTCAAATCCCCTCTTCCTGAAAGTGGAACTCGAAAATTGGTAAGAAATACTTATTTGCCTGATCAACTGTTTACTGCTAAAAACCTTCCTTTTGATATTCAATTCGAGCTATCTCTTTTTCGATCAAAGTCTGAATCTTTTCTTTCAGAAGTAGTTTTTGACCCTATAAAGTTTGATTCCTACTTGCCTACTTCTAAATATTTGTTTTCTAGACCTTCTGCTAAATATCTGTTTTCTAAACTCGATCACGAGATTTGGTCCAACTTTGATAAGCTCCAAAGCCTAACTAACCAACTTCAAATCACCACCGAAAAGGCCTACATCCAATATCAGCTTGAAATTTTGTCTATTGCTACATCCTCTACCGTACCTCCAAATACATCAGCCACCACATCTGTTATTGTTAATCCACCACTACCTCCTTTGACATCATCATCTCCATCAACACAACCCATTGTAGTTCCTGTACAACTTCCTCCAACAATCATGGCAAGGTTTGCTCCTTTAATATTGCCTGGTCAACTTGCAACTCTACCTCAAAACTATGGCCAAAGACTTCCTCTTTTTTATGGCAGTCCCGAAATCACAACGTAGTAGCATGTTGACAAACTGGTGGATTTCATCGATCTAGAAGAGGTTGATGACAAAGATGCAAAAATGAGAATCATAGCACAAAGTTTTTTCTGGATATGTTAAGAAGTGGTTTCGTAGTTTGGAAGCTAATTCCATCAATATCTCTCAGTGGCTGATAGAGTTGTTCTTAGCCCGATGGCAAGAGAAGAAGAATCCATTACAAATTTTGGCGGAGTACAATTCCATGAAAAGAAATCTAAATGAGACAATGCAGGAGTTCATAACATAGTTAAATATTGTGTACAATTCCATCCCTAATGACATGAAAACCCCCTGGTTTAGAACTCCACTATCTTGATGCCTTTGACCCAAATATGGCTTATCAACTTAGGGAGAGAGATCCTGCAACTTTGGAAGAAATGCAAAAGAATGCAGTGAGTGTGGAGGCTAATTTAGTGATCAAGAAGTCCAAATTAAAACTAGAGAAACCGGAGATGAAAGTCACCATTAAGGAGGAGTCCTCTTCTTATTTTGATGTTAAAATTGACATTCTCATAAAGACCGTGGAAAGAATGATGGAAAAAATGACCATTGCAGATCGACAAGCGGAGCCTTCAACTAGGAATCCAAATTATAGGGGACAACAACAGTAGCAATTTAGAAACAAACAGAAAGATCAGAAAAATCAAGATCCTCAGGGACAAGTCGGAACTCCATTTCAGCAAAGTTACACTCAAGGTTCGAAAGAAGATGAAGAAGACATTGTTGAAGCTAATCATTTATTTGAGGAAGATGAACTACCTACTTTTCTGACTGAGGAAGATCAATTTTCTCAGGAATCTCTTGTACCAAGTGATCAACAACTTGTCCTTGCAAATGATGATTCATGGGCAGTGCAGACTGAAGAGTACCAACGGGGATATCATAATGCTCTCAGCCATTTGCAGAAACAGTACAATTTGAGGAGCAAGAATGTGCCTGTTACATTGCATCAGAAAAGGAAAAATTCTCAGAGGGATGCACAAGACAAAGAAGCAACTTCTGTAGATCAAAACAAAGAAAAGGAGATTGTCATTCTAAGTCGGGATAAAAACAATGAAGCTTCTACCAACAACGTGAGAAAGGACAATGAGGCTCAAAGTGAAGGTCAAAGAAAGGAGTCTTAAGCCAAAGGGCAGCCTGAAAATAAGGACACCACCTACGAAAGAGGTAGACAAGCAATCCAATCTGTTTAGTTTAGAGAATGAAATATAAAAGTTGAAAGTTTCGATTCCTCTAATTGAACTAGTTAAGAATGACAAATACAAATCCCAGATTGCTAAGATGTTGAAAGTAGATCAGATGTTAGACACGGTAAATGTTGTTGATGATGAGCCTGCAATTCTGTTTGGTCTAGTTGTAGAGGGAAGTCCTGAAGATAATGAAGTCCCACCTTTCTATCTTAGTTTGAAACTCCATGAGTTTATCCTCCATAATGCCATGTTAGATTCTGGGGCCTCACATAACCTTATGCCAAAAGCCATTATGGACAAATTGGGATTAGATATCACCCGACCATACCATGACCTCTATTCATTTGATTCGGGAAGAGTGAAATGCCTTGGTCTTATCAAAGACTTAGTAGTGTCCCTTGACCAAATTCCAGCCAAAAATGTGTTGATGGATGTGGTTGTCGCTGATATACCTCCATGGTTTGGCATGTTGCTCTCACAATCTTGGGGAGCAAAGTTGAAAGGAACCTTGCAACTTGATTTTTCATATGCTACTATACTAGTATTTGGACAACTTAGAAAATTGTACCGGGAGAAGAAGATGAAATTCGTGATTAATAGCAAAGAGGAACCTAATAATCACCCCATCCATGTTGTACATACCAACCTAGAGTCTTTCATTTTGTCTAGTGATATGAGTCTAGTTGATGATGATATTCAAATTATAGAAATTTCAGAAGTTTCGGATGTCATAAGCAATGTACAGGAAGATTTGATTTCAGAAAAAGAAAAAATGATGTAGATTGTTTGCAACCGGAAATTTCACCTGAAGAGATTGTTGAATTAGTGCCAGAAACACAGATTGTTGAGGGAGTGAGTCATCCTTCAAAAAGTCAGAAAGATCATCCTTCCAAAGTTCTGTTTCTGGATGATGAAGATGGTCTTTGGACCATGGAGTTTGATGGTTCATTAGGGAAGGAAGGAGCTGGGATTTGCATGTAGATTCATGGTCCCTTTTATCAGTCATGCAAGATTCCTCGCAATCTAATATTGAGGTCATATAAGTTGGCTTTTGATTGCTCAAATAATGAGGCAGAGTATGAAGCACTGATTGTTGGCCTTAAAATTCTTAAAATGTTGGGAGCAAAAAAAAATTCAGTTTATGGCAACTCTAAGTTTGTGATTAAACAGGTAAAAGGGGAGTACCAGGCCAAGCATCCAAGGATGTGAGCTTATCAAAATGTTGTCATTGACATTCTAAAAAAAAAATTAGAATATACTTTGTCTTTGATTCCTAGAAGTCATAATATTATGGTTGATTCCCTTGCTACTGCAACAAGTATGTTTAAGATTCCTATCCACTCAAATAAGAAGTATTCAATTCATGTTAAGCATTGCCCAGCTATCCCTGAAAATCTGAGATATTGGCAGGTGTTTTGGGATGACAAACAGATTAATAATTTTCTACAGATGGAAGATGAATTCCTGAATTCCCATATTGATGATGCATCTGATGAGAATGATCCAGAAATTGAGGCTACTGAAGTTGAAATGTTGCAGTTGAAAGACAATAACATTCCTCGAGGTCTTGTGCCTTTGGAAGAGTTATTTGATCGTGATGATGTTGCCAAAAATCCCACCATGGTCCCCATAGAAAAAGGTGTTGAAGATATAAACATTGGTACAACTGACAAGCCCAAGATGGTCAAATTGTCGAAGTCTTTATCCCCTGAGGTGAAAAGTAAGTACATTGCATTGATGACTAAATTTTCAGATGTATTTGCTTGGTCAGATATTAAAGTGTATGACAAGAACATCATCCAGCATACTATACCATTCAAGTCTGATCAGAAGCCATTCCGCCAAAAGTTGAGGAGGATTAATCCAAAATTGTTGTCGTCCATTGAGAAAGAGGTAAATAGACTTTACAAATATGGTATTATAGTTCCTATTCATTTTTCTGAATGGATGTCAAATCTTGTGTCGGTGAGGAAGAAGACGGGGAGATTCATCTTTGTATTGATTTCAGGAACTTGAACAAAGTGTCCTTAAAGGACAATTATCCTCTTCCAAAGATGGACCATATTCTACAGAGGGTAGTTGGGTCTTGCAGGATGTCACTTCTTGATGGATACTCGGGCTACAACCAAATTTTGGTGCATGAAGATGATCAGTTGAAAACAACTTTTACGACACCATGGGGTACATTTATGTACGCTAAGATGCCATTTGGATTGAAGAATGCAGGGGCCACTTTTCAGTGAGTAATGGACATTGCTTTCACCAACGAAAAGGATGTATTTCTGGTTATTTATTTGGATGATATCATAGTTTTTTCCAAATTTGATGATGAGCACTTGCATCATCTAAGAATTGTTTTTCAGAGATGTAGAAAATTTGGCATTTCGTTGAATCCAAAGAAGAGCTTATTCGCCATGGACGAGGGTAAGCTGCTAGGGCACATCATTTATAAATATGGTATTCACGTCGACTCTGCATGAGTTGAAGCAATCCAACAGTTATATTTTCCAAGAAACAAAAGAGAGATTCAATCTTTCAATGGAAAAATCAACTTTTTGAGGAGGTTCATCCCCAACCTTGTTGAACATTTGAGAGAGATGACCAATATGTTGAAGAAAGACAACGAGGTAAGGTGGTCGGAAGATGCTAAGAAATCATTCAATGCAGTTAAATTTTCATTATCTACTGCTCCCACTTTGATCAATCCTGATTATACTTCAGATTTTATTATATTTTCTTTTGCCTCCGAGCATACTTTAGCAACTATCCTAATGCAAAAGAGGGACTAGAAAAATGAACAACCCATAGCTTTTTTTTTAGTTGAACTATAAGAGATGCAGCGCTAAAGTACAATATTATTAAGAAGCAAGTTTTAGCCTTGGTGAAAGCTCTTAAGGACTTTCAGCTTTACATTCTGCATTCACACATTCTAGTTTATGTTCAAACAACAACAATGAAGGAAGTTCTTATGCAGACGGATCCAGAAGGTAGGCGGGGAAAATGGATCACAACAATGCTAGAATATGATTTGGAGATAAAACCGACAAATTTGATCAAGGGATAGGGTTTGGCAAAGCTCATGGCCAAATTTAACTTGCATGCATTAGATATCAATATGATTGCTACCCTTTCTGAAGAAGAAGTGGAAGACTCACATGTACAAGTGTCAGAAAGTTTACTTCATCTCCTTGGTATGCTAACATTATCTATGTATTGCAACATTTAAATCCTTTGCCAGAAGTACCAAGAAGTAAGAGTAGATCATTAAAATTGAAAGCTTCAAAATATTGTATTCTTGATGGTGTTTTGTTTTGGAAAGATCTGAGTGTTGTGTTATTGAATTATCTTGTCTAAACTGAAGCAAAGGATGTGATGAGTGACTTCCACAAGGGAGATTGTGGTGGCCACCTCTTCTAGAAAACTACAGCCAACAAGATTCTGAGGGCTGGTTTTTATTGGCTGAATCTTTTTGCTGATGTGTATAAAACAATGCTGAGTTATCATGAACGCCAGATTTTTCAGGGGAAAAGGAAGTTGCAACCATTGCCATTGCAACCCATTTCAGTCTCGGCTCCATTCCAGCAGTGGGGTCTTGATTTTGTTGGGGAGATCCATCCTTCATCGTCAACACAACACAAATGGATCCTAATAGCCACAAATTACTTTACGAAATGGATTGAAGCGATCCCAACTAGGCAAGCTATTGATTTTGTTGTCATTCAATTTATTGAATCTAATATCTTGTCTAGATTTGGCTGCTTGCAGAAGATAATCATCGATAATGTTGTTGCTTTTAAGTCAAAAAAGATGGTGGAGTTCTGTGAGAAGTATCATATCACATTGGGGCATTCAACCGCTTATTATCTGCAAGGGAATGGGCTAGCTGAATCTTCCAATAAATCTTTGATCAACATAATCAAGAAAGTGTTGGAGGTAAATAAAAAGAACTGGCATAAAAAGCTCATCAATGATTTGTGGGCAGACATAGTAAGTAACAAGAAATCCATAGGCATGTTGCCTTTTCAGTTGGTGTACGGGGTTGATATTGTCTTTCCTTCATCTCTTGTTGTCCCAATCATGAAGATTTTGTAGGAAGTGGGCAGTGAGCCGAATGATGTGCAGTGAAGAATAAATCAAATGATCCATTTACAACAAACTAGGGAGGAAGTATTGCAGAACACTTCCAAACTTCAAGAAAGAATTAAGAAGATTTATGACCGCAATACCAAAGAAGATAATTTCAACATGGGTGATGTAGTTCTTCGTTGGGATGCACAAAATGAAGAAAAGGGCAAGCACAGTAAGTTTGAAAATCTGTGGAAAGGACCGTACAAAATCTCAGCTTTGAGAGGTAAGAATGTTTATCTCCTGGAAGAAATGGATGGAAAAGATTATTTGAGAGGAGCAATCAATGGTAGGTTTCTCAAGCACTACCTTACTTGAGAAATTTATGGAAATTTTCATTATCATTGTATATACCAGTTTACTTTCATGTCAAAGTGTGAAGTGGCTATCATGGGAGTTTGAAGCCCAAGGAGAAGGCCATAAGGCTTCTTTGATCAACTGTTGGTTTGAAAGATTCAGTTTGTTTTGTTAATTGTTTGTCAAAGTCAGTTAGTCAATCAACGTTCAGTTTGAGTTTGGTCTTTTCATTTTGACTCCATGCCCAATGAATAAGGCTACCTAGTCTACGGTGTTCTTGACACCTCCAAGGAGTTTCCATCCCCAGCTAGAGCCAATGTTAGTGTCAGTTAGTTATGCCTGTCACTAGTGATCAAATATGCTCTTACAAGGTTTTGTTAGGGGTCTCAAGTCAAATTTTATCATTTCACTAGGTTTTCAAAATAAAATTTGGTCACTAGCTAGTGTGTCTAGGTCTATTGTTGCTCCTTCAAAATTTTCATGTTTCGGTCACTGCCATCACTCAATTGGATGTGCCATCACTGAAAAGTCATCATCATCTTCTCATTCATATCACCATGGTATTCATTCATCTCAGTGTCACCATTAGGTCATTAGGGTTAGAGTCATCAAAACTATCATGTCATTCATAAAACCGACAAATGAAGGAGTAGTGATAGGGTTTTTCTCAAAAGGTTATGTTCTAAAGTATGATTCATTTCAAAGTGATGTAATAAGTTTTATGTTTCAAAGTTGCATTTGAAAGTTCCAAAGTTACATAGTTTATTCCAAATCAAAGTGAAAATGTATGGTGGGCCACCCTACCATTATAAAATTGAGTTCCACAAGCTATAAATATCATTTCATTCCACCTCTCTCTCTTATATTCATTGCTAAAGAGATCTCATTCACCAACAAGACATTTCCTCACAATTTTCAGAGGCAAAAACACACCCAAGGGCCATCCAAACAACTTCCCTGTGTTTTCTAAGGATTTCGTTGTGTTTCCAGATTTCACTGCGTTTTCCAGATTTCGCTGCGTTTTCTCAAGATTTCTCTATGTTTTCTCTTTGCTGGCCCTAAAACTTGTTTTCAGTGGTTTTCAACAGTAGTTGAAGTCTCCAACAACCTTCTACAATTAAGTTTAACTCTCTTCACCTCTCCATAGGCCTGTTTCCCTTGTTTTCATGTTGCAAACCTCTATCACTCCCTTCACTACGTTTTCACTATTTCCCTAGTTGGACTGTGTTTTAATTCTCTAGACCATACCCTATACCCATTTTCCCCCATTCCACTTCCTAAAGGTCCCTAACACCCCTGCCTGTCTCCCTAAATTTTCCAACCCTCCTTCCCTTTCCCTAAACCCTCCATCATATCCCCTGTTTTCCTAATTAGGGTTTTACTTGCACACAGTCAAAATGGAGGAGGAGAAGAAATCCTATAACAAAGGAGGTCAAATCTTGAGATATGAACCACTAAACACTAAGGAGTTGATGTCTTCCCCACTGTCTAAGTAGTGCTTTGAGAATGTAGAGTGTTTAGGGTTTTGTGAGTTAGTTCAAAGAGTCAAATACCATGACAAATTGACTAGTTTGTTTGCCACTCATTTGAGGAGAGATAAGGTCACTATTGCAGGTGTTGCTTTCACTATTTCAACTGAAATCATAGCAGCAACCATAGGGATACCCAACAATGGAGAAAAATGGTTTAAGAGTCAGGACTTGGACCTGCAAAACTATCAACCTTTCATCAAAGGCCACTATAGACACAACATTAAGAAGGTTTTTCCTTTTGCATAGCTCCTTGAGAAATTTGCTCCATTGATGAGGGTTATAATGAAATACTTTACATGTGAAGGCAGATTCTCAATATTGTACAAATACCATGTTAGATTGCTCATGCATTTCATAGGGGTAAAGCCACTAAACCTAGCCTACTACCTCTACAAAAGTTTGGCTAAGATGGCAGAGAAGGTGCAACATAGACAGAGTGACCATGAAAAAAGCATTTTTCACCATGCCCTCATCAAGATTATTGTATTGCATCAGCTTGCTCAAAATAACATCACTTGGGAAACATTTATTCAATCGAATGTCTTGTTGTCTTCTGTTAGTCAATCCACAGGCCCAAGTACATCATCAGCACCACCTAAGCATGTGAAGAGTGGCTCATCTAGTAGACCTGCAGTTGAGAGGATACCTAGGCCTGAAGTGACTCAGACATATCAGAAAGGAAGGAGGCTTGTGTTTACTCCACATTGTGTGGAAGGGGCCAAGCTTACATCAGCAACATCAGCAAAGCAGGGATCACAATCACAACATGAAGCACCATTGCAAGATGAGGAACCATTTCATCTTGACACTGTCATGGTTGACTTGAAGGTTAATGAGGAGCATAAGACAATGGAGCAGGTCATCATGGAGAAAGATGTTGAGATAGAAAAGCTCAAGGACAGTTTATCAAAGGCAAACTTCATGATTTCATTCCTAGAGCAGGAGAATCAACAATTGAAGGTAAAGCAGCTACTTTTGGAAAAGTATGAGGTTGATGTTGGCAAAGAGGATATAAAGGGAAAAGCAGTGATGGATGCAGAGGATTCAGATGAACATCAAGAGCAGGTGACAAGGAAAAGGCCAAGGACCAGAGGCCTCAAAAGAGCACTTCAGCAACAAAGAGAGAAGATGACTTCAGTTGACCTAATTGCAGCAAAAATCAATGAGAATAGAGAATTTTGGCTTGAAAAGGTGAATTGTCATTTGGAGAAGCTTCTCAAGAGGGCTAACAAAGACAACAAGCTGCAAAGACACATGGCCATGCATTATTACACAAGGAATCAGGTTGTTAGGGTTAAGGTCAAGCAGTTGAAAGAGAAACTCAATGAAACCCTAATCAAGCAAAAAGGGAAGGTAAAGTTGGATTTGCTTGTTGATGCCTCCCTCATAGCATAGTATAGTACTTGAGGACTTCATAAACCAATTTTGAGAAGTTTTGGTTTTTTATGAATTTTTGCACATTTTGACACAATCATGGAGACAAAAATGCAGCGTGCTCCACATTGCGCTTTTGTTAGGGAGATCCAAATCACTTTTTTCTTACATATTTGGATTTGGCATGGTTTATACATCACATTTGGCCTGAGGGGAACATACTTTTAGCAGGTTTTGACAGGTGAAAATGCCCAAAAACCACCTAAAAACCACCTTTCTGCCACCCTGTTGAAGACCACGCTGCGTTTTCCAAAGTACCTATGGGAGAATGCAATTTTGAGGGGCTAGAAGTGACCTTTTTTCAGCTCCTGAAGAGTCCATAATGTAGCAGACATCCACATCTTTCCAATGAGCCATCAAGATCAGAATTTGGACTTTAAGAAGGACTTCAAAAACATGTTCTCTCAAATTCATTGTGTTTTCTCAGGCTCGTTGCGTTTTTGGTTGAATTCGTTGCGTTTTTGCCTGTGACAGCTTTTCTCCAGTTTTGTTAGTTGGATTAAACTTTTTATGGTGTAATTGATTAACCTTGATGTAAATATGATGTAATGATGAGTAAATAGTCTTGTTAAGGTTGTTTTATGCAAAGTTAGGCTTCATTAATGAGAGTGGTTTGAGTCAAAGTTAATTGGAGGAGTTGTTTTAACCTCCCTAGACATTAGGGTTTGGTTGGAACACCTCATGTAGCAATTCCTAGACTCATGGATTTGACCCCTGAGAGAATGGAGATGTTGTTTTGTTCGATATGTATCTATCTTTTAGTCATAGAACAAGTTGGACATTAGAGAAGAGAACACTTGTAGCTTTTACTTGGACACTTTATTAAGGAAATCAAAGGAGCACTTTGCAGCTACTATCTAGGAATTCACGTGTAGTGAGTTTGTGTTAATGTATTTTCTTTGTTTTAGTTTTATTTGAATGATATACATCTCTCCTTTCATATCTTGTTTGTTCAGTGGTTTTCCTTAAAGTTTATAAACAAAATTCTTTGCATAAAGCTTTGTTTTTATGGGAATATCATTTTGTGTAATTTTCCTTCTTACCTAATGAATTCATGGTGTTGATGCCCATTAAGACCTTTTTCTTCTTCCAAACACCACACTACATCGACAAAACCTAAAGCCATCACAAAATCATTGCGACCTTTCTCCTCTATATCTTTGTTGTTGTAACCCTTTGATCCTTTGACCTAGCTACCTGGTTTTCATTCCTTGTCCAACATCAAAACCTAAAACTTTCAAAACCCTACTTGAGCCTAACATATCTAGCCTAAAATCCTTTCCCATTCCAATCATATTGGTTGTGAATTCAAAGAGAGATCCCTCTCTGGTTTACTAGGGCTAACTGCTGAACCGCAAGTGGTTTGAGGTTACCTCTTTCGATTTCCCTTCTCAGCCTTGGGATAGTGTAGAGGATAACAAGTCCCACATTCATGCTTGGAATATGGCACAGGGGTGATTGGCTAAAGAGATACTTGTCTCATACATTCTATGGTCGAGTGGAACGTGGTAGTCCCATCTCCGATTGGTTTATTGCATTCATTAATGAGAAATTCATTCCCTGGATTTCCATGTGCAAATGTACTGATGTATATGTGGATTTTGATGGTTGATATGTTTATGGTACTTTTGTTCGTATTATGTTGGTTATATGTATATTTTATAACATCATTTATGTAAGGATCTCTTCATGTTTTACTTGTAAATGAATGGGCAGTGTATCTATGGCCTAATAGATGATAATGCAACAAATGACATGAGGGAACAATGATTCATAGTGATTATCAGATAAGTATGAGATCCCTACACTTAATTCTATTGTTTACACTTGTAGGTTACATGTTGATGATATGTTTGACGAAATGCCTCCCATGGCTAGTAGGGGTTTGGTTATGGTCTTGTTCAGCTTATTGCTTTTGCATCATTGTTTCCCTATTGGTGGGCCCCAGTATTGCAGCAACAATGCTGCAACTCCTGGGACTCCCTTTTTTACTTTTATAAACCTGGTAGTTCGTAACAAACTTGGAAGCGACGGTGCTATATGCACAAGTACTAGCTCTTGCCGCGGCCGTCACTTGATCAGCTGGCACAAGTCCGCTAGGAGCTTAAGCCAACTTCTATGAGCTCTTAGAAAAAGCTTTTTAACTGATGGATGAAAGCTAACTCAGAGGAGGCTAATCTACTTGCAGAAAGAAACTTAAAGCGGAAAGGAAATGCAAACCCTAACAAACCCTAGTTTTACCGACTAACCCTACTAGTGCAAGAAAAATGATGGAAGCTACAGAAAGGAATGCAATTGGCTCTTAGAAAGGTAAAATGCATGTGACTAAGCTACTTCTGAAGTGAAATCTGAAAAGAAACATCTTTTTGTATTTTTGAGTAAGTTGGCATAATTATTGTGCATGTGATTTAACTGTGAAGAGGTGGATTGGCGAAAGGAAATGCTTGCAAGAGGTTGGGAAGGTTAGAAGAGGGCCTAAGGGGTCCTTAGCACCCTTCCAGAGAGTTTCACAGTGATCGGATCTCAAGAAATCGCTTTTGTGAGCTTCTACAGGAAGTCTGCAGGGGTTCTACAGGATGTTCTGAAATTTCTACAGGATGTTCTGTAATTTTCTACAGGATGTTCCGAAAAGAGGATTTTGGAGGGTTGATGGAGGAAAAACGGTGGGAAAGTGGACATGGAGGTTGGATAAGGATGTTAAGGGGTCTAGGACCTGGCGCATGAGGCTAAGGAGCGATCGGATTTGGTTCAAGGATGGAGGGAGAAATGATGCACACAAATGTAGAAATTAGGGCAAAGGGAGAAAATGTAGCAAATGAGAGGCAAGAATCTAAGTTGGAGGACGAAGTAGGTTGCATGGATGGGGTAAGGGTAGGAGAGGAGGTTTCACAGGCGCTCTGCACGTGATTTTTCAAAACTAAGCAACAAAGACTAAGAAAACCAAAGATCTAGCTCCTTTAACCTAATCTGACCTAAATAACAACAAAGAAAATGAACATCAGTTTAATTGCAATGAAATCATGTGAAATAGCTATGAAAACTAAGCAATCATGAACCTGATCATGTAACCACAACTGGTATCAACTTCTGCAAATGAGAATCTAACACTAATAATTGCATTATGAAGCAAAGACAGTGTTTTTGGTGGCAGCGAGGACACCTTGGTCTCAGCTCATGGTCCCAAGGAGGGAGAGGTGAGATCAGGGGTTGCTTGGTAGCCCTTTTTAATGATATTTTCTATTACCACCCTATTAAATCAACCTAAAACATGAGCAACTATTTCTATCAGCAAAAATGAACTAAATGACCAAACAAGATTGTATTCTAAATAACAGATTTTATTCTAAGAATGCAGCAAAAACACATAAAAGTAAACAAAGGAGGTACTGGGCACTTGGGTTGGGCTTAACTCCAAGAGCTACAGCCTCATAAGAGAGATTAGAGCTGGTGCAAAACTGGATTCATCTTTATTGATCAAAAGAATAGTTACATTCCAAAAATTGTCCACAAGGAAAAGCTCGAAAATGTGCTGAAATGCAGAGCTAACCTACTACCTAAAAAGTGACTAAAAAATGACTAAAATCAAACTGCCAACTAGCTAACTTCTGCCAACCCAAATGAGGCCCTAAGCCCTCTTATTTATACAAATTGGGGACCCCAATAGTCCTCCTAAACTTTAGGGACTTGGCTGCCAAAACTTGCAGTTAACAACAACTTTACTAGCCCTTGCTCAGCTGCCCTTGTGATAATCGATTTGGTGGCCCTTGAACTCCGAGCTGATGGTGGAGAATTCAAGGTAAGGGCCCATAAATGAAGGGGGCACCTTCCTACAAATCCTCTCCCTTGTTCTTCCACGAATTTGGTTGCCAAGTGCTCATTACAACCATTGATTTTGTCTCAAAATTGACCAAAAAACTGCACAAAGCACCCATTAGACTTGTTGGCATAATGACTAACCCAATTCACTCTATTTGCATAAATATAATAAAAAACATGCAATAAAATAATGAGAATGGTGGATTAAGTCGAATTAGGAGGCTGAATGAGCCCATATAATTATCCATTTTTGGGGCTCATCATCACCCCCCTACTGAAAGTGTTGCTCATCCTCTTAGCAAATAATCTATCTCTTCATCTTTGATGGCCCTGGTGGCCTCCCTGTCATGCCAAGATTTCGATGTGATGTCTTCTTCTCGATCGTGAAACCATGCTTTTCTCTCTACTTCTTCCCACTGCCTATGCTCCTTTTCTTGTAGCAGTTTTGTTAGCGCCTCAACCTAAGCCTGCAACTTGTCCTCTCTTTTGTTGTTCATCCAAGGTTTCTTTGTCTGCTGGAGGCTTTTCCCGTTGTTGTTGTTCTCCCAAGATGTGGGGTCTGTCTTCCTTATACTGTCCCTGTAGCTGTAGCTGTTGTTTAAGCAGCTCGTTTTCTTCCTGTAGCTTGGCCCGCTGGCTGCTTTCCACATGCCATACCATAGCCAATTCCTTTCTCACCTCTTTGAGTTGTTCCTCCAGGGGACCTATATCTGCCACACCCTTGGACTTGGCGATCTTCATCCAAGTGTGGGTCCTCACTCTCTCTTCTTCTAGTGCAAAGAAAAGTGGCACTGCGAATTTTTGGGGAATGATCTTTCTGGCCTCTAACAAGTTATAGTAGGAGCCCAAGCTGGGTTGGGGGCTTGGTTCCACAATTTTCTCAGCCTTTTCTTCCTCTTGTGATGATTTAGCTGCCTTTCCTTCCAATTCTTCGGTCTCCTTTAGCCTAGCCAGCGTTTCCTGTAGAACAGTCTCAGCATCCTGTAGAGAGGTCTTTGTGTCCAACATTTTAATCCTTTCTCTCCAGGTGGACGTTTTCGGGCTTCCCCGTTCATAGGTGATGGATGCCTTTGAAGGAGACCTTTCCTTTTGTTTAGCTGGGGTGTCCACAATCGTAATTGGCTCTTTTGACTGTGGTTGGGGTCTGCCAGTTTTTATCCGCATGCTCCTTCTTGCCTTAAAATACATGGAAGGCTCCCTTTTTCGCTTCCCTTTTTGCTTTGGAGATGTGCTTAAGGCAGCAGCTGTGCAAAATCTCAGGTGATTTCTCCTTTTGCTGCTCTATTTCCATGCTTCCTGTAGAAAGTCATGTGTCGACTGTTTTCCTGCTTCCTGTAGAAACTGTTTTCATGCTTCTTGTAGAAACTGTTCCAACTGTTTCGGTCTGCTTGGATGGATGTGTCTTTCCTTTTAATTTCTGTGTGGTTGCCTTGGTTGTGCCCTCCTTTGAACTTCAAGACAGGATCTATTGGGTGTTTATATTTTAACTTTGCAGCAATTCCCTGGTTCTAATGCTTTTGCTGCCCAAAACTCGGTTGTCCATGTATAAAAGGAAGAATTAGGTTTCCACAGACAGAGTGCAGAGCTCAATTTTCATCCCCAGCATACATACAACCATGTAAAATTCACATTCTTCATACACAGGTTAGCCCTCACGGTGCTTTATCTTCTTTACAGGGAATTTTTTTTTTTAACAGTAACCGTGGGGGAGAATTTTGACGCAGAACTGACTGAGAAATTCCGTGCAACGCACAGGCAAACTGCTATTTTCGACTCACAGGCAGACTTGTCTCTAACCCTCCAATTCAAGACAGTTCAATTTCACCACCTTTTTGAAACATACCATGCATGGAAGAGTGTTTTCGAGCCTACCTCTCTCGGAATTCCAAATTTGACGTGGAAAAGTCCAGGCTTCCCTGCTCCAAAAAGCTGTGCCGTACTTCCTGTAGAAGACCCCCCCCGGTTCCTGTAGAACGCTACTGCGCCTCTGAGCGAGCCCGATACGCAACAAAATCTCGAAGACAGGTAGAAAAACCGGTGGAGGACGACTAGTTAATCATTTTGTGGAAGCAAAGGATGCATACTTCAGTTGAGGACGTTGCAAGTGCAAATGAACAACAGGTGGTGTGAGTTTCAGCCGAGCATTTTTTTAATTGCAGCGTGATTCGTGGTGAGGGGATGAGGTGGCAAAATGTGCGTTGGCCCCATGCAGACAGCAGTGTTGTCCCAAAACTTCATGTTTTCTACCTGTAATCACTTCCATCAATTACATTGAAGTTTAAACGGTCACCACTACCTGTTTCCAGATTTCCTCCTGAGATGGCTGAGCACACGTGTCGTATTCACCCACCAAGCGCTATTTGAACTGGATGAGGGTGGCCAGCACAAATTTTTTTAACCACAACCATCTCATTGTTCATGCAGTTCTCAAATTACATTCATGCAATCAGAGGAATGAGTTTAGTCACGTACCTGGAAGTCGAATGTGGTCGCTGTGAGGTGTTGTGGCCTTTCCTTCTGCTGCATGCATTTGTTTCTGTGGTTGCATGATGGCTTGGTTGCTGATTCATGGCTATTTTTCTTGTGCAGGTATCCTCTGGTCGGATCTATGCTGTAGGAGCCTACTTCAACGTTCAAATTTGCACCCTCATGCTATTGATGTTGAATTTTTACAAGACAACAACTTGTTTTCTCCATTGCTCCCGAACGATAGATCAGATTGACCTGAAACTTTCTGAGCATGCTTCTATCATCGTTATGCACCTCCCATAGCAAAATTGTGGTCAATGGATGCACGGATTTCGAGAAAAATGGAAAATGGCTGAAGATTACAGAGGTCAATTTCTCGGAAACCGTGCATCAGAATCGGCTGAAACTGCTTGGGTAGGTTACTATCACCCATATGCATCTCCCCATGAAACAGGTTTTGAAACGGATGCACGGATATGGAGAAAATGCAAAAATGGCTGAAGGTGATAGGGGCTGATTTCTTGGAAACCATGCACCGGAATTGGCTGAAATTGCTCGGGCATGTTGCCATCATCCCTATACAACTCCCCATAAAACGGTTTTGTGAATGGATGCACGGTTTTCACGTGAGGGAAAAAACAAATTTCAGCACTATGTATTTTTGCTTCCAAGCATTCTGCAGTTTTTTGCATGGTAAGAAAAAATGAGCTTGGGCTGTGATGCAGGCATGGAATTGATGGGAGAGAGGTTTGAGGATTGTAGGAGGACTTATGAACCCGTGAGGAAGCTATCATGTTCGCCAAACTGCCTTTTTGAAATCCATTTCTAGCTTCCTGTAGAAATCCTGTAATTTCTACAAGAACTTCCTATAGAACATGCAGTTTTTAGGAAAGAAGCACAATGAGATGGAAAAAATGATGGAGAAGGGTGAGGGATGGAAACATGGATGCTTGCAGGCCTCATGGACATATTCCTAGCCTTCTGGTCCTCTTCGGAGATCAATTTTGGCTTGTTTGTAGGCTTCCTGTAGAAGACACATAACTTCCTGTAGAAGGCACAAAACTTCCTCTATCTTTGTTTTAAGCGATCCTCCTAACCTGCAATGTCCTTGCTGCAACCTGCAATTATTCAATGGAAATTAGGTTTACTTTTTCTTCTTCCTTTTTCTGTCTTTTTTTTTTTAAACACCTAGGGCGCCTCATGGAGGTTTTCACCCTAATTGCCTACCCTGGACGCCTCCAAGGGAGGTTTTCACCCAGGGTCTTATTCTCTTTTTATTTTCTCTTCTTTCCAACCCATTGACTGCCTCATGGGGGTTTTCAATCAATGAGCCAATCTGAGATGCCTCCGAGGAGGTTTTCACCTTAGATTTTTATTTTCTTTTTATTTTCATTTTTTTTTTTTTTTACCCTACCCTAATTGAAAAACAAAATCATTTTCAAGTATAAGAATACTTCCAATGGAGCCATGTGCACATTGAGATTAGAGACAAAATGATGTGGAGGCTCGAAATGCATGCTTTGACTGGTATCCAGATTTCAGAGACCAAATGATTTGACTTTGAAGGGATCAAACATAGTTGAGGAAGAGAGTACTGCTGCAACTTAGTGACCGTCTGGAACCATATCTCAATATAGCTCTGATATCCTTAGTCCTTTTGCTGATCTGGATCATTCTCCATATCTTCTTCTATCATGACCTTCACATCTTCCTCTTTTTGTTGATTTTTCTCTTGACTACATGGAGGATTTGATGGTAACCATGAGAGAACTCTCTCGATCTCTGATTCTGATGTCTTCTCTTTATCAAGTGCAGCCCATGATTCTTTGATCTCCTCTTTTGAATCTTCTTTTGCTGGATGTGGTCTTTCAATGTTTCCAGGATAATCTCTTTTTTGCAATACTCTTCCTAAGCTATGGTGAAGATCTTTGAGCTCAAGAGGAGTCATTTAGACATGTTGTGCCTCAGTTTTGCAATTGGGTTGAGCTATTCCAATCCGCGGGTTTGGAAATGGTGGTATGGGTAGTTGAGTGGGGGTGTATATTTGAGATGGATGTGTATGGGGTTGTGGTTGGGCAGGTGGTGGAGGCAAAGGAGCGGGAGGAGAGTTGTACTGGGGCCTCCACCCCTGATGAGGTGCATTCCACTGAGGTTGTGGCTAAGCATTGAAAATTCGTTTTTGGACAAGGTACTGCTCCCACATTTATATTTGTAGCCATTTGCTCCAGAGGAATGTTTTCTTCTTCTTCTCCCCTAGAGGTTCTTCAAATATGTCTTGCTGTCCACCTAGGGGTTCTTCTTAATCACAACCATTGAAGAAGAGAGAAGGTTGGCTGTGTGAAGCAGTGGGGGCGCTGTGCAAACATTTTTCTGACTTATCTCTACTCCTACAAGGCATGAAAGGAAATCTTTTTGGTTGATTTTTATTTTTATTTATTTATTTATTTATTTTATTATTATTATTATTATTATTATTATTTTTGCTTGTACCTACAAAAATGAAATAGATTGAATTGCAACTAACTAAAATCTATCTTGTTGAAATGAAAAAGCGGAATTGAAATGAAAGCAGGAAAGGACTAATCTATTTTGTTGAAATGAAATTGCAGGAATGAAATGCTAGGCTACGCTTGCAGAATTGAAATTTCGGAATTGAAATGCTAATCTACGCTTGCAGAATTGAAATTATGGAATTGAAATGCTAATCTACGCTTGCAGAAACGAAATGAAAGCAGGAAATGTCTATTCTACTTTTGCGGAAATGAAATTGCAGAATGGAAATGAAATAAACTACTTAACAGAAGGTTGTAGTAGAAAATAGAAGAAAAGAAGCAATCACCAATACTCTGACGCTTCCCCGGAAACGATGCCAAAAAGATGGTGGGCCAACTTCTATGAGCTCTTAGAAGAAGCTTTTTAACTGATGGATGAAATCTAACTCAAAGGAGGCTAATCTACTTGCAGAAAGAAACTGAAAGCGGAAAGGAAATGCAAACCCTAGCAAACCCTAGTTTTACCGACTAACCCTACTGGTGCAAGAAAATGATGGAAGCTACAGAAAGGAATGCCATTGACTCTTAGAAAGGTAAAGTGCATGTGACTAAGCTACTTCTAAATTGAAATCTAAAAAGAAACATCTTTTTGTATATTTGAGTAAGTTGGCAGAATTATTGTGCATGTGCTTTAACTGTGCAGAGGTGGATTGGTGAAAGGAAATGCTTACAGGAGGTTGGGAAGGTTAGAAGAGGGCCTAAGGGGTCCCTAGCACCCTTCCAGAGAGTTTCACAGTGATCGGATCTCAAGAAATCGTTTTCGTGAGCTTCTACCGAAAGTCTGCAGGGGTTCTACAGGATGTTCTGAAATTTCTACAGGATGTTCTGTAATTTTCTACAGGGTGTTCCGAAAAGAGGATTTTGGAGGGTTAATGGAGGAAAAACGGTGGGAAAGTGGACATGGAGGTTGGATAAGGATGTTAAGGGCTCTAGGACTTGGCGCATGAGGCTAAGGAGCAATCTGATTTGGTTCAAGGATGGAGGGAGCAATGATGCACAAGAATGTAGAAATTAGGGCAAACGGAGAAAACGTAGCAAATGAAAGGCAAGAATCTAAGTTGGAGGATGAAGTAGGTTGCATGGATGGGGTAAGGGTAGGAGAGGGGGTTTCACAGGTGCTATGCACGTGATTTTTCAAAACTAACCAACAAAGGCTAAGAAAACCAAAGATCTAGCTGCTTTAACCTAATCTGACCTAAATAACAGCAAAGAAAATGAGCAACGGTTTAATTGCAATGAAATCATGTGAAATAGCTATGCAAACTAAGCAATCATGAACCTGAGCATGTAACCACAACTGGTATCAACTTCTGCAAATGAGAATATAATACTAATAACTGCATGATGAAGCAAAGACAGTGTTTTTGGTGTCAGCAAGGACACCTTGGTCTCAACTCATGGTCCCAAGGAGGGAGAGGTGAGATCAGGGTTGCTTGGTAGCCCTTTTTGAAGATCTTTTCTGTTACCACCCTATTAAATCAACTTAAAACATGAGCAACTATTTCTATCAGCAAAAATGAACTAAATGACCAAACAAGATTGTATTCTGAATAACATATTTTATTCTAAGAATGCAGCAAAAACACATAAAAATAAACAAAGGAGGTACTGGGCACTTGGGTTGGGCCCAACCCCAAGAGCTACAGCCTCCTAAGAGAGATTAGAGCTGGTGCAAAGCTGGATTCATCTTTATTGATAAAAAGAATATTTACATTCCAAAAACTGTCCATAAGGAAAAGCTTGAAAATGTGCTGAAATGCAGAGCTAACCTACTGCCTAAAAAGTGACTAAAAAATGACTAAAATCAAACTGCCAACTAGCTAACTTCTGCCAACCCAAATGAGGCCCTAAGCCCTCTTATTTATACAAATTAGGGATCCCAACAGTCCTCCTAAACTTTAGGGACTCGGCTACCAAAACTTGCAGTTAACAACAACTTTACTAGCCCTTGCTCGGCTGCCCTTGTGATAATCGATTTGGTGGCCCTTGAACTCCGAGCTGATGGTGGAGAATTCGAGGTAAGGGCCCATAAATGAAGGGGACACCTTCCTACAAATCCTCTCCCTTGTTCTTCCACGAATTTCGCTGCCAAGTGCTCATTAAAACCTTTTATTTTGTCTCAAAATTGACCAAAAAACTGCACAAAGCACCCATTAGACTTGTTGGCATAATGACTAACCCAATTCACTCTATTAGCATAAATATAATAAAAAACATGCAATAAACTAATGAGAATGGTGGATTAAGTCGAATTAGGAGGCTGAATGAGCCCATATAATTATCCATTTTTGGGGCTTATCACCTATATTTTTAATGATTTCAAGCTATCAATCCATTTTGGCTAGTGGCCTGGGCTCTGGGATTGAAAATAGTGGCCTAAATCTTGGAGTCGCTAGCAAAAAAATGGCAATTTTGGTCCCTGTTCGCTGGCAAGCAAGCCTATGAGAGTGAATTTAGGTTGTTGGTCACTCCCTTGCCCATATCATCAGAGCGACTATGGCATAAGAGATCCAAAACAATAATGGGACTAAGGGGCAGGTTGTCTGAGTGCTTGACTCGTCTCCTGGGTGTTTTGTTGATGATGTGGGATGGTTGTGTGTGATGTTCTGTTGATTCCACTTCCTTAAGGTCACATAGGAGGTCGAATCTTATCATAGTAGCCTCTCGTCTCATGTTTACCCCGGTTGGCATGGTTACTTGGGTGGATGTGGGAGGAGGGTGTTACAGTAAGGATCTTTCAATATTTTCCTATTCATTGGCAGTAACTAAGGACAATATCTGGACCTCAGTGATTACGATAAAATATATTGATCCAATTGACATGGATGACTGGTTGTACAATCCTAACAAGAAACCCAAAAATTCTTTGGTCATTTGGAAGGCCACCTTATATTATTTTGATCTTATTACTGAAGGTCTTTCTTGGCTTGTTGGGGATGGTAGTAGGCTTAGAGTGGGGCTGGACCCTTGGGTGGGATGCAGTGAGGTATATACACTTCCAAGGGATATGAGGGAGTATCTTAGTGCTCAGGGGATTTTTTATTTGAATCAAATTATAAAAAAGGAAAATTATTCTTTTTGGAATCAAGGGTGGAAGTTTGTTGAGGACTTAAACCTTGAGTTCCATTGGGGTGTTGCCTGGGATGAATATACCAAATAATTGCATAGAACAAATGTCAGAATCAGGGATAGGGAAGACGAACTCTAGTGGGTTCATGCGCCCAATGGTCTTTTTGCTCCGAAGTATGTTTATAATCTTCAAATGAACAGAAGGGCTGGTGGGGATCGGGTGTGGTGGCATAAGCCAGTTTGGAAATTGAATTGTCTCGCAAAATCTAGACTTTTCTTCAACTTGCAGAAAAGGAACAAGTTCGGGTCAGGATGGTGCATTTTATACAAAAACTCAGAAGAAACTTCCTCACACTTATTCTTAAGTTGCCCCTTTACTACAAAAACTTGGGAGGCTCTCTTGAATATATTGGGTATCTTTCTCAATTGGAATGGTTATACTCTAGTGGAAGCTTGGCATAATTGGTGGTCTAATGTAAATGAAGAAAAGTTAAGGAACATATCCCCGATTATCTGTTGGGGTATCTGGCTGGTTAGGAACAAAGGAGTTTTCCAGGATCATGACAATGCTCCTTTTCCAATTACAGTGAAATGTGCCTCTATTTTTTAAATGATCCCTCAAACCACCCCCTCTTTGAACCCAATGAAATTTGCGAAGAACAAATCAAAGCCCATGTTCCTTAGTCCTATTTTGATGGTGCCTTTGATGCACTGGACAAATGTGGGGTTGCCATTATAATTCACGTAAATGAACATAGATCCTCTCAAAGCCTCAGTGGGCATTGGTACAGGAACAAACAACTATGCAAAATTACAAACTCTGAAACTTCTATTGTGTTGGTTGAGACAACTGGAGATTGATTCAGTACAAATTTTTGGAAATCCCTGAATGTGATAAATTGGACAAACAATGTGCATCGTTGTCAAAATATTATTTTGGTTCCTATTTTAGATGAAATTACATTCTTGAAATCTGGTTTTGTTAAATTTTTTTGTCTATCACATTTATAGGGAGATAATCGCCGAAGTGGATTCCTTTTCTAAAAAATATATACAACAGGCTTTGGACATCTAGCATATAATAAAATCTATGGATGGGTTTGTCATTGAGACGGATCAACTGCCAAATCTCAGATAATGCTCAGTCTCTTTTTTTTTGGTTTTTTGCTCACTCTTGTTTCTCGGGTTGTACATGACAATTAAACGATTTTAAGTTTCACTGAGCCTTTATATGGTTTTATATATGTCCTTTTGACTATGATTTTTATTGTGACAAAATACTTTCTGATATGGATAGGTTGTTTTCTCGGTTCAGAGAGACCCGGTTCATGTTATTTCTCAGACTATATATATGTCTTATTTTTTGTGATTTTGGTTTTGGGTAAGTGGTGTTCTTTCCACTTTTCTCAATCAGCTGTGCTTTCTCTTTCTATGTAATGTGGGTTCACAGTTTAGTTTATGAATGCTTAATTGCATCTACTTATGTAACTTTTTATCCTCTTAATAAAAAGTTTGATTTTTCCTTTGGAAAAAAAAACACATAGCATAAAAGTTTCAATTACATATTGCTTTGTGTAAAAGTTTTTTATTTTTCCCTCTAAGCGACATCACAAAATATCACATCGCTTAAAACTTTCCTTTCTTATTACGTGCCATTGTGTATATTTTTTTTTTGGTGTAGTCTAAGTTATAGACGAAATGGCCTTTTTTACGACTATTTTTATGGTTAATTTTAATCAAAATTTGAAAGAGATTTTTAAAAACTTGAGTTTAAATTGTTTAATCTGCATAATTCAAGCGCCCTAGGTGTTTTTTAGGGTGTTCAATCCATTTATGCATTCAAAAATGTATTTTAAACAACAAAAAAACTTGAAATTGTATTTCTGGATTTTTTTTTTTTTTTTTTTTTTTTTTTTTTTTTTCCCGAAGAAATAGCGAACTTTTTATTGAAAGGATAAAAAGTTACATTGCACATGCGAGGCATTTCTAAGCAGGTATGGAACAGACCATAAACACTGCCTTGAAGCAAAACTGTTTTTCAACAAGGACCTCCGGTCCAAAAAAAACCAAAACAAAGAAAACTCACCTATTTAAAGCTTTTCCATAAGGAGAAAAGCAAACAGGCAAAGAAACCAGTTCTACTAAGAAGGAGAGAACTTTGCAACAACACGAAAATTCTGAAAGGAAAGAAAAGATCCAGCAGCAAAAACTAGAGAAAGACGCATGCTGAACCGGATCCCATATAAAAAAGCGCCCAAAATAAAAATCCGATACAATTTGAAGAAGCACCCGTGCTAAAGGACGCACAGAGAGTAGCGCAGGGGCACTTCCAGCATGGAAAAGGCATCAGCAGAGAAAAAGCGGCCAACAGGAAGAATGAAGACCGATCTCGGGACCTAAACTTCTGAGAGTGAGAAATGAAAATCGAACACTGACAAAACAGATAAGGCAACTCTGGAGTAGCAGACACACTCCAGCAACGAAAAGCGAGCAGACTCTTACATCCTCACCTGATTTCCGCCCCTGTTTTCGTAAGGGGGAGTCTCGGACACTCGAATTTGTCCGAGCTCTTCTTCAACAATTTTCCAGCTACCCGGATTCATCTGTAGTCCTTCCTTGGAGAGCTTATCAGCTATATCATTACGATCCCTGTATATGTGGGATAGTGAAAAGCTGTTGAATGACGATTTGAGAACCTGAATATCATCAACCAAAGAGATTAAAATCTGATTTCCTATGAAAAAGGTTATTTCGTCTATAAGTTAGACTACAATTTTTTTTGGTGTGACATATCACATAGCCTCAAAATTTCCTTTATCATGACAAAATTTCTAGAAAGACTCCTTATGATATATTGCATTCCTCAGGCTTTCTATCTCTATAGCACAATCCACCATACTGTATCACATTGCTTGCAATTACTCTTTGAATATTCCAAAAATTTGCTTGTTTTCACCATATCAAACATAAACTTTCTTCAGTTGTAACATATCTCATCGCTCAAAATTTTCTTTTGTGGTCACATGTCGCATCATGTCAAAAAATATTTTTGCGTGACATAGCTCACCTTCTAAGAATTCCCATCATCGTTGTTGGGCATGGAATCCCCCCACAACATGTTTTGGGGCGCAAAACCCAAGTTTTGGTCAAAGGTTTTGTAATAATCCGCGAATTGCAGGTGCGAAGTGCGAAGTATAGGATGAGTCATAGGGCTGTCCGCCCTAAAGGATTGTAATGTAATGTAAAGTCATGTCGGCTTACCCATGGTTCGTGGACCATGGGATTGTATAAATAGAGCGAGGCTCTAAGTTGTAAAGGGAGTGAACCATAAAGAGAGAAGAATATGAATGGTTCAAGCATAGAGGAAAAGTCTAAGTTAATTGGGTCGTAGTAGTAGGAAGAGGCTTTGTAGCTGAGTGCACAAAGGCCTGGTAGAGTCTGCAGCTGAGTGCGCGGACCCCTGTAGCTAAGTGTGCAGGGCGGTGTCGAGCCTGTAATCTTGATCAAGGAATAATAAAGAGAAGTTGATTCCTATTTCTGTGTATCTGATTATGCATTGCCTTCTTTACATTTATATTGTTTTATTTATTTGCGCGCACTGATATGATTGTTAGATATGTTGTAATAATCTCTAGCCTTACACAATTAAGTTAAGTAATCAGGTAATAATAGATTAAATAGCAAGGAACTTGGGTATAATACGGGTTGCGCCATGAGTAGGGCTGCACGGAAGCAACATCACAGGTTGTGAAGGAATAATAAGTGCGTGTAGCGACGTGTACGCAGGGTCAAACCGTGGACCTCCAGAAGCTCATCAGACATCCCCAGGGTGCGGAAACCTGGTTCTAGCACCCTCCCATACTACTTCGGGTGAGACCTCAGTCCGCACTCCATGGACTGTTGCTGAAAGGGCCAGTAGTACTGGGATTTGCTTGGCTAAATCACCTTTGAACCTGGGTCAGGCCCATACAAGCCAACAAATGGTTCTGTTGTTGGGACCAAGATCTGCATAGGGATGTCTGATGTTGTGCCACTGGAATCCAACAAAGAAAGAAATTGAAGAGTGGTTGGACAAGAAGATTCACGAGTTCGTGGTGTAGGAAAACATAAATCTGCGAGTATCTAAGGAATAGTGGTTGGAGCGCTACTTGTATACAGAAATCCACGAAATTTTCTTTGCATCCTTTCCTTCTGAGCTGTATGAGTGGATCGCAAAGTTAGCAGACAACCAAGGAAGGTGTAGGCTCGACAAACCAATAGTGTGGACTCCAGAATTAGTGCGTAGACTAGAAGTGTCAGGAGATAAGATCGCACGAGCTGTGGACCATTGGCTTGACCGAATAATAGGAGGATTTATCATTGAGTTTGCGGTAGACATGACCGTCAGCTACAGTGAGGTGGAGCGACGTTTCCTCAAGGGACGCGAGGTAAGTATATTAAATCTTTTAACACTTGGATTAAGATGCTAGTGTGTGAAAAGCGGGTTATGTGAATAAATTAATGTTCGGAGCTACACGAAGTGGGAAGATCTACATAAGCAGAGGTAGTGAAGACTTAGAAACCAGTCCCTTAATTTCACCCTCGCGGGAGAGCGAGGAAGAGCTCGCGAAAGTTTCTTCGAAAAGCGTGGTCAGTCTGATAAGGCAACATATTTCACATTTACCACCTCCACCCACACTGCCACCCGTATCACCCTCCTCACCTCCATCGCCACCCACCCCACCTCCGCCACCACCACAGTTTAGTATGGCGAGTGCAATCAAACTACCGGTATTCAAAGGAGTGGGGAACAAAGATTCAGACCAATTCTGGTTCGTGGTAAGAGTAGTATGGGAAGCACAAGGCATTGTGGATGACAATATTAAAAAGGCTACACTAGTGAGTGCGCTGCAGGATCGCGCATTAACATGGTATATCAAGCATTCTAATGACCACCAAAACGCAGGAATCGCAGAGATCCAGGACGCGCTGAACAGGGAATTTAGCAGGCCAAAATAAAAAACACAATCAATCATTGGGTTTAAGGAGATTGCGATGCTCTCGGGCGAGACCCCCTAGGATCTGGACCAAAGGCTGAAGAGTATGATTCGCGAAGCCAATATGACATTGACAGATGGACAACATCGCGCATGGTTTGTGGCATCACTTACGCCACACTTAAGGACGACATTGTCACAGCAAAAAATTTCCACCTAGGCCGAAGTGTTGGAGATGGAAATGAGATTACATGAGACCCCTATACAAGACCCTAGTTTGGGAGTCCAAAAAATCCACGCGCAACTGCAGAATCTGTGTCTGGAAATGCAAATCTTGAAACAGGATAGGACACTTAGCTAGAGACGCGCGAGGAGATGTGGTGCATAAAATGCAAAGGCCAAGGGCACGACAAGGACCACTATCCAGTGTTTGCGAATTAATTGGCAGGAGGAAGGCCGATGCTGTTAAGACCTGAGGCACAGGCAGGGCCGAGCACAGCACCTGCATTATGGTGCGCGATCTGCCAGATAGGAGGAAAACGCACTACAGATAATTGCCATCTATTGTAGAAGTATACACAGACGTCCCAACAATTGTTTTGTAATTTCTGCAGGTCGGTAGGCCATGATGAATGCACTTGTCAAAGCTACGAACTAATGATGGATCAGACTCCTATCTACAGGGTGGAGACCGAAACGCGAGCCCTCGACCCAAATGCAGGGATGGCGCGCGCTGGTTTTGAGGGGAGCGGTCAAGGTTGAGGCGGAATGGGACCAAGAAGGGGTTGCAAATAACTAATTTGCTACAATTGCGGAGGGCCAGGGCACTATGCCCGCGATTGCACAAACCTGGCAAGAACATCATGTTGGTATTTTACTTAGTTTGATCATGGGGCAGAAGACTGCCCTTCGCTGATAGCGAGAATGCGCGAAAAAGGGGTACTCTAGCCCCCTCCAACTCAAAATTTATAGATGATGAGGTCTGAGCCGCGCGAAGAAGACCCAAATGTAAACATGATGCTCAGGAATGGTATGACCACTGGCGATGATAACGGGAAGCAGCTAGAAGAAGGTGCGTGGGTTCACAAGGCTCCTACAAAGGAACCTGAATTTGATTTAGAACGCGCGAAGGAGATATTCATGGAAAATAAGAAGATCTTCACGGAGGCCTCCACTTCAGGTAGTAAGGGTCAACTAGAACCAGTGATGGATCCTTCAATGCTCACTACCTTTCTGGAGACATGCATGAAACTGCTGCATGAAAAAAAGGCAGTCAAAGGACTATAGGAACTTATCACTAGGTGCGCGGGGTCAGGAGAACCGCATGTGGTCTGGAAACTTGGAAAGCATGCATTGCGCATAGGAAGGGAAATGAGGTTGACTGCACAAATCGGTGAGTATGAAATGGATCAGGTAATCCTGGATCTGGTTTCGGACGCGAATGTACTACCAAAGCAAACATGGGAACGCAAGGGCAAACCTGCATTACAATGGTCCCTATTTAGTTACGAATGGCGAACCAACAGAAGATTTTGCCAATGGGAAGATTGCAAGGGGTAACAGTCGATATTGAAGGTGCAAGCGCGCAGGTGGATTTTGAAGTGACAGAGATTGTCGATGACAGTAATCCCTATCCCATGCTACTAGGAATAAACTGGGCATCGATATGCATGGAGTCATAAATCTGAAGAAGCGCAAAATGATCTTTGAGAAAAAGTCACTACGTGTAGTAGTACCGCTAGATCCAGCCGAAGGAGCGTGATACACTGAACCGGTGTGCGACAATGATAGTGATAATGATCTCAATTGTATTTACAAGATAATTGCGCGAGAACAGGATTGGGTGAATCCGACTCCAGATGGAAGAATTTCGTGGGAGTGCAAAAGCTCCTACACTTCAGATTTAGACGAAGAAGTAGAACGATGTCAGAATCGGCTACATGAAGTAACAACGCTGAATTACAACATGATGATTAGATCATTGCATTGCGTGTTAACAGAGGCACGGGAGCTGTCGCCATATGATGGATTAACAACGGTGGATGAATTTTTGAGCAAATTTGAAAGTGCAATATTAGAACAACAAAGATTCGATGCTCTGAAATAGGTGCTGCGCGCAACGCCCGCACAATGGTGGGGTATGCATCAAGGAAATTTTGAGGACTCGCGTGGATGCAGAAGGATGATGCGCCTATGCTTTGGAAAACCACAGCTTCGAACGAAAGCCAATCAGTAGGGCGGAACAAATTGTGCGCCCACCTTTCCCGATGGGTATAGACATATGCTGTACAACCCGCACAAGAGAACACTGCCCACAGAATAGAGGATTAGAACAAACCACAGTAGCAGGAAAGGCGACGCGTGCTACCAATTCTCCACGACGAAGCATTCGATAGGGTGTGTGGAGTACTGAACAAGGTTCACTAGGTGAGACGAACTGATTGGGACCTACGCATGCCAGTGGTTCGATGGGCCTATAGGACCATGTGCAAAACCCTGAACGTAGAGACGATTCCAAAGGTGCGGAACAGAGTAGAGACCGTAATTTCTGAAGAGAATACAAAAAGGAATCCACACGTAATGGCTCCCACAGTTGTGATAGTGCGTGATGACCAGGAGGAAGAAATCACACATCTACGCGAGGTCGAACATATAAGGATTCAGGAAGCCATCTAGCGAGGGAACCTTAGACTTCGCGAACTCGAAAAGGACCGGGTACGATTGAGGAAGAAAAGCATTTTGATGGACGCTAAGATCAAGAGGTTGGAAAACGAGATCATGCAAGCATGTCTCGTCGATAAACCAAGGATGAAAAAGCAAGATACGAATGATCATACCACTGCATTAGAAGATTGTCGCCGAGAATTTATGACTCTATTACCGTGGCTACGACTGCACCTCGCCAAAAGCAGTAACTAGGGGAGTGCACTACCTACAGTAGAACACTTGGCACCGGTTGTCGTGAAGGCCACTGGGGAATTTCCACGGACTATGCAAAAGGTGAGTTGAATTGTCGCACAGGTGGTACGACCACCTGACTAGCCGTAGGGAGCACAGTCTTAGCACTCCAGGTAGTTGAAAGAGAGCGCGGGACTAAGAGTCTGTTTGGGAGGTGCACGATGAGGGAGGTGCGTGCAGAATCAACATGTCACAATGGTCGTGACCGCGCATGGGAGGTTGCGTTGCCGTGCGGGTAGGTTGGGAAGTGACCGTTGGTGTCACTATTCATGACAAGATGTTCGATTTAAGGCAAACAGGAGCAGGCGACGGGCATTTAAGACATGAATTAAGGGCAAGATTTGGGGCAATCTGCCGCCAAGAAAGCATTGATGGCCCAGAATTGAGGGGAACGGTCGAATTTGAATTCAAAAGGTGCTATAAAACTCCAAGGACTAACCACGAGACAACACTTGGTCATTTGAGATTTGAGCAGTTGATTAGAGCACAAAGTGTTGAGCGCCGAGCAAGATTTGAGCCTTGAAGTTCGCGAATGACCACAGACAGCTCAAACAGGATGACAACTACCAGGAGAGGTTTGGGCTCTACAGAAGGAACCACCGACGAGGTCACGCAGAACCCCACGTACATGATGTTCCCGGAGACACTGGGGTCACGTTAGAAATCCCGAAATCACCTCGGATGCCGATGCCCAAGAAAGATAAGCAAGCAGCGAGGCCAGATTGCATGTCCCCGAGGAACCCTCGGTTCGGTAAACTCTTAATGGAAGAAAAGGGCAAGGCTGTCACCATTGAGACAGATGACGAGAAGGAGGACCTATAGGCTCTCTTTAACGAGATAGATGAAGCAAAATACATGGAAGAGGACATCCACCCAGTGCGCTGTGCAGCGAAATTGCTTGATTACGTCCCTCCACGGAAAGGGAAAACTAAGATACCAAAGGACCTGGATGCCACTAAGAGCCCACTCCAGAACCCGCTCCTCCCTGATGGAATTATGTTTGAGGGTTTGCACTTGGGTCATGTGCCCACAATGAAGTTTGAATATTGGGACCTCACAGACAGCGAGAAGTTACCACACTTAGAGACAGAGAGCCTCATGAAGCAGAGAACAGAGGGGCTAGTCATAACACTAGAGCCGCGGAAATGGCTGCGCGGTGTGGAGAAGGCTGGATTACTTCATCTGCTATGGATTCCACACTTTCACCGCGCGCCTATCACTATTTTCATCATCAAGTAGCTGCTTTGCCTGGTGCACGATGGGTACTTATGGTTGGAGGAGCCTATTCCCATCACTGCGGATCTCATCCATAGAATTTTTCGACTCCCCTATAAGGGAAAGGACCCGTGGCGATAGTAGAAAAAAGCGGATATTTGGTGCTCACGGAGGCCATGAAGAAAAAATACGAGCTTGAGAAGAAAAAGAGGGGTTACGCAATCAACAACATCAAAGATAAAGGGGTGCGCATAGCCACCCAACTCCTGGCTGGAAAGGTAATGAGAAAATGCCACAACAATGAGGTACTCGTGTCGATAGTTGTGCTGGCAGAACAATGCGCAGAGGGGGTTCAATTCAATTGGGCTGAGTTCCTCTGCAAGGAGTTCTTGACAAACTGCAAGGAAGCGCAGAAGCAGGGCAAGGCTTTCCACTACGCGTGGTTTCTCTTGTCCATTTTACTGGTAACAGGGGAACTGCTCGAGGACAGTCAGTTCCCTAGCATTGAACAAGACTTAACAGAGGCCGTAAAGTACACACCGCTCTAGGCCACCAAGGACACAAAGTGGATTCACGAGACAAAGATATTCTGGGTGCTCATGGAGGCGAGCATCCAGATGTGGATCAATAGATGACCGCGCTTGTCCCCTACAGTGCACAACAGTCTGCGGAGCTTTGCAGACTTCAAGGCGGACATGCACAATGTTTACATCAAGGCGCGTAAGGATCCAGTGCAGCAATGGACCAAGCTCCCCTTCATCGCCATTGATGATGTAATCTTTTCAGTGTTAGAATCATGGCCCCCTGAGTGGCGAGCTTTGATTTGGCGGAGCTGGATAGAACAACAACACAAACAAAAGGACACAGCTATGTTGCGTGTCACGAAGTTGGCCGAGAAAAGGCACAATGAAAAAGCGGTCGCGGAGGTAAGGGCTGTTCGCGAGGCAGCAAGGGCAGCTGCGGAGCAGGCAAAGGCCGCCGAAGAAGCAGCAGTAATGTAGGCAACAGGGGCCACCACAATGTAGGACTTGTCTACAGGACAGGAAGTAGAGGACATAGAAGAAGGTACGAACCCGGGCACAACTTCCACCCAGCTGAAAAAGCCGCGCGTCATAGAGAGATCGGGTCCACGAAAAAAGGTCAAGCCATCCAAATTGGCCATTGACCTCTACGACATCGGAGACACAGTTCGTGAGGTCACCAAGGAAGCGCTCTAGGAAGCCATGTCGGAGTAGCAGATTGTGTTGGGGGCCCTAAGGCGCAGCTGCAGGAACTACAGGTGCGGCCCCCACAGGAAGGAACCGTAGCCACCTACGGTGTAGCAGGCACATCAACAGTGGAGCAGTTGCTACGTGCAAAGATGGCCAACACCATAGTGCTACCAGAAGGAGCGCTAATAGTAGAGAATGAGGACGACAGAGCCGCGGTGAGTAGGATCAAGGGACTTGGCCTTAATTTGGCTGCCCTTCCGCGAGACACATTGTACCAACTGCAGGATGGCATAACAATAGAGCCTCGCGCTAGGGAGGGCCACGCGATTCAGGTGATGAGTGAGCAAAAGATCAACATCGAACAGCTCAGCTTGCAGCATGATGAACTGGTGTCACAGAACCAACAGATCGTGCAGATAGTTGATGAAGCATGCCGGCGAGTCCCAGAGTTGTCCATCACCGCAGACCTACCAACAGAGATGTGGATCCACTATCTGGCAAGTGGATTCCGAAGCGCGCGAGGAAACAACGCGAGTGCAGCTGGAGCTGAACCTCCAGATTACTGAGCTGCGGCTGAAGGCATAGCCTTCCACTCCTCCAGAAGTTAAAGAGCAGCATGTTAGTGTTATTCAAACAGGACTAGAAGAAATTGGACGAGTAGTGCATGACTGTACTGGTATGTTGGACCAAGCCTTTAACGTCCTCACATCCTTATAGGAGGACCCCAACATACAACGCCTAGAAATAGAGGCGCGCGAGCTTCAGGAGCAGTATGATAATGTAAGGGGAACTGTGCAGACAGTTGTCCTCACCCAACGGCTGGCAAAGATGTAGCAAGCAAGGGCACTGAAAGAGCAGGTGGATGCCGCCAGACAGAAAGAGGCATTTCTTAAAGCACGCGTTTAGCCATGGATTGATGAGGCCTTCACCATTACTGCAGATATTGAGGGCAAGCTCGCATAGATGCGGGACTCTACACGCTAAGGCAGGTAGCTGATCCTCACAAAGAAGCATCGGAAGAGTGCATGTAGCAGGTCCAACAAACTGCAAAATAGTGCGCCACATACCTCCGAGTAGTACGGGACCAGTTGGAGGGGATCCGTGCCAAGATCACCGCACCAGCAGAGTGACTCGGGGCGAGTCACGATGATTGCGTTGTGGGCCTGTTGGGCATGGAATCCCCCCACAACATGTTTTGGGGCTCAAAACCCAAGTTTTGGTCAAAGGTTTTGTAAGACTCCCCGAGTTGCGAGCGTGGAGTGCAAAGTATAGGATGAGTCATAGGGCTGTCCGTCCTAAAGTATTGTAATGTAATGTAAAGTCATGTCGACCTACCCATGGTCCATGGACCATTGGATTGTATAAATAGAGAGAGGCTCTAAGTTGTAAAGGGAGCAAACTTGAAAGAGAGAAGAATACGAATGGTTCAAGCATAGAGGAAGAGTCAAGTGTATTAGGTCATAGTAGTAGGAAGAGGCTCTGCAACTGAGTGTGAAGAGGCCTAGTAGAGTCCGCAGCTGAGTGCGCGGACCCTTGCAGCTAAGTGCGCAGGGCAGTGTCGAGTCTGTAATCTTGATCGAAGAATAATAAAGAGAAGTTGATTCCTATTTCTGTGTATTTGATTATGCATTGCCTTCTTTACATTTATACTATTTTATTTATCATGTGCACTGATATGATTGATGGATATGCTGTAATAATCTCTAGCCTTACACAGTTAAGTTAAGTAATCGGGTAATAACAGATTAAATAGCAAGGAACTTGGGTATAATATGGGTTGCGCCCCGAGTAGGGTTGCACGGAAGCAACATCACAGGTTGCGAAGGAATAGCAAGTGCATGTAGCGATGTGCGCGCAGGGTCAAACCGTGGACCTCCAGAAGGTCATCAGACATCCCTAGGGTGTGGAAACCTGGTTCTAGCACCCTCCCATACCATTGCGGGTGAGACCTTAGTCCGGGCTTCACGGACTGTTGTTGAAAGGGCCAGTAGTACCGAGATTTGCTTGGCTAAATCACCTCTGAACCTGGGTCAGGCCCATACAAGCCAACAATCGCACTAACACATGTCACACTTAAAACAACATTGACTAAAATATATCACATTGTATCTAATATTATTTACATGCAACAAAACAAACTTTCTTAAACTTTCCTTCATTGCGGCATAATGGATATCACACCTAAAATGTATTTTGTTTGTGACATATCGCATCACTCCAATCTTTCCTTTGTCATGACATATTGTATTATGGTTGTTTGTGTGGCACATCGCACTTTCCAAAAAAAAATCTTACGACATAACTCATTACTCCAAACTTTTATTTACCATGACAAGTTGCATCATGTTAAAGTTTATTTTCATGCAACACATTGCACTTTCTCAAATTTTCTTTCATCGTGATATAAGGTGTACTATACCTAAAATGTCTTTGGACATGATGTATCATACTGCTTCAAATTTGCCTTTGTCATGACATATTGCTTCAAGGAAAAGTTTGTTTCTATGTGGCGCACTGTGCTTTCCCAAACTTTCCTCCATCGTGTGAAAGGGAAATTCTCAAAAAAACTATTGCATAAAATGGCTTTAATAACTAGAATAAACCACGATGTTTTAAACCAAAAACATGGTCACTTTTTCATTCAACGACCATTAAGATCCATGAAAGCTTTTGGACAACAACAATCATCACATGTGGCAAACTTGGGTGAATTTGCAAAGAGTTCAAGGTCAACTTACAAAGAGTTCAATATAAATATTGATGATCCAAAAAGTTCAATAAGTGTAAGTTTCTTCAATCTGGATTTGAAATATTTATAAAGTTAAAGGAGTTCTTGATTTCAATGTATTTGGGTAGAAACATCATTGGAAAAGACGTTCTTGATAAGATCTTTGGATTCTATTTCTTGTCCTACATCTATTGATGGTTGATTTACTAATATTTTGTGGTTGGAGTTGTAGTTTCTATGACGAGGTTTAGATATAATGGCTAAAGAAAGTGTGCATCCTTTCAAATTCTACAATAGGAACATAAAATAAAGTTCCAAATTGCAATAAATAAAAGTCTATGTTAAATATAAAAATAATAAGGTATCCAAGAGTGATTGTAATGATATTTTTCATTATACTACTTAATATCATAATTAACAATATGCATGTATTTATAATATATTCATGTTAGTTTTAGATTATTATATATTACCTTGTGCCAACAAGTCATTTAATAACTATTTCTATTTACCATTACAATAGTAACCATGTTAGGATAGAATGTTATGCACATCATACAAATACCTCATAATTAAATTATCAAATCATTTTATGGGCACTATTCAATGTAATCAATGATGTAATTGGTATAGATAGTCTCGTGTCAGAAGCACCTTTTCCTCATGGCAAAGTCAAGTTTTTATAGTTTCACAAGGCTATGCATTTTGATCTAGATGGAGTATATATTGAAGACTTGCTATACCATGAAAGGAAGCATTGACACAACTTAGAGACTATTCATAAATGAAGTGACTATCTTCGATGAAGTCTGCTACCATTTTCCTAGTAAGCTACTCAAGAATTTCAAGAAGATTTAAAGATTGTAGTTCAAGCTTATGAGGCTAGATTGATAACTCCTCAAATTGATACATTTCATTATGAGAAATATAATTAAATACAATCGGGATTTTGACCCTTGGAATTCATATTCCAGGGTCTTTTCATATTCTACGTACTTTATTTACACATGTACAAAATATTTACCCAATCTCGAAGGATTAGGTGTCAACATCCTCCCCCCTTAATCTAAAGGGGTGTTTGTAAGTCCAAGCATCATTCTGAATCTTTCAAACTTTCCTCTTCCAAGCGCTTTGGTGAATATCTTTGCAATTTTCTCATTTGGGGAACAATGGCGTAGTTGAATAGTCTTTGCCTCAACATGATGCTAAATTAAATGATACTTTGTATTGATATGCTCAGTTCTATCATGGAATTTTGGATTATTTCCAAATTTTATTGCAAAATTATTGTCAATTAGAAGAGGAGTGGAGTGCACTTGTTTCTCCTACAAATATTCAAGAATTTTCTTGAGCCACACATTTTCCTTGGTTTCTTTTTCAATTGCCACATATTTTGCCTTTATTGTGAAATATGTTGGAACACTTTATTTGTGTGACCTCTAGTAGACAACTTCTAATCCAAGACTCATAACATAACCTGAAGTAGATACTCCACTTTCCTTATCTCCATCAAAGTCTAAATTAGAGTATCCAATCAAGTTGAAGTCATCTAACTATGTATATTTGAGTTCAAGGTCTTGAGTTCCCTCCAAGTACTTTAGAACTTTTCTTGCAGTAGACCAATGACCCTCACAAGGCTTTTGCATAAACCTGGAAAGGATTCCAACAACAAATGAAATGTTTGGTCTAATAGTAGTGAGGTAGTTAAGACTTCATACGAGTTGTTTGTACTTAGTTGCATCCTCAAATTCATTTCCTTCTTTGGATGTGAGCTTTAAATTTTGTTTCATTGGAGTGGACAAAGGACTAGATTCAACCATGCCAAATTTGTTCAACAAATCACCAATGTACTTATTTTGAGAGAGGAATATAAATTTATGATGTTGAGTTACTTCAATACCCAAATAGTAGTGAACATATCCCAAATCTATCATCTCAAATCCTTTCCTCGATTCTTTCTTTATGGATGCAATATAATTTTCATTATTCCATGTCATCAATAGATAATCTACATACACCACAAGATAGAGAATAGTTTTGCCAACTTTCTTGACAAATAAAGTCCAATCATCAAGATCAAAGTGTTTGAAATTAAGTTTCAAAAGATTCTCAGTCAATTTTTCATATCGAGCTTGCGGTGCTTGTTTGTGGCCATACAAGGATTTGATAAGTTTACATACTTTATGCTCATATCCCTTCACAATAAACCTTTTGGTTGCGACATAAAAACATTTTGTTTCAGATCTCCATTGAATAAAGTATATTTTACATCCATTTGATAGACTTTCCATCCATTCTAAGCTACCAAGGAAAAGAGAGTTTGGATGGTATCCCATTTTGTTGTGGCAACAAAAGTATCCTCATAATCAACCCCTTCTTTCTGTGCAAATCCTTTTGCCACGATCCTTGCTTTGTGCTTGTCAAGTGAGTCAATTAATTTATACTTGTTCCTTAAGACCCACTTGCAGCCAATTGGTTTTTCCAAATGGAGGGTCCACCAAATTCTATGTTCCATTCTTTATAATAGCATCGTACTCTTTTTGCATTGCTTCTTTGCATTCATCATGAGAAGAAACTTGTTTAAAGGAAGTTGGTTTGAAATTAGTAGACAAATTTAATTCACAATCATAAGCAACATCCATATCAAGAGCTAAATCAGAATCATCTACATCACCTCCATTTTTTCAAGTGGAACTTATCGTTCATGTCTTTCCAACCTCATTGGGATGAACACTTTCAGGTGTCTTAATGAGCCATTTTGGAGGACTTTTCTAAGATGGTGCAAACTGTTATGTTGACTAAGTTGGGGCTGAATCAAGATTTAGCCTTCCAATCCTCTCAATCACATTACTCAAAGTGTCTTCTTGATCAAAGTAAGTGGTTGGAACTTCATGAGGGGGGGAGGGAGCTTCAGAAGGAGACCCCCCTTCAAGATGCCAAATCTCATTATCAAATTCTTGAAAAGTTTTTGCATGTCTGAATTTGTCCAAGTGATCAAGTTGTCTCTCAACACCATTGTCAATCTTGGAAGATTCAAGAAAAATCACATCTTTAGGCAATACAAACTTCTTATTTACTTGAACATAGAGACGATATTCTTTGGAGGTATTTGAGTACCCCATGAAGATACACTTTCGACTCCTTGCACAAAGTTTGTTTCTTTGTTGCTTGGGAACCAAGGCACAACAGGTGGACCAAAAAACCTGAGATTCCTTATCGAAGGAATGTGGCCATACTACATTTCATAAGGAGTCTTATTTCTAAGAGCATAATATGGACATATGTTTTTAATATACACTGCATGTTATGCACTTGACCTACAAGAATAATAGAATGCCAGAAATATGAAACAATATTGCTAGAAACAAAAAAATAAATAATATCACATGAATTGAGACAAGCTACAAAAATATTTTATTAATCAAAAGCAGAACATAATGTTCAATTGTGTCTTTGAGGAGGAAACCTCCAACATAGAAGGGCTCAATTACAATAAAACTCGATGATTCTTCCCTTGATATCTAAGATTATTTATAACTTTATGAAATCCAAAACCCTAACTACTAGTGGTCCCTTGCATAATACGAGTTAACCACTTTAGTTATTAATTATGGTATGTTTCTAAATAATTATTGTCCCTTTTATATAATGCGGGTCAACCACTTATAATTATTATTAATTCGGATAACCGCTTACGGGCTTTATTGACTCAATTAACTAACTATGGCTCTAACTAGGCCCCTTGGGATTATTACATAAATAAAGGGGTTAGGGTTAGACCCTAATATACCTTCCCCCATCAAAAGTAGCCTTGTCCTCAAGGCTGAAGCTATGGAAATTGTTGTATAATAGTGGTTAGTTCCCATGTTGCATCTTCTCGAGAGGTGTCTTTCCACTTGATGAGGACTTCCTTGATCATGTGGTCACGAAGATGTCTTTCGTGAGTATCGAGGACCTGTTCGAGTCGGAGCCAAACTGAACCTTCCTCATCCAATTATGGAAGACTTGTTTGAACCCTGCAATTATTCCCCACAACTTTCTTGAGGTAGGATACATGGAAGACTGGATGGATTTTTGAAGTAGTCAGCAGGGCTAATTTGTAAGTGCCTGCTCCTATACGCTGAAGTACCTGATAAGGCCCATAGAATTTTGGTGCTAGTTTTTGGAAACCCTTTTCTTTGAGAGAGGTTTGCTTATAAGGTTGGAGTCACATGAACACTTGGTCACCTACTTGAAATGACCTCTCTGAACGATGTTGGTCAGCTTGTTGCTTCATTCTATTCTAAGCTTGATGTAGATTATCTTTGAGATGAGCGATCATGGTGACACGGTTCTACAAGAGCTGATCAACTGCCTGTACTTTGGAAGATCTTGGGATATAAGAAGCTGGTGAAGGTGGGAGTTGGCCATACATTTCCTCATATGATGTTATCTTGGTGGCTTCATGATAGTTAACATTATACCACCATTAAGCTAAAGGCAACCACTGTACCCATTGATGTTGCTTATCTGAAGTGAAGCACTGCATATAGATCTCCAAACATTTGTTGATTGATGTTGTTTGACCATCAATTTGGGGATGATAAGTTGTACTCAGTTGGAGTTGTGTGCCCTGTAGCTTCAAAAGTTCCTGCCAAAATTTGCTAGTGAAAGTGGGGTCTTGATCAGACTGTAACAACCCTCGTCAAAAATCCATGTAATAAAGTTAACAAAGGAAAAATAATAACCAAGGTCATGGGACATGTATTCCAAGCTTAATGCTGGGCAAAACATCCTAGTGTGGGTGGTCATTTGGTTTATTATTGCTAAGGAAATTGGAAAAGGCAATGACAAAGGCTTTGGAAAGGCAAAGTGGCATTAATTGGAATTTTATTTATGAAAATAATGGAAATTAGGAGAAAACGAAGGTGAAAGGTCACCGATTGCATGTGAGGAGGAAAATGAAGGTGAAAGGTCATCGGTTGCATGTGAGGGGGAAAATGAAGGTGAAATGTCACCGGTTGCATGTGAGGAGGAAAATGAAGAAAACAGAGGCCTCATTAATAAAAAGGATTATGAGGATCAATCCACAACCTTTTGTTAGTTCAGTTTTGGAGCTCTTTCTCTATTCTGTCTACTCTCTCATACTCTCATACACTTCGGGTATTCTTGGAGCATTTTAGAATTGGGGAAATAAGGCAAAGGAAGGACAAGAAAAACAAGAGGAAGCAAGGATCAAGCAAGGAAGAGAGGGATTCAAGTAGCTACAACGAGATTACTTGTAGATATCGAGTTGCATGTATGATTTCCTTGGTAGTTTTGGCATGCATTGGTGCTTTTAGTTCTCTTGTTGTCATTGGCATGGGTTTTTCTAGGTGTGATAGTGGTTTTCAACCTTTCCCTGCCATATTCGGATAGCCATGGTGTGATGGGGTTCTCTTGTTTTGGTTGAGCTAGATTGCTAGATGGTTTTCGAAACTGAGTGGGGTGGTCTTAGGGAGAAACATAAGGCCTAGGAATCCTTGGACTGGTGAAGGTGGGATTGCGGTAAAGCCTGATTGTGTATGTCCTTGTTAGGCCTAGGAATCCTTGACCGGTGAATGACGGGATATACAGTAAATCCTAAATGGTGGAGCCTCGTTGGGCCTAGGAATCCTCAACCGGTGAATGGCGGGATATATGGTAAAGTTTAGAGGTGGAGACAGAAAAATTCCTCATGGTTTAGGTGGGGAGATCCATAGGAATCCATGCATGTTTAGGGCTTAGTGATCTGGTGGGATTTGCAGTAAAGCCTGGTTGTACTGATGAGGGTTTCGGGCCTAGGAATCCCTTGGTGGATATATCGTAAAGCCTGAGGAATCCTTGATTGGTTTTGTTGTCGGTCCCACATTCATGCTTGGAATATGACACGAGGGTGATTGGTTGAAAGAAAGATTTGGTTCAGCCCAATCTATGGTTGGGTGGTACGTGGAAGTCCCTAGCTTGGTTGGTTTTTGCGTATGTTAAGAAGAGCTATTTTCCTCTTGTGTTTTATGTGTAAATGTACTTATTAATATGTGGTTTTTATGGTTGTTCTACTCTTGTTATTTTGTTGGATATATATTGGTTATAGGCATGGTTTTATGACAGATCTTAGTCATGGCTTTCATCATGTTTTGATTAGTAAATGAATGAATAATGAATACATGACCTAATATATGATAATGCATTTATTGTGATAAGGCACCGATTCTTCTTAACAATTTCCAGATAAGTATGAGACCCCTATGCTTAGATCTATGGTTATGACCTGTAAATTACATGTTTGTGATATATTTGATGAAATTCCTATCATGGCTAGTAGGGGCCAGGTCAAGTATTGTACCAATTTTTACATTAGTAGCTTTAATTAATTATTATTTATCATTTCTGAAAGTTTCGTGTAGTTGTGGGCAGAGGTATGAGACCCAGCCCTGAAAAAGTGGCACAGAATCTAGGGTCGCTGGCTCATAATTGCTTGAAGAAGGCCACAATAGCATGCATGACTTGTTGTGGGAGCGACTGGAGAGTCTCAGTCGAATGCATGGATTATCATGGGAGCGACTGGGGGTCTAGCTGAACAAAATGACAAGTTGTCTTAGGGGCTGGGCATATGGAAGAGTTCGTTGTCTCTTGAAGTTTTTGTAGCTCCCAAGAAAGGTCAAATTGGTTTGGTTTTGTCGGTTCCACTTCATTAACCGTACATGGGGAGTTGAATCACATCATAGTAACTATTAATCACATGTTTACCTTAGTGGATTGGTTAGCTTGGGTAAATGTGGGAGGAGGGTGTTACAGAGTGGTATCAGAGCATGGTTCACCCCTTGGACTGGATGGGCGGAATGTGTTGGTCATGCATACATGTTGGTTGCATATGTGTTCTTTATGCTTGTGGTCTATGTACTTGTTGTGTAGGAATGGTTTCATTTGTATTGCCATGTGAAATCAAATGGTGTTGTTGTTAAATGTATTTGTCATGAGTGTGTGTCGGTTATGCACTTGTTATGCATGTCAGTGTCTATACATCATTATGCATACATTGACATGGTTATAGTTGTCGTGCATGAGGTCATGGTATGTGGTTGGTATAGTCATGCATGGTAACTAGCTAATGGTTGAGATGATGTTTATATAATGCTATGATTATGTTTATACATGTATTGCACTAATTTGGTTGATCTTGTAGACAAGATATCCTCCCCTGAAATATACTGAGGTGTGTTGATCATGTTATGTTTTGGTTTAAGCTGACATGGCATATTTGCAAGAAGAATATTAAAGATGACTAGCAAGATGGTAGAATATAGTTCACGAGACTCTCCCTATCGATCAGATGAGCAACATGGTGGTGGGCACTCTTCTGACTTAGCAGACATATTGAGAAGTTTGAAGGCAAAAAAAGAAGTTTCAAAGTAGATAACGACAGAATCATTTAGGCACAGGAGAAACAAGCTGAAGTTAATGTAGTAATCCTTTAGAGTTTGTTAGACTTGTAGAGATAAGGACTGCTTAGGATCAGCCACGGGTAAGAGGATAAGACTAAAGGGGCATATGGCAGTAGATCCCATGGTGGGCACAGATTGGATAGGGATGACACGATCAAAGATGGCAGGTTCTTGGACACACCTGAAAGGAGAGGTGATGGACATAGGTTCTATTCTAGTTTTGGTTCTGATAGGTACCATGGTCATCATCATTATAATCCTTACAGGAGGAGTGATAGGGTATATTTGTCAGACGAGTTCAAGAAAGGAAAGCCACCTACCTTTGATGGGGATTTGAAGAAGCTAGAGGATGTAGAGGGATGGCTACTCAAGATGAAGAAGTTCTTTGAGCTGCATGATTACACAGAGAACATGAAGGCTAGAATAACTATCTTCAACCTCAAAGGGAAATTAGACATCTGGTGGAAATATGTGAAGCGGGTTAGAGACATCAGGCCAGAGGAGTTGAGTTGGCATGAATTCAAAAGACTTTTTATGAAGAAATTTTGTCAGAGAGGTACTACGACAGCAAAGGCAAGGAATTCTACGAGCTAAAGATGGGATTGATGATGGATGAGGAGTATACGACCAAGATCCTGGAGTTGTTAAGGTATGTACCATATCTTAAGGATTAGAAGGCCAAAGTTCAAAGATTTTTCAGTGGATTACCATTAGCATTTAGAGATCGGATTGAGTATGATAAGCCTCAGTCACTTGAAGAATTCATTGGTAAGTTGAAGCATTGTTATGAGCAATCAAAGTGCAAGGCAGAGTCTCAACAAGGATGGAAAGGGAAAGACAAGGTTAAAGGTAAATGGTAGCCAAAAAGAACAAGGCCCCAGGATGCAGGTGAGAAAGAAAATGTTGCACCTTACAAGAAGTTTAATGGACCTTATTATGGAGAACAACATAATAAAGGTAATGCTAAGGGATGGTTGCAGCGTTGGACATGTGGTAAGGAGTATCTCAAGGGAGGTTGTTCGTAGAATTAGGGTGGTAGGCCTCAGATTTACAGTGCACAGGATGTGCAGACAGTTGGGGATGTTGGGCAGAGCATTCCATGGATTTATGTAACGCTGGATAATAGGCAGGCGAATCACCAGGAATCTATTATCGAGATGGACAATAAGCTTTGTGATCAAGTTGCTACTATTTTTATTGACGCTAGATCTAATTATAGTTATGTAAGTCCTGAATTGGTGGATAAGTGTGGTTTGAAAAAATAAGTGCATGAAGAACCTTGGTTAGTGTAGTTGGCTACATGTGTAAAGAATAGAGTTCATCATTGGGTAAGAGCTTGTGGATTCGTGTTTAATGGTATGCCTACCTCAACACATTTGAATGTACTGTCGTTGGGATCATATAATATGATTTTGGGTATGGACTGGTTGTATCTTCACAAGACTAAGGTGGATTGCTATGACAAATCTATTGAATGCTTGGATGACAATGGGGCACAAAGAATCTTGCAAGTTAAGAAGAAAGCTACATCAATTAGAATGGTGACCGCTATGCAGGTAAAGCATAGTCGCAAAAAATGGTGTGTGTTATTTGCAGTGCATATTTCTAGCGATAAAGGTAAGGATGTTGAGAATGCAGAAGTTATGAAGAGGTATCCGATCTTGCAGCAGTTTCATGATGTGTTTCCAGTAGAGATCGCAAAGTTGCCACTTCATAGAGAAGTGGACTTCTCTATTGAGTTAGTATCAGGGACAACACCAGCATCAAAGGCACCATACATGATGAGAAAACCAGAATTAGTAGAGTTGAAGTTGTAGTTGAAGGAAATGCTTGACAAGGGATACATTAGGCCAAGTGTATCACCTTGGGGTGCACTAGTGTTGTTTGTGAAGAATAAGGATGGTACTCTCAGGCTATGCATTGATTATAGGTATTTGAACAAGGTGACCATCAAGAACAGGTATCTGTTGTTGAGGATTGATGACTTATTCGATCAGTTGAAGGGAGCAACAGTGTTCTCGAAGATTGACTTGAGATTTGTATATCATCAAGTACGCATTAAAGAAGAGGACACCTACAAGACTAATTTCCAAACCAGGTATGGGCATTATGAGTTTATTATAGTTCCATTTGGTTTGACTAATGCTCCAGCTAATTTCATGTGCTTGATGAATAGCGTGTTGCATCCTTATCTGGACAAGTTTGTCATTGTGTTCATTGATGATATATTGATATATTCTAAGAATGAGGAAGAGCATGTCAAACACTTAGTAACAATGTTGATATTTCTAAGAGAGCATCAATTGTATTCCTAGCTTAGCAAATGCAGTTTCTTTCAAATAAAGGTACATTACTTGGGACATGTTTCCAAGGAAGGTATAGTAGTAGATGCAAAGAAGATAAGAGTTATCATGGAGTGGGTAATCCCTAGAAACATGGATGAGGTAAGATCATTTATGAGACTAGTAAGTTATTATAGGAGGTTCATTAGGAACTTCTCTTGAATTACATATCCTATTATGTCATTGTAGAAGCAAGGTAAGAAATTTGAATGGATCGAGGAACGTGCAACAAGTTTTTGAGCAATTGAAATAGTTATTGACAAATGCTCCAATTATAAATATTGTAGATCTTGACAAAGAGTTTGTGGTGTGTACAGTTGTCTGCAAGAGAGGACTTGGTGGAGTCTTAATACATGAAGGACATGTAGTGTGCTATGAGTCATAGAAGTTGCATGAGCATGAGAAGAATTATGCGACACCTGATCTTGAGTTGGCAGCGACCATCCATGCATTGAAGATGTGGAGGCACTATATACTTGGTAGGATGTTTGTATTGATGAATGATCATAGTTGATTGAGGTATATGTTTGACCAACCAAATATGAATGCCAGGTAAGCTAGATGGTTGACTATGATTAACTAGTTTGAATTTGAGATATGGTACATTAAAGAAAAGGAAAACATGGTTGCAAATGTTCTCAGCAGGAGAGTGCAGGTGAATCATACAACAATTATGAGTTCGTATGGGATAGATCTACATCATTGGATCTTATAGGTAGGACAATAGGATGACAGGTACATTGAGCTTAGGCACAGGTTATAGCAAGGTACAGGTGAACATGATGTGGACTATCGCCTCACAGCAGATGGTTTGGTCAGATTTAGGGACATCATCTTTGTGTCAGACAACAGTGAGCTCAAGAAGCTTATCTTGAGGGAGTTTCATGCTAAACCATATTTAGGTCACCCAAAATATCAGAAGACATTGACAACGGTGAAGAAGTTTTATTATTGGCCAATTTCGAAGAAGGAAGTGGCAAAGTTTGTGGCTAGATGCTTGGCTTGTCAACAGGTAAAAGTAGAATGTAAGCACCCAAGTGGATTGCTACAGTTGATTCTGATTCCAGAGTGGAAATGGGAGGTCATTTCGATGGATTTCACCACATGTTTTCTGAGGATATCTAGACAACATGATTCCATCATGGTTGTGATGGAAAGGTTGACAAAGGTAGCGCATTTCGTTCCAACGAAGTCTACTTATTCAACTAGTGATGCAACACAGGTTTTCATCAGAGATGTAGTGATGTTGCATGGTGTTCTAAGGAATATTGTGCCAGACAGAGATGATAAGTTCATTTCTAGATTCTGGAAGGAGTTGTTTGCAAGTTTGGCCTTCAGCAGAACTTAACATCGTAGACAGATGGATAGACAGAGAGGGTCAACAAGATATTGGAGGACATGTTGAGGATGTATGCGATGTATCAACAGAGGAGATGGGAGGAGTACATTCCATTGGTTGAGTTTGCTTACAACAATGGGTATTAGGAGTCATTAAGGATGAGTCCATTCGAGGCACTATATGTGCGAAGTTGTAATACTTCCATAAGTTGGAGTGATCCAATGAACTGGGTATTGATAGGACCGAACATGTTGGCAAAGATGGAACAATAAATGCTGGTAATCAAGCAGAATCTAAAGGCAGCATCGAACAAACAAAAAATTTATTCAGATAAGAACAGGAGGTTAGGGAGTTACAGGTTTGGGAACATGTGTACTTATGCATCAAGCCCAAGAAGAGCTACTCGAGGATTGGACCATGTGACAAGCTGGCACCTCGGTTTTGTGGACCTTTTAAGTTTCTTAAAATGATTGGACCAATAGCCTATCATATTGCACTTCCTTTGACAATAAAAGTCCATGATGTTTTCCATGTCTCCTTGCTTAAGAAATATGTCAAAGATGTTGATCATGTGATTGATTGGTTTGTATTGTAGGTGAAGCTAGATGGAGAATTCTAGTCGAAACCTCAGTGTATTTTGTAGAGAAAAATGCTCATGCTTTGGAACCGAGCAATCGAGTAGGTTAAAGTGTAGTGGAAGAACTTTGGGATTGATGAAGCTACATGGGAGATGGTTGATCAGATGTGGGCTATGTATCCTTCTCTATTCACTAGTTGAGTGAATTTTTAGCATATGTTTTGGTGTGATGTTTTGGTATATGTATATATGTATATGGATGTAAATACTGCCATGAGTTGTGTTATAAAGCCCCAATAAGTGGTATGGGTGTCATGTTGTTATGTTGGTTTGCTTCTCAATAGGTTGATCATTGTAAATACTACATCGAGTTAAGTTATAAAGCTCCATGGGAAGTGTGTTTTTCTTACAACAGTTTTGTTGGTTGTAGGTGTCATTGATCACTGAGGATGGTGTTCCCCTAAGGGGGAGGGTTCTATAACAACCCTAGTCAAAATTCCATGAAATAAAGTTAATAAAGGGAAAATAATAACGAAAGTCATGGGACATGTATTCCAAGCTTAATGTTGGGGAAAACATCCTAGTGTGGGTGTTCATTTGGTTTATTATGGCTAAGGAAATTAGAAAAGGCTTTGGAAAGGCAAAGGTAGCATTAAATGGCATTTTATTTATGAAAATAATGGGAATCAGGAGAAAGGGAAGGTGAAAGGTCACAGGTTGCATGTGAAGAGGAAAATGAAGAAAATAGAGGCGTCATTAATAAAAATGTTTTTGAGGATCAATTCACGACCTTTTGTCAATTGAGTTTTGAATCTCTCTCTCTATTCTCTCTACTCACTCCTACTCTCATACACTTAGAGTATTTGTGGAGCATTCTAGAATTGGGGAAAGAAGGCAAAGGAACGAAAAGAAAGTAAGAGGAAGTAAGGATCAAGCAAGGAAGAGTGGGATTCAAGTGACTACAACGGGATTACTTGCAGGTATCGAGTTGCATGTATGATTTCCTTGCTAATTTTGGCATGCATTGTACATGCATGCGTGTTTTTGGTTCTCTTGTTGTTATTGGCATCAATTTTTCCAGGTGTGACAGTGGTTTTCAACCTTTCCTTGCCATTTTTGGATAGCCATGGTGTGATGGGGTTCTCTTGTTTTGGTTGAGTTGGATTTCCGGATGGTTTTTGAAACTGAGTGGGGTGGTCTCAGGGGAGAAACCCAAAGCCTATGAATCCCAGGACTGATGAAGGCGGTATTGCGGTAAAGCTTGATTTTTTATGCCCTCGTTAGGCATAGGAATCCTTGACCAGTGAATGGCGGGATATATGATAAAGCCTAAAGGGTGGAGCCTCCTTGGGCCTAGGAATCCTTGACTGGTGAATGGCGGGATATACAGTAAAGCTTAGAGGTGGAGATGGACAAATTCCTCACGGTTTAGGTGGAGAGATCTGGAGGCATCCATGTTTGTTTACGGCCTAGTGATTCCGTGGGATTATGGTAAAGCCCGATTGTACTAATGAGGTTTTCGGGCCTAGGTATCCCTTGGTGGATATATGGTAAATCCTGAGGAAGCCTTGATTAGTTTTGTTGCAAGTCCCAAATTCATGCTTGGAATATGGCACGGGGGTGATTGACTGGAATAAATATTTGGCTCAACCCAATCTATGGTTGGGTGGTACGTGGAAGTCCCTGACTTGGTTGGATTTTGCATATGTTAATAAGAGTTATTTTCCTCTTGTGTTTTACGTGTAAATGCACTTGTTAATATGTGGTTTTTATGGTTGTTCTACTCTTGTTAATCTGTTGTATATATGATGGTTATATGCATGGTTTGATGACAGATATTAGTCATGGATTTCATCACGTTTTGATTAGTAAATGAATGAATAATGAATATATAACCTAATAGATGATGATGTAGTTATTGTGATAAGGCACCAATTCTTCTTGACGATTCACAGATAAGTATGAGACACCTATGCTTAGATATGTGGTTATGACTTGTAGATTACATGTTGTGATATGTTTGACAAAATTCTTATCATAGCTAGTAGGGGTCAGGTCAAGTCCTTGTACCAATGTTTGAATTACTAGCTTTAATTCATTGTTATTTTTCATTTTTGGAAGTTTCATGGAGTTCTAGGCAGAGGCTTGAGACCTAGCCCTGAAAAAGTGGCACAGAATCTGGGGTCGCTAACTCAAAACTGCCTAAAGAAGGCCACAGTTGCATGCATGCCTTGTTTTGGGAGTAACTGGAGGGTCTCAATTACATGCATGACTTGTCATGGGAGAGACTTGGGGTCTACCTCTAAAAAATGACAAGTTGTCTAAGGGGTTGGGCACCTGAAAGGATTGGTTGTCTCCTAAAGGTTCTATAGTTCCTGAGAAATATTAGATTGGTTTAATTTGTCGGTTCCAATTCCTTAATTGTACACGGGGAGTTGAATCACATCATGTAACTCTTCATCACATGTTTACCCTACTGGACCAATTAACTTGGGTAAATGTGGGAGGAGGATGTTAAACAGACACAATGGAAGTCAACATGCTATGCAGTTTGAAGATTTGGTCCATGAAAACTTGAGCCACCAATGTCGGGGTAAATGGGTGTGCTAGAGTGCAAAAATGAGCATATTTGGAAAGTTTGTTAACAACCACCATGATGATTGATTTTTTGCCTTACTTTGGGAAACCTGTAATGAAATCCATGGAAACATTTGTCCATACAAAAGTAGGGAGTGGCAAGGGTTGTAAGGTTCTCGGTAGCTTGATTGTTTCCTCTTTGTTGCATAGGCATACGTCACATTTAGCTACAAAAGTAAGAATTTCGTTCTTCGTGTTGGTCCAAAAGAAACAACAATGTGCTCGTGCATAAGTCTTCTGAAAGCATGAATGTCCTGCAACCGTAGAGGAGTGTAGCTCTTCCAAGATGTGGGTTTTGAGGGTGGAGGTCGACGATAGCACTACCAAATCTTTATAGTGAAGAACCTCATCCTTCCAAGATTAGTCCTCCGAGGAATTAGTATCTATTCGTAATCTATTAATGAGCTAGAATAAACAGGGGTGGGATAACCATTCAAGACGGGCTTCTTCAATCCAATTTGATATGGGTAGAGAGAGGGATAAAAGGGTGCCCTTATCATAAAATTTGTGTGATAAGGCATCAACCACTACATTTTCACACCCCTTCTTGTAAATTATCTTATAATCATATCCCAACATTTTTGTGAGTAATTTATTTTGTTATGGCGACGACATACGCTGCTCGAGGAAATATTTTAGGCTGTGATGGTTAGTGCGGATTTGGATACGACGCCCCAATAATTATGGTCGCCAAGTGTCTATTGCATGTAAGATGACCATAATTTCTTTCTCATATGTAGATTGACACAGATGCTTGCCACTAAGTTGTTGACTCGTGAAAGACAATGGTCTACCTTCATGCATTAATATTGCGCTAATGCCCGTACTTGAAGCATCACATTCAATCACAAAAGGTTTTGTAAAGTCTGGTAGGGCAAATACTGGAGTGGAGAACATGGCCTATTTGAGAGCCAAGAAGGCCTGCTGAGTTGCATCAGTCTAGAGAAATGATTTTTTCTTGAGAATATTAGTGAGGGGTCAGGAAATGCGTCCATAATTGTAGATAAATTATGATAGTATCCCATGATACCCAACAATCCAATCAAACTCTTCAATTTTTTTGGTTGGGGCCAATCTTGCATTGCCTGAATCTTTTTCGGATCAACCCTCACTCCTTCACAACCCACAATGTGTCCCAAATACTCTACTTCTTCCATGCCAAAGGAACATTTGGATAATTTGACAAATAGTTTATGATCTTGGAGTATTTGTAATACATGGTCAGCATATTGAAGGTGAGTGTCCCATGTTATGTTATAGATGAGAATATCATCAAAAAACACCAGGATGAATTTTTTGAGATATGGTTTCAGAAGGTGGTTCATGAGACTCTAAATGTGGATGGGGTATTATAGAGACCAAATGGCATGATTAGGAATTCATAATGGCCTTCATGAGTTCAGAAGGCTATCTTGGGAATGTCAACTTCCTTCATTAGTATTTGGTGATAGCCCAAGCAGAGGTCCATCTTGGCAAAAAAATTGGCACCATGTAGTTCATCAAGCAAGTCATGAACTATGAGGATAGGAAATTTGTCCTTGATAGAGAGATTTTTAAGGGCCCTGAGGTATTGACACATGTGCCATTCCCTGTCTTTATTTAGAACCATGACCGTTGGAGATGAATAAGGGTTGGTGTTGGGATGGATAACACCAAATTCGAGGAGGTCCTTGATGATTTTTTCAATTTCATTCTTTTGTACAAAAGGATATCGATAGGGGTGGACATTTGACAACTGGGTACCCAGGAGAAAACGAATGCTATGATCATGTTCACCCCTAGAGGATGGGAGTTCCTTAGGTTTGTCAAAGACCTGCTGGTTGCAATATAATACCTGTTTCATATTGGGGTGAATGTGAGGAGGAGTGGATTCAATGGTGTGGATGGAATTAAATTATGCTACTATCCCATGATGACCCTTTTTTAAAAGCTTCTCCATTCGATGCAAGCTGATGATAGTAAGAGCACCTGCTTGGAGTCGCCACAGTGTATGAGTGTGGCTATTTTTCTTAAAGCTCATATATAACTCTTGGAAGTTCATTGTGATAGGGCACAATATGTGGAGCCATTCAACACTAAGGACAATGTCACAACCGCCCATCTCAATGGAGAAACATGTGGGTTTGGAGGTGATAATCCCCCATTTGAAGCTTAATATTTCACAACGTCCTTCACATTTCATGGCCCCCCCATCAACGATAAGGACTTGAAAATTAGACACCACCTTGACAAAGAAATGAATGGCTTCTTCTACTCTCTTATGGACAAAATTATGCGTGTTGCCACTATCAATCAACAACACTACTGACTGATGTTTAAGAAAACCTCATATTTCGGGAGTCTGGGGAGAAGAAATGTCGACCAAGGCATGGAGTGAGATAACTGACTCATTTGGCGTAGATGTAGTATCAGTGTCTAGGGTTGTTATGGTTTCACCCTCTTCCTCCTGTTGATGCCCCGAAAATCGTTGCAACAACATTGGGGAAACCACCCGGTCCGGACCTTAGTGCAGCTCCTTTTCCGTTTGGAATAGTGGTTCCGACTGGGGATAATGGGACCAGTTTCCTAAGAATTATAAGTAAACGGGATGAATGAGTGACTTATGACATAAGATGGTAATAAGCGAACAGCTAAACTATAAGCGAAATGTAATAACTATAATCTAAGTCCCGGGACTTATCACTTGGTAAAGTGTAGCGTTTGATGATCTGTGCTTTAAGGCAGGCATATAGATGACTCTACCAGTTGAGCATAGATGTTTAAACCATTTAAAATTGCTCTGCATAATTAGTTATGCAGAGCGATTATAGCGAATTACTACACTTAATCCTTTATATCATTGATACATGCATGGGTGAAAGAGATAACAAATCACCAAAACATTCAATAGTGAAACAAAATGAAGATTCGCTGTTATATCGCATACACGCATTCAACAATAGCAAAGATGATAACACAGTAATTCATATAATAAGAAAGGACACAGATACAAATAATAGTACCATGTAAGCTGCTCGATCAATCCAGTATATTAATCACTATGTCGCAGTCCTTCCTTCAAATCAGAAAGCATTCCAAACAACAGACAGTCGTGCGCAATATTGTAAAACAGCCTTCTAATCAAAATTAAGAACCGTTGGTCGAGTTTCACAAAAGAATATAGACTGAAGCACAATAGTGCAAACTTCAGCCTTTAAGTCTATTACAAAATTTTACGACCCTTTCCAAAACAATGAAAGGGTCTATAAATACTATACTAATCTAAATATCTAAACAACTGAAAAGCTATTAAATTGGCATCAATAAATGTTTTTTCCATCTTTCTTGGCGATCTGGCAGTTGGCGGCAATGCTTCATTCGGTGGGTTCTTTGCCTTTACTCCTTAGCTGACATATCGCCAGCATTGGCTCTACTTCTGGTGGAGTGTTGAGACGCGAAGTTAGCTGGGCATCATATGTAGCATCCTGAATGTCAGGGATCAGGCATCCGAGGGCATCTGTTAAACACTTGAGAGCAGACCTTTGAGTATGTGGCTTGACTAGAAAGAGCCAATATGCTTCAGAGGTTAAAGTATTTACTCCGGTAATTAACTTCCTCTGTTCCTCCAAGCCATGATAACTTGTTTGTTCAAGCATATCTGCTGTTGTTATGCTTCCAGGTGTGCACTTGGAGATCATGTTTGCCAAATAAAGTGTATCATTGACTAGGTCGATCATATTGCTGGCAATTATTTTACACCTGGAAGCCGCCCTTTCTGCTTTCATTACCTGAGTGTTCCATTCCGTGAAGAGTATGTCCTTGTACGCTTCATGGATTCGGGGCAAATTCTCCGCTTTCCCTTCTTCAGTGTCTTGCCACTCAAGATAATCGGATATGGCATCTTCGGCCTGATCTAGCTCATTTCTGGCCTTCTCTATTTGCTCACACACTGTTGTAGATATTTCGCATAATGGCTCAGCCTTAGCAAGTTGTTGACATAGAAGTCTAATTTGAGACAGTAATGCGCTATTTATTTGAGTTGCCTCTGCTCTGAAATTTTTCACATTCTGTGTGCTCTTTTCTTTGCTTCTCAGCCTGCAGCTTCTTCTGCCTTTCCTCCTGTTGTTTATCCTGTTCTTTAGTTGTAACAGGAGGTGGATGTATTTGTTGCCGACCAGGCTCGCTTGAGGAAGACGCTGGGGTTGTGGATAATAAATCTAGAGGCAGAGTTTGCAACCTCTGCTCCCTAAGTTTATTAAACTCTGTCAACGCCTCATCATTGTATTTCATTCTGGCAAGCTGTTTGGTTTGGCTTATTGTATCAGCACCTGCGAACAGGTCATCAAACATATCCTCTTGATGATCAACTTTTGTTAATTTTGCTTGTTCTAGGGCAGTGTAGGCAGTTTGCTTTGGATCATAGAGTCTGTTTGGGATAGTGGCCAGGGATAAAGTTTGGAGTTTTGTCGCTTCTTTTTCTGCATGCTTGTAATTAAGCAGAGTAAAAACCCCAATTCTTAAAGGAAAAGAGGGCCAACCTTTCTTCTTCTCCTCTTTGAGAGTTTGTGTGACACTCTCGACCATAATCTGGTAGCAGATTTCCCGGGCTAACAACTTGTCTGAGATATATAAAGGGAGGACATGTGGCCTAGCCTTACTCCCAAAAACTCTGATATAGGTGAAATGCTCTTCCCCGAACCAACTCGCTACGGCTGGTAAGTCAAAAGAAGCTTCATAGGAAATTCTGGAAATGGGTTTGTCATAAATAGAATAGTAAATGGAAACCATGAAACCATTACAAATTTGGTACAAATGGTCCTTGTAAGAGGACTTCCACAATTTCTGATGGTATAAATGAATGGGTGTTGGATCTTGGGTGGTCCATCTCCAACCGAGGATAGGAAACTCAGAATTAAAACACAGGGTATCCATAATGTAAGCAGTATAATAAAATGGCGGGATTTTCCTTTCGGTGACTATAGTTTTGGCTCTAAATTCACGAACAACTACGACCAACTTATCAGAAAGAATAGTGGCCCAATCCATAATTATACTATTGACAGCCGCTTCCATTAGGGGAACCATGTCAATATTGATATTAACGGAGTCATGTAATCCCCACAATCTACACATCATAATCCCCGCATAGCAATAGGGAGAAGCCAAAGAAACGTTGGAGTACTTACCCGAACTTTCATGCTTGTGTTTGGCTGGGTTCTGCCTCCAATCTCGGAGGGGTTCAGATGGTGATTCATTTTCTTTTGCAAATTTCTCCACGAAGGCTCTGTTATAGACTAGCTCCGGTTCCGGTAGATGATACATTCGCCTCAGGTCATCAGGCTTGAATGAACCAAAAATCCTTCCATCCCTTGTATGAAAAGTTCTATCAGTGATGGGGATTTCTTCAATTGCCCAGCGCACCACATCTGTGTAAGGGAGAACCTGCTCTCTGGCCGCTATTCTGTGTAAAAAGGAGTCGGCCAAGTCTTTGAGAGTTGCATCAGACTTCCTTAGTACATATACACTAGCCTTTCTCACTGTCACTTTTGGTTGCTCGGCCTCCAACAGATTATATGTGCCCTGCCATGTGGTCCTAGCAAGACCAGTGCACGTAGTGTCCGAGATTAGGCCTTTCTTCGAAATTGTAGCAGCTTGACCTGCAACAGGTGTTGCAGTGGAACCAGAAGTCCTCTTATTTTTCTTCCCCATCATGTTCAGGCTTTTCTCAACAAACGAACTCTACACAAATGCAAGAGAAATCATAACACGAGAAATAATGAAGACAAAGCATAATGGGAAAGATATATATCACTTGAAGCGTGGCGATATTAATTCTCAAAAAGTGGCTGCGGATCCAATCACTGGTAAGAGATCGCATATGCATTAATGGTGTTTTTAAGGCCTGCTACCCATTAAATGACCTTTACACTGTTATTCAGTTGAATGACCTCCTAACGCGTGCAACAGATATGATAATGCCTTAGACGCAAGTATTCGTTAATCGAAGGGGCAAAGTTATTAAATACGCATGCATTACCTTATCCCTGCATTTAACGGCATTTTGAAATCTGCGCTTTATCAACCGGATTTAAATATAATTTTAAGGCTCAAAGCAATCACTTTTTGAGAATGCCGATCACCGATGAACAATATCGCATCGCATCGGGGGAAAGAGTTACACTATCGTTTGAAAGTAGTCCTGGCGAACGCCGATTGCGACATCGCATCGGACTAGCATGTGAACACATTACCAGATGCATATTAAGTGATTTGCCGACTTCCGATAGCGATATCGCATCGCATCGGGGGAAAGACCTGAGCGCCTTATGAGAGTGCATGGGATACCGCCGACGGCCGATAGCGATATCGCATCGGGTCGGGGTTTAAAACTTAAAGCGTTTTCCCACAAGAGGCAGTGCCGATAGCCGATCGCCGATATAGCGTCGCATCGGGGTATAAGATATGTGCTCTTTTTGTGTATGCATTGAATACCGCCGATCGCCGATAGCGATATCGCATCGGCAAAGACCGAAGTGCCGTTTAAATGCGTCTCTCTTGTTATTGCGATATGCGATCTTGCGATCGCTTTATCGCAATAAAACAAAAGATTGTTTTATTTTGGGAACATTGTTATTTGAAAAAGGATTCAATTCACAAACACATTTGATTATCATACCTTTTCGAACAAATTTATTAATACCAATTAATTTTTTAAAACGGACCCATTTCATATGTTGATTGTTTATAAATACAGATGATATGAAATGGGGGGTTGTTGTAGGGCACAACAATTGGCGATTCGTTGGTAGAACCAGTTATCTCTGAAATTAATATAAACACTCAAGCTTTTCAAAAATAGAAACTCAATCAAAAGGAGAAACTTCTAATATAACTAGATATATATGTGTTCTGACTAAAGTGGACTCCATTTTGTTAACTTCGTCCCATTTAGTTTCAAGAAACTAAATACATAATAAGTTTCTAAAATAAGTCTTTATTGGTTCATAGTGATAAAATAGAAAACTTTCCCAAATCAGCTTTTATAATTAACTCCTTTGTCATAGGTAGAGCCTCTGTTGCCAGCAAACATTTATAGTCTCGACAGGGATACCTTTTAACCATAGTATTGTCTACTTTTCCATTCACATAAGAGTGTGATTAACAGAATGAATCCATAAAATGTTTTCATATTTTATTCTTCATCTGTTTTTCTTTGTAATTAATTAGATAAAAAGCCACTGTCCTGGTTTGGTAGCCAGCTTATGACAATGCCATTCACTGGTAATAATTTAACTGATCAAGCTGGCTCGTGATGAGACCCCTTGTCTTGAAATTTCAAGCCATTACCCTGTTTTGGTAGGCAGTATTGGTAATGTCAGTTAACCTATTTCCCTATGAACATGGTAAGCAGGCTTATGATAAGACCTCTTATCTTTAATCTTTTATATTTTAGAATTACACTCTGAGTAATCATAACCTTTAGTGAATGGGGTGAACAATTTTCTCCTTAAGAGCAAATGGATGACAGATGAAGAGTTGAAGATACTGAAAATGGGTTAGCTTCTATCTTTTAACAGATAACCTTTGGAGACTAGTTTTGAAAACAGAAAATGATTCAGAACTTTTACCTCTTGAGAGGAGTCTTCAAAATTTAGATTATAGTTTCAGAACACAAGGATATCTAATTTCCTAGAAACTATTTCTTTTGATTGAGGGTTCTATTATCTAAAAACAAATATTTATATTATTTTTGTGAGACAGCTTCCTCAAACACAACAAAAGGTCAATGGAGATACTCTACAGTTTTATTTCCTACCAATCCTACAAACTACGCAAATCTACAAAAGGAGAAGGGGTTACCTTCTCAATTAAAGAATTTTTTCAGGATCAGGCCATTGACGGGGAGAGAATCTCTCAACCCTGATAAGTCTTGCAATATAAAAGTTGAATGGCCTATCTTTTCACAGATCTGAAATGGTCCAAGCCACATTTTCTGAAATTTGGTATGCTTACCTTTATCCTCATGGGCCTTGTCCCATTTGAGAACTAAGTCACCAACTTGAAGTTGTTTGGAATCAGATGATGCTGAGTCAAAAGATGCTTTGATGATTTGTTGATGTTTGGCATGAGTGATTCTGGCCTTTTCCCTTTCTTCTTCTAATTTGAGAATTTGGTCATGTCTAAGTTGGATAGAAGAAGACGGAGTCTCTTCAATGTACTGTACTAGGGCTAAAGATGGAAGAACAAGATTTGTAGGCAACACGACTTCTTTTCCATATACCAGATTGAAAGGAGAGGTCCCTATAGAAGCCTTTTGTGTTATTCTATCAGCCCATAATGCAAAGACCAAAGATTTATGCCAGTTTCTATGATTCCGTTCAACAGTTCGCTTAATGATTTTGATGAGATTCTTATTAGTAGATTCGGCTAAACCGTTTCCCTGGGGATAATAATTGGAAGAATATATCAGTTTAAACCCCCTTTTAATAGCAAAATCATATATAGCGTTTCCTGAGAAATAGGAAGCATTATAAAAAACAAGAGCGTTTGGAACACCAAACCTGGTAATGATGAATTGGTCAATGAACTCGATGATTGCCTCTGCATTTGCTGCCTTCAAAGGAATAGCCTCTACCCATTTAGTAAAATAATCAGTAGCAGTAAGGATATACCTATGTTGTTTGGAAGATGGTGGAGTAATTTCCCCGATGATATCTAATCCCCATTGTTCGAATGGCTGTTCAATGTTGACAGGTTGCAGAGGGAAAGCTGATTTTCGTTGTCTTCCACCAGATGTTTGGCAATTAAGGCATTTTCTTACGTACTCATGGCAATCTCTAAATAGAGTAGGCCAATAATATCCAGCATGAATAATCTTGTGAGCTGTTGTGTCAGCTCCAAAATGTCCCCCAGCTGGTCCATCATGTAGCTCCTGCAAAACCTTTTGAGCTTCAGGTTTCTCAAGACATCTTAACATGATAGAATCATAATGTTGTTTAAACAACACATCATCAATGAGAGTGAAATTCTTAGCTTTTAACCTAATGGCCCTTTTATTTTTGTAAGATAAATTTGGAGGAGCATAACCGTTCTTCAAATAAAATATCAAATCAACATATTGAGATTCAGAATCAGTGACACTTATCTGATTGATGGATTCAATCTGATCCTCATCGCTTGATTCGTGAATGTTTGATGCTCCTGCCAATATCCTGCAAAAACCTTGGCCCCTAACAATCTTTGCTGGCTTTATTTCTAAGTCATACTCTTGAAGCGCTGTAACCCAATTGGCTCTTTTTTCACCCAATTCTTTCTGAATTAATAGTTGTCTTACCGCTGGGAAAGGAACTATAACTTTCGTGTGGGTTTTCAAAAGGAAGGGTCTATAATGTTTGACTGCTTTGAACACAGCAAAGGCTTGTTTCTCCACATCAGAATAATTCAATTCGGCACCTTGAAGATTTGAACTGAAAAATGATATGGGTGCTTCTAAGTTGTTATCATTCAGTTGTGTGAGTACTGCGGCATATGAAGTGTTGGATGCAATAGTATATAGTGTAAAATGATTAGAAAAATTTGGAGTATTCAAGGCTGGGGCATTGATTATTGACTGTTTGATAACATCAAAAGCTTGCTTTTCTTCTGATCCCCATTTGAAGACTGAATTCTTCTTGATCATTGTCTGAAGTGGTAATACAATCTGCGAAAAATCTGGAACAAATCGTTTGACAAAATTAATCTTACCCAAAAATGACTGCATTGATTTTTTGTTATGTGGGAAAGGGATTTCAGAAATTTCATTAATCCGATCAGGATCAATATAAATACCATCTTTGGATACTATAAAGCCTAAGAGTTTTCCTTGGTCAAGAGCAAAGAAGGACTTTTTTGGGTTTAGAGAAATACCATATCTTTTGCATCGCTGAAAGATCTGATTTAAGTCGTGCAAATGATTATCTCTCTTCTTAGAATACACAGTAATATCGTCTAGATAGATGACTACTGATCGATTAATTAACCCTCTGAAGGCCATGTCTGTAGCTCTCTGAAATGTCGCTCCGGCATTTATAAGACCAAAAGGCATTTTCTGATATGCATAGGTTCCCCATTTTGTTCTGAATGTAGTTTTAAGCTAGTCATCAGGATGTACCAGAACTTGATTGTACCCTGAAAAACCGTCTAGAAAAGACATCAATTCAGAACCTGCCACCGATTGGAGAATTTGCTCCATAGTAGGCAATGGGAAGTTGTCTTTTAAGCTCGCTTTGTTCAAATTCCTGAAATCAATACAAATTCGAATGTCGCCATTTTTCTTTCTGACTGGCACCATATTAGAGACCCAGTTTGAATGTCGGACTGGAAAAATAATTTTGGCTTTCAAGAGCTTATTAAGCTCCGACTTAATCTGGCTTTCCAAATTTGGGTGTATTTTTCTTAATTTTTGCTGAATTGGTTTTTTATCAGGAAGCATAGGAATGGTATGCTGGATAATAGATGTATCATATGTCTTTAAGTCATCATATTTCCAAGCAAAAACCTGTTTGTTTTTTCTTAACAATTTAATAAATGCTTCCTTTTCATTCTGAGATAGTCCTGTTCCTAAATTGATGTTTTGAGGAGACTTGTTGGTTCCTAGATTTATCAATTCAAACCTAAGGGTAGAACTTTGAAGCTTTGTATTAATTACAGGTTTAAACCTGTCTTTGATATCATAAAGATCTTCTAATTTTACTACTGGTTTAGGAATCGAATTTTCTTTGGGCACTTCTCTCATCTGGGAATCATGATCATCTTCCTCAATAACTTGCTTATCATAAGAATTCTCAGAAGTTAAAAATTGCAAAATATCACCATCATGATTAAATACTCTCCAATTAGTGACATTGTCAGGAATTGAAGGTCTGAAAAGTAATTCTACAGAAAATCTATCAAGGCTGTAGTCTTCAGAAGGTAGAAGCTTTGAAGCTACATTGGCTAGTAAATCTGCGGTTGAATTTTGAGATCGAGGTATAGAAGAAATGTTGAATGCCAAAAAATGTGAGGTAAGCTCTTGAACGAGCGATTGGTAATGTTTAAGGTGAGTCGAAAGGCAATGAATTGCATTTCTAACCTGTTTGACAATGATTTCCGAATCGTCGAATACCTTTAGATATCGCACCTCCAGGCCGATTGCTTTGTATAATCCTTGGATTAAAGCCTCATATTCGGCTGTATTATTAGTGCACTCAAACTCTAACCTACAAGACAACATTGTCTTTTCTCCTTGCGGACTAACCAATACACATCCAGCTCCTGAACCTTCAGAGGACTTAGAGCCATCAAAATACAGAGACCAAAATAAAGGAATATTAACAAAAGTATCTACATTTTCCTCAGCATCATTAAAACATCTGGACCTATCAGTTTGTGAAAAATTTTCTATTTGAGATGTAAAATGATTGACTGAAAAAGGAGATGGTTGGGCAACAAAGTTGCCAAAGAATGATTCTGCCGAATAGTTCCCCAAAATGTTGTTGTTGAATGCCACAGGTTGGTTTTCTTGCTCGAATTCAGTAACTGTGTGGGTCATATGCTTCTCACGATCGATCCTTATTTGATTTGGCTTTCCCTTGTAGGGAAGCCACATATGTGACCAATCTGTAGAAATATACCCGTGCAGTTTTTCGGACCAATCTCTGCTCAATATTAAACCATAAAATTCAGGTATGTCGACAATTAAAATATCAATTCTCTGGACAACCCTGGGGTCAGCAGACAACCTGATGGTTACAGAATTAATTTCACCCACTACCTGCACTTTAGTCCTATCCAACTGCACAATATGAGTGGCTGACTTCTGTGGTTCAATGTTCAGCTTAGAACAAACTGAAGCTGGCATTATATTAGATGAAGCCCCTGAATCAATTAAACAGTTGTGCAGGTTTCTATTATAAATCTCGTACGTCAGCAAGAAGGGTGGAGTGTGAGAATTTGATTTATCTCCAATTAGAACTGAATCGGTAGCTTCAACCATACTTGCAGGAGGCTGGCCTTGATCATTGGCAGCTCTTGTACTGGGAAGGGGAGTAGAGGGAACAACATTTAATTCTTTGAGAAGTAATTTTTGTTGATGTTTTAATTTGCTAAGCTCAAACATAGTTATATTTGCCTTAGTTTTCTTCATATCATCAACAATATTATACTCCATTGAGTCAGATATCACTAATGTCTTGGATGTTGAAGGAGTATTAGGAGTTGAAGGCTGGTTTTGGGGGGCTACTACAGGTGACTTCTTAGGGGGAATTTTTTCCTTTGCTGTAGCAGCACCTGCGCTCCTCTTCCTCGAGGTTGCTTGGGGAAGTTCAGAAGTAATTTTACTTCTTGTAGTAACCGGAAAGGCTTCTTCTTCATTCTCAGTATCAGAGTTTGGGAGTATAAAATCCCACATTCCATGGCATTCAGCTACATCTTCTTCACCTTCGGTTTGTGAAGTCATTTCCTCTTCCTCTTCTTCTTGGTCTGATTCCGCATTAGATATGACGTTGGGTGGCTTTGATTCAGTTTTCTTGTAGGTTCTAAATGGTCTTTTATTTGAGGTTTCGGCCACCTGCTTCTTGATATCAACCATTTCGTTAGACAATGTTTTAAGGACCTTTTGTAAACCTTCCATGTCATAGGGGTCCTTTAGGGTTTTCTTCTTGGAATCTTCTTTAAACGAGACTTTTTTGGCTTTTCGATCTTCTAGAGCAGCTTTCTTCTCTAGAGCATTAATGCGCTTTTCAACAGCAAGTGCTTCTTTCATGTTTTCAGCTAAGGTAGGTTTCCCAGCCCTGTCTACAAAAATAGCTATGTTGGCAGGTAAGGCGGTAATATACCATTCGCTTCGGATTTGTTCACTTGGTTTAGAATCAGTAGGGATTTTATTCAGGAGTTTATTAAATCTGGCATTAAACTCCTTTACTGGTTCCCTATGCTCTATCCTCAGATTGGAGAGATCGTTTATTAAAGTAGCTAAGGACCTATCATCTCCATACTTGGTGAGAAACTGCTCTTGGCATGTGTTCCAACTGGTAATTGAACCAGAAGGTAAGGAAAAATACCAGGATCCTGCTGATCCTTGTAAAGTGTAGGGGAAAAGTCTTACAACAACATCTTGCTCCGTCACTCCTTTTAAGTTAACTGCTAACATAAAATTATTAATATGTTCTTCAGCTTGGGTTCCGTTATCTGGATTAAATTTGGGCAGCCATTTTTCGGGAGCATCTGGTAGATCATGCAATGGTCCAGGCATGTTGACTGCACTCGGCCTAGTCCATGGATCTGCCATTATGCTAGCGGCAGTGGTTGTCACTACTGTCGGGATTCCAGATGTTTGGTGAGGTATCAAAGATGAAGAGTGAATAGGTTGGGATATTGAGGCTCCTGTTCCCTGATGAACAACAATTTGTAATGGAGGAGTGGGTGGTTGACTTTGCAGATGAGGAGATGAAATGGAGGATGTGGAAGAAAAATCCCCACTATTAGATCCTTCAGTATTTTTCTTTGGCTTTTTCCTTTTGGGTAAAGGAAACTCAGTGGGTTCAATACCAAGTTTTTCGCTCTGAAGTCTGGTAAGAGGATGAGTGAGGTTGAACTGCGAAGTCGCACTGCTTTCTGATATCTCAGATTTCTGTGGTGAGATCGAGAAGCTCTGAAGTTTATGGATTAGAGACTGGACTTCAGGAGATTCAAGACTTAGCTGTTCTGGGATATGATGGGATTGAGCAGTGGTGGTAGATTCCTCTTCTTCTTGGTTATGGGCTGGCGAACCAGCATGTAATTGAGAAGAACGAGGAGATTTGGAGGGAGAATTACTCTTAGAATGACTTGCCGATTTGGGTCCGCTTGCCATTCACAGTCAATGCCCTCCTTCTAGCGCCAAAAATGTTGATGCCCCGAAAATCGTTGCAACAACATTGGGGAAACCACCCGGTCCGGACCTTAGTGCAGCTCCTTTTCCGTTTGGAATAGTGGTTCCGACTGGGGATAATGGGACTAGTTTCCCAAGAATTATAAGTAAACGGGATGAATGAGTGACTTATGACATAAGATGGTAATAAGCGAACAACTAAACTATAAGCGGAATGTAATAACTATAATCTAAGTCCCGGGACTTATCACTTGGTAAAGTGTAGCGTTTGATGATCTGTGCTTTAAGGCAGGCATATAGATGACTCTACCACTTGAGCATAGATTTTTAAACCATTTAAAATTGCTCTGCATAATTAGTTATGCAGAGCGATTATAGCGAATTACTACACTTAATCCTTTATATCATTGATACATGCATGGGTGAAAGAGATAACAAATCACCAAAACATTCAATAGTGAAACAAAATGAAGATTCGCTGTTATATTGCATACACGCATTCAACAATAGCAAAGATGATAACACAGTAATTCATATAATAAGAAAGGACACAGATATAGATAATAGTACCATGTAAGCTGCTCGATCAATCCAGTATATTAATCATTATGTCGCAGTCCTTCCTTCAAATCAGAAAGCATTCCAAGCAACAGACAGTCGTGCGCAATTGTGTAAAACAGCCTTCTAATCAAAATTAAGAACCGTTGGTCGAGTTTCACAAAAGAATATAGACTGAAGCACAATAGTGCAAACTTCAGCCTTTAAGTCTATTACAAAATTTTACGATCCTTTCCAAAACAATGAAAGGGTCTATAAATACTATACTAATCTAAATATCTAAACAACTGAAAAGCTATTAAATTGGCATCAATAAATGTTTTTTCCATCTTTCTTGGCGATCTGGCAGTTGGCGGCAATGCTTCATTCGGTGGGTTCTTTGCCTTTACTCCTTAGCTGACATATCGCCAGCATTGGCTCTACTTCTGGTGGAGTGTTGAGACGCGAAGTTAGCTGGGCATCATATGTAGCATCCTGAATGTCGGGGATCAGGCATTCGAGGGCATCTGTTAAACACTTGAGAGCAGACCTTTGAGTATGTGGCTTGACTAGAAAGAGCCAATATGCTTCAGAGGTTAAAGTATTTACTCCGGTAATTAACTTCCTCTGTTCCTCCAAGCCATGATAACTTGTTTGTTCAAGCATATCTGCTGTTGTTATGCTTCCAGGTGTGCACTTGGAGATCATGTTTGCCAAATAAAGTGTATCATTGACTAGGTCGATCATATTGCTGGCAATTATTTTACACCTGGAAGTCGCCCTTTCTGCTTTCATTACCTGAGTGTTCCATTCCGTGAAGAGTATGTCCTTGTACGCTTCATGGATTTGGGGCAAATTCTCCGCTTTCCCTTCTTCAGTGTCTTTCCACTCAAGATAATCGGATATGGCATCTTCGGCCTGATCTAGCTCATTTCTGGCCTTCTCTATTTGCTCACTCACTGTTGTAGATATTTCGCATAATGGCTCAGCCTTAGCAAGTTGTTGACATAGAAGTCTGATCTGAGACAGTAATGCGCTATTTATTTGAGTTGCCTCTGCTCTGAAATTTTTCACATTCTGTGTGCTCTTTTCTTTGCTTCTCAGCCTGCAGCTTCTTCTGCCTTTCCTCCTGTTGTTTATCATGTTCTTTAGTTGTAACAGGAGGTGGATGTATTTGTTGCCGACCAGGCTCGCTTGAGGAAGACGCTGGGGTTGTGGATAATAAATCTAGAGGCAGAGTTTGCAACCACTGCTCCCTAAGTTTATTAAACTCTGTCAACGCCTCATCATTGTATTTCATTCTGGCAAGCTGTTTGGTTTGGCTTATTGTATCGGCACCTGCGAACAGGTCATCAAACATATCCTCTTGATGATCAACTTTTGTTAATTTTGCTTGTTCTAGGGCAGTGTAGGCAGTTTGCTTTGGATCATAGAGTCTGTTTGGGATAGTGGCCAGGGATAAAGTTTGGAGTTTTGTCGCTTCTTTTTCTGCATGCTTGTAATTAAGCAGAGTAAAAACCCCAATTCTTAAAGGAAAAGAGGGCCAACCTTTCTTCTTCTCCTCTTTGAGAGTTTGTGTGACACTCTCGGCCATAATCTGGTAGCAGATTTCCCGGGCTAACAGCTTGTCTGGGATATATAAAGGGAGGACATGTGGCCTAGCCTTACTCCCAAAAACTCTGATATAGGTGAAATGCTCTTCCCCGAACCAACTCGCTACGGCTGGTAAGTCAAAAGAAGCTTCATAGGAAATTCTGGAAATGGGTTTGTCATAAATAGAATAGTAAATGGGCACCATGAAACCATTACAAATTTGGTACAAATGGTCCTTGTAAGAGGACTTCCACAATTTCTGATGGTATAAATGAATGGGTGTTGGATCTTGGGTGGTCCATCTCCAACCGAGGACAGGAAACTCAGAATTAAAACACAGGGTATCCATAATGTAAGCAGTATAATAAAATGGCGGGATTTTCCTTTCGGTGACTATAGTTTTGGCTCTAAATTCACGAACAGCTACGACCAACTTATTAGAAAGAATAGTGGCCCAATCCATAATTATACTATTGACAGCCGCTTCCATTAGGGGAACCATGTCAATAGTGATATTAACGGAGTCATGTAATCCCCACAATCTACACATCATAATCCCCGCATAGCAATAGGGAGAAGCCAAAGAAACGTTGGAGTACTTACCCGAACTTTCATGCTTGTGTTTGGCTGGGTTCTGCCTCCAATCTCGGAGGGGTTCGGATGGTGATTCATTTTCTTTTGCAAATTTCTCCACGAAGGCTCTGTTATAGACTAGCTCCGGTTCTGGTAGATGATACATTCGCCTCAGGTCATCAGGCTTGAATGAACCAAAAATCCTTCCATCCCTTGTATGAAAAGTTCTATCAGTGATGGGGATTTCTTCAATTGCCCAGCGCACCACGTCTGTGTAAGGGAGAACCTGCTCTCTAGCCGCTATTCTGTGTAAAAAGGAGTCGGCCAAGTCTTTGAGAGTTGCATCAGACTTCCTTAGTACATCTACACTAGCCTTTCTCACTGTCACTTTTGGTTGCTCGGCCTCCAACAGATTATATGTGCCCTGCCATGTGGTCCTAGCAAGACCAGTGCACGTAGTGTCCGAGATTAGGCCTTTCTTCGAAATTGTAGTAGCTTGACCTGCAACAGGTGTTGCAGTGGAACCAGAAGTCCTCTTATTTTTCTTCCCCATCATGTTCAGGCTTTTCTCAACAAACGAACTCTACACAAATGCAAGAGAAATCGTAACACGAGAAATAATGAAGACAAAGCATAATGGGAAAGATATATATCACTTGAAGCGTGGCGATATTAATTCTCAAAAAGTGGCTGCGGATCCAATCACTGGTAAGAGATCGCATATGCATTAATGGTGTTTTTAAGGCCTGCTACCCATTAAATGACCTTTACACTGTTATTCAGTTGAATGACCTCCTAACGCGTGCAACAGATATGATAATGCCTTAGACGCAAGTATTCGTTAATCGAAGGGGCAAAGTTATTAAATACGCATGCATTACCTTATCCCTGCATTTAACGGCATTTTGAAATCTGCGCTTTATCAACCGGATTTAAATATAATTTTAAGGCTCAAAGCAATCACTTTTTGAGAATACCGATCACCGATGAACAATATCGCATCGCATCGGGGGAAAGAGTTACACTATCATTTGAAAGTAGTCCTGGCGAACGCCGATTGCGACATCGCATCGGACTAGCATGTGAACACATTACCAGATGCATATTAAGTGATTTGCCGACTTCCGATAGCGATATCGCATCGCATCGGGGGAAAGACCTGAGCGCCTTATGAGAGTGCATGGGATACCGCCGACGGCCGATAGCGATATCGCATCGAGTCGGGGTTTAAAACTTAAAGCGTTTTCCCAAAAGAGGCAGTGCCGATAGCCGATCGCCGATATAGCGTCGCATCGGGGTATAAGATATGTGCTCTTTTTGTGTATGCATTGAATACCGCCGATCGCCGATAGCGATATCGCATCGGCAAAGACCGAAGTGCCGTTTAAATGCGTCTCTCTTGTTATTGCGATATGCGATCTTGCGATCGCTTTATCGCAATAAAACAAAAGATTGTTTTATTTTGGGAACATTGTTATTCGAAAAAGGCTTCAATTCACAAACACATTTGATTATCATACCTTTTCGAACAAATTTATTAATACCAATTAATTTTTTAAAAGGGACCCATTTCATATGTTGATTGTTTATAAATACAGATGATATGAAATAGGGGGTTGTTGTAGGGCACAACACCTCCTTAGGCACTTCATTGGATGGAGCTTCATCACAGAGTTGTTTTTAGTAGCATCAATTTGAAAGAATTTTGTTTCTTAGCATTTATGTCTCGGGGAGTATTTGTCATCACAATAGTAACATAGTCTTTATTTCCTTCTTTTGGCCATTTCTGTCAGTGACATCTTTTGAACCTTAAGTGTTTGGGCGGGGTCTGTAGTCAGGGTGGGATGTGGCCGTACGAAAAAAATTGGACAATTGGATTGGGCATTTAAAGTGACTTCTACCTCTAAGGCCTTATTGCATGTTTCCAATAAAGTAGCTGGGTGATGCATTCTGACACGGGCTTGAATGGATTCCTTTAGACAATTGATGAAACATTCCAAGTAAAAGGCATCCCTAGTCCTTCAGTCCGGATGGAAAATTGTTCAAAGCGTGCAATGTAGTGTCATATTGTACCCATTTTTCTGAGCTTAGTGAGACGACCCAGAAAGTGAGATTCTCGATCAAAGAAGTCACAAATGGATTTTAAGAACATGTTCCAAATTAGCCTCCTTGGATAAACTTTCTGATGTTGTTGTCATTTCTCTTGTTCCAATTAAAGAGCTCCCACATGTAGTTTAGTTTCATCGCAGATATTATTAAGGTGGAAATATTGTTCCATTTGTGCCACCCATACTGTCGGGTTAGAGCCATCAAATTTGTACATGTCCATCTTGGGTGTCCAGTGGATCGAATATTGGTGACCTCCATGGAAATGAATGTGATGGATGGATTCTCCTTCTACATGTGCATCAACATTGTGTTCTTCCCTCATGGGTTTGCGAGACGTCCTCAGGGCTTCCAATACTTGTGTGATTTGGTTGGTAATGGATGCCTGAAAGTCATTGAATTTTTTCTCGAGGGTGTCGAATGTCTAAGTAGCCTTCTCTGCAACCATAACTTGAGACCTGGTACCATGCATACACTAGCCCCGGTCAAATTTTGAGCTTACTTAAGAGTAGTATGGTTGGAAAGAGGGCAAGCTCAGGAGTCTAGTGATGTGGGTCACTTGAAGCCGCGTCGGGAAAAAATTGGGACCGCATGAAAATTGGGGGCTTATAGGTGAATGGTACCATTGTGATCAACTCGTCATCCTGAATCTTATGGGCTAAGTCTCTTGGAAGCATCCCGTGATGACCCCTATTTTTGTTTTTTGTTTGTTTGTTTGTTTGTTTGTTTGTTTGTTTGTTTTTGTTTGTTTGTTTTGTTTTTGTTTTTGTTTTGTTTGTTTGTTTGTTTTGTTTTTGTTTGTTTGTTTTTGTTTTTGTTTGTTTGTTTGTTTTTTGTTTTTTATTGAATGGAGTTTTACTCCGACCTAATCAATATTGTGGTGGCTAAAATCCAAAATTCTTGATATTACCAAATATCTTGTGAAAATTGGGGATGGACTATTGTAGCAGAAACCCCAAGGTCTTAGCATTGCAAATATGTTGCGACAAAATAATCTAAACTATGGTGACCAAAACTCTCATTGCACAAAGAGTCTGATCTACATTGTGAAAACCCCAACTACTGAATCTATTTTATACAGTTGCGACAAAACCTTAATTGCTAGATCTAATATATACAATAATGGTCGAACCCCAATTGCTGGATCTGATCTGGATGAAAAGGTGGCGGTGATCTTCAGATAACTGAGGGAACTATGGTCACAAGGCGTGTCAGGTGCTACAGATTGCGATATATGGAGGGGTCCAACAATAGTACTTGACCTAATATTTTAGAGTGCTAACTAAGGAGGATCCATCGTACCCTTAGTTGTACTACCCGACTATCCTATTCTACGTGTGAGTAATATCCTCGAGTGTTGTTCTTAGTGTACTATAGTAGCAAGACGATCGACGAACTATTTAAGGTTAGGTTTTAGGTTACCATGGGGGGGCTTCAGATATACCCAAGGGTACATGGAAGTGTAGTACATGCACACTTTTGTCTAATGTGCTACTACTCGAAGGGGTACCCATAGGGGCTACAAGGGAGTCCAAAAAGTGTGACCACCTCTTGTGGTTCCTACGTGCATGCCTCCACAAATTGGAGGTACAAATGGCCTTGGAATTTGCTTTGATACCACTTTTTATGCACTTGACCTGTGAGAATAACAGAATGCCAGAAATACAAAGCAATATTGCCAGAAATACGAAGCAATATTGCAAGAAACACAAAAATATCACATGAATTGAGATAAGCTGCAAATATATTTTATTATTCAGAAGCAGAATAAAATGTTCACTTGCCTCTTTGAGGGGAAACCTCCAATAGAGCAAAGCGCAATAACAATAAAACCCAATGATTCTTCCCTTGCTATCTAAGACTATTTACAGCTTTATGACATCCAAAACCCTAACTACTAGTGGTCCCTTACATAATACTGGTTAGCCACTTTATTTATTAACTATGGCCCATTTATAACTAATTGTGGTCCCTTTTATATAATGCGGGTCAACCACTTACAATTCTTATTAATGCGGGTAACCGCTTACGGGCTTTATTGACTCAACTAACTAACTGTGACTCTAACTAGGCCCCTTGGGCTTATTACATAAATAAAGGGGTTAGAGTTGGACCCTAACACTGCACATAGAATTGCATCAATACATAACATCAACTTAACATTTTTGAAAAACATCATTGAAAAAACCATAGTTAAGATTGTCATGTTCATTCTTTCAGCCACACCATTACAGGGTAAGTTCCTCAAATAGAACACCAAAGGACACCGCTCACAGATCCATACACCAATATTCTTGACATGTTTAAAACCCTCAAAAAGGGAAACAGTCCACGGCCTGAGCCAACGTGGCCACTTCAGGCAATTTATTAATAAAGAATGAACATTTACATAAGATTCTCTCATGAACGGTCACCCTACAAATGATCCCCCATGCTCTTTAAATAGAGATCATGGACCAATAGGGTGTTAAGCCATGGATGAAGTGTCGGTAATACTGAGGAGAAAATGAACCGTCAGATCACTTCATGTCTAGAACATATCATGACTGTTGGATTGTAAGTTACAAAATTACATAGTAAAGAAACACACTTTACCTAACTCTACACTAGACCAAGTTATACTTAACTATTTCCTATGTGATGGAATATCCTAACATCCCCCCTTAAGAACAACTTGGGATAGGATTGAAGGATGTACAAATATGACACAATAGGAGAAGGAAGGAGGCATTAGAGCCTATCCCCCCTTAGTGACAACTTCCTGAACTCCAACCATAAATCGAAGTTTAGTAAACTTCGCCTCTGTGAAAGCCTTTGTAAATATGTCTGCAACTTGATCATCGGTTGAACAATATTGTACTTCAAGAACATGGTCATGAATGAGATTTCTGATGAAGTGCATGTGTAGTTCAATGCTTTTGCTGCGCTGATGTTGGACTGGATCTTTGCATAGTTGAATGACCCTTTGATTATCACACCAAAGTGTAGTCGGATGCTATTGCTGAAAGCCAAACTCTGACAGGATCTGACGAAGCCACAAGGCTTCCTTACTAGCTTCTATGGCGCCACGATACTCTGCTTCTACTAAAGAAAGAGAAATGGCACTTTGTTTCTTGCAAGCCCATGTAATAGGTTCAAAATCAAGAGTGAAGACATCACCTGCAGTATACTTCCAATCACGAGGGTCACCAGCCCAATCAGAATTAGTGAAACCAACCAATAAAGGAGATGCTTCTACATTGTAACGAATCCCAAACTGAAATGTACCTCGAACATAACAAAGTATTCTTTTAGCTGCTTTCCAATGACTTTCATGTGGTTTTTGCATAAACCAAGCAATAAGGCCAACAACAAAGGAAAGGTCAGGATGGGTATGGGTCAGATACAAAATTTTTCCTAAAAGCTAACGGTATAAGGTAACATCAAATTCAGGGGAAGTACAAGTGACTGAAAGTTTAGCTTCAGACTAAAAGGGAGAAGGGGGTGACTTACAATCTTCCATGTGAAATTGGTGTAGAAGATCACATGCATACTTGGACTGGGAAAGGGAAATACCTTCCTTGGATTGCAAGACTTGAAGACCAAGAAAATAATGAAATGTCCTAACTCTGTCATTTCAAACTGCTTTTTAAGGTTGGACTTCACATGGTTTATAAGGTTGAGATCACTACCAGTAAGGATACAATCATCAACATAAAGAACAAGAATGATAAGAGACTTACCCACTTTCTTGGTGTAGACAGTATTGTTAGAATGAGACCTAGAAAAGCCAGTATCTAAAAGAAAGCTATCCATTTTGGCATACCAAGCTCGAGGGGCTTGCTTGAGACCATAAAGGGATTTCTTAAGTTGACATACAAGGCTGGATTCATTTTGTATAAAGCCAGGAGGTTGTTCCATATAGATTTATTCATGCAAGTCCCTATGCAAGAAGGCAGATTTAACATCCATCTGATGGACTTCCGATTTGAAAGAGGCAGCAAAGGAAAGAACAAGGTAGATAGAGTTCATTTTCGCAATAGGGGATAAGGTTTCAGTATAGTCAATGCCTTCAACTTATGAAAAACCCTTAGCAACAAGATGAGCTTTATGTTTATCAACTTTTCCATCTGGTCCAAACTTGGTTCTATAAACCCATTTGCATCTAACAAGTTTTCGTCCCTTTGGAAGAGGAACAAGATCCCATGTATCATTTTCCAATAATGAACGATATTCTTCATTCATAGCTGCGTCCTAATCTGGATGGCCTGAAGCTTTTGCAAAGGTGTCAGGATCATAATTCACTGAAGCTTAAGCCAGTAAAGAAGAGGCTCTATCAAACTGAGAACATGTACATTGCTGATCTGTAGGATCACCTGCAAGAGCACCTACAGTATCCCGAGTAGCACAGACCCATTTTGGAAGCTGAGGAGCTGAAGGAGGATCCTGAGAAGGTGGGGGAGGATTATCATCCTCACTGTCATCATTTGAAGAAGAAACATTTTCAGAGGTAGAAGGGATAGAGAGTGGTGGCACATCTGACGAACTAGGCTCGTAGGCTAATATATTTTCATCAAACTTTACATCTCTTATAATGATAATATTTTTGGATTTAGGTGAAAGAATTCTATATCCTTTGACATCTTCAGAATATCCAACAAAAATACATTTTTCACTCATAGGTTCTAAGGATTTATGTTTCTCATCTATAATATGGGCCCATGCTTCACTTCCAAAAGCACGAAAGTGACTTACATCTGGTTTTAATTGAGCTCCATTTTCTTTAAGGTGCGATTCTTCCTTTCAGCTACACCATTTTGTTGTGGAGTATATGGAACAATATGTTGCATTTGAATTCCATGCTCAGTGCAAAAGTTGATGAATTTGTTGTTAACATATTATCCACCATTATCAGATCTTACCTTAAGAATTTGATGTCCAGATTGTTTCTCAACAAAGGTCTTAAAGGCCAAGAACATGTTAAATACTTCAATCTTGAGTTTTAAGAAGTATATCCAAGTGTGCCTGGATAAATCATCAATGAAAGTTAATAAATACTTCTAGCCAGAGAATAAAACAATTGGAAGTGGACCACATAAATCACTATGCACAAGTTGTAAATGGGTTGAGGCGTTCCAAGAGGCACGTTTTTCAAAACTATCTCGATGATGTTTTCCAAGTACACATTCGAAACAAACACCATCTCTGCAAGATACCATAGGAAGACCTTTGACCATATTTTCCTTACATAGATTTTGAAAGGAGCGATAGTTTACGTGACCAAATCGCTCATGCCAAAGTTTGCTCACTTCATCATTATGAGCAACAAAGACCGAGGGAAGAGTTGATGACCCAAAGTTGTTAAACTTAGACAACCTTGTAGAATCATCAACAATGCCAATAGCTAAAATCCTTCTAGAATATCTTATGTCCTTAATTACAAAATCATGAGGTGAAAATTCAACGGTTTTACCTTCACCTGAATGATTTATTTGATATACAGATAGAAGGTTGCAGGATAAGGTTGAAACGCATAATACATCATTAAATTGACCATTGTCTAGATGAATAGTTATAGTCCCTACAGTAATAAGAGATATATCATCACCAACATATATATTTTTGGTGTTACAACCATTTAAAGAAGACAACATGGCTTTGTTTTTGGCCATGTGATAAGAAGCTCCAGAATCAATGAGCCACTCATGAGAATGAGAAGAAGAAGATACATTTAGTGCATAACTAGACCGAGATGCTTAACAACCACATGCATAAAGTGTTATTCCTGAAGATGAAGTTGAAGTTGAAGAGTACTCCAAATGGATGTTATGCTTCTTCATTTTTGCTTCCAAGGCTTCCATCTTCTTAAAGCATTTGGATTCTAAGTGGCCATCTCGATTACAAAAGTTGCAATGTCTATCAGTCTTCTTCCCTTTGTTTATATTTGCCCTACCATTTTGTTGAATTGATTTTTCATTTTGAGACTGAAAGTGCTTAGGAACCTTGGTTGGTTTAGGACCATTCTTTTTAGGATGTTGCTTCTTAGGATTCATTGAACTTGGTTGCTACTGGGTGGCTAAGGCTTTCTTAGAAGAGTTTCCAATATTAAGAAGACCAAGATGTAAGAAATTTTCTTGTTCTCTTATTAAAGAATCACAAAAGGCATCAAAAGAGGGGGACTTATATTCTTGTCTTTGAGAAATAAAGGCTTCTCTAGTAGAATGGAAGGTGGAAACAAACACACAGTTGGTTGGTCCCAACTTAGTAAGAATGTAATAGATAAGGCTACCATCTTCTTTCTTAACCTTAACACCTTCCAAGAGAAGTCTAAGGGTCTTGAACTTGGATAAAAAATATTCAATGGAAGAAAATTATTGGGGTCTAACGTAAACAACTCATTTTCGAGTTGATGGGTTCTAATTTCATTTTTAATTCTAAAAACTTTATTGAGTTGTTTCATTGCTTTATCAGGGGTATCAAGTTTTACAATATAGAATCTAAGGTATGAAGAAATAGACATCTCTATCAACCCACATGCTTGATCTTGCCTATTTTCCCATTTGGATTACTTATCTTCATCTTTAGGTTTAGACTCTTGGCTTGAGGCTATTTTATAAAGACCTTTACTTCTAAGTAAATCCTCCATGTAGAACACCCATTGGAAGTAGTTGGTGTTGTCAAGAATAACTTGGCATGGACTTTCCATTTTAACAAAACTGAAATTGTAGATGCTGAAACTAAGTGTTCCAATGGAAATATCTCGAAAAATTAGGCTGATTAAAAAAAAAAGGCTCTGAAAACGATTTCCGAATGAAGAAGTCATGGCCTTTTGAAGAAAAGTTGTTGAAGATGCCAGCGAAGTATGCGAATGTGCGAAAGTGAATGATAATGTTTAATTTAAAAAAAATACCCTCTCTTTTCAAACTTAATCTAATTAGAGAATTTTTTGTTTTTCAATTATGTGACCCATTTTTAAAATAACTTAAAGTCACTTTTACAATGGTACTTTATGAGCTACCCACTAAATTGTAACTAAAATAAAAGATAAAGAGACCTTAGAATTATAAATGACTCACTTTTTATAATGGGTAAGAACACTTTTACATAAAGTAACTTTAAGACATAAGTTACATGTGTTTTTTGAAAAATTAACTCAACAAAAAAAAAAGACTTGAACCCAAGACCTCTATTTTCATAAAGTAACTTTGGACCAAGTGAGCTAGTTTAAAATGTTAGTAATTTTTGGAAAAGAAGAAAATTTGTTTTATTTTTTTTTTACTGAAGTTTTGGAGTGTGTGCTTACTTGAAAAATACCTTTTTGCCTACAAAACAAAAAACCACACAACCCAACAAGGACATGCAAAAAAACCAAGCCTTATGGCTTGAAGTTAGCTTTTTCCAGAAACTAAATATTTTCTTCAATGTTTCTGATTTTCCGAGATTACACTGAGGCATGATGGAAAAGAGCATACACATGAGAAAAATCCTTCCTTTCTGTTTCTGATTTGCCCAGATCGCACAAAGTCGTGGGGCAAAAAGCATATGCATAAATGAAAGGTATAGATCCGGTAATAAGAAACAGAGAGATAAATAAATTGAAATAAACAGAGAGAAAAGAACTAAAACTGCAAATAAACACTGTATACCTCAAGATCTTAAAAATGACGTAGCTAGGGCTACCAGAAACCTTTTCGCATGAAACGAAAGGGGTTCCTCATTGGAATAGATGCTCCTAACACAATAGAGTAATACTCTCGACCCGAAAGCATTCAGAAACAATAGATCTAGGAAATGACAGCCGGATGTTGACTTCGGATTTGGATCACCAACAGATGCAACCCTCAAATAGATCTGATACCATGTAGGAATTTACAGGGTAAGTTCCTCAGATAAAACACGAAAGGAAACTGCTCACAAACAGATCATAGATCAATACACCAGTATTCTTGACGTGGTTAAAACCCTCAAAGAGGGAAACAATCCACGGCCTGAGCCAACGCGACCACTTCAGGCAATTTATTAATAAAAGAAAAAAAATTTACATAAGCTTCTCTCATGAACGGTCACCTTACAAATGACACTCCATGCTCTTTAAATAGAGATCATGGACCAATCACGATTAAGCCACAAATCAAGTGTTGGTAATACCGAGGAGAGAATGAGCCGTCAGATCACTTCGTGTCTAGAACATATCGTGACCGTCGGATTGTAAGTTACAAAAGTACATAGTAAAGAAACACACTTTACCTAACTCTACACTGGACCAAGTTATACTTAACTATTTCCTACGTGTCGGAATATCCTAATAGATTATAGGGCATAATTGTTTGATGTTGAATCCCATGCTCGCGAAGATAGTTTTCAAATTCATTTGAAATATATTATTTTCAATTATCAATATGAATGGAGTCAATATGAGATTGTGCATCATTTTAAATCCACGCATGAAAGTTTTTGAAAGTTTCAAAGGCTTTAGATTTATTCTTCAACAAATATACCCAACACATTTTGGTATAGTCATTAATAAAAGTCATAGTATATTTATTTCCATTTGTAGAAATAACATGCATAGGGCCACTATAACACACCCCCTTGTCTAACCAAATATGGTTACAGTGTTACCTGACTCTCATGGTATGATTACTGTAATGGGGTAAAATAATTCTTTATATATATATATATATTTCTCTTTATTAATGGTGAATGACACTTAGTAACATTTCATGATAGATTCAAGCTTTCATATTTAATGTTATTATCTACGTTCACAAAATATGTTGGTGGAATTTTTTGGATATCACAAAGAATTAGAGGAGGCATGTTTCAACTTGTAATTTCCAGCCAAATCACCCTCAGTTTTTTAGTAGAGCAACCTCCCTCAAGAGTATATTGGACCCCCTCCCAAGAAGATTATAAGGCATTGATACTATCTTTTTCACCCATAAGTTCATCTTTTAACTCACATTTCACCCATATCTTATATTTGGAAATCCACATGAGAGATCTTAATCTATATCTATCCCAAATATTTGGTTGTGCCTACTATGACTCATTAAATAGACTAGGTTCACTGGCAATATTTCTACTCCATAATTCATCAAGAACCCATATTTAGAGGACAAATTTATACACTTACAAAGTCTATCTTATTGTTATAAATTATATTAATTGAAATATACTTCACATTCAACTATGGAATACTCATAAATTTGACTAGGAGGGAACCTTTATAAGTTGGAACGTTTGCGGTGTTATTGTATTTAAATTTTAGTCCAAAATTGACAAATATATTATCGGAATTGTTGTATCCAAATGACAACCTTGCAATTTCACATATATTGATTCAATATACTTGGAAACATATATATTTAGTGTTGGTATATGAAACCTAAATACCATTGTCACTTTATGGGAACTTTGTGAGATATATTAAGAGTAAATCAATTACAACTTCCAGTCAAGTTCTCTTTATTTCCTTCACAACCAAGTTATCAATAAGCCTAAACCTTAATAAATAAATATACTAGGAAGCTCCTCTAGAGGTGGCCTTTGATCATCTTGAAGTGCGGGAAGAAAATCTGACAGTGGTGATCCCTTCATTCTTATACTATAAAAAGAGTCTTGTCCACCATTTCCAGACAACGTTGATGTAAATCAAACACGTGGGCTAAACTCCAAAAGGTTAAAGAACTTAATAGAGTAATTGCATACATAAATTACATCAACTCACCAAGCATATAGAACAAATCAAGTCAATGTCCAACTTGATTGAATCAAGAATAATATAGAACAAAGATATTTTTTAACCATAGGTCAGTGAACAATCCACATACAAATCAGGCGCAGATGTAAGACCATCCCTAGAATTCATTAAATTGATGCAGAAGGCAAGAAGCTCGTTCAACCAGTGAGATTGAAGAATCTCCATTTGCAGAGTTTGTACATGAGTTTTAAATTCATGTCCCTAATTAGAGTAATGAACTTGAGAAGAAAAAAAAACATGGATAGATTCTTAAGTGGTATGAGTTTGTTATATTGATCATGGGAATATTTCCTTTATCACAGACACCTAACCTACACAGGCTATGAATGCAATCTATAGTTCAAATATCATTAACGTAAAGTTGTATCCAACTTGATTTCCCCTAACTCAAGTTACATACCTCTCACCTCGGGAAAAACAAAGTTTATCTCACAACTATAATTACAAAGACTAACTAAAACTCAATTCAAATTCCTCAAAATGTTTTCAATCATAACTAGTGAGGAGAAAACACGTTCAGTAATGGTAGTCTGCAATTTTACCCCAAAGCTTGGAATTATTCTCTTGTCACCATAATGTATTAATTAGCCATGGCATCGATATAATGGCATGTCCAATGCATTGTTCAAACTAATGTCAATCCCATAAAACAATTTAACTCCAATATAATGAAGACAACCACCATTCATAAGAGTGAGATGAGAAAGAAGAGTTTCCAATTGATCCAAACAAAACAACTAAAATAGAAAATAGTAAATGGATTTCCACAAGCCATTAAGCATTTAGTACTCAATGACATAAAACCAACTACAATATGCTAAACTCTTTCAACCAAGTAAAAATTGACCACCCAAAAATTGCAGGTTCTAACATTGTCCCAAATGATATTGCAAAGTGGAGGTAAAAGAACATGACAATCTACCAACAAGGGATGAGTTCCCAAAATTTCGTATAGATTGAATTATTGATGCTTCTCATGGTAGTTGTGGTGTAGTCTAAGTTTTACATATGCATACAAGAACAATTAATGAGTTAATATTGGTCAGAGTGGATAATAGATCACACTGCAATCACATATATTTCATACATGAATGATACTTTGGCATATTTGTTTTTCCATGGAGGCACAAATATCGCTATATAGAGCATTATCCTACAATGTGCAAAGTCCAATAGATTTCAATGGGGAAGTTTGCTAAGCGTTGCATAAGTTAGTCATCAAAACATCACTATATACTTGCATACTATACGTCATTTTACTTCACAGACTAACAATTATGTTCAATACTTACAACATACATCATTTTATCTTGCAGACTAGTACTTATACACCATTCTTAAGAATACTCTTCATTCTATACCGCATGTTAGTAATTAAATATAATATAAGGAGAGATGTGTTGAGAATAGACCAATCATGTGGCTCTTTGTGTGTCATATCTAGTACTGAGCATATTGTAAATTAGTCAAAACATGTGATTTCTTGGGCATCACAATTTATTGTACCTAGTTCAAAATTACAATAATAATGGCTTTCTGCATGAAAGGAACAATGGTTTAACATTCAACTTAATAATGACAATAGTTCAACATTCAACATAATAGCAACAATGGTTCAACATTCAACAATTCAACATAACAATAACAATAGCATATCGCATAACAAGAACCATAATTCATATTTTAGCATAGTAAGGACAATATCTCAACATTCAACATAATAGTAACAATAGTTCAACACTCGGGAGTTCAACATAACAATATTAGTAGCATACAACATAATGAGAACCATAACATAACAAGCATAGTAACTTATCATTCAACAATATAGTAAGTCACTTATTTCGAGGATAATGGGCACTCGGATAGGGACAATAAGTTATAACTCACCTCCTAAACACAGATGGGCTTCAATCAGATTCATTCACTACAACAATACCTTGTGATTAGCATCCCTTTTTGCTTCCTTTTTTGCGTATAGAGCCCATTTTGGGTGCTATTTGTGTCCATTTATCAAATATGGTGCAAAACTTGATGCAAAGTTTGCATCGAGTTTTGCACCAAGTCTTACACCAAGTTCAACACCAGGTATTGTAATAGGTTTTGCACTAGATTTTACACCAGGTTTTACGCCAGGTTTTGTGCCAAATTTTGTGCCATCCTTTGCACCATGTTTGCATCAAGTTTGGTACCTAATTTTGTTTCACCAACTTTTGCATCCGATTTTTGCGCCTACACTTGCATCAACTTTTGCATCAGCTCTTGCATCGTCTTTTGCATCAGCTCTTGCATCCTCTTTTGCATCATTTTTAAAATCATTTTTTGCATCCATTTTTGCATCCCCTTTGCGCCATGTTTTGTATCAAGGTTTGTGTCTAGTTTTGCATCTACTTTTGTTGCATCCACTTTTACATCTTGTTTTGAATCCATATTTACATCCTCTTTTTCATCTGTTATTGTGTCCACTATTGCATCCATTTTTCTTGTGCCATAATTTGCACCTAGTTTGGCACCTCCCTTTGCACCATTTTTTGCTTCTAAATTTGCATCCACGATTGCATCCTCATATACATCTAGGTTTTCATTGAGTTTTATATCTATTTTGCATCCCTTTTTGTATCCACTTTTGTGTCAAGATTTGCATCAGGTGTTGTGTCTCATATTGCATCTACTTTTGCATCGAATTTTGTTGCATCAACTTTTGCATCCGTTGTTTCACCCATGTTTATGCCCACTTTTGCACCCCTTTTTGCATCTATCATTACATCCAATTTTGTTGTGACACAATTTGTGCCATGTTTTGTACTTGCTATTGTACCCACGTTTGCTTCCAATTTTGCATCCATCTTCGCATCCTCTTTTGAATAAAATATTGCATCTGTTTTTGCATCCACTTTTGTGTTGGGTTTTGCGTCTCATTTTGTATCTTATTTTGCATCTACTTCCATTGCATCCAATTTTGTTTCTCCTTTTTCACCCATGTATGCAGCCATGTTTGCAGCCATGTTTGCATCCACTTTTACATCCCTTATTGCATCTTGTCTTGCATATAAGTTTGCATCTTTTTTGTGTCTGTTATTACATCCACTTTCTCATCCACTTTTTTTGTGCCATATCTTGTGCCTATCATTGCAACCCACATTTTCTTCCACTTTTGCATCCGCATTTTCTTCCACTTTTGCATCCACATTTGCATCCTCTTTTGTGTCCAAGTTTGCATCAAATATTGTTTATGTTTTTTGCATCCCATTTTGCATCTACTTTTACATCCACTTCTGATGCGTCTAATTTTGCATTTAATTTTGTGTCCACTATTGCACCCATGTTTGGTCCATGTTCACATCTCTTTTTGCATCCAAGTTTGCCGCATTCAAGTTTGTGTCGTTTTTTGCGTTCGTTGGTGTATCCACATTTGTTTCACCACAATTCATGCTAAGTTTTATGCCTACTATTGCACCCATGTTTTCTTCCATTTTTCATCCATTTTTGCATCCTATTTTGTGTCCAAGTTTGCATAAACTATTGCATCTACTTTTTCATCCACTTTTCTGTCAATTTTTCTATCTTGTTTTGCATCTACTTATGTTGTGTCCACTCTTCATCCAATTTTATGTCTATTGTTGCCCCCATTTTTCTTGTTCACTTTTTCATCCATTTTCCAACACTCATCATATTTTTTGCATTGATGATATTTCTTATGACATTGACAATTATGAACAACTGACGACAATGTCAATAATTATGACAACGATGATAATGAAATTGATGACGATAACATGAATTGTGATTATTATGATAATGACAATGATGATAAATACAATGGGGGTTACAATGACAATGATGATGACGATGCTAATGACCTTGGTCAATCTTCCCAATTTTTAAATGTTGTCATGGTCATAATCATAATCATTATCTTTGGCATCGTCTTCCAAGTCATCATCATTTGATCATCATTATCATTATTTTCATATTGGTCATCATAAACAACAATAATGGAATGAATGATGATTATGATGTTCACGACGAAGATGACAACAATTATGATAGAAATTACATTAATTATGATGATGGGGATGATGAAAATTATAATGACGATGATAATGATCATCGATCATCTCTAAAAAATAAAGTTGTTATTTCTCTTTCATATATCATGTGTCCTAACAACCCTTTTGGAGCACTCGTAACATTTTTTGGGTTAATGATATTTCTTATGACACCTATAATTATGAACAATTGACGACAATGTCCATAATCATGATGATGATGATGACGATGATGACATGAATGGTGATTATGATGATAATGCAATGATGACAATAGTGATGACAATGATGGTGGTGATGATGACAATAATGAATATGATGACACTCCCTCTAAACTAGGGAGGTACTCATAATGAGACAAAGAAATACTCTCAAGTTGAAATATTCATATAAGAAGGGATCTGGATTGATAAACATCAACGATGATTTACATCATCATAGTCAACATTGTCAAAATAGCAAGGCCTTGAATAACAAGTTCTATCTCTCCATTAAATCAGAGCATAATGTTGGGAGGCATAAATTTGGACACCCTTGCCTCTCTAGGCACTTACTCCACCAGGATTTTTACTAGGTATGTCCTCACATGATCATTTCCTAATCCACTGTCATAATATTTGACACCAGGAAATGTCGATCCTCATGACTATACTTATCTTAGATTAATGTACTTGACTTATGGTGGTTAGTCCTAGTCAAAGTACAAATTCTCAAAGAATATTGGTCCTAGATGTTTATCCAATCCACCATTCTCGCTACTCATGTCTTTACTAGGCTTATGACAGTTAGTCCTAGCCATAGTACATGACACATGGATAACATGGTGTCCACCCCCACTCCCTCTCAACCAGGGAGTAGACATCCACAAACATAAGATTTTTTTAAGAATACCCATCATTTTCATAGAGAATAACATCATTAATTTGTTTTCATCGCATGACGCCTTTATGATTAAGCATTCTTAGATTTGCGGCAAAATATTTCCCCTTTTGTCATTTGTGATGAAAGAAAATCAAAAAGTCAAAGCCAAAATCATTAAAAATACACTATAATTTATCTAAGCCTAAACTCTAAGGTTGAAGGGAAAATTCATGTAAATGTTATATCTATGAGTTGTGCCAAACTTAAGAAAACCTTATTCCCTAAGTCCTATATATAAGAAAAAGCAAAAAAAAAAAGTCCCAATGAATGGTAACTAATGTATTCACTTCCTCTTTGGAAAACATATGAATATATACACTCCTAGTCACACTTGATCACATGTTTGTGATGGTTAAATCACGAAGTCCTATTTTCCCCTTGCATTTTCACTTCATCATTTAAGCACCTAATTGAGGATCTAGGGAATCTTTGTTAAATTTTAAGCTTCTCTCATTTAGGGATTTTTTATCCGGATTATCCACAATATTCAAATTAATTTCTTTTTAGTAGGAACCCCTTTTTTAGTAGATATTAATATTAATTTAACATAATAATTTTATATATTTCATCATAAAATTAATAGAATATTAATTAATAAATTACCGTTAGTCATTTATTTATTTTTATTTATTTATATATATTTTTATTTATTTATTTATTTGTTTTTTTTTGAATTAAGACTAAATCTATTAAGAGAAGACATATGGTACAATCATAGCTTGCAAAGAAGCGAAGCAAAAGAGTAGGGGAGCCGGAAATGATATGAAATCAACCTCGGTCCCAAAAACCACGACACAAGCAGAAGAAAGTAGAGAGGACAGAAAGAACGAGCAGGTCTAGGGAGTTTACCCAGCATGAGTAGAATTTTCCAATCTACATTTTTTTCCTTTCTTTTTGCTGACTTTGACCCAACCATTTTGGTCTGGCTGGGCCGGAACTACTTGCAGACTGATCTGAGCTAAAGGAGGAGACTCCTTTTCTGAATCAGAGGGCGAAGACTCATGAGTACGCTTCTGCGAGAATAGAGGCGCAGAAGGATCCAAATCGCGGTCTAAGGGCGAGTCCTTCGGGCGCTCCAAGTTCTCCTCGTCCACTTCGATGTCCTCCTCATCGGAGCTGGAGGACTCTATGTCATCCATAGGGGGTTTTTCACAAGGTTTCCAACTCTTGGATTTGGATTTGCGAGTGATATTCTTCTTTTTGTTGAGGAACGCTACACATGAGTTCTGGAGATGCCCTGTCTGATGGCAATGACGACATCTTAAGGCTGTATTCTCATAGTCCAAAGTTTGCGTCCAATGGAAGTCCCCGACTTTGAGGATGATCTGATCTGGCAGCCCTTTACTGATGTCTATTTCTGCACAAGTTCTGCCGTAGGTGTATATTCCTTTCTCCCCCCTCGAGGTATCTGTTGTCAGGAAGCGGCCAAGGGTATCTCCTATTCCTTGAAAGATAGCAAAATGCCATAGATGCGCGGGGAGATTTGGAAGCCTGACCCAGATAGGAAGCTTGGAGATGACTGCAGAGGAGGGGTCAAAATCTGGGATCCAAGGAGAGAGGAAAAGTCCAGCTGATCCCCAGAACCAGGGGCCCGCCTCTAAGGCTCTCTGGTAGTCTTCGTTGTAGGCAAAGACAACAATAAAGAAGCCTTTCGAACAAAAAAAGAGTTTGAAGTTGTTGGTCCAATTAGAATGGATCCACTGGTATAGATCAGTAGTGCGGGGCCATAGGCCATTAAATTTGCAAATGAGGGCTGTTTCTGCAAATGTCTGGTATTGATCATCCAAAGATGGATGAGAGATTTTAATGGCAGGGGTTTCCTCCATTTTGTCCACCAAGAAAGGTTTGGGAGTCTCAGAGGATTGAGCAGACTTCTTGGCCGGCTGTGCATGTATGACATCTTTGTAGGAAAAACCTTTGGAGGCAGAGGATTGCCCCACTACACCTCCCCTTAGACGCAGAGATAGGATCACTGTGGCATTTCTTTCTATATTATAAAAGGAAAGAGGCTGATTGTGGTCAAGCTGCTTACCAACAAAGAGGAGCTGCAGAAGGGAGGAAGGGATCCCCAACCTCTATTCGAGAATCTTTGAGAGATGTCGCACTGTGAAGGATGGCTGGACCTCAAGTAGCAGGGTTTTGCCTGTTAGAAGAATTATTTGGATCTGAAAACTTGCTTGCTGGGGATGAGTAAAATCTTGGCTGCCTGAATGAGGGCTTGAGGTTGAAATATCATGAATGCGTGCCTGCGGGGCCATCCCCAGATCCCGGCTATACTGCTGCTGCATATGGACGAGTGCGGTAGTTGCCGAAGAAGGGAGTCTGCAGGCAGGGACGTGGAGTAAGAAGAGCCGACTGCCCAAAATGGAAAAGGCCAGAGCGAAACGTTTTGCCATGGCGTAGTTTGACGGCCAAATAGCAATGGCGTCCAGAGTGGTCTCAAGCTGAGGGTCCAAAGCGCCGAGGGACTCAGTTCTTTTTCTCCACGTCGCCCTCCCTTTCTGCCATGGCACACAGGCTAAAGGGTAACATCTAGCACCATTCTTGCTCCTAGCATTTCTGTAGGGGTTCTAGGTGGTAACCGCCATGGGTAATCGGTCCTGCGTCGTGGGTATGGTCCCATCGTTCTCGATGCTGTGAGATACAAGAGATTCATGGCCGCACCTCTAGGACGGAACGAACCAGCAAGCGACGGCAGCTTCCGAGACCATAAACCCTAGGGCAGGAGAAAAATCGCTTGCACACTCCATCTCGTCAACCAGGGAAGGTCCGGTATTGTCCAAATTCTTACTAATCAAGTTAGTCATTTATTTTTAATATTCTTATAAATTATTTATTTTTTCAATTTTTTTTTTTAATATACTAATAATTAAAATAACATGAAGCAGAACATGAAGCAATATGAGGAAGTAAAATAACATGGAGTAGATATCATTAAATATTAAGTTATTAACCAAAAAATCTAATAATAACAATAATAATAATAATTATTTTAATTCTTAATCTTTATTAACTTAATAATTTAATAAATATTATTAAGATTATTATTAATAATTATTAATATTTAATGGTAGTGAATTAAAAAATAATTTCCTTTTATCAATATTAGGAATTTTTTTAATATATATATTAATATTAATTTTAAACATAATAATTAATAGAATTTTAGTTAAAAAACTAATGTGTGTCATATTCTTATAAATTAGTTCTAGGATATTAATTTATAGAATAATTTAAAGTTTTAAATTAATTGGTCGCCTTAAATAAAAAATCTTTAGGAAATAAAAAGTAAAGTAATATTTATAAATTTTTTCTCTTTATAATTAAACAAATGCGATTAATATAATAAATTAAATATTTTTCCAGTAATTAGTCTCACGTAGGCTTAGGTTTAGAGGCAGTTTTTTGATTTTGTTTTTAACCATTAGGTATTTATTTGTTCTTGTTGGTAGGCTTCTCTTTCAATCTATCACTTCTGTCCTGAAGATGGATCCACGTTGGGATTCGAAACATCGACAACAAGAGGCACACAACACTGTGGATAATCCGAATAAAAAATCCCTGAATCTTTGTTACCCAAGGGTTTCATGTCTACTCTTGGTTTACTTATGTCACACTACGGTCAATTTATGTGATGGAGTGAAATACTTAAGTTTGTGGAGTTATTAGAACAATGTATTAAGTTAGTCACCACACATATATGTATTACATCTCATTGATCCACATGTGTGGGTTGGAGACTCATTGCTTGAGAACTTTAATGGAGACTACTTTAGGGCTTTGATGGTATAGCTTACAAAATCTCTTGGTAAACATTGTGATTCATCCTTTCTTTTCCTTGAGACACTTGATAATTTAAGTATTAGGGGGTTTATGCATTGCATTACATTAGATATCATTTTGGGATTCAATTGAATGAAGTAAGTCATTCACGTATGACCATTTCCATGAGAGGTAGTCATAATTGAATAATTTCTCATGATTTTTGAATAGTTCACTCAGCACTCATTGCATAGGGTGATGCTCAAAGGGGTGAAGAAGTGGGATTGAAACTAGTGAAATGAATCACATAGAGTCAATCATCACTTCCGGGGCTTGCACCCGGTAACCAGGACTTCTCGGGAGGTCACCCATCCTAGATCGCCTCTGGCTCAAGCGCGCTTAACTATGGGGTTTTCCCCACAATCAAGCCCACTTAGCTTGCTACCCCATTTTCAAAACCTCAGTAAATATTGTGCCTCATGAACCATTCAAGTAGATATCCCTTCACTCTTTTTGAATTTAAGTATTAGGGGGTTTACGTAGTGCGTTATATTAGATATCATTTTGGGACTCACTCCCGATAATCCATGGAGATGGGGAATATAAATTAGTTGTGCTAGAAATAGAATTGAGAAATAGAGGTTTTCCATTCGTGATATTGGAGTCAAAGACATTGGATACATGGGAGTAGTCCTCGATGTCAATTAACTAGAATTGTATTGTCATAATGCGAAAAGAGGTTAACATATTGGGAACCTTGATGTCTTAATCATTCCAAATAATAACCATTCCACCCAAGTATCTCTAAGCATCAATCACTACTACTTGGCAATTCCTCCCCCATTTGCTAATTATATGAGGTAGATATTCACTTAATATTTTTGTTTCTTATATCAACATTATTGATGGGTGCTTTGCGTGCCATTTTTCTTTTAGGAGTCTTTGTTTTCCTTTACTATTGAGGCCCCTCATGTTCCATGAGACTATTTTCATGGAGAATTTACACAGAAAGGAAGTATAATGTGACTAAAAAAAACATGTTTCAAGATTTAAGTGCTTGGACAATGCCACTTCATGACTCCTATATTTCCTTAACCTGGGACCGAATGGTGAACTTGATGGCCTTAAGGGAAATTGACCAATGAAAATCTAAAAAAGAGGTGACTTTTGACTTTATGACATACAAGTTAATATACTAAAAAAAATCCATAACAATTTCATCAATCAATGAATTATTAAAAAAATATCCAAAACAATTTAATCAAGCAATGAATCATTACATTATAAAATACAATCTATAAACCTTTTGGGAACTTTTTGCTAAACCATGCTCAAAACCAACATATTTAATATTAATATTTAACAATAATCTAGACAATAACACATTTTGATAAATTAAATAACATGTTATAAAGCCTAAGAGATGTCACTAATAGAAAACTAAAAAGCATGCAACTAATGGGAGTGACCACTCAAGGCCACCATAAGACAATTAATCTATTAAGACCAAGATTAATGGGGACAAAGGTCTACAAAGGACAAAGGCAAACCTATTTTAATTTTATTGTTTTATTAGGTGCAAGTTGAACATCTCAAGATATAACAAAGAGCAAAATTAATTTTATTGCATTAAGAAAACCCAAGTACATTCTATAACTTAGCAAGAAAAAGATGTATAATACCCATCTCGACACAACACATAGCATTAAGTTACTTTTTTATATATAATTTAAACTTCTATCATAAAATCACAAATTTAGCATGAATGAAATGTTTAAAATCCATTTTTATAAAAACTAAATATATTTTTTATTATAAAAAAATACCAAAAACTAAATATATTTTTTTAGAAAATAAAAAAAATACTAAAACTAAATATATATTAAAAAAAACTAAAACATAAGCATATATATATATATATATATTAATTTAAAATATTTTGTAGATTTTTTTTAAACACTTCCCTCCATTATAAGAAGCAAAAATAATAATAGAAATAAGGACGGATAAAAAATCTTCCTTTCCCTAGTAAGTGTTTCCCACCATTCATTCCACTCATTGGAGTGCTTGATATATTGATCAAGTTTTGATTCCTTAGAGATTAATTAGAGCAAAGAAAACAAGAGTACTCTTAAAAGTTCAATGCCTATGATGGTGGACACTGTTAGGGTCCTATAATATAGGTAATCTATTTGTGTAGTTATCTATTCTGGTAATTTGCTGGTAAAGTTTAGCCTATCTTCCTTTCCCTGGTAAGTGTTTCCCACCATTCATTCCACTCACTCGAGTTATTTCATAAAACAAAGATAAGTGTTATTTCACACTCCTTTGGCAAAGCTTGAGCTTCACTTGTGATATATCTATTTCTTGGAGTGCTTTATATATTGATCAAGTTTTGATTCCTTGGAGACTAATTAGAGAAAAGAAAACAAGAGTACTCTTAATTCCAAGTTCAATGCCTATGATGGTGGACACTGTTAGGGTCCTATAATATAGATAATCTATTTGTGTAGTTATCTATTCTGGGAATTTGCTGGTAAAGTTCAACCTATGAATCATTTGATGTCATAGCCTAAATGTTTGCTTGTCCAAGGAGCCATTTAGTTCTGGAAGTCTGGTGGTTGAGATAAAGTATGGATGTTTGGGAGATTTTTTGCATATAAAATCCAAGTTAGATCATGTTGTAGGTGTTTTCATGGCAAATTGCTTAGGATCAACTTTCCAACGGTATATCTGGTGCTTCAAACCGACATCCTGATCAAAAGGTAGATCAGGATGAAGTCTACTCCTCAAAACCACAAGCAATGAAGTCTACTCCTCAAAACCACAAGCAAAGAAGAAGGCCTAAGTGAGAAATTATTTATTTGAATTATCAAAATTAAAAAATAATACAAATCCAAACTCTAAACCATTAGAACCACATTTATTTATCATAAATCCAAAAGTCAAAGCTTATGACTCACCCGCACTTAACTATTAAATTTCTAAATTTCCCAAATGTAAATTCCTCAAAATTTGTGAACGAATACATCTATGGTTAGTGGTATGTCCAGTATGTTCGGATCACAGCCCTTCCCACTTTTAACCAAAGTGGGGTCCAAAAAGTTGTTTTCAATCTTACTCCCTGTCACCCTCCTGTTAAATCGGACCCCCCTCCTCCTAAACCACTTTCTACTTACCCCCTCCGAAAACCATTTTTCCTATTACATTTAAATTATGGCGGAGAGGTATATAAAGAAAAATTTCATATGTTATGAAATATGTTTATGAATGAAGGAGGATGAGTAATTCATGGGTGCAAGAAAATGAATTTACAAGAGAAAATAAAAAGAGGATTTTTAAATCATATGTTTATGAAACTAATGAAGGAGGAGGAATTCACGGGTGAAGAAAATGAATTTACAAGAGAAAATAAAAGGAGGTACATGTGAATTTCATGTAAATGAGTTTTACACATAGGAGGATAAGTAAAACAAGACTTACAGATGTAAAAATAATTTATAGGTACATGTGAATTTGAATTTACAGTTGCAGGTGAAAATCAAAAGGAAGGCCAATAGAAACAACACATGGTTTTGGAAATCCATCCAAATATTCTACAGGGAAAAATAAAAATACTTTACTAGCCATGGATTTACCAAACAACACATGGTTTTTCAAAATCCATGGGAAGAGAAAACAAGCCATGGATTTAGAAAACAAGCCATGGATTTTTGAAATAGTACATGGATTTGAAAACATGATGGATTTATAAATCATTCTAATAAATACTTTGAAATTTGAATTATGAATTTCATCAAAATATTTGGAAATATTATTTAAAATATATATATATATATATATATATATATATATATATATTTTTTTTTTTTTCTTTTTTCTTTTTGCAAATATTTTGTGACAAAACAAAGTATTCAAAAGATGATGAAAAACAAAAACGACAAAAATAGAACTCATAGGCAGAGCAATTAGATTAAACAGGGCAATTCGCTGATTTTGTGAAGACAATTTCAACATTTTTCCAAATTTCAAGGGCATGAAGATTAGTCTAAGACACCTAGTAGCAAAAGATCAACAAAAGATCAACAGATTGAGGACCATTTTGCAGATTTCCAACATCTAGAAAGCCAATTCCAAAGTTTAATGACCAATTTAATATTTCCAACAGATAATTTGGAGATATTATGTTATTTTTAGTTTATTATTTAGATTTTTCCAGAAATTATTAGAGAACATTTTGTATGAGTTCCTTCTTTGGAATCTAAAGATGGTTTAGCATCAATTCTATAAATATGTTGGAATAGGACTTAGAGTGTGTTGGGACTTGTACTGAGAAATATTACCATTGACTGTAAAGCTGATCACTGAGATTGAGTGACCAATTTTCAGTAATACAAAAATCTTTTTCAAGATTCCTGTGTCAGACTTATTGGTGAAGTTATATTCTCTTGTTAATGTGTTCTTCTTTGTCAATTCATATGTTTCTCTTATTCATTTTGTTCAAAGAAAAATAAGAATATGAATTTGTTTAAGTACACTCAATTCTGTCTTTTGAACAATTTCAATGTTTTCAACTGAAATTAAACACTAGAATTCTTAATTTCTCTATGTTTAATGGATCCTTAAACTTTCCATCTTTTCCATCTCACAAAACTCTTAAGATCTAATAAGTCTGCCTACCTTGCCCTGTTAAACTCATCTATCACTATTGTAATTGATCAACTTGAAACTTAATTGACTCCATTGCCCAATGGCTTTCCCTTGTTGTTCCAACCAAACCATCTCAAAAACCAAACCCTGAATTTAACATCTAGCCTAAAATATTATAAAGCAAACAAAGCTAAATATAACAGAGAGATCCCTCTCTGAGTTTAGGAGCGCTAACTCCTAGACTTAAAAGTGGTTATGTGGTTACCTTTGAAATTTCTTTCATAACCTTAAGAAATTACATAGTGCTAACAAACACGAGGCAAGGGAGGGGTTGCTATTGTGGTCATAACTCCAAGGTCATTGTCTTTGATGGTGGACGAGGCAAGGGAGGGGGTTGTGATCGTGGTTGTGGAGTTTTCTCTTTTACATTATATTTAGGGAGTTCGAAGTAATTTGAATGGAATCATTGTCATCACTTGGTATAATGGATTAAATGTGATAATGGATAAAATGAAGTAATTATTTGTGAGTATTTGTTCTTGAACGAACATTAAGATCCATTTTTATCATAGAGAAAAGCACATGCATTAAAAACAACTCAATATTTCATGTGACATTCATATTGTATGCGACTTATTTTTCATTAAAAACAATTTACTTTTTCATGTGACATTCTTTTTTCGTTAAAATTTCTTCTATTTCTTATCTGAATTACAATTGTAATTTGAAATAAATCTTCCAGTAAATATTAATTTACCAATCGCCAATGGACATCATAAGAAACATTCACAATGTAATATGAAGAACAAATGGGTACCTACTTCATATGCATTAAAAATGCTTCTACTACTTAATGCGAATTAAAAGTGTAATCTTAGTTGTATCTCCAATATATCTTAAACCATATTTTCATTTTATTTTTTAGTACTATTAAATTTTATTATGTCCGACCTCATTTTATGGTTAGCAGTGTAATAAAAATATGCATTGTGCTATAGAATTAGTACTAACATGTAATTATTTATAATTATTTATTATTATTATTATTTTTTTCTTAAAACGCTACAGGTAATGACCACGAAGACGAAGTTGATGATACAAACTATGTTTATATTACATCATATATCATAGACGATGATGATGAGGATGGCGATGGCATTGGTGATGATATTATCAGGATGGTCAGGATGATGATCATGGAAATGATCACGAGGATGATCTTGACTATGATTTTCGTGGTGCTATGATGTCTTAATATGGTAATCATACCTTTGAATTTTAGACTATTCGAATAATGATGATGATACTATCGATACTATCTTGTTACCTGATGAATATATTGAAAATTGTTTACATTTTTTTTAATGAAGAATTATTGTGTATGATGAGATTCCTTTTTATTTTTATTTTTATGGATGTTGTGAATTTACCTTAGAATAATGATATCTATGAAACATTTTTATTTGGTAATCATACATTGACTTTTAGTTGATTTGATTAAATATGATGATGATAATATCATTTTTATCTTGTTATTTTATGTATATATTGAAAATTATCAACATTATTTTGATGGAGAATTATTATGTATGATGGTATTACTATTTTTGGATGTAATGTTGTGAATTTACCTTGGAATAATGATATATGCAATAAGTATTGATTTAGTAGCCATATATGTATATTGAAAATTGTCAATGATTTTTTGATGGAGAATTGTTATATATGACAATACTACTATATTTGTTATAAATTCTGTCAATTACCCTTAAATTTGTTTACAAATATTAAGTTATCAATTTGAATTGTGATATCTTCTTAAATGTGTTATACATGAAAATACCTCCTCATCATCTTGGAGGAGAATACTATGTTGTTGGTTGAAATACCCCTTTCTCCTAGACTATATAAGACTATAATACAAGTTATGTACCATGAGGACCACATTATCCTAGTCTATAACAAGTTTTCCCCTTCATCTAACTTTTGTTACCAAAATTCTCACTTAGTCACGAGGAAAAAAGCTCGAGTTAACTAGAATTTGACACTCTTGTTCACTTTCGGAAACTCATATGGTGGAATGTGATCTCTTTATCCTCATCTTTAGCTTTTTCCTAAAAAGAAAAGCATACAAAAGCGAGAAAGAGCCATAAAGCATGGGGAAGCTTTTTCCTAAGTACAAAAACATCTAAAAAGTGGAAAAGGCCATTTTTATATGAGGAAACATTATTCACCCAAAAGCTTTTGCCCAAATTGAACTAATGAGGAATTTGGAAAATCTCATAGCCTTCACTTTCCTATATATTGGAGGCTTTGCCATTGAGAAAAGGATGGGAATTCTTGTATTATCAAGTTGTTGAGATCTATCTTGAGAGGGAGAGTTTTGGAGCTAGGAGTTGGGGGAGGTGTTGCTGTAACTGCATCTGCATCTGATGGTTGTGACTTTCTTCCAACTCCTTTATTAATATAGATAAGTTGTTCTTCCTTCCATATGCTGCTATTCGTTCTTTACTTATTCTATTTAACTAATGAATGTATGGGATTTTGGTTTATATTTATTTATTCAATAATAATTATATGTTTATGATAGTTTTGATTACGAATATATTATGCTGTGAAGGTTGATTTTTTCTCTCTCTTATGTGTAGGACCAACCTTTGGAGCTAGATAAGAGTGCTTCCCAGCTACAATAAAAACTCCAACAAGACATGCATGCAAGGGCTCACATGAATTCCTTTATTTTTTCTTAATCTATACTCTACATCTTGACCTACTAAAAATCCCGAGCCTTAGAACAACCTTTCTCTTAATCGGTCTGTCCTAGGTTTCTGGGATAAGATGAGAGGGTTTTATGTTCATCTAACCGTGCATTAAATCCTACAACAAAATGATATTTAGAAACTATAATATATTTCACTTTGTAATTGGAATTAGTAAAATGAACCCATAATGGGGGTCATAAATGGAAATAAAAGTAAAACTCTAAACAAGAAGCCAAAAATGGATGTAACCATGGATGCAAAATTGGGAGTAGAATTGGATGTTAAACCAGCCATCAAAACAATATGCAAACAATGAAACAAAAAGGGTTTTAAAGTAGAATTTATAAAGGGTGCAACATTAGACATAAATAAAGGAACAAAATAGGGCATACAAAAGGATACCAAATTGGGCGCAAACAAGGATGCAAAAATGGACACCAAAATGAGGATGTAAAGAATGGTGTAAAATTAGGATGCAAAATTGGGTGCAAAAAGGATGTATGAAAAGAAACAAAACAAGATGCAGAATGGGACTAAAAAAGGGTGAAACCAAGGATGACAAAAATGATGCATAACTAGATGAAAATTCAAAATAAAATCTAGGTGAAAAATGAGATGCAAATGTGGAACCAAATGTGGTAGAAAAAAGGATGCAAATTTGGATGCCAAAAAGGATGCAAAATTAGATACCAAAAAGGATGCAATATTGGACATAAAAAATGGTGCAAAATTGGACGTAGAAAAATTGGTGCAAAAATGGGCATAAAAATGGCTCAAATTTGGATGCAAATTGAGGTGCAACTTTGGATGGAAAATGAGGTGCAACTAATGATTCAAAACTTAGTGCAAAAAGAAATGCAAAAGTAGATGAAAAAAATGGTTCAAAATTGAACATAACATTAGACACAAAATGGGATGCAAAGATGAACGCAACACATGGTTCAACATAGGATGCAAATTTAGATGCTAAAAAGAATGCAAAATTGGATGTAAGAAATGGTGTTAAAAATAATGCTAAATTGGATGCAAAATATGGTGCAAAATAGGATGAAAAAAAGGGAGATATATAAAACACAAAAGTGGATGCAAAAAATGGTGCAAAAATGGATGCAAAATTTGGCACTAAATCAGATTCAACATATGGTGAAAAATTGGATGCAAAAATTGGTGTAAAAAAGGCAGAAAACTAGTGCAAAAATATATGTAAAAATAAGTACAAAATTAGAAGCAAAAAATGGCATAAGACTAGATGCAAAAACTGGATGAAAAAAAGGCACTAAATTAGATGCAAAAGATGGTGTAAAACTCAATGAAAATTACGACACAAAATTAGAAGCAAAGAATGGCACAAAACATGAAGAAAAAAATGATGCAAAAACAGATGCAAAAAATGGCACAAAACTAGAAGCAAAACCTATTGTAAAACCAAATGCAAATCTTGGTGCAAAATATGATGCAAAATTTGGCGTAAAAAAAGATGAAAAATTTGGCGCAAAAAAAGACTCTTTAAAAATTATACAATAGAGCCAGATTTAGCGTCAGCTTGCTCTTCCCAATTGAGAAAAAAATGAAATAAACTGGAGGTAAATCTGGCGCAAATTGCCTGTTTTGTTGTAGCGATTGTGTAGTTGTCACCCTAGATCCTAATTACGGGGCTTGAGAAGACTGTTATAGTAATCAAACTACTAGATTTACTAGGGAATCCAGAGATCTAATCTACCTCCACCCTTATGGCATAAAACTACTCACTTATAGGTAAGGCTAGGGCTCCATAGGTCTAATCTCCCTCCACCGTTATGGCATAAAAATACTCAATTACAGGTAAGTGTAGGGCTCTAGAGGTAAACCACCTCCAACCACTATCCAATGTGGGATGCCAAAGGCAAGGCACCCCACCCTTATTAAGTTCAACATAGTAATACCACCTTAATAACATTTGTTTCCACAATTTTGACATTCACTAGTGGTCACGAGCAAGAGTGTTAATGAGTTGGGCCTTTGACTAGTTTTCAATGAAGTTTGTGCCTCCTTTTCCGTGTACCCGGAAACTTGGGATATGATATTCCTTTTCCTTTGTAGCTAAGGAAGACTCTTGTAGGTGCTTGAGACTTCCAATTTCTCTACATAACAATCCTTCCTCGATATTACATAGGTCTGCCCTATCTTCCTTACTACATAGGCACACATTGAGGTACCTCGTAATTCAATATGTTTATTATAGAATAGACTCCTCGATCTTCTTTCCCACATGCTATCTGATCCAGGTGGATCTCTAGACACCAGGGGCATAAAAAGGATCGAAATTCAAAGTGGCCGAAATCCGATTAACTTGGCATCAGACCGAAGTGCTCGTCGCACTGATTCTAATGGTGTGAAAGACGCTCCAATCCGAGTCCGTTTGAAGAAGATAGAAGAAGTCAAAGTTGTGGGTTGACTTACCCATGTGGCAGGCTTAAGGAGGGCACAATTTGGAAAGAATCTGACACCGAAATCCGACCAATTTTCCAGGCAAAATTGTGGGTTCGTTCATTTGCCTTCTACCGCCTAAGGTTCTGGAAAATCCCGAAAAAGGGCGGTGGTTATGGATTTTTTTTAAATAAAAAAATAAATATTAAAAAAATAGGGCGGGCGACTGTTATCACAAAATCTGACCCTGATAGGCTGCTGATCAAGTAGACTCTGAGTAACTCTTTGAAACCAATCTTTTGGTTAAGGCTTAGCCTCCTCAACCTGAGAGGGCTCTCTCAATAGGTTTAAGATTTTTGATTAATGATTAGATGGCTAACTCTAGGAACAAAATGGACAAATGTATAATTGGTTGACTGGTTGAATCAAAGATTAGCAAAAATCTATTCGGCTATGGAGTCAAGATAGTCATCAACAAAGCAACATGAGCAACAAAACATGGAAGTCAAGGCACTTAGAGTTTAGGTTTGTAAATAAAACAGTAACACAGTGAATCAACATAGTCTACAAGCATGTGAAGGAAGTTAGAGCATTTTCCAATGAATTCTAAGTATCACAAGCTCATACTACTGCAAATAAGTAATTGTAAAAGGCCATAAGAACATCAAACACATAAACTCCTTGTGAATCTTGAGTATTCAAACTGATCTCTGTATTAAGTTTGAAAAACCACAGTTTCTTACAATAACACAACTTTCTTTTGCTAATGAAATTACCAACCTTTAGGAATTCGATTCTCAAGCTTTATATAGAGTTTTACAACCTTGGATACTATGATCCATCTTTGGAGGAATTCGAATTCCTAACTTTGACACCTATCTATTCATAAAACAAACTACTTAATTACAACTTGACAACTAGTTGTCTTTAAGAGTCCTAATACAAATAGGAGTGAAACTCCTAAAACATGATTTTAACAACCTTATCTATGAATTCAGTACATTCTTTGATCAGCTGCCAACCCATGTCTTCGATCTTGATGATGTCCACAGTGCTGTTACAAAACCTTCTGAATCATGACCTAACTGTCCTGAAAACTAGGGGACAGAGTTCCACCTTTTAAGGCCCTTAATATTTTATGCTTATCTTCGAGGTTTTTTTGGTGTACATGTGGCATGCATTAATAATCTATTAAAACATCATTTTCCACTTGTGCAAAAAGGAAACTCGAATATATGGAGGAAAGGATGAAACATTACTGTGCTACGAAAATACTCTGTTTTTGTAGCACAACCTTTACATCACTTATGAAATAATTCTTGGAAGTTTGCTTTCTACACCACTGCCATCTAAAACTTCATATATGATCCCATGTCTACCAGCAACTTCAAAATTTGGAACTAATCAAACCTTACCTCCGGAAAACATCCATAAGTGCTAAATGATCATCTTCAGCAGTTTCGTAGCGCACTACGAAATTGTTGTGTATGCTCTTTTTCAACACAACCTTCAAAAATTTGTAGTTTGGAAGTTTTTTCAAAATTCCATGAAGACTGATATGATTAACCAAAAATCAAAACCACTTACCCTTATAAGATGTTCTTCTTCACAGTTGTCCTTCCTTTTATATTCCCAAAACTCTTTTTATGTGCCAAAACTGTTTTAAGATATATCCTTCACTGCCCTTTTTCATCACCCTATTTCAGTATTTCTGCAGACCCTTTTCTAGATTTGGTTAATTGTATTTATAGGTCTTCAATTTGTCTCTTCAATCTCCTGTTTGTAGCTCTCAACTGAGCATTAATCCTCCTTACAAATCTGGCTTCTTTGATTGTAGGAACAGTCCAGGTGTAGTACTGAGTTTCACTGTTTACTATTTCTGGTTTGGAAACCTTTTCAGCTTCCCAGAGAGCCTTCATCCTTTTGAAATCTGTCCTTTCAGCAACATGCCCTCTTGCTCTCACTCTTAGTCTAGCAATTTCATTGTTAGCAACTTTTAACCTTTCTTCCATAACCTCGTAACTGGCTTTTTCTGTTTGAGTGGCAGGAACTGTGTTTTTGTCACCTTCAGGTCTTGGAGACGGAAAGTCTATCAACTCTTCTTGAACAACAGAGGCTTCTTCTGTTCTCTCCAGCTCAATATTGGACTCTTGCATCTTCTTGGATTGCCTGGTTAAGGGTTTTCTGGGTTTGAAAACAAATGCTGTAACATCATCCTCAAATTCCAATTTCTTGGAGGGTTTCATTTTCTTCAACTTTCCTTGATAAAATTTTATCACATCTTCCTGTAACAAAGGGGATTCTGCAATGTAAATGGCTTTTAAAATATCATTTAAATCACCCTTCAAGCTTGAACCTTCTCTCGAGATCACTGTTTGCCTTTCTCCTTTGCAATTTGACTTCTAGTCAATCTCCTTTGAACTGGTTTGTTGGTTGACTGTTCTTGTGTCATTCCTTTAACGTCAGATATCTTTCCCTTTGTAGATTTAGGAGTTTCAAGAATGACTATTGGTGTTTTTCTTAGTTTCTCTTTCACCTGCTTCCTAGGTTTTAATCTAACATACCTTTTTGTCCTGAACATTACAGACTTGCTGGTTTCTGTTGATGGAGTTCCTTTAACCCTAGGGCTAATGTCTACACCTTGTTTTTCTTTCCAAAAAGTCACATAAAAACAAAAATGAAGACCAATCTTTGTTGATCCTTTTGAGTTCATGTAGAACTATCAGTTTAATTAGACCATGATGAAATAGGGAAGTTTCACATCCTTGAGATTTCAATTGTACTTTATCTACCATCTTAGCTACACTTTGAAATAAGAAGTAAGGCAAATCTAAAGAAAGCATACTAGTAAAATGTAACAAGAGTTTAAAATGATATGAATAAACCTTTTGATATCTGCCTTCACAGGTAAAATAACGTTAAAATGTTGAAGATAAAATTGGCAAAGCTGTCCTTGATGTAGTCTCTGGGAATTGCCTTGGTTAAGTCGGTTTCTACAAACTCTGGCTTTAGAAACACCTTACATGGTTCCATGTTGAATCTGAAGTTTTTGAACCATGTATCTTGCCCCCTAGGGATCTCTGTCACCAAAGCTATGACCTCTGGAGAAATTTGCAAGTTTAGGATTCCGACCTTTGTGCTTGAGCCAGTGAAATGTAGTGCAAACTCCTTTGTCACCTAAGTATGTCCTCCCTGCAATTTCTTACAAAACTTCCAGCATCCTGCTTTCTTGAAGGCTTCTACAACTGATTTGTCTCTGACTAAGACCTCGGTGCTTTCAGGCTCTATTCTTAAACAATGACCAAACCTGTGACATTTCTTCTCCTCTGTCATCTTTCCTTTTGAATTCTTGTAACAAAACTGGCCTCGCTTGAAATTCTGTTGATCAGCCTCGCTTGCCAATGGTGGTCAGCCTCGCCTGAATTATGGATGAGGAAAACCTTGGTGAAAAATTACCAAAGCTTACTGTTCGAAAACAATTCTGTTTGAGGGTTTGCATGCAAACTAAAATGATGAGACTAGCCAACCCTTTCGAATTTGAAATTATCTTTCATAATGAGCCCTAAATTCAAAATGATGAGTTTGGATGGCGGCATGCTTAAGGACTGACTCCTAGCTGACACCTAATAATGAAAATTTTAACGGAATATTAACGGATTGATGTTTGACAAGACTGTTCTATGAATTCGTGCTTTTGTAGCGCGCAGGGAAAAGCGCTACGAAAAGAGTAGCGTTTTCGTAGCGCAAAATAGACATTTTACACTGTCTGTGCTACGAAAACGTGGTTTCGGGGCTAATTCCAAAAATTTTCAAAATGGCTTAAGCTATGAGTTTCTAAAAAGAATGTAAGACTCATGAAACATGGAAAAAGGATGTTAGACTTTATTTGGATATGAAAAATGAAACCTTTGAGACTCCTAACCTATCACCTACCCATTAAAACATAGGGTGACTTGACACTTATCTAAGACCATGACTAGGAACAATGTAAACCCCTATTTGGTGATAACAGTGGCTCCACTTGGGATAGTGTACCCCTGTGGCACACTAAGAACTCGTAGATCCAGTGCTATCCATTTTTTTTTATAAATAAAACAGAAATACTTTTATTTGATTTGACAAGCATCTTCTTCAAACTGTTGGGCCTACAACCCAGGCTTAAGCTCTCTATTTCAGCTTATCATTATTAGCAATAAAAACTGACAAAAATGGAATATATACAATGTCATGAGTGGTTGATGAAACTTCAACAAGTATAATGCTTTAGGAACCTGCCATTGACAGGCCCTCCAGCATATGATCCTCCATCAATTTCCTGCAATATATAAGTGTTGTTCCCATGAAAACCAACAATCTTAAAAGGACCCTTCCATAAATTCTCAAACTTACCATGCTTGCCCTTTTCCTCAATTTTGGCCTCCCATTTCAGCACTTTGTCTTGTATTTGGAAACTGTCTTCTTTAATCTTCCTGTCAAATGTATTTTTAATTCTGTTTTGAGCATGCTGATGGTTGTCATAGACTTCATTCCTCTTTTCCTGCAAAGCTATCAGCTGGTTTATCCTCCTCTGTATGGCATTTGGTTCTTCTTCAAGTCCTTGAATTAGTTTCATGACTGGTATCGCCAGTGATGTCAAAAAAACATCTCTAGCACCATAAACTAATTCATACGGTGAAGTCCCAATTGATCTCTTTGTACATATCTTGTCAGCCCATAAGGTGTACTTCAGCTTTAAGTGCCAAGCTTTCTTGTTCTCCTACAATACCTTTTTGATGATTCTTACAATACTCTTATTTGATGATTTAACAAGACCATTTCCTTGCGGATAATATGTTGTAGAGTGTCCAAGAGTGATGTGATATTGATGACAGAAATTAATCATTTTCTTAGACTTGAAAGCTTGAGCATTATCTGTTATAATCTTCATGGGGCAGCCAAATCGAGACAATATATTATTCTCTAGAAAAGAAATAATTACAGAATCATTAGCTTGCCTTGTTGGGATCACCTCTATCCATTTGGTGAAGTAGTCCATTGCTGTGAGAATCCAGCGATGTTGTCTTGATGATGATGGATGTATTTCTCTAATAAAGTCTAACCCCCACTGCTGGAAGGGTGATTCCACATAGATAGGTACCAGAGGTAGAGGTACAAGTTTTCTTCTTCCTTCAAAAATTTGGCATTCATGACATGCAACAACTATTTTGTAAATGTCTTTAAACATTGTTGGCCAAAAATATCCCACTCTTAGAATATTATTTGCTGTAGCCTTCCAATAATGGTGTCCTCTGCAATCACCTTTATGGAATTCTTCAATGACCTTTTCAGCCTCTTCTTCAAGTAATCAATTAAGTAAAATTCCTCTTGTATCTTTCCAAAACAGATTTCTGTCAAATATAAAATATCTCAAAGATTTCAGCTTAACAAACCTTGTTTTGGACTTTGTTAGATCAGCGAGAGCTTTGTGATGTTGTAACACAAATACCACATCCTTATACCAATATGAAACAAGATATTTCTCATCAATTGGGACCAATTCTTCTTCATCATCAGAAATTTTTGATATTTCTGCATTCAGATTTATGTCAAGACAATCCAGGTTTGATTGAGTCATTAACTTCGCCAATCCTTGTCCTTTCACTAATTTGGTTGGTTTGATGTCTATATCATATTCCAACAATTTTGCGATCCATTTACCCCTCTTACCATCAGGATCTGCCTGAGTTAGAATGTCTTTCACCACAGTACTTGGAACATATGCCACAATGTGAGAATGCAGAATGTAAATTTTGAAATCTTTAATAGCTTTCACCAAAGCATAGGCCTGTTTTATAGAATATTATACTTCAGTTCAGCATTAGCTAATGTTACACTAAAGAAAGAGATAAGTTGTTCAGTACCTTGCTTTCCCTCTTGAAGCAAAACTCTAGCAATTGTATTTTCGGAACCAAATGTAAAAACCAGAAATTATTTTGAGAAATATAGACTGATGAGTACCGGTGCTTGTGTGAGTGCCTTCTTAATTTGCTCAAAAGAATTCTTTGCCTCAGCTGTCCATTTAATATCAACTCCTTTCTTTAACATCCTTGTTATATCTTTGACAATCTCAACAAAGTTAGGAATGAAGCGCCTAACAAAATTCACTTTCCCAAGAAATGATTGAATTTCTTTCCTACTTCTTGGCAAATCTACCCTTTGAATGGCATTAACTCTGTTAGGATCAATCCTAATTCCATCTTCAGAAATAATATGACCAAGTAATTTGCCTGTAGTTAAAGCAAAGATGCTTTTAGTAGGATTGAGAGAGATACCAAACCTTCTACATTTCAGCAGAATTTTTTCTAGGTGTTTCAGGTGATCTTCTTCTTTCTTTGAAAAGACTGTTATGTCATCAAGATAAACAACCACCATCTTGTCCTTTTCTTCAGAAAAAGAAATGTCCATTGCTCTTTGGAAAGTAGCTCCCACATTCATGAGACCAAAAGGCATCTTGGTGTACATGAATGTGCCCCATGGTGTTGTGAACGCTGTTTTCTCCTGATCATCCGGATGCACAAGAATCTGATTGTAACCTGAGAAGCCATCAAGCATAAACATTCTTTGTGAACCAACAATATTTTGTGGAATTGAATCCATCTTGGGAAGAGGATAGTTGTCCTTTAGTAAAGCCTTATTCAAATTACTGAAATCAATACAAATTTTGATTTCTCCACTCTTCTTTCTAATCATAACCAAATTTGCAAGCCAATTTGAGAATCTGATTAGGACAATGATTTTAGCATCAAAAAGCTTCCTAATCTCCTTTTCAATCAATTACGCGAGAAGGGGATTAATTCTTCTCAACTTCTGTTTGAATGGTTTCTCATTTTCTTTAATAGGAATAGTATGCTGAATAATGGAAGGATCATATTGTTTTAAGTTAGCATAACTCCAAGAAAAAACATCAACAAACCTCTTCATCATCTCAATATATTTGAATTTCATATCAACTGAAAGAAACTTTGAAATTTTGATCATTTTAGGCAAAGTTGATGTACCCAAATTACAACTTTCTACTTCCTCTTCATCAGCTTGTATCTTTGGCGATTTGAACACATCATTCTGATCAAAAAGCTTCTCAAGAGGAATAAGACCCTTTGGTATTGAATTATTCTTTAATTGAAAGACTTCAGAATTTTCTTTAGACTCAACAAGCATGTTTTGTTGAGCTACTTGAGTACTTTTAAATTTTTCTTTTAGCTCAATAAAATTATTTACTTGTTGATCATCTTCAAAAACTTGCCAATTGGTGATATTATCTGGTATAGCTGGTCTATGACGAACTTCAATCTCATATTTCTCAGAAGAATGAATAGGAATGACAAAAAGACTTGCTGAAACAGCAAGAGAATCAACAATGGAATTTTGGTCTCTAGTTTTGACAATGAAAGAATAGGCTTGAAAATTCTCCAACATGTCTAAAACTAGATTTCTGTATGCTCTCATTCTTACATCCTTTGTTTGATAGACACCTTCAACTTGTCTAATAACCAATTCAGAATCTCCAAAAACAGAAATATTCTGAGCCTTCATTCTTATCAAAACATCTAGACCCAAAATCAAAGATTCATATTCAACCATGTTATTTGTGCAATCAAAATTCAATTTGTAAGAGTAAAACTTACTCTCATCACTTGGACTTGTAATCCAAATTCCTGCTCCTACCCCTTCTTTTCCTGCTGATCCATCAAAGTATAATGACCACCATCCCTCCATCTCTTTGTCATTTACTTGCTGATTTTCTGAGTGCTGATTTTCTGCTTTCATTTCTTCCAGACCACTATCAACTGACTCATTGAAAAGAATGGCAGATCCAAGTTCAGTATCAAATGAATAAATAGGAAAATTTTGAGGTTTATCTTTGCTACTTACCATATAAGCCATTCTAGTCTCCCGATACAATCTCCTTTGTTCACCAAAAACATGAATGGTGGCATAAGTAACGTCCATCTACATTGTGCCTTTAATTTTTGTTGCCCGTGATATTGATAGCAATAACACAAACTTTGGCGGAATATCATCCACAACAATGTCCATAATAATTGTCTTTGCTGGGATTTGTGTGAGACCAACAACAACATCTTTGATTAAACCAATACATTGAACTCTTTTTTAGTCAAAAGAAAACAAATCCTTATATGGTCTTGTTACCTGTAACCCTAACCTTTCCATAATTACTTTGGGCATGAGATTATGAGAAGCCCCTGAATCCAACATAGCATTATGTAAAGTCATATCATGAATACTAATGCTTACATAGAAAGGAGGAAACTCTTCATTTTGATCATCTTCTAACCTTGGACCCAAATATATAGTAGGATTATCTTCTTGGACATTTAAAATATCAACAGCTCCTGGTTGTGAATTCAACATCTCAACAATCTTGATTCTATATTGATTTACCTTGAGAATCTCACTAAAAGGGACTGACATTTTAATCTTTGAAATTTCATTCTCAAGGTTGAAAACATAAATAGTCTTTTCAGCTTCTTTGATAGGAAGAGGAAGTTGAGTGTCTTTTATACCAAGTGGAGAGTCTTTCTTACCTTCAGCAACCTTTGGGGTATCATTTTTGGCTTCAGCAACCTTTGAAGCATCTTTCTTAGGCTGCGCTTTGTTTGCAATAATCGACACATTTCTGTTTCTAAGATTGTATTGTTTTTGCATTTCAAAGATAGCATGCTGATACCCTTTAAGATAATCTGAAGGTTCTTCTCCTTGATTAACCAAATCTAACTCATCATGCTCTTCTTTAGTCAAGAAAATTCCTGACATCTGTTCGTCCAAGACAATGGATAGTTTCTTTAGGAATTTCAGGATCATCTTCTTCATCAACCAAATTCTGTTGAAAAGGAGGTCTCACTGGAGGGTCAGGTTGCTGATTTCTATTTTCTCTTGGTCTTTGTTGGTTTTGAGGTCTCCTAAATTGAGGGTTTCTAAATTGAGGTTCATGTTGCACAGGAGGAGCAGAGGTGTTTCCAAGAGCTAACCTATCCATCAACTTCTCCATGGTTTTCATCATTGAGTCTAATTTATCTTCAGGAGTTGAAGAGGAAGGTTTCTCTTCTTCTTTCAATTTAGTTTTTCCCATTTTTGACTTTTTAGCAGCTATCATGTTTACCTCTACCTTTACAACATTACTCTGCATTTCAGCAAGTGTAGGTGATTCTCTTTCTCTCAACAAAAGAGAAAAGTCATAATCAAATGCTTCAACATATCTCATTTGTGCAAGGGCCTCTGGGGGTTTCAACTGAGCTGGAATTGAGTTAAACACTTTATTGAATCTTTTTGAAAAATTTTGAACAGTTTCATCAGGTGCCCTTCTAAGGTTGTTATATTCAGTAAGTTCTTGAACTGGATTAGTTTTGTTTCCCCATTTTCTTAGAAAACTGTCTTCAAATTCAACCCAGTTTCGAATGCTTCCCGGTGTAAGAGCTTTAAACCATTTTCTAACTTCACCAATAAAGGTCTGTGCAAATAGTCTTAGCTTCACATCCTCATCATCGACTTCTTCTCTGTCAGCAAAATCATTAAATCTGTCTACATGTTCTTCTGCTGTAATTTCTTCATCACCACCCCAAGTAGGGATCCTAGTAGCATATTTACTAGGAAGGTCATGCAAAACAACATGGAGCACAAGTGGGGCATACCTAGCAGGTGCAACCATGATTAAAGGAGGAACAATAGTTGTAGGAATAACAGGAATAGAAGATGAAGAACTGATATGAGGAGGACTGCTTGGTTTCTGTAAACCACTAGGAACAACAGAAGATGAAGAATTGATATGAGGAGGGCTACTTGGATTTTGTAAACCACTAACAAATGAAATCCAATTAGGAATAGGTAAACCAACTTTAGATTTCAGTAGGACTTCGAAAGGGTCAAGTTCTTTCAATTCATCTACAGCTTCTTTTTCTAACAATAGCTCAGAGGTAACAACTTCCCAAAACTCTTCTTTGTCTTCTTGTGATACTAGGGCCGAGGTGTCAATTCCTATCTTTTACAGGTCTAAGATAATACCAATGAGTTCCTCTTCATTTTCTGATCTAAATAACACTTCATGAATTTTATCATCAACTTTTTGTCTTCAGGACTTCTTGAGAATTCAGAGAGCAAAGATTTTGAATAAGATGGAGTACCTGATATTTCTAAAAATCTTTGACTGACTCTTGAAGCAATGTTTGGATTGTCTCCAATGGTAGGTGGATTGGGATCAGGATTTCTCCATGTGTATCTCCTTCTCGAAGCCACCTTTAAATCTTTGAAAATATATGGAGTCACCAAGGTAGATTGCAGCCTCGAGAAACTTTCTGAGCTCTTGCTACCTTCAGAAGTTTAGCTTCTTGATTTCGGGAATGAGTAATCTTCAGGCTCCCGGCAAATGCACCAAAATGTTATCACAAAATTTGACCCTGATAGGCTGCTGATCAAGTAGACTCTGAGTAACTCTTTCAAACCAATCTTTTGGTTGAGGCTTAGCCTCCTCAACTTGAGAGGGCTCTCTCAATGGGTTTAAGATTTTTGATTAATGATTAGATGGCTAACTCTAGGAACAAAATGGACAAATGTATAACTGGTTGAATCAAAGAATAACAAACATCTATTGGGCTATGGAGTCAAGATAGTCATCAACAAAACAACATGATCAACAAAACATGGAAGTCAAGGCACTTAGAGTTTAGGTTTGTAAATAAAACAATAACACAGTGAATTAACACAATCTACAAGCATGTGAAGGAAGTTAGAGCATTTTCCAATGAATTCTAAGTATCACAAGCTCATACTACTACAAATAAGTAATTGTAAAAGGCCATAAGAACATCAAACACATAAACTCCTTGTGAATCTTGAGTAGTCAAACTGATCTCTGTATTAAGTTTGAAAAACCACAGTTTCTTACAATAACACAACTTTCTTTTGCTAATGAAATTACCAACCTTGAGGAATTCAATTCTCAAGCTTTATATAGAGTTTTACAACCTTGGATACTATGATCCATCTTTGGAGGAATTCAAATTCCTAACTTTGACACCTATCTATTCATAAAACAAACTACTTAATTACAACTTGACAACTAGCTGTCTTTAAGAGTCCTAATACAAATAGGAGTGAAACTCCTAAAACATGATTTTAAAAACCTTATCTATGACTTCAATACATTCTTTAATCAGCTACCAACCCATGTCTTCAAGCTTGATGATGTCCACAGTGCTGTTACAAAACCTGCTGAATCATGACCTAACTGTCCTGAAAACTAGGAGACAGAGTTCCTCCTTTTAAGGCCCTTAATCTTTTATGCTTATCTTCGAGCAGTTTTGCTGGTGTACATGTGGCATGCATTAATAATCCATTAAAACATCATTTTCCACCTGTGCAAAAAGGAAACTCGAATATATGGAGGAAAGGATGAAACATTACTGTGCTACGAAAATACTTTGTTTTCATAGCACAACCTTTACATCACTTATGAAATAATTCTTGGAAGTTTGCTTTCTACACCACTGCCATCTGAAACTTCATATATGATCCCATGTCTACCAGCAACTTCAAAATTTGGAACTAATCAGACCTTACCTCTGGAAAACATCCATAAGTGCTAAATGATCATCTTCAGCAGTTTCGTAGCGCGCTACGAAACTGCTGTGTATGCTCTTTTTCAACACGACCTTCAAAAATCTGTAGTTTGGAAGTTTTTTCAAAATTCCATGAAGACTGATATGATTAACCAAAAATCAAAACCACTTACCCTTATAAGATGTTCTTCTTCACAGTTGTCCTTCCTTTTATATGCCCAAAACTCTTTTTATGTGCCAAAACTGTTTTAAGATATATCCTTCACTGCCCTTTTTCATCACCCTGTTTCATTATTGTTGTAGACCCTTTTCCAGATTTGGTTAATTGTATTTCTAGGTCTTCAATTTGTCTCTTCAATCTCTTGTTTGTAGCTCTCAGCTGAGCATTAATCCTCCTTACAAATCTGGCTTCTTTGATTGCAGGAACAGTCCAGGTGTAGTACTGAGTTTCACTGTTTACTATTTCTGGTTTGGAAACCTTTTTAGCTTCCCAAAGAGCCTTCATCCTTTTGAAATCTATCCTTTCAGCAGCATGCCCTCTTGCTCTCACTCTTAGTCTAGCAATTTCATTGTTAGCAACTTTTAACCTTTCTTCCATAACCTCGTAACTGGCTTTTTCTATTTGAGTGGCAGGAACTGTGTTTTTGTCACCTTCAGGTCTTGGAGATGGAAAGTCTATCAACTCTTATTGAACAACAGAGGCTTCTTCTATTCTCTCTAGCTCAATATTGGACTCTTGCATCTTCTTGGATTGCCTGGTTAAGGGTTTTCTGGGTTTGAAAACAAATGCTGTAACATCATCCTCAAATTCCAATTTCTTGGAGGGTTTCATTTTCTTTGAATTTCCTTGATCAAATTTTATCACATCTTCCTATACCAAAGGGGATTATGCAATATCAATGACTTTTAAAATATCATTTAAATCACCATTCAAGCTTGAATCTTCTCCCGAGATCACCGTTTTACCTTTCTCCTTTGCAGTTTGACTTCTAGTCAATCTCCTTTGAACTGGTTTGTTGGTTGATTGTTCTTGTGTCATTCCTTTAACCTCAGATATCTTTTCCTTTGTAGATTTAGGAGTTTCAAGAATGACTATTGGTGTTTTTCTTACTTGCTCTTTCACCTGCTTCCTAGGTTTCAACTTAACATACCTTTTTGCCCTGGACATTACAGACTTGCTGGTTTCTGCTGATGGAGTTCCTTTAACCCTAGGGCTAATGTCTACACCTTGTTTTTCTACCCCAAAGTCACATAAAAACAAAAACGAAGACCAATCTTTGTTGATCCTTTTGAGTTCATGTAGAACTATCAGTTTAATTAGACCATGATGAAACAGGGAAGTTTCACATCCTTGAGATTTCAACTGTACTTTATCTGCCATCTTAGCTACACTTTGAAATAAGAAGTAAGGCAAATATAAAGAAATCATACCAGTAAAATGTAACAGGAGTTTAAAATGATATGAATAAACCTTTTGATATCTGCCTTCACAGGTAAAATAACGTTGAATGTTGAAGAGAAAATTGGCATAGCTGTCCTTGATGTAGTCTCTGGGAACTGCCTTGGTTAAGTCGGTTTCTACAAACTCTGGCTTTAGAAACACCTTACATGGTTCCATGTTGAATCTGAAGTTTTTGAACCATGTATCTTGCCCCCTAGGGATTTCTGTCACCAAAGCTATGACCTCTGGAGAAATTTGCAAGTTCAGGATTCCAACCTTTGTGCTTGAGCCAGTGAAATGTAGTGCAAACTCCTTTGTCACCTGAGTATGTCCTCCCTGCAATTTCTTACAAAACTTCCAGCATCCTGCTTTCTTGAAGGCTTCTACAACTGATTTGTCTCTGACTAAGACCTCGATGCTTTCAGGCTCTATTCTTAAACAATGACCAGACCTGTGACGTTTCTTCTCCTCTGTCATCTTTCCTTCTGAATTCTTGTAACAAAACCGGCCTTGCTTGAAATTCTGTTGATCAACCTCGCTTGCCAATGGTGGTCAGCCTCGCCTGAATTATGGATGAGGAAAACCTTGGTGAAAAATTACCAAAGCTTACTGTTCGAAAATAATTATGTTTGAGGGTTTGCATGCAAACTAAAATGATGAGACTAGCCAACCCTTTCGAATTTGAAATTATCTTTCATAATGAGCCCTAAATTCGAAATGATGAGTTTGGATGGCGGCATGCTTAAGGACTGACTCCTAGCTGACACCTAATAATGAAAATTTTAACGGAATATTAATGGATTGATGTTTGACAAGACTGTTCTACGAATTCGCGCTTTCGTAGCGCGCAGGGAAAAGCGCTACGAAAAGAGTAGTGTTTTCGTAGCGCAAAACAGACATTTTACACTGTCTGCGCTACGAAAACGTGGTTTCGGGGCTAATTCCAAAAATTTTCAAAATGGCTTAAGCTATGAGTTTCTAAAAAGAATGTAAGACTCATGAAACATGGAAAAAGGATGTTAGACTTTATTTGGATATGAAAAATGAAACCTTTAAGACTCCTAACCTATCACCTACCCATTAAAACATAGGGTGATTTACCACTTATCTAAGACCATGACTAGGAACAATGTAAACCCCTATTTGGTGATAGCAGTGGCCATGACCCCACCGCCCTTGGAACCACACAACAACATTTATTGATCCAAAATGGATCCAAAAACCCTCTAAGTCTTCAAAATCTTTTAAAAAGATCAAAACTATCGCATGAGGATGAACTCTTAAAACAGGCTGAAAACACTATCAGCAGTGAAAAACATAGAGAAAATAGTAAAAACAGGCTTATAGGCGGTCAAAAGCAACTTTGCATAAGAGTCGTCGGATTTGCCCAAACAACGGTCTAGATCCGATCGGCAAGTCGCAACCAGTGATGGCAAGCGGAGGCAATCGGGGGCTATCACATGACAGATGCGATTGCGATTAGTGCAGGGCAACGAGGACCGTCGATCAAACGCGCAGATCGACGACCCATGTTAACGCGCAATATCGCAATCGACAAACACAGAGGAGCGATCATAAATGGCCCGGGGTATCGACGATATGCGATTGCGATCAATTGCATCTTAATATCCCATCAGAACTATGCAAGGGATCGGAGCTGATAATAACTATGATTGCGATAGCGGGACCTGATAACGATTATGAATGATATTTGATATAATTTGAGATCCGAAAAACTGGGTTTTCCTTTGTAAATCACATTTTCATTGATTAAACAAAAAACCAAAGAAAATGCGCCGATGTGATGAAACGGACCCGAAAGGGGTTTATTAATGCCGTTATATATATGATTTCAAGTCCGATAAAGCCATTTTTTGGGGTTTTTCATTGTTTTAATGTATTTTCAAATGTAAAGGGAAATCACGATCCCATATGGTTTGGGATGGTCTCCCCTTGATCCCATATGCTGGATGCCACGTGTCTAGGTGGAGGAGAGTGAAAACCACCCTCATCGGATGGTTAACCCCTGTACAAAAGGGCCGCCCGAAATGAACCACATGTTGGATCTGGATCTCCCAGATCAACGGTGGAGAATCGATAAGCAGTTAAAAGGCGGACCCAATAGAAGTCTAAGGAAGATTTGTGAATATTTGAAGTCCGATAAACAATGTTTGGCAGACTTTTCCTGCGTTTTAACATATTTCTCTGTGTAAACACAAAACATTGATTTTGAAGGATTTCAAATGCCTGATGACCATTCCGTTACAGTATAGGTGGCCACCATCCTTAGAAGCATTTAGCAATGATTGCTAACGCTCAGAAAGGGATCTGAGCAGACAGAGGTCGAGAAGCGAGAGAGCCCAAGAAGGTGGAACGAACAAACAACGCAGATTGGCTTTAGAGCCACAGACAAAGAGCAAACAGGGACAGGCAATGCTAAGGCAGAGCAACAAAGACAGAGAGTTAGTAACGAGAGTCTGTGTACTCAGAAGATACTTGGGGGATCCAAGTAAAGCCTTATTGTTTTGTATCTATTGTGTGAGGCTCAGATTGAGCTCACTGTTGTAAAACTTTGTTTTGAAGACATAATAGAGAGGTCACCACTGAAGGCTAGACTAGGAGATGTAGCCCAGGAATGTTGGGTGAACTCCTTATTAAACTTGCTGTGTTGATGTGTGTTGTCTATTATGTTTCATACTGCTTCATTGTCTATGTATTTAGAAATCTTATCGATCCATTGCACAAAGTAACATAGGCATATCCAAGCACGAGTCTGTAATACCTTAATAATTGTCTAAGATCTCATTATCAGATCATTTACTTAAGGGGGGCGGGCGGCCATGACCCCGCCGCCCCTGGACCAAAACCGGAACCTTAAAACAAAGTGGGGTGGGTGGCCATGACCCCGCCACCCCGGAGCTCACACAACGACCATGTTAAATATGGTGGGGGGCGTGGGCTGTCAACCCCGCCACCCCTCTACCTCACCTAAAAACTACTGCGCCAACAGAATATGGGGGAAGCGGGGCACCAGGACCGACAGACCCACCTCCCAAATATAAAACGTAACAATTATATGGTAAAAACGGGGAGGGGCAGGATTTGATCCCCTGACCCCTCCTCAACGATTTTGTTATTTTAACCATCACGCCCAACAGTCCTCATTGGACTGTCCGCCCACTTGTTGATATTTAAGCCTTCTTTGCACAGTGAGACGGGAGGAGGAGCGTGCATGTACTTCGAGGCAGATGAATTGTAGGTGGCGAAACTCTGAGCAGCCTTGTCACAGGGGGTGGAACCTTGCCTGAGCACATTTTTAGGGGTCAGTTTTGGTCCAGTGTCAGAATTGGGCAAGTTTTATATCGATTTTGTACCTCTCGGTGACATGAACTCAATGGTGATGCTAGTTTCTGAAACAGATCTCTCCATTTTTCGACCATTTTCTAGAATGGAGGTATAAGACTCTTTTTTGTAAATGATGATTGTACTCTTCTTTCTCATGCCACTTAATGAATGAAGGCCTCCCCATTGATTCAGTAGGGCCTAGAGACGTAGTCCAAATTGGACGAACTCCGTTATCAATTATCTTGTCTTCTTTCATGCTTTTATGTGTTTCTCCTCTTCTCTCATGTGCACACTAAATTTTTGTGTTTAAGCTGCAATTTATCCATGTAATTCTTCAATGCATCTATAAGCAAAAGATCTTGGATCTAGTGGTATCAGAGTAGGTATTTGTAGATGTGAATTGCATATTTGTATGCTAACAAGAAACAGGCTCTGAAGAGGCATAGGGAAACTAAAGTCTTTCGATCCCGAAGCAGGGCGTGCACATCGAAGGAGAAACATGGCAGATAAAGAGGCTCGTCATGAAGAGGAGCGCAATTTCCATAAAACCTTCTATCCAATGGCAGAAAGTGTCGGTCAGTTGCTTTCAAGGTTGGAGAAAGCAAAAGACAGAAATCTAGAAGAAAAAGGTTGAGTGCATGGAAATGGTCGAGAAGAAACCCCTCCTTCTCCTTCCACGAGTGAAATTTATTCTTCCTCTCACCACCATCATCATAGAAATTCAAGGGATGCATCTAAGAAACATTTCTTTAAATTAGACGTCAAGTTTGATCTTCCCATGTTTAACGGTGAAAGTAATGTAGAAAAATATTAATAACTGGATTAGACAGATTGAAATCTACTACAGGATTCAGTAGATCAAAGAGGACTAGGCAAAGATTCAGTTGACCTCTCTTTGACTGAGTAGCACCGCTCTCGTCTGGTGGGAGAGCAAATTGTGAAGCAGTAAGAGTGTGGGTAATCTTCTTTCCTCATGGCCTTACTTTCATTTCTGCATTGAAGGAACGATTTTATCCCTTGGGTTATAAACAAAAAGCCTTAGTGGATTGACAATACTTAAGGCAAGGTAGAGGTCAGGGTGTTCAAAGCTTTATAGAGGAGTTTAGAAAACAAGCACTTAATTTGGGCATTGCACTTGACTCACCTGAAGTAGTAACTAAGTATATTGGATCATTACATAGTTACATTAGACATTCATTATTATTGTTTGAACCAACTATTATTAACTCGACCAGTGTAAAGGCCATTCATCTTGAGAACATGGGCAAAAATGAAAGAGATGATCATTTCAAGAAACCACCTTTCAAACCTCCGAATGGAAAACCCAAAGTGAAAGGAAGAGGAAAGGAGAAGAGGATGTCATCAACCAAGAAAGATGAAGGATAAGGCCTTATTGCACTCACTGCAAAAAGGAAGGTCATGACGATGATCATGGTTGGAAACTGTACCTGGAAAAGAGACCAAAGAAGTACGGAGGAAAAGGCAAGTAGAAGACAGTGGAAATTGTGCAGCAAGACCTTGGATCTGATTTTGGAGATGAAACATTGATGAAAACAACAGGAACAAAAGGTACTCTTACACCTAATGTTAATTCTGAGTCACACGAGGGCACTAGTTCAATAGATGACTCTCTTTCTAATGAATGAAAGAGAATTGAGTTATTTCATATTAGAGTTGTCATAAATCATACAAAAGTGGAAACTCTATTTGATATTGGATCCCAAGCAAATTTAATTTCAGAGTCCTTAGTAAAGAAGCTAGGCTTAGAAACCAAACCACATCCAAAACCTTACCCACTTGGATGGATACATGATAAAGCAAAATTGAATGTAACTAAGCAGTGCAAGGTTAAATTTGTGATCGCTTCTAAGTTAGTGGATGATCTAGAACTTGATGTGATACCATTGGATATTTGTGGCATGGTGTTAGGGAGTCCATATCTATATGATAGAAAAGCAATCTTCTTCTGTCATGAAAACAAATACCAAATCAGAAAAGATGGGGTAGAATATACTGTAATGGCTCATCAAACTAAAATCAATGCCAACCTTGTAAGTGCAGGACACATGAAGAGGTTGGTGAATTCCAGTAAGGGTTGCATGCTTATGGTTTTAAGGGGGAAAGATGTAGAATTATCCAATGCTTTCCATGGTCGTGATCATGTGCATAAAAAGGAATTATGTGAATTAATTTCTAACTATGATGAGATGTTTCAGGAACCAAGGGGATTACCTTCGAAGAGGGAAATCCAACATGAGATCCATTTGTAGCATGACGCTCCTTTACCAAATATTGGCATGTATAGGATGTCGACCATTGATATGGAGGAGATAAAAAAGCAAGTGCAGGAACTATTGAACCAAGGGGTCATCAGGCCGAGCACTTCTCTGTGCGGATCACCAATTGTCTTAGTGCAAAAGAAAGATGGCACATGGATGATGTGCGTGGATTACCGAGCACTAAACAAAATCATGGTGAAAAATCGTTACCCTCTCCCGCACATTGATGATTTACTAGACCAGTTAAAGAATGCTATCTATTTCACCAAATTGGATTTGCGTAGTGGTTATCACCAAGTTCGAATTGCAGAGCAGGATGTGTGGAAAATCGCCTTCAAGACCAAACAGGGGTTGTTCGAATGGATGGTGATTCCACTCGGACTTTGCAATGCTCCAACCACTTTCATGAGAGTCATGAATGATCTCTTTAGGCCTTTCATTGATGAATTTGTTCTTGTATATCTAGATGATATTCTTGTCTTTAGTAAAAGTTGGAATGAACATGTATGCCATATGAAGAAAGTGCTTGATGTATTGAAAAAAGAAAAACTCTATGTAAAATTGTAAATTGGCCTAAGCCTACTAGTGTAACCGAGGTTCACAGCTTTTTGGGTGTAGTACAATATTGGAGGAGATTTATTGCCAATTTCTCTATTATTGCAGCAACTTTACACACATTGACAAGTGTAAAGCAGGTCTTTCAATGGGGAGGAAAGCAACAGAAGTCCTTCGAAACATTGAAAGAAAATATCAGCACCGCACCGGTCTTGACCTTACTAGATCTCCAACAGCCATCCGAGATCAAGACAGATGCCAACGGATATGCCATGGGAGCTGTACTGATGCAACAAAAGAAGCTGATATGTTATCATTCAGAGAAATTCTCTCAGGTTGTGATAAACTATCCCACTTATGACAAGGAGTTATATGCCTTGGTCGAGAGTGTGAAAACGTGGAAACACTACCTGATCGGTAAGGAGACCATCATTCATACGGATCATCAGCCCTTGCAGTATCTTCAGCCACAAACCAAGTTGCAACAAACTCGCCATTTCAGGTGGATGGTTTTTCTTTAGCAGTTTCATCTGGTAATAAAGTATAAGAAGGGCACACAAAGTGGTCGATATGATTTCTTGCCCTCCTATTTTTGCTTCTGTTATTTTTGCATAATGCTTCGTTATCTTTTGAAAGTTATGCTGAATAATATGCTAACGATGATGACTTTAAGGAGATTTATGCAAAACTAACCCATGGTTCACAGGTTGATAACTATCACTTGCAGAGGAAACTGTTGTATCACCTTGACAAATTGTGCATACCCACGGGGAAAGGGTACATGTAATTTGGGAGGCCCACACTTCCCTTGTGTCTAGTCATTTTGGTGTTGAAAATACTTTGTGTCATGTACAAATATTTTGTTTTTGGTCTCATATGAAGAGCATTGTGACTCGCTATGTAAAGGGATGTGTGATGTGTTCTATTTCAAAGCCCTCTAATAGAAAACTTGGGCTCTACACACCACTCCCTATTCCAAGTCGTCCATGGGAAAGTGTGTCGATGGATTTTGTAGGAGGTTTGCCTTTGTCTAGAAAAAGTCACGACTATTTGTGTTGTCGTTAATCGTTTTAGTAAGATGTGTATTTTAATGCCTTGTAAAAAGTAGATCACTGCAGAGCAGACTACTTATCTTTTCTTTCAGCATGTTTGGGTCCATTTTGGGTTTCCCACATCGATTATGTCAGATCGAGACTCTCGCTTTCTCGAAGAGTTTTGGACTAGCTTGTGGAAGATGATGGACACCAAGTTGAAAAGAAGCACGACATTTCATCCACAGACTGACGGATAGACAGAGGTTGTCAACCGCATCGTGGTACACTTGTTGCGAGGCTATTGTGGAAAACATCCTAAGTTGTGGGATGAGCATCTTCCATATGTGCAACATTCCTACAATCGAGCAGTGCACTCATCTACGCATCGTTCACCATTTGAGACATGTTTTGGCTACCTGCCCAAAGATCCTTTTGATATGGTCTTTGGAAGGGAAGATGACTCTAGTGGACATGATGACAGGGACAAAGCGCAACGGTTCATTCAACGGATCCAGTTGATTCACCAAGCAGTACAGGAGCAATTGGAGAAAAGTCAAGCCCGATACAAGGCTCAACATGACAAACACCGAGTCGACCATCAATTTCAAGTGGGCGACAAAGTGTGGTTCCATATCAGCAAGGACAAAATGAAGGGAGAAGGGAAGAAGTTGCAGCCAATCCGGTATGGTCCATTCACCATCTTGGAGAAGATTGGAAACAATGCCTTCCATCTCGATTTTCCGACATATATGCAAATGTACTCCATAGTGAATGTGGAAAACTTAAAGCTCTATGAGCCACCATTGATTATGGACACCGAAGAGGTGGGATCAGTTCCTATAGTTGATGATTTTGCACTAGAGTATCTCGATGAGTTGCCTGAAGATATCATCCTTGACAGAAGAACCAGGACTTCATGATGGGGAGATGTGGAATACCTTCGAGTTGGTTTCAAGGGGATGCACCCTAACAAGGCAAAATGGCTAGAAAAAGAAAGAGTGAGGGAACAATTCCCTCACTTGCCAATTGACTGATAAATCTTTTAGCAGTCCAAAAGCTCCTAAATGGGGAGGATTGATCCAAATGGATCTCTAGACACTAGGGGCATGAAAAAGGCTCAAAATTCAAAGTGGCAGAAGTTGATTAACTTGGCATCAGATCGAAGTGCTTGTCGCCTTGATTCCAATGGTGTGAACAACACTCCAATCCAAGTCCGTATGAAGAAGGTAGAAGCTGTCAAAGTTGTGGGTTGACTTACCCATGTGGTAGGCTTAAGGAGGGTGCAATTTAGAAAGAACCCGACACCGGAATCCGACTAGTTTTTCCAGGTGAAATTATGGGTCCTTTAATTTGCCTCGGGTTTTTTTTTCAAATAAAAGAAATAAATATTAAAAAAATAGGGAGGGCAGCCATGACCCCGCCACCCCTGGAACCACACAACAACATTTATTTAAGGGGGGCAGGCGACCATGACCTCGCCGCCCCCGGAACCGGAACCGAAACCTTAAAACAAAGTGGGGTGGGTGGCCATGACCCCACCACCCCGGAGCCCACACAACAACCATGTTAAATATGGTGGGGGGCGCGGGCTGTCAACCACGCCGTCCCTCCACCTCACCCAAAAACTACAAAGCCAACATAATAAGGGGGGAGCGGGCCACTGGGACTGGCAGACCCACCTCCCAAATATAAAACATAACAATTATATGGTAAAAAAGGGGAGGGGCGGGATTTGATCCCCCGACCCCTCCTCAACAATTTTGTTATTTTAACCATCATGCCCAACGGTCCTCATTGAAATGTCCACCCACTTGTTGATATTTAAGCCTTCTTTGCATGATGCACCGGGAGGAGGAGCGCACACATACTTTGAGGCAGATGAATTGCAGGTGGCGGAACCCTAAGCAGACCTGTGATAGGGGGTGAAACCTTTGCCTGAGCACATTTTTCAAGGGTTAGTTTTGGTCCAGTGTCAGGATTGGGAAAGTTTTATATCGATTTTGCACCTCTCGGCGACAGGAACTCAATGGCTATGCCAGTTTCTGCAACAAATCTCTCCATTTTTCCTCCATTTTCCAGAATGGAGGTATACGACTCCTTTTTTAAATGATGATTGTACCCTTCTTTCTCATGCCACTTAATGAATGAAGGCCTCCCCATTGATTGAGCAAGGCCTGAAGACGTAGTCCAAATCGGATGAACTCTGTTACCAAGTCTCTTGTCTTCTTTCATGCTTTTATGTGTTTCTCATCTTCTCTCATGTGCACATTAAATTTCTATGTTTAAGCTGCAATTTATCCATGTAATTCTGTAATACATCTATAAGCAAAAGATCTTGGATCACTATCCCCTTGCTGTCTTCCTTTCCTTCTTGTTTTTCATGCATCTCCCAACTTGATTCCTCCCTTTTCTTTTACGATACATTTTTCTTCCTCGATTTCCTTCGTTGATTCTCGTGCCTTTCCTAGCCCGATTACTCCTTTTTTCTCCTGTCTGAATTTTGGTTGTGGTTAGTTAAAACCCAGTCTAACCCAACCCCTCTGGACCAACCAGAATTGTCCTACGTTTCCTTTTTTTTTTTTTTTCAGATTTTTGTTGTGGTTGGAATAGCTATCATTGGTCAGTCTTGCAAGCCAATCAACCTCATGCCATTTGGCCTTTTTCCCATTTACCAGCCATTTGTCAGTCTCCAAGACTTGTTCTAAAACAACAAAATATGTTCATGTAGATAAATATTCTCAAGTCCCATGTGCCTATAATGTTGACCATATCTAAAAGGGTTAAAATTACTAGGGCTATCACAAACCCCTCCCCCTTGGGGGAACATCGCCATCAACGTTCAATGACCATATACAATATAGTAAAAATTTCTTAAAAGACACAACACAATGAATATGGAGCTTTATATATACAACTAGTTTCAACTTTGACTATAGAGTATATATGTATAGTTGCTCACCCAGCCACTTAGTACCCTTTACTTTATAGATTTAGCCTTTTGCCAATGGCCTCTTTTTGCAGCGAACTTGGAATTTTCCATAATTCCTACAACAGACTAGGTTAGTGCATAATTTGAATCATGAAATATATCAGTAGGTTAGCTCAAGAATATAAGCTATCATAAATCATGCTCATAATTTAGAGATTCAAAAGATAAATAAAGCATTGGTTCTTATCTTGGTTTTGATGACTTCCTATTTTCTTGTACACACATGGGGTTAATTGCCTATCCTGGAAAGTACTCAGACAATAACATGTCCTCCACACCCAAAGTGCCAACCCAAAGCGACTACTCCAAGGCTCTAGGTACCCTCTAGGCTATCTACCAAGGTGCCAACTCAACAATCATGCCACTCCAGGGTTCTAGTTTCCCTCCAGGTTAACTGCCAAGGTACCAATACAACAGTCATGCTGAATCAGTTTCCAAAGCAACTAGGGAATCCATAGGCTCGCCTCCACCTTAAATCATCAAGGGAATCCAAAGCTTTATTTCTCCACTTAATGATGATTATATACATAAGCCCATTCGTGACTATGGCCACTACCAAACTAGGTAGTTTTTTGTCGAAAAAAATATTTTCATTGAGAATCCAAAGGTTATCTTGCCTCCACCCAAAACAACGCATAGCACACGGGCCCAAATAGTCGAATGCCTGCTTATCCCAAACATGTTACACAACATAATGCCACACACACATAACAAAAATATGCATATGACATGGTACAATGTTTACACATTTACACATGTACAACACAATATATACACAAATACACATGATACAACCCATGCACATATACATAAATAATAAGGGAATCCAAATATTTATACCTCCACCCTCAAGTCAACGAGGGAATCCAAAGGCTTATACTTCCACCTTCAAGTCACTATGGGAATCCAAAGGCTTATACCTCCACCCCAACAATAGGAATCCAAAGGCCCAATACTCTCCACCCACATTGTACATCATGAATCCAGAACCTAGTGCCTCCACCTGTCTCCTACAGGAATCCATAGTGCACTATCCATTCCACCTGATGGCCTCCATGGGAGTCCAGAGAGTTGACCTCCACCTGTTCGTAAAAGACTTAGGAATCCAAAACTTTGTTTGAGCTCCAACTTATACACAATAGGAGTCCTGAGAACTTGCTCCACCTACATGTCTTTTCCTCATTGTATCATGTGCATCCATATATGCATTAAATGAATAGAGCCCATCATTATTCCATAAGAAAAACCTGTCAGTCAAAATGGCATATGTGTGTGTGTGTATTTATGTATGTATTTATGTATCAACATAACCATGTATACAATACATAAGCACATGTGCAAATGAGGTGAGGGTTAAGAGAACTCCCTTTCATTGTCCATTATTTTCATGGACTCAACCAACCTACTTGGGTGTCACATTGATGGCATGTGACCACTTTCCAACCACTTAGATCTTCATTGGTGCTTGTTATCATGTTCATGCCAATTTTTCCATAGTACTTAGTATGCAATTTATGTATTTCCCCTTTCTTAAGAATTAATGGCTTTCCTTCCACCTAAACCAACTTTCCCGAAGTATGTAAATCAAGGGATAATTATAAATTCAATAGGAAATGCAAGAGGTAAAATAAAAGGAAACCTTACAAAAGGAAATAAATCCATAATTGCAATCATATAGGAAAAATCACACAGAAAAACGACATGGCCTTGCATATCGATAAATCAAATCACACAATTAAAGTTTAAAATCATAACACATCAAACATCAAGTAAAATAGTCCCAAGACTTGACTCTGTGTCTTGAGCATGGCATTCATGGCACTCTCCACCATCATAACATGCATACATGTGTAACAAACTTAGCTTCATTTCCTGTCTCTGTCAACGTGTTGCCCTGTAGTTGTTCATGAATCTATAGGATTGTTAGCAACTATATATATATATATATATATATATATATATATATATATATATATATATATATATATATATATTGGAAATAACATGTACATAAGTTTTCTTTCAAATTCAAGAACACATCTGCAGATTGGTCATAACTATTATCTTGCATTTGCAAATGTTAGAGTTTAATCTATGATCAACTATTGAAACATTTTAGAAAGGGTTGGCCTTCATATTAAGGTCAATAGCCCTAGTGCCTACAAGCCCATGGAACCAAATGGGACACTACTTTTCACATTAGCATGCATCACATTTTTAAACTTTCACGTTCATAAATGGAAAATGTATCACAAAACCCACAGGCAATCTCAAGTTAGTAAATAGTCTGTACACAATCCATGATCATAACACTATAACCAACACTTGCCATGAACATTCATCAATTATTTAATTCTATAGTATACCTTTTATATCTGTGTCGTTGAGATTTTTGTAATGCCATTACACAAAAATTATTTCACACCCTCTTAAATGAATCACATTTGGGGATCTTAATCATTAAATATTTTTTTCTTTTCCTATCTTACTCATATTGTTATATTTTCTTTGTAGGACATGACCCATCGCATGCAGAGTCATAAATGAGAAACATAAAATGTCCTAAAGTAATGTGTAGAGTTTGGAATTTTTTGGATATGAAGGATCATGATGATGTCCATACTGGTCACGTGAAGACCAAGTCGGTGTTCTTATAATCAATATTAAATTAGTCCATTACTAGGCTTGGAAAAAGAGGAATAGTGTGAAATTCAAATTGTTTAAAGGGAGGAAACATGCTAGACTCATGTTTCATATAAAACTATATGTGATCTTCCTTTGTAAGAACACAGGTATAAGGCTTTCCTCACAATCTTTAGAACAATTTAGAATAGCATCGAAAACAACACAGACCCAGAGAAATATATATTGTTACTTAGTCCAAACAAGACATTTGGAAGATCAATGAATGTACGCAATTGAACTAGACAAGCTATATGATACTAAATTTGTTCAGTCGGATATAGGTTGACTAGCCAGAAAATTGTGTGCTCTATCATTGCCCAATTTTTCACGTTGGTCTTGATAACTTCATTTTTGAAGTGACGGGCATACATATAAGAAACAATGCTAAGAATTTTGGGCACCACTATCTTTATCTGCAATTTCATAACTAAATTGTTAAGTGCATCCCAAGTAAACTACTTATCATGAAATGCATATCAAAGAATACATATAGATTTGTTGAATTCTAGCATATACAACTTATGAGTTTCCATGTGGGTGGATTCTTATAACCCTTCTTAACAAGTTGGTGTTTTTACAAGTTTGATTAATGACCGAATGTACTCAACCTCCAGGTAACAACCAACACACAAAATTTCAAAAAGTCATGATATCATGATTTCTTTTTTGCACCTAAAGTTCCTTGAATTTCTACGCATCCTCGTCCTAGTGAAATATTGAAATCTCACTCCATAGGTCCATAAAATAAAAACTATAGTAAAATCCAACCCTAAACACATTTGCCATGTTGATCACCTTCTCTCACAGATCCAAGAATTGAAAAAGATAATTTTCACCTACCTTCTAGACACCAACAGACTCATAAAATCCCTAATTTGTTTTTATGATAGTTCACCAATAATAGCCACATAACACAAATCCTTAAAATGATGGAAATGGCTAACATCTCTAACTATAATCTCACAATTACAATGTTAGAGGCCAACTTGTTAGCGCTATGTCAATCATCAAAAGAGGAAGGTTCTTGATGCTTAGAGATGCATCCAAAAGCAATGACCATCCTTTCAATGTGGTGGCCAAGAGCATATCCTTCATGAAAGAAAAAGTTTGTATATGGCTTGTATCCTACCTCTACATTAGTGAAGTCAATGCCTTCAACTTTGCATAGATATCCTCTTTCAAGATTGGACATGTATGTTATGACAATGAAATGCACTATGTCCTTGACCTAAATCCAACTGTGTTTGTATTTCGTACAATATTTCACCCAACATTATATAACATTGCTAAGTTACATAATCAGCAACCATGTCCAGATATTTAACAACACCTACATCCTTTCAATGTGGTGGCCAAGAGCATATCCTTCATGCAATAAAAAGTTTGTATATGGCTTGTATCCTACCTATACCATTAGTGAAGTCAATGTCTTCAACTTTGCATAGATATCCTCTCTTTCAAGATTGGACATGTATGTTATGACAATGAAATGCACTATGTTCTTGACCTAAATCCAAATGTATTTGTATTTCTCACAATATTTCACCCATCATTATATAACATTGCTAAGTTATGTAATCAACAACCATGTTCCAGATATTTAATAGCATAGATGTTGTTAAATATCTGGAACATGGTTGTTGATTATGTAACTTAGCAATGTTATATAATGATGGGTGAAATATTGTGAGAAATACAAATACATTTGGATATATATATATATATATATATATATATATATATATATATATATATATAATCGGGGGTTTGATATGAATATTACAATCAATATCTTAAGGACCGAGACATATTTATGAGGCATGCTGATCCAGGTGGATATTGGTGGCCACCTGCCAAGTCCACCTGGACCCCCACCATTGTATTTCTCAGCATTTTCAGTTTCCTTAATTGTAGCACAACTTACTATTTTTAGCAGTTTTTCGGGTCCTGAACTTCCGGAGCCGTTTTGAGGCCCTAAACGACGTTTTTTGGGGAATCCGGGGGCAACACGAGTCCATGGAATGGACTGGACTGGTGTTTCCCGTTCCAACAATGATAGTGCTCGGATAGATCTTTCTAATGAGCTATTGTACGCGTCAAACGGAGATCATATGCCAAAGTTACGACCCCGGGAAGTTGATGTACCAACTTACCCCCAAACGGGGCCCACAGTTTGGCGTTTCATCTCCTAGGGTTAGGTTTTGGAATGTTAAGGGTTTTTCCATTGTTTATCAACAATAAATAGGCCTTCGAGCCTCATTGTAACACAGTTCAGAGGCATGTAGCCATCACATCTCTTCTCAGAGATAAGCTACCATCGCCCTAGCTAGTTTATTTCCATTTCTGTTTGTAAGCATATTTCAGTATTTTCCATTAATGAAATGAAGTATTATTTCCGCTGCATCTTTGTGTATATGGTTATCTCTGTAATTTGTTGCGTTCCTGTTTAAATCCGGATCAGTGGTATCAGAGCGGTCTGCTTTTTCTCTGTTTTTCTTTGCATGTCCCCAACAAGGTCGGGATATAAGGAGTTAGGGCTTGAACTGGTTGAACCTTTGCAAGACCAACCTCGCAAATCCCGACGGCCTCCCATGGCGGACGAGAAGAAAGACGAGGGGGCAGGAGATCCCATCAAAATCTTGCTCGAAGAAGCGCTCGAGCGACAACGGAACGCGATGATGGACAGCTTTGCGCAGATCCTTCAGCGGCTACCCAGAAGCGGCGCATCGGCTTCCAGCAGCTCCTCTGGAAACGCCACACCCTTTAAGGTACAAGTTAATTTTGAAATCCCCATATTCGAGGGTCAGATAGACGCCGATGCCGTAGATAAATGGTTAAATCTGCTAGAGGGTTATTTTTCTGTTCATGAATTTTCGAGTCGGGAAAAGATTGTTTTTGCTCTTCACAAAGCAGCCCCCCACGTCAAGGACTGGTGGGAAACCTACTGCGAGCAGAAGGATGAAAGTACTGGCTCACTATTTTCAGCCGCACCCACCTGGGATTCGTTCCGGGATGCCATCAAGGAGCAGTACTACCCTGTTGGAAGCTATGAGGATGAATACATAAAGTGGACCACGCTGCGGCAGGGAAGGGACCAAGACGTGCCGGAGTTCACCAATCTTTTCCATACCCTTCGCACAAAGTTGGGTATCAAGGATTCAGAGCAACATTTGATACTCAAATACCGTGGCTGCCTGCACAAGTACATCCAGGAAGAAATACAGTTCCTAAACATCCCCTCGCTCGGCGCAGCATACCGGTATGCCGTCAAGGTCGAGCAGAAGTTTAAACAAAAGAAGCGAGACTTTGGATCTGCGAATCCAAAGCAGGGGAAAGGTGCCCCTAAACCACAGAACAAAGGACAAAGCCAAGGCGGGACAGCCCAAGACAACCAGCCGAAGCTGCAAGCAAAGAGCAACGCCGCGAAGCCGAGAAAGGACACTGGAAAATGGTGCGAGTTCCATAAGAGCTCCACTCACAACACAAGTGAGTGTCGGGCCAAGCAGTCACTGGTGGCTGAGCTAAAGGTTTCAGAATCAGATGCATGTTCCGACTCTGAGTCAGAACCCGATAAGGGGTATGAAAAAGGGAAGCAGATCATTGATGCGGATCCCAGCGCCACTGTTGCTACCACAAAGATCCAGAAAAATGAACCCGAAGATCCAGAGGAGGAGGAGCGTCTCTTCCACTCCCAGATGTGGGTAAAGGGCTCCCCGATACAGTTCATTGTTGATAGCGGGAGTCAAAAGAACCTCATTTCGGCAGAGGTCGTGAAGCGGTTGGGCTTACCGACCACAGCACATCCACAACCATACACCATTGGGTGGCTTCACCAAGGGCGAGATCTTCGCGTGAGCCAGCAGTGTCGCCTTCCATACAACATCAAGCCCTTCACAGATGAGGTATTGTGTGACATTGCTCCCCTTGAAGTTTGTGATGTATTACTAGGACAACCATACTTGTGGAAGCGACATGCTGTGTATGAATCAAGGCCCCGTGCTGTTATTATTACATTGGGAAATAAGTTGTTCAGGATACCAGAGGTAGCACCACCTGCCGCCATCTCTTTGATTACTGCAAAACAATGCAGTAAGATCATTTCCAAAACCAGGAAATTTGTTTTCCTGATGATACGCCCTCAAGGGAAGAAGAAGACAGTGGCCGCGGCCTCCAAACGGGGTCCCTCTGCACGGCAGCTACAGATGGACAAGATTGTGGAGGAGTACGAAGACATCTTCACCTCCCCGGCAGGGGTTCCTCTGCACTGTCAAGTCAAGCACTCCATCGATCTGACCCCAGGTGCGCCGCTACCCAATGGACCAATTTATCGGCGCTCCGTTCTGGAGAACAATGAAATCAAGAGGCAGATTCAGGAGCTCCTGCAGAAAGGTCACATCCGTCCGAGTTCTTCGCCCTGTGGGAGCCCGATAGTGTTGGTACAGAAGAAGGATGGGACGTGGAGACTCTGTATTGACTATCGGGCGCTGAACAAGATCACTGTTCGTAATAGGTACCCGATCCCGCGGATTGATGACCTCCTAGACCAACTAAAGGGGGCGAAATATTTCAGCAAGATCGATCTGAAGTCAGGATATCACCAGGTACCAATTGAACCCTCAGATGTGTGGAAGACTGCCTTCAAATCCAAGGAGGGCCTCTTCGAATGGTTGGTCATGCCTTTCGGATTGACGAATGCTCCTGCAACCTTTATGAGGCTAATGGATGACATCTTGCGGCCATTCACCAACTCCTTTGTAGTAGTATACTTGGATGACATTCTGATCTTCAGCCAGAGTTGGGAAGAGCACCTCCACCACATCCGACAGGTTCTCCAAACACTGCGGCAACACAAGCTATGTGCCAATTTGGAGAAATGCACTTTTGGCATGACCGAGGTTCAGTATCTGGGATACATCATTGATGAACAGGGGGTGCATGTCGATCCAGCCAAGGTCCAAGTCATTCGGGATTGGCCCTCTCCAACCACTCTAACAGAGCTCCGCAGCTTTCTAGGTCTTTCCAACTTCTACCGCAGGTTTGTGTTGGGATTTTCTCATATTTCTTGGCCCTTGAGTCAAGTCACCAAGGGCGGGGCGAAAGCAAAATTCTTTTGGTCTGAATCTCAACAGAAGGCATTCAGGGAGTTGAAGGATCGCCTCTGCACGGCACCAGTGCTCGCGTTACCAGATTTACAACAACCATTTGAGGTCGAGACAGATGCCTCTGACTATGCTATTGGGGCAGTCCTTACTCAACATGGACATCCAGTGGCATATCACAGTGAAACACTTTCAGACACAGTCCGGAAGTACCCCACTTATGATAAAGAGATGTATTCCATTGTACAGGCCTGCCGACAATGGAAGCATTACATTTTGGGGAAGGAAACGGTCATCCACACAGACCACCGACCTCTGCAGTTCATACAGACCCAAGGGAAATTGCAGAATGATCGCCATCAGAAGTGGTCTACATACCTGCAACAGTTTCACTTGAATATCAAGTATAAAAAGGGCAGCACCAATAATGTTGCAGATTGCCTCAGTCGACCACCGATCATGGCGCTAACCACCGTGCTCAACTCTTGCGGGCACGAGACTTCTGATTGGCCACTTCTCTACAAAAGCGACCCAGAATTCGGCCACACATACCAGACACTCTTGGAGGGTCGGCAGGTTGCAGATTTTCACCTCCAGGATGCCCTATTATGCCACCTCGGTCACCTTTGTGTTCCTTCAAGCGAGCGTGCCAAGATGATTTGGGAAGCACACTACAGTCGGGCTGCTGGGCATTTCGGGGTCGAGAAAACAGTGGCAGTACTGCAAAACTATTTCTATTGGCCGAATCTTCGACAGGATGTTGGGAAGTACATCCGATCATGTACTGCCTGTGCCATTGCCAAACCGACCATTAAGAAGCAAGGCCTCTATACCCCGTTGCCTACCCCTAGTCGACCTTGGGAATCCATCTCCATGGATTACATGTCAGGCCTTCCTTCCACTAAGCATGGAAATGACTGTGTTTTTGTGGTCGTCGACAGGTTCTCTAAGATGGCCATTATGATGGCCTGCAAGAAGAATATCACAGCAGAAGCCACTGCTAAACTCTTCTTTGAACGAGTGTGGGTGCACTTTGGGATCCCACAGTCTATCATCTCAGATCGGGACAGTCGGTTTCTCAGCACCTTTTGGTCCAGTCTCTGGTCAATGCTGGACACCAAACTCACGAAGTCCACAGCCTTCCATCCTCAAACTGATGGCCAGACAGAGGTTGTCAATAGGATGATTGTGCACATTCTGCGCATGTATAACTCAAAGCATCCACGCACATGGGACGAGAGCCTCCCCTACGTTCAGCACAGCTACAATCGAGCTCTTCACAGCTCCACTGGCCATAGCCCTTTTCAGGTGGGTTTGGGATTCCAGCCACTATGCCCCATTGATGTGGCCATGCCACTTGCAGCTACTCACATGAATTCAGCTCATGTCCAGTCCGAAACAGATAAGGCCACCAGCTTCATTGAGCGCATCCAACATATTCGCCAGCAGGTCCATGACATTCTTGAGAAATCAAATGCCAAGTACAAGCAGCGACATGATCAACATCGGGTGCCACACAAGTTTCAGGTGGGCGACAAAGTCTGGTTGCATTTGCAAAAGGAACGTCTTACTGGAGCCTATCGGAAATTGAGACCACTCCGATATGGTCCTTACACCATTACTAAGGCTATGGGAGACAATGCATTTGAGCTCAGCATTCCCCCATTCCTTGGCCTGCACCCAGTATTCAATGTGGACCGCCTTCGGCCATACTTTCCACCATTGCTAGACACATCTGACATTGCAGAACAGCTCAAACCCACAGAATTAAATCCAGATTGCATGGAACAAGCTGCAACTGATCGGATCATGGACACACAGATCAAGAACACTCGCCAACAGAATATCCAACTATATCGAGCTGTCAAAGCGGGCCAACTCCTTCAGCAGGGCAAGTGGCTCACCAGGGAACAAGTTCAGCAGAAGTTTCCTCATCTCATGGAGGAGCTCAACGCAATGGGGACCATTGCTTCCTAAGGGGGGAGGAATGATCCAGGTGGATATTGGTGGCCACCTGCCAAGTCCACCTGGACCCCCACCATTGTATTTCTCAGCATTTTCAGTTTCCTTAATTGTAGCACAACTTACTATTTTTAGCAGTTTTTCGGGTCCTGAACTTCCGGAGCCGTTTTGAGGCCCTAAACAACGTTTTTTGGGGAATCCGGGGGCAACACGAGTCCATGGAATGGACTGGTGTTGCTCGTTCCAACAATGATAGTGCTCGGATAGATCTTTCTAATGAGCTATTGTACGCGTCAAACGGAGATCATATGCCAAATTTACGACCCCGGGAAGTTGATGTACCAACTTACCCCCAAACGGGGCCCACAGTTTGGCGTTTCATCTCCTAGGGTTAGGTTTTGGAATGTTAAGGGTTTTTCCATTGTTTCTCAACAATAAATAGGCCTTCGAGCCTCATTGTAACACAGTTCAGAGGCATGTAGCCATCACATCTCTTCTCAGAGATAAGCTACCATCGCCCTAGCTAGTTTATTTCCATTTCTGTTTGTAAGCATATTTCAGTATTTTCCATTAATGAAATGAAGTATTATTTCCGCTGCATCTTTGTGTATATGGTTATCTCTGTAATTTGTTGCGTTCCTGTTTAAATCCGGATCACATGCACCGCTAGAGAATTAATTCTTAGTTAGGTATACCAAGATTTTACAATATAAGTCCATCAAGTATGGACTCGCACCAAGCATACCTATTAATTAGAGGGTTGAGTTATGAACTGCAGTATTCCTTCCGCCCCACATGAATTCACTATAGCACCTTAGATAAATACACATAATTAGCATCTACTTTGTAATCCATCTACACACGACACCAATGAATTCTTTGGTCTGCTCAAGAGCCCAAGAACTAAATGGTTAGCTACATAGTTAATTTCACCTTATTACAAAATCCCAATAGCTCTTTCAATGGTAAATAATGAATATTGGCCTATTATAGAGACCCAATCCCTCATTGAGAACATTTGGTTTGAACCACTCTACTTACCGTGTACTACTTTAAACTATTGAAGCTGCTCTTCATCCATGACAATTGTCCCTTACCCATGAATAATACCATATTTGTTTACATATGAATCTTTTTAAATCCATATAGAAATTGGTTCTGAATAATGTCTTTAAACATAACTTCTACTTGTAGAATGCAGTCGTCTTGGGCCTCCATACACCCTTTTGGGTCTTCAAATTCTTGTAATTATGCATTGCCTTTGACCAACCATTTGGCTAATTCACAGTCTTGATCTAGGATGTGCTGGACTTATACTACAAATGATTTACTTATTCCATTCTTTATAAATACAAGGGCAGAGAAAATTCCAAGGATGTTGAAGAAGGTCAAATGGTTAAGCTATGATCTCTCTTCCTTGCATGCGCCTAAAGATATTCAAACCCTGCTCCCCATATTCAGATTAGAGATGGAAAGCAAATTTTAGAAGAGAAATAAGTTTGGCCTCCCTCACTTCTTGATAAAAATAATTCCTTCATGTGGGTAATCAACATATTGTATCCACAAATAGCATCTAATTTCACAAATCCATCCTTGGAAGACAGCTCCAAGACCACAAGATGCATAAAAAAATGAGATGCTTTCCATTAAAACCTGTAGCAAAGGAAAGGATTTGACAAAGTTGTGGACCTAGATAGATTCATGCTCAGAGACTCGCACAACTTGAGAGTTACTTGCACTTATGCAGATCAAGATTATCAGTCCTAAATATCTGCAACTTGTAACAGAACACCAGTTGGAAGGTATATTTGGGAAAAAATAACTGTTATTGCTGCTACTACCATTCAATTTGGCCAATGCATTATTTTCTTATAAATAGGGTGATAAACATTATGGATTAGAATGATTTCCTTCATTTATATTTGTGAAATCATTCCCACACCCTCCATAAAGCTTTCAACTACATTGTCTATATTGCTACCACAATTAAATACAACATTTTTCTCAACATAGGTTTCTGTTTCAATTTGAAATACTTTGCTAGAGGAATCCTTTTCAGCACTAGCTATTCTAGTATAGGAGTCCTTCTTAACTTTAATTTCTCCATTACAAAAGCCTTTATAAAGCTGAAGAGCAGCAACGTCTACACTGAAATGATTAAGAGTGTTATTGGGGTCAAGCTGCAAGTTGTGTCGTCGGCTGGATCTACCATGGGTAAAAGCTGTTTCTGCTGCATGCCTAGTTATGTACATGACACATACACTATATTTTTCTGGTGCCTTAGATGTTTCACTTATGTTACCTTCCACATCATCAACTTCCACAGAGGAGATATCACCATACACTTCCTTTCTTTCTTCAATTTACAAATACATACACAACATATTCACCAAAATCAGAGCCACAAGAAAAGATAGCAGTGATTATTAATTCATTGGGGAAATGATATGCACAATAACAAATTTTGTCACATCAGCATTGTAATGTTAGATCTAAACAATAATTATTGTTCACACCAGCACTGTAATGCTACATCTGAACTATATATATATATATATATATATATATATATAACATGATCATTGTCATGTTAAATATAAACACACCATTACGACTAGATTCAACATTAGTCATAATCACTTGCATTGATAGTAAATACACAACAATATTCCAATTTGAAGACTGAAACTTAAAAAAACCAATTTCTCTCACACAGCAATGGTGAAAAATAAACTACTTTTCCCCTTGACCAGAGCTTCAAACAATTTGATGTAGCTCTATCCAGCAACCTAGAAATGCCCAATCTCTCACATAGCCATCAACACCCAGCACATTGGTGTTTTCCTATTTTCCCAATCTATCCTCTGCCTCTAGCAAAACAATTTCTCCCTCTTTTTATTAATTTTAGTAGAGTAGATGCTGAAAAAATAGCCATCGACCACTCAGCATCCATAAAAAATTCGTCGTCTCACTCATTAAAGGAAACAATGTTAGAAATATTTTCTCACTGGAAAAAGAAATCTATCGCTTTTGTAGTTCAAATAAAGTAAAATTAAGCTACCTCTAGCAAAACAATTTCTCTCTCTTTTTATAAATTTTAGCAGAGTGGATGTTGAAAAAAAATAGCCATCAACCATTCAACATCCATAAAAAAAAATCATTATCTCACTCATCAAAGGAAACAATGTTAAGAAATATTTTCCTATTGAAAAAGGAAATGTGTCCCTTTTGTAGTTAACATAAAATAAAAAGATATTAGGCATCCACCATCTATAACAAACCCTTCCTTATCTATATTGAAACCCGAAGGTGGTCCCTATTTTGATTCTAGGGTTGCACATTTAATCACCCATTTCTTTCATGATAGAGCCCATTAGGTCCAAGTGTTGAACCCGAGAGATTTGATACCACTCTATTACACACTGGGTGGAATTTTTTGGGTATCACAAAGAATTATAGGAGAAGCATGTTTCAATTTGTAATTTCTAGCCAAATCACCCTCAGTTTTTGAGTAGACCAACCTCCCTCAAGAGTATATTGGACCCCCTTTACCCAAGAATATTATAAGGCACTTGCACTATGTTTTGCACACATAAGTTCATATTTTAACTCACATTTTACTCATATCTCAAATCTGGAAATTCACATTTGGGATCTTAATCCAGATCTATCCCAAATACTGATTGTTCCTACTATGACTCATAAAATAGACTAGATTCACTGGCAATATTTATGCTTCATAATTGATCAAGAACCCACATTTAGAAGGCATATTTATACACTTACAAAGACTATCTTATTGTTAGAAACTATATTAATAGAAATATACTTCATAAGCTATGGAATACTCGTAAATTTGACCAGTAGGGAAGCTTTAAGATTTGGAAGGTCTGTGTGTTATTGTGTTTAAAGTTCAATCCAACATTGATAGATATATTATAGGAATTGTTGTATTCAAACGATAGCCTTGTAATTTTACATATATTGACTCAATATACCTCAAAACATATATATTTAGTGCTAGTATATCAAACCCGAATACCATTGTCAGTTCATGGGAACTTTGTGAGATATATTCAAAGCAAATCAATTACAACTTCTAGCCAAGTTCTCTTTATTTCCTTCACAACCAAGTTGTCAATAAACCTAAACCTTAATAGATAAAGATACTAGGAAGCACCCCTAGAGGTGACCTTTGATCATCTTTAAGTGCAGGAAGAAAAACTAAGGTGACAGTGGCAATCCTTTCACTCTTAGACTATAGACAACAATCTTTTCCACCATTGTTGAACAATGTTGATGGAAATTGAACACGCGGGCTAACTGCAAAAGTTCAAAGAACTTAACAGAGTATATTCGCATACATAAATTGCATCAAATCACCAGGCATATAGAACAAGTCAAGTCAATGTCCAACTTGATTGAATCAAGAAGAGTACATGAAAAAAATGTTTTTTCACCATCAAAGGTCAGTGAATAATCCCCATAAAAATCAGACACAAACATAAGACCATCCGTGGAATTCATTAAATTGATGCAAAAGGAAAAAATCTTGTTCAACCAGGTAAAATGAAGAATCTCCATTTTCATAGCTTGTACATGAGTTTTAAATTCCTGTCATTGATTAGGGTAATGGACTCAAGAAGAAAAAAAAACAACATGGAGAGATTCTTAAGAGGACTGAGTTTGTTGTATTGATCATGGGAAGATTTCCTTTATCATAGACACCTAACCTACACAGGTTATGGATGAAGTCTACATTTCAAATATAATTAACGTAATTTTTTGTCACAACTCAATTTCCCCTAACTCAAGTTAACATACCTCTGACCCCAAGAAAAACAATTTTATCTCACAATTAATTACAGAGACTAAATAAAACTCAGTTTAGATTCCTCAAAATATTTTCAATCATAACTGGTGAGGAGAAAACATGTTCAGTATAATGGTAGCCTATAGTGTCCATTGAAATATTACCCCAAAGGTTGGAATTATTATCTTGTAGCCATAATGTATTAATAAGCCATGGCATCAATCCAATGTCATGTCCAATGCTTTGTTCAAACTAATTTTAATCCCATCACACAATTTAGCACCAATATAATGAAGTCAACCACAATTCATAAGAGTGAGATGAGAAAGAAGAGTTGTTACTTGATCCAAACAAGACAACTAAAATAGAAATAGTAAATGGATGTCCATAAGCCACCAAGCATTGGGTACTCAATGACACAAAACCAACTATAAGATGCTAAACACTTCCAACCAGGTAAAATTTGACTACCCAGAAATTGTGGGTTCTAACATTGTCTCAAATGATATTGCGAAGTGGAGGTATAAATACTTAAAAATCTACCAACAAGGGATTAGTTCTAAGAATTACATATAGGTTGAATTATTGATGCTTCTCATGGTAGTTGTGGTGTAGTTTAAGTTTTACATATGAATACAAGAACAATTGATGAGATAATACCGGAAAGAGTGGATAATAGCTCACACTGCAATCACATTCATTTCATACATGAATGATACTTTGGCATATTCGTTATGCCACAAAGGCACATGTATCCCTATATAGAGAATTATCATACAATGTGAAAAGTCCAATATATTTCATTGGGGAAGTCTTATAAGTGTTGCATAAGTCAATCATTGAAACATCACTATATACTTGCACACTATGCATCGTTTTACTTCACAAACTAAAAATTAGGTTCAATACTTAGAACATAGATCCCTTTATCCTGCAAACTAATACTTGTACACCATTATTATAATACTCTTCATTCTATACCACATGTTAGTAATCAAATATAATACAAGGAGAGATGTGTTAAGAATAGACCAATCCTGTGGCTCTTTGTGTGTCATATATAATACTAAGCATATTGCAAATAAGTCCAAACATGTGCTTTATTGGGCATCACAATTTATAATTCCTAGTTCAACATAATAATAATGATGGCTTTATGAATGACAAGAACAATAGCTTAACATTCAACATAATAGTAACAATGGTTCAACATTGGGAAATTCAACATAACAATAAGAGTAACATACCACATAACAAGAACCATAATTCATATTTCAACATAGCAAGGACAATAACTTAGAATTCAACATAATAGTAATAGTAGTTCAACACTCAACAATTTGTCATAATAATATCAATAACATAAAACATAATGAGAATCGTAGCATAAAAATCATAATAAATTATCATTCAACAATATAGTAAGTCACTTCGTTCGAGGAGAATGGGCACTGGGATAGGGACAATAACTCACCTCCCAACCATAGACGGGTTGTAATCAGACTCTTCATGCAATTGTCACCCCTGAGACTGATTCTAGGGCTTGAGAAGATTGTTCTAGTAATCAAACTGCTAAATGCACTATGGACTCTAGAGGACTAATCTACCTCCACCCTTCTAGCATAAAAATACTTAGTTACAGGCTAGTCTATGGCTTTAGAGGTAAACCACCTCCACCTGCTAGCCAATGAGGGACTCCAGAGGCAAGGGCCCCCACCCTCAATCAATCCAACACAATAATACCAACTTAATAACATTTGTTTCCATAGTTTAGACATTCTCTAGTGGTCACGAGTTGGAGTGAAAATTAGTTTGGCCTTTGAATAATTTTTAATGAAGTTTGTGCCTCCTTTTACGTGTACCCCCAAACTTGGGCTACGATCTTCCTTTTCTTTTTCATCGAAGGAAGACTCCTGTAGGTGCTTGAGTCTTTTTATTTCTCTACACAATAATCCTTCCCCAATATTGCATTAGTTTTCCCTATCTTCCTTATTGCATAGGCACACGATGAGGTACCTCATACTTCAATTTGTCTATTATAGAATATGCTCCTTGATGTGATTTACCACAAGCTATCCCCTTTCTATCTTCCTTTCCTTCCTTGTCTATTGTGCCTCTCCCAACCCAATTCCTCCCTTTTTCTTTACGCTCAATCTTGGTTCCTTGACTCTCATGCCTTTCCTAGCCCGATTCCTCCCTTTTTCTCCTATCAAAATTCTGTTTGTGATTAGTTAAAGCCCAGTTTGGCCTGGACCCTTTGGACCAACCAAAAGTTATCCACTTTTCCTTGTATTTAGATTTTTGTGGTTGTTAGCCGAGTGATCACTAGTCATCCTTGTAGGCCAATCAACCTCATTCCATTTGGCCCTTTTCCCCTTTTCCTACCATTTGTCAGCCTCTAATTCTTGTTCTAAAACAACAAAATATGTTCATGTATAAAAATATTCTCAAGTCCTGAAATCAATTGCCCCTTTCTCCTGCCCATGTACCTATATTTTTCTTTCAAATATTTACCATATCTACAAGGGTAAAATTGCCTAGGCTAATCACAACCACACAAGACAGAATGAATCAGTTCAAGCTTTCTACATGTTGTGGAAACAAATCTTGAAATGGTTTTTTGTTATGTTTTCCTAATATACAAGCATCACATTGCTTTAGTTTCCTAGGAATGGTTCGCAAACCAATAACACCATTTCTCGTCAATAAATGAAGGTTGTCATAATTAAACTGTCTAATTATAGCATGCCATAAGAGACTGGATGTTAGTGTACCTTCGTTATATTGAGAACTATATGCATAGTTTTGTGCACGAGCAGACATTCCTTGCAGGTTCAAGAGTCTTTCTTCTTCTATTCCTGTCATGAAAAGTGTGTTGTTTTTTGTCTGATGCCTTTCTCACCTAAAATTTTCCATCAAACATGTGAATTGAGTGTCCTTTCTGATGAATGCGAACCAAGGATAGCGGGTTTCGTCACAGCTCTAGGAGGTAGAGAACATCATGTAAAAGAAAGTTAGGGAGACCAGGTAGTTTGAGCATGATGGTGCCAAGTCTAGATGGCTTGAGTCTTGAATTGTCCATAAAGTTGACTGTTCTGTCTAAATTGTCACTAAAATATTCAAAGAAATGTTTTCTAAAGGTCATGTGGCAAGTTGTACTTGTGTGAAGCAACCGTGCAACTTTCCACAAAGAAAATGAAGTATTAAACAAGTCTTTAGTTACTCCAATATTGCAATGTGCCAAAATATAATGAGCAGATTTAGGTGCTTTACCTTTCCTTTGATATGATGTTTTACATTTCTCTTCATTTCTTTCTTGTTGGATTATGTCCTAAGAGAGACTGCATGTGGATGAATTATGTCCATTTCTGTTGTAGCGAATACAATGGAGATCGGATCTTCCTCCTTGATAACGTTTGCCCCTCTACCTCTATTATTCTTCTTTCCATGTCCCCTTCTGCCACCTCTTCCTCTAGAAGATTCGTGTGTCTGATTCTTGTCTTTCTATGCAAGGTGTTATCACTGGGCTGGAACAGGTTGGGCTGTGTCAACCCTCAACTTTCAAACCAACTTTTGATTGGAAGTTAGCCCTTCAAATCTGAGAGGGCTCTCTCAATATACTTAAAAATTTAGCTATGATAAGCTCAAAAGTACAGATGGATAACTCTGGTCTTCTATGTGATTTTTTTTAGGTGAAAGAGTGTGAGGACAAACACCATTGGGCATGGAGTCAATTAAAGAAAACCAATTAGAAATAACATTGTTTTGTGGAAACTGAGGCATTTTTGGCTTACTAATGTGGATATGGACATTCACAGTAATCACAACAAATTGAAGGAAGTTGGAGTAATGTAACATTGAATTCCAAGTAATCAAATAAGCTATGAAAATTAATAACAATATAGGAGTATGATAGGATGGGACTAAAACCGAAATGAATCTCAAGTTAAAACAGAGTATGTTGCAACTGTATTTCTAGTAACTGGAAACATGTACAAAAGATGGTTTCTTCACAGCATCGATCCCCCACCTCTGCTCATAGTAGAAAATCTACCTATTTATAGAGAAGAGATCCCTTTACATAATCTGCCACTTGGGCTAGATTCAATCGACAACTATGAGATCTAATCCTATTTGATTAATAAAACATGGAGCCTTCATAGGGATTTTCTGTTACAATTATTTATGAAAATAAAACTGTTTGTAGTGTGGCACTGTATTTGTGGAAATTCATACATCTGGCCCTTTGAATTGTGTTGTGCTGTTTCTGGGCCTTTATCCTACTAGTAGGTGTGTTGTTCGCTGATTGAAACGTGTTTGAAAGTGTCTCATTGTCTCTGTGACTCACTACCCTCTTTTCTCTATGTTCTGTTTAATGACCATGTTGCTGAATAAATTCCGAAAAATACCGTCATTGTCCTCTACCGGAAGGTGAAAAGGATGTTTAATGATCGTTGATATGGGCTGTTTATTGCAATCGCAATACAAGGGAGGGCCTTTTAACATTGATTTATGAGAATTCCCTGATTTTTTGGACGTGACGGTTTATAGAACACATCATATAAAATATTGCATTCGGGAGGTTCTCGCAATTGCAAGTCGGAAAGGACTCCGGGGAGCATGAACTTATGACTGTGTGATTCCCGATTACGATATCGCAATCGACGAGTCTATCGCAATCAACAGGCAAAACTTTATCGCATTCGGTGATCGGACTTTTGCGATATGAGATATCGAGGGCGGAAGGATTTATAGCAATCGGTGGGAATGCGATATTGAAATCGGTGGGGGAAAGGAATTTATCGCCATTGGCGGAAATGTGATATCGCAATCGGTGGGGGAAGGATTTTATGCGATATTTCAATCGTCAGGGAGGAATTGTGATATCAGCGGAGGAGAGGTGACAGGTTTATGTGATATCACAGTCGGAGGGGAGGATTTGCGATATCGCAATCACAAGCAGAGGATGGAAATGGGCAGATATGGTTTCACAAAAGGGAAGGGGATAATATTGATATGGTTTGCGGGTCCGAGCCCTTTAAAAGGAGTGTGACATGTTTTTATTAATGTTTAAATGGGATACAACTAGAGTTCTAAATGAGTTAATGCGGCTAGAGTTGGATTTTTTAATAACAAATGGAAATGGATAGAGTTTAAAGACAAAGGATGAGTGAAAGAAATGGGTTTTAGAGAATTTCTCCAAAACAATTTAAACTGGACTTGTTCTCCCTCCTTTAATCTCCAAATGCAAAGCACAACAACCTCTTTCAGAAAGAAACAAATAGATGCAAAGATCAATGGTGCAAAACCTTATCTAAAATGACTAATCAAACTAAAATGACTAATCAAACTAAAATTAATTTCTAGTGGTTATCATGGATAATATTGGCTCCAATGGGGATGATGCGCCCCTGTGGTGCAATAAAGAACTAGCAGACCAGTTGCCTGATCATTTGGCTGATCCCAATTTTAAAACTGAAAAGCACACTGCAAACCAACTGAAAACCAACAACTACTACTGCAGTATGATATCAAACTGTTGTACAAGCTGAAACTAACAACTGCAAAATGTTTCCTAAAGCTGAAGGAAATGCTTGCTCAACAAGCTTATTTATGTACCAATATCCCTACTCTAGCAACTGAAAATCCAACTGCTTAATTCAAGAAATATGAAACTTCAAATATAAGCAGTCAAATAGTTGATTCAACACCTGGGGTTCTTGAAAATGCTTGAGCAAAATCACTAGTGGATCGACTATTGGCAACTCAGAATAAAAACTGAATCAATCACTTCAGCTTGTAAATGAAAGAAAATCCACCCTCACTGATGATTGGAATAGACTTGCGATAGAACTTATCTTGAAAATATTCAAGCTACTGATATGTAAGCAGTGGAGTCACCATGAAGCTTCGATCTTCAGTATCTTTTGAGATTGGAGTCACCAGGGTAATATCACAACCTTCAGAAAACTTTGATTTCCTGTTACCCTCAGGAATTAGAATGAAGAGACTCAAAGAGAATCACAGAAAAGGAGCTTGAAAGACGCACCAAAATGTTATCACTAGGCTGGAACAGGTTGGGCTGTATCAACCCTCAACCCAACATAACTATTTCAAACCAAATTTTGGTTGGAAGTTAGCCCTTACAATCTGAGAGGGATCTCTCAATATACTTAAAAATTTGGTTATGATAAGCACACAAAAATACAGATGGTTAACTCTGGTTTTCTATGTTTCTTTTTGCAGGTGAAAGAGTGTGAGGACAGTCACCATTGAGCATGGAGTCAATTAAAGAAAATTAATTGCAAAAAACAATGTTTTGTGAAAACTGAGGCATTTTTGGTTTACTAATGTGGATATGGACATTCACAGTAATCACATCAAATTGAAGGAAGTTGGAGCAATGCAACATTGAATTCCAAGTAATAAAATAAGCTATGAAAACTAATAACAACATAGGAGTATGATATGATGGGACTAAAACCGAAATGAATCTCAGGTTAAAACAGAGTATGCTGCAACTGTATTTCTATTAACTGAAAACATGTACAAAAGATGGTTTTCTCACATCATCGATCCCCCACCTCTGCTCAAAGTCAAAAATCTACCTATTTATAGAGAAGAGATCCCTTTACATAATCTGCCACTTGGGCTAGATTCAATCGACAACTATGAGATCTAATCCTATTTGATTAATAAAACATTGAGCCTTCATAGGGATTGTCTGTTACAATTATTTATGAAAATAAAATTATTTGTAGTGTAGCACTATATTTGTGGAAATTGATACATCTATCCCTTTGAATCATGCTGCTCTGTTTCTGGGCCTTTATCCTTCTGGTAAGCTTGCTGTTTGCTGATTGAAACATGTTTGAAAGTGTATTTCTGTCTATGTGCCTCGCTGCCCTCTTTTCTATACGTTCAGTTTAATTATCATGTTGCTGAATAAACTCTGAAAAATATCCTCGTTGTCCTCTGATTGGAAGGCGAACTTGATGTATAATGCTCGTTGATCTGGGTCGTTTATCACAATCACAATATAGAGAAGGGCCTTTTAACATTGATTTATGGTAATTCCTCGATTTTATGGACATGATAATTTATAGAACGCATCACATAAAATATCACATCCGAGAGGTTCTTGCACATCACAATTGCAAGTCGGAAAGGACTTCGGGGAGTAGGAACTTATGATTGTGCGATTCCCGATTGCGATATTGCAATCGGCGGGGGAAATGACTTTATCGCAATCAACGAGAATGCAATATCGCAATCGGAGGGGGAAGGACTTTATGCGATATCGCAATAGGTGGGGAGGAATTGTGATATCGGCGGAGGAGAGGTGACTAGTTTATGTGATATCGCAATCAGAGGGGAGGATTTGTGATATCGCAATGGAAATCACAAGCGGAGGAGGGACACGGGCGGATATGGTTTCACAAAATGGACAAGGCCGATAGCGATATGGTTTGCAGGTCCCAACCCTTTAAAAGGACTGTGGCATATTTTTATTAATGTTTAAATGGGATGCAACTAGAGTTAGAAATGAGTTAATGTAGCTAGAGATGGAAATATTAATGCATCTAGAGTTGGAAATATTAATAATGAATGGAAATAGCTAGAATTTAAAGACAAAGGATGAGTGAAAGAAATGGGTTTTAGAGAATTTCTCCAAAACAATTTAAACTGGACCCATTCTCCCTCCTTTAATCTCCAAAGGCAAAGCACAACAACCTCTTTCATAAAATAAATAGGTAGATGCAAATATCAGTGGTGGAAAACCTTATCTAAAATGAATAATCAAACTAAAATTTAATTCTAGTGGTTATCATGGATAACACAAGGCACACAACTTCTTAAGAAGATTGAGCAACTATCTTCCTCTTCCCAAAATCTTTCTCTCTTTCTACAAATTTCTCCACAGGAGTGTCAAAAGTAACATCCTTAAGTTGGGCACTAGCTTGTAATGATTCAAGATAGTGAGAATATGTGGGATACAATGCCTTGATGAAAGTTGCGAGAGGAACATTTATTTTAACTCTAGTGGCTTCTATATCATGTATGATAACTCTAATTCAATAGGATAGGGTAAGGGGATTCTCATCTTTCAACTCCAGATTGAAGAGTTTGATCATTAACTGGACTATCTCAAGATATGAGTGTGTGTTTCATGTATTTTAACTTCTTCAAAGCATTAAAAACATTGGTAATTGATGCAACGTGACTACTCACATCTTCATTTATTGATGAATCAATCAAGGCATAGGCCTTGCTATTCTTGTTCTCCCATATGGAAAGCTATTTGTATATTGTAGGCTTTGCAGGCAGATTTCCATCTTCTCCTTCACAAACACCTTTCCATGGGTTATTGAAAATGAGTGCATGCCTAATATTTCTGGACCATTCATAGTAGTCCTCTTTGCCAGTGATAACTACTCCAACTATTGAGATGAGAGAATGCATTATTAAACAAAGTTCTGAATTAGACCCTAAATAGTCAAAATACTTGCAACAACAATAACCTCTGATAAAAAAATAATATATATCTCTGCAAACAATAAAGACCCATCATAGAACTTTTCCTCCAATTCTCATTAAAAAATAATCAAAATAACTCAAAAAACAATGTCAGAGTTATTATATTTGGCTCCTTATATACATAGACTATTATTATTACTTACCAGGATCTCGATCTCAACGCACATATAAATGACGCTGGAGAAACTTGCATGTATAAGCCAACTATATAAGACCAACTAGCATATGTATAAGCCAATTCGTATATAAATAATCCAACTAGTATATAAACCAAGTCGCTGGAGAAATTCTGATATAAACATGGATAGAATAACTTCGGTAGCAGAGGGGAACTCAAACTCCGGTAGTAGAAACTCGAGGAGGATACAACGTAACATATAACATAGGATACAAGGAACTTCAGGTGTTTTCTCTCGATACAACAACTCCAATATGTCAAAAACCACTCAATGTCATAATTGTTATTATAAAGTAGCAACGAACTCGACACTGTACACCATGATTTGCACCACCATGACGCCAACTCTGTCTTCAAAATTGTAGCACTCTTTACACAGGTACATTCTTAAACCACCAATTATGTGCTTGCATGGAACGAGTGTTCAAGAATGAAGAAAGATTAAGGAAACCTATATTGCGTTATTGAGAGGGAAATGAATAGAAAATGAAGAAAGATTAAGGAAACCTATATTGCGTTATTGAGAGGGAAATGAATAGAAAATGAAGATAGTTGTAGCAAACACATTTGTCAAATAGGAGTTACAAAGTGGGGTTAGATGAGCAGATAATTGCTCATCGAAAACCTATAATGGGAATGGCAGTGATATGGGATCGTAGAGGAATGCTTATAATGACCCTGAGAATGCCTGCAACCACTATGGGAGGCACAACCTAAATTAAGGACATGTGGACATGTGTTTTGATATTAGGTTAGGCTAAGTTGATAACTTCTTAATTTGATACATCTCATTATGAGAAAGATAATTAAATACAACTGGGATGGCGACCCTTGGAATTCATATTCCATTGTCTTTCCATATTCTACGTATTCTATTTACATATGTACAAAATATTTACCCAATCCCGAAGGATTAGGTGTCAACAAAGCTAACCAATGACTATCTATGGATAAAAAATGGACAAGTACTTCTTCACTTCCCTATCATTATTTCTTATCAAAGTCTTGGGAATGTATTATATTCTTTAGATGACTACACTAATGTGTTGTATGTTGCATCGAGTGTAACAAGGGAGATCGAAAGGGGGGTGACAACCCCCTTATTCAAAGGGGTCATAGGAGGGGTGAAACCCTCCCTATTCGGGAGGTTTACGTGGGAGCGAAATCCCCCCTATGTAGGGGTTTAGGGGTAGTGACCCTAAGAAAATATTTGCAACAATTTTTTGCATTTGTTTTTAATAGTTTTCAATACATTGTTTTTGCTTTCAGTGGGTTTGTGGTACATGGTGGCTTTGCTCATGTTTAGTTCCAGTTAAGGAGCTACAATTGTATTGCAATCCATGTTAAATGGCTTGGAAATTTGTGGATGTCGTGGGATATCTATATTGTATTGTAATACTATAAAGAAGAATGTATTGAAAAAAATTGTTGGTTTTCCCGATTTTGGGTTTCCAACGTAAAATCTCTATGTTAATGAGTTTATTTACCATTGCATTTTTATGTTTTACTTTGTTAATGAGTTTTTTTACCATTGCATTTTTATGTTTTACTAAGAATTTGTTTGTAACAATTAATTGTATAGAGTTAAAACCTACAAAAAGTATGTGTTGGTGTACTAGGGATGCCCAAAGCCCCTTATTTCATCTTACCATGTTAGCTATCACCATTGTTTGAGTGAAGAGGAATGAACATTTCCCATATTCAAGCACTATAGAAGGAAGTGATTTCAATTATATTGATGTAGAGAGGCTTATGCATAAGCACCTTGAGATGGTCAATGGCCTTTTAAAAAGTAAGAGACAAACAACTATCATATGATCACACCTATGTTTAGTTTCCAAGTTTCCAAGCTCTAAGAAACCGAAAGAAGCCCGCTCTTTTTTTGTGGTTAGGATCAAATACATGTTTATTAGTCTTATTCACACCTCTATAAACACAAATTTATGTATAAAGTTAGGTGAGGAACTTTTATAACAATGGTATTATGAGGATTACATCCAAGAAAGGGATGTCGAAGGAAGTCATGGAGCTTTTTAAAAATATACAATAACATGGTATTCTTATGGATTCCATACTTCATGTTTATATTCTATAGCTTTATATGAATTTGAAAGGACTAGCAGAGGAGGAATGTGCTCAATCACATGATCAGAAGTGAGTTGATACCCAAAGTTACTAATAAAATCATTGAAATGTACAAGCAAGGTGTGCATGCAAGAAGAATAGCAAATGTTTAACAAGATTTTCAAGCAAGATTTTGCTTCTAGGAACTATTTAATTGTTGAGTTTTCCTGCAAGGCACTTTATAAATGAGGTGATTCAATTGTTTAATTATACAACAAAGTGACTCCCATAACTTAAGGAGTTGATCATAATCATAATTTTGTTAACATATAATTTTTTTATTTTTTATTTTTAAATCGATTTAAAATTATAACATAAGTTCATTTGTTTATTTTTATTACAACCATTAAATTTATAGAAGAGATGACTAACAAAATGATAAAAAATAATTTTATCAACAATTTGTTGGCATTATGATTCAAGTGTTGTCCTTGATGGCAACTCACTCAGAGGTTGGTACAGGTGCTCAGAGGTTGGTACAGGTGATGGCAACTTAATCAGAAGACAGATCTTAGTACAGCATGCCAAGGAAGTTCATATACGCAGGTTCGTTAAGCCCAAGTCGCGTGTACACGCTAGTTGGATTCAGAAAAAGCGCGTGTATGTGGAAAAGTACCTTTTGGTCCATGGTGGTTAGTCCTTGGAAGTTGTGCCTATGATTTCGGACCATTGTGTCTCGACGGGCGTGTCGATCCCTAGTTTTGAAGTTGATGGTATTGTGTTACTATGGTTTTGGCTCTTGGTATTGAGCAAGGCCTAAGGCTATATAAGGAGAAGAAGATCATTAGGCAAAGACATCTTTCGACAAGGCTTGAATATCTAAGAGTGAAAGAGATCTGATATGCAGGTGCTGGGTTGCTTGATCTAAGCCAAGGAGAGATCACATCGGTTGATGGAAGACTAGATCTAAGGATAGATCGGGATCTAATGGTTTGAAATGCACTATCATGATATGGTTGATTTTGCGTATTTCTAGATCTGCATATTGTCGCAATGTTATGTTCTGGGTCTAACTGATGTCTGGTACAGCTGCAAATTGAGAAAGTTTATTTTTAGATCTGTACGCAGGTTGGCTTCGGTAAAAACGCGTGTATACGCGGGTTTTGTTCATTGAAGTAGCGTATATCTTTTGAAGCTTGATTTTGGGTTTACAGTGGGGTCTGACTGTCATTGCAGAGTTCTGTAGTCTGCTCTGTGTTCTGGTAACTGGTGATTGACAGGGTTCAGTGGTTCAATGATTCAAAGTTTGGTTGTTTTATGCTTCAATGATCTGTTGTGTAAATTGAATGAATTGGGGTCTACAGATTGTAATGTTGTGCTTCAGGAATATCCAGTCTGAAAATGTATGAAAGGTGGTACCTGAAGGAAAGAAGATTGTAGGTCAGCACCTACGTACTAGTATCTTGGCTAGTACAAGAGCAAAGGGGGTTGGAGCTCCCTTCCAAGGAAGTTTGGAGAACGAGAGAAGGTTGTAGCCTTCTGCAGGTTGTAGCCTGCGTACTGGTATAAGGCTGCACCAGTACAAAAGATTGTAAACTGAAGTTTCATATTAAAGAAAGATAGAGACAACTTGCAGCAGGTGGTTTTCACCCACATTGGGTTTCCACCTTACATCTTGGTGTTCATGTGTGTGGCTTTTGATCTGTTCTGTTATACTGCACCTGTTTACTGTTAATGTGGTGAATAATGTCCTGATGAACTTAACTGAAGAATAAGCTAACTAAATTATGAGTTTTCTTCTTATACGCTGTTTTATTTAGTCACAGTAGCGTGTACACGCTGGTTCACCTAACTGAAGTAGCGTATATGTTTCTGAGCATTGAAAAAGTTTGATTGATCTGATAATACTGATTCACCCCCCCCTCTCAGTATTATTTCCAACAATTGGTATCGGAGCAGGTCCTTCAGAGAAGCTTGATCACTTGAAGGTAGATCATTCATCATGAGCAACTACGAGAAAGAAGCATCAATCAGGCCACCGATTTTTGATGGGACAAACTTCAATTATTGGAAGGTAAGAGTTACTGCATATCTTCAATCTCTTGGTACAGAAGTTTGGAACATTGTAGAAACAGGCTATGCTTTTCCTTCAGCTACTCCTACAGATCCAGCTGAGAAAAAGCAGTATGAAACAAATGCAAAAGCAGTCAGTACTCTATTAGGAAGTATATCCCAAACAGAATTCATGAAGGTCATGCACTTCAAATCAGCAAAAGAGATATGGGACAAAATGATCACTAGCTATGAAGGAGATGAACAGGTAAAGCAAGCTAAACTTCAAACTCTCAGGATTCAATATGAGACTCTCAAGATGTATAATGATGAAAGTGTGGCTAATTATTTTCTTCGGGTAGATGAGATTGTTAATTGCATGAAAAATTTGGGTGAAGAAATAAAAGAGACTATAGTAGTTCAAAAGATTCTAAGATCATTATCCCCCAAGTTTGAATCTAAAGTATCTGCAATAGAAGAAAAAGAAAATCTCCGTGTTCTCACTATGTCTCAGCTACATGGAATTCTAACTGCTTATGAAATGAGAAAGGGAGGTCCATCTGACAGAAGGGAAGCTGCTTTTAAGGCATCAGGAAAAGACTATGAAGCAAGCCATGTTCCAGAAGAAGAGGAAGAAGAATCAAATTTTGCCAGAAATCTTCAAAGGGGTTCTGGAAGGTTCAGAGGTAAGCTACCTTTCAAATGCTTTGCTTGTGGAAGAGTAGGTCATTATGCTGCAAAATGTCCCTATAAGGATAAAGGAAAAGAACCTGCTAGATGGAACAAGAAACAAAGTGCAAATAAGAAAAGCTACTACACCCATGAAGATAGTGATGGCTTATCAAACAGTGATGAAGATGAACAAGGTAATAAATATAAGCTGTTAATGGCATTTGAAGATGATGATTATGAGGATGCTGTAGATGTGGATAATCTCTATAATGAAATTACTAGACTCAAGAGATGCATAGAAGAAAAGAGTGTGATCATTGATACTTTGCAATTTCAAATTGATGAAAAGGAAAAACATCTTGAAAAACTAGAAGGTGAAATTGTTGGTCTCAGAAAAGAAATTGAGAAAACAAAAGCTATTAATCTTAAGTTTGTCAAAGGATCTGAAACTTTGGATGAGATTATCAATGTGCAGCGGTCTCCTCTAAACAAGACAGGTTTGGGCTATAATGGAGAAACCTCTCAAGCATCCACCTCAAAAAGTTATCTTGATGCAGCAAGAAGAAATGAGCAGAAGAACAATGAAGATAATCAGGTAAAGCAGGGACGAATTACAAACAGAAACTATCAGGGACAATCCTTCTTAAGGGTGAACAAAAGCTACAACCAACCACAGGTAAAATCTTCTCAGTTTGGCTCAAGAATAGATGAAAATAGAAATTACAATCAGTTGGCTGGTAGATTCAATAACCGCAGAAGCTTCTTCAATGGACAATGCTTTTCTTGCCATAACTTTGGTCACAAAGCAGCTCAGTGTGTTGCATATAAAACAATCATGACTAGGGAAGCTAAAAAACAAAGAAGTATGACAGGGATTACAAAGAGGACCTATAACAACTTTTCGGTTCTTGAAAATGAAGTTGAATGTTCTATTTGCAATAATTTTGGTCATAAAGACTCTGAATGCAGGAGCAGGTTTCAGGAGAAAAAGGAACAAGCCACGGGCACCAAAAAATGGAGAATAAAGGAACCTCAGACAGAAAGATGTGGGATAGCTTTTTATGCAGAAGGACAGGAAAATCTATGGTACATTGACAGTGGATGTTCGAAACATATGACAGGTGATAAAGAAAAACTTGAATCTTATTCTACTTTAGAAAAGGGAAAGAAAGTTTCTTTTGGAAATGATACTCCTGCAACTATAAAAGGAAAAGGTATTGCTCCTTTGAAAGAAAAGGTCAAGGCTGGAAATGTTTTATATGTTGATGGATTGAAGCATAATCTACTAAGTGTCAGCCAGATGTGTGATCAAAAAATCGAGGTTATTTTCAGATCGAATGGATGTCTTGTTCGTGATCTTGATACAGGTAAAACAGTTCTCAAAGGCAAAAGAACTCCAAATAATCTGTACATATTTGAAGAAGGACAACAACAATGCTATCTTAGCAAGGATGAAGAGCACTGGTTATGGCATCGAAGGTTGGGACATCTAAGCTTCTCACAAATAAGGAAAGCATGCAAATATCAGGCAGTTCGCGATCTTCCAGATATCAAAATTCCAGACAACACCATATGCAAATCTTGTCAGTTTGGAAAGCAAACCAGAACTAACTTTCCAGAGAAGGAAGGATCAGCTAGCTTGCCTCTTGAGCTAGTCCATACAGATGTATGTGGTCCATTTAGGAAAAGGACACCTCGAGGAGAAGAATATCTGATATTATTCATTGATGATTTCTCAAGGTTTGTTTGGTTAGGGCTTATGAAGCACAAAGATGAAGCATTCGAAAAATTCAAATCCTTCAAAGCATTGGCTGAAAATGAATCAGGACACAAAATTAAGTGCCTCAGATCTGACAGAGGTGGGGAGTTCACATCAAATGAATTTTTCGATTTCTGCGATGAACATGGGATAAGAAGAGAATTCTCTACAGCTAGAACTCCTCAGCAAAATGGGGTTGTGGAAAGAATGAACAGAACTATCCAACAAATGGCTCGTGCTATGCTCGATGAATCAGGTACTCCTGCAACCTTCTGGGGTGAAGCTGCACATGCTGCTGTTATTATTCTTAACAAAACAAATGTCCGAGTAAACAGCACTCAAACACCTCATGAGCTTTGGAGTGGTAAAACTCCTTCCGTGAAGCATTTCAAAATCTTTGGGAGCAAATGTTATATTAAGAATACTGATGAGCAACTTGGCAAACTTGAACCTAGAGCAGATGAGGGCATTCTTCTTGGTTATTCTCCACATAGCAAAGCATACAAGTGCTACAATAAAAGACTTGGCAGAATTGTTGACAGTATTGATATAGTGGTTGATGAGAAGGGATATATTCCTAGGCAAGTTCATCATGAAGACATTGAAGAAGATGAAGGTTACTCTCAAAGGCGAAATGATGAAGAAGAAGAACCTCAAGAAGAAGAAGAATCTCAAGAAGAACCAGAGGAGCAGACAAGAATAGAAGAGAAGACTCCATCCAGATATGTCCAAAAGAATCATCCAGAAACTCAGATTGTGGGGCAGAAAGAAGCAGGAGTACAAACAAGAAGGACACTTGCAGAAGCTTCAAGCTACTTGGCACTACTCTCCTCCACTGAACCACAAAATGTGAAAGAGGCATGCAAAGATGAATGTTGGGTCAAAGCAATGGATGAAGAACTTGAGCAAATCGAAAAGAACAACACTTGGGAATTAGTTCCTAGACCAAAAGATAAGAATGTAATAGGAACAAAATGGGTCTTCAAGAATAAATTAAATGAAAATGGAGAAGTAATTAGAAACAAGGCCAGACTTGTTTGTAAAGGGTATGCACAGCAAGAAGGAATAGATTTTGAAGAGACCTTTGCTCCTGTGGCAAGACTAGAGGCCATCCGAATGTTCCTTGCTCTCTCAAGCTTTCAAAACTTCAAGGTATTTCAAATGGACGTGAAATCAGCCTTCCTGAATGGAGACTTAGAAGAAGAAGTATATATTGAGCAGCCAGATGGCTTCATTCTTGGGAATGATCCAAACCTTGTATGCAGATTGAAAAAGGCACTCTATGGACTCAAACAAGCTCCAAGGGCTTGGTACTATCGGTTGGACAAATATCTTCACCAACAAGGCTTTTCAAAAGGATCAGCAGATAGCAATCTCTATATAAAAGTTGAAAATAACAAATTGCTAATTCTTGTTGTTTATGTAGATGATATTATTTTTGGCAGCAATGAAGAGACTATGAGTCAAAACTTTGCCTTGGTTATGCAGAAAGAATTCGAAATGTCACTTCTTGGAGAATTGACATATTTTCTTGGATTGCAAATCCAACAAAATGAAGGAGGTATCTTCTTGTCTCAAACCAAATACCTCAAGCAGATCTTGAAGAAGTATGGCATGGAAGAGTCAAAGCCAGTTTGTACACCCATGGTTACAGGATGCAGCCTCAGTGCAAATGATGAATCAGCAGCAGTTCACCAACCCACTTATAGATCCATGATTGGGAGTTTGCTTTATTTGACAGGTACTCGACCAGATATTACACATGCAGTAGGAATGGTTGGAAGATTTCAAGCCAACCCAAAGGAAACTCATCTTCAGGCAGTCAAAAGAATCTTCAAATATCTTCAAGGGACCCAAAACTATGGCTTATGGTATCCTAGAAATGCAGATCTCACTCTTCATGCTTACACAGATGCAGATTGGGCTGGAAGTGTGGATGATAGGAAAAGCACAAGTGGTGGTGCTTTCTTCATGGGTTCCAGATTAGTATCTTGGTTCAGCAAGAAACAGAGTTCGATTGCCTTATCTACAGCTGAAGCAGAATATGTGGCTGCAGCATCTTGTTGCACTCAACTTCTTTGGATGATGCAGACCTTGCAGGACTTTCAAATCACTTGCACTCCACCAGTTTCTATCTTATGTGATAATACTAGTGCAATCAGCATTTCAAAGAATCCTGTCATGCACTCAAAGACCAAGCACATACCAATCAAGTACCATTTTCTCCGGGAACAAGTGCTTGAGCAGAAGGTCAAGTTGGAGTATGTTCCTTCTAAGGAACAAGTTGCTGATATTCTCACAAAACCACTGCCCAGGGAAACTTTTGAATATCTCAGACAAAAGCTGGGAGTAGTTGATGCTTCATCCTGCTGTTGAAGCTTGTCTGTTCTACAGAAAAGTTGGTATACGCAAGTTACGAAAGGTATATACGCGTATACACGCGGATTTATGCTGGGAAAGTCGCGTGTAAGGTGTACGCTTGTTGCAGAGATTATATCCGCGTACATACGCTGTTTAATGCAGGAGAAATCGCGTATATGAAGTTCTGAACAGCAAGGGCAAACTCTGGAGTTCTGAACAGCAATGGGTATGTCAGAATTCTTCAGGCACGGTTTCAGGGGGTGCAGCAGGCACAGGTTCAGGGGGAGCAGCTTAAAAGTCTCATAAAGCATTGTTGGCATTCAGATGTTTTGGTTGCTGATTTCAGGAAAAGGAGCTCAGAAAGAAATCCTGGTTGCTGATCTAAAAAGATGTTTATCATATGCTGCTGGTGACTTTCATAAGTCTTGGTCTAGATCTGTTGTCTCTATGTCATGTATCTCTCTTGCGATGTCTCTTTTATGGTGTCAAGGTCATGTAACGGCCTATGTTGGTTTCCCCACTATGCCTGGGATGAATGCTGTAATATATATATAATTGGTTGTTTCTGATATGTCCCCTCTTGGTAGGGAGTATGGATGTAAGTATTGAGTCTTTTGGTGATAGGAAAGTCCCTTATGGTGTATAAGTCTTGGTTCTTGTTGAAGAACATCTTTTGCAGATCTGGTCTACTGTCAGGGGGAGCATGAGTCAGCACAGCCAAGCAGAGGTATCAGCATGTCCTCAGGGGGAGCACAGCCCTTTGCCCTTGATGTCAAAGGGGGAGAGTGACTTGGTGTGGTGGTTGCCATCAAGTCCAAAGGGGGAGATTGTTGGCATTATGATTCAAGTGTTGTCCTTGATGGCAACTCACTCAGAGGTTGGTACAGGTGCTCAGAGGTTGGTACAGGTGATGGCAACTTAATCAGAAGACAGATCTTAGTACAGCATGCCAAGGAAGTTCATATACGCAGGTTCGTTAAGCCCAAGTCGCGTGTACACGCTAGTTGGATTCAGAAAAAGCGCGTGTATGTGGAAAAGTACCTTTTGGTCCATGGTGGTTAGTCCTTGGAAGTTGTGCCTATGATTTCGGACCATTGTGTCTCGACGGGCGTGTCGATCCCTAGTTTTGAAGTTGATGGTATTGTGTTACTATGGTTTTGGCTCTTGGTATTGAGCAAGGCCTAAGGCTATATAAGGAGAAGAAGATCATTAGGCAAAGACATCTTTCGACAAGGCTTGAATATCTAAGAGAGAAAGAGATCTGATATGCAGGTGCTGGGTTGCTTGATCTAAGCCAAGGAGAGATCACATCGGTTGATGGAAGACTAGATCTAAGGATAGATCGGGATCTAATGGTTTGAAATGCACTATCATGATATGGTTGATTATGCGTATTTCTAGATCTGCATATTGTCGCAATGTTATGTTCTGGGTCTAACTGATGTCTGGTACAGCTGCAAATTGAGAAAGTTTATTTTTAGATCTGTACGCAGGTTGGCTTCGGTAAAAACGCGTGTATACGCGGGTTTTGTTCATTGAAGTAGCGTATATCTTTTGAAGCTTGATTTTGGGTTTACAGTGGGGTCTGACTGTTATTGCAGAGTTCTGTAGTCTGCTCTGTGTTCTGGTAACTGGTGATTGACAGGGTTCAGTGGTTCAGTGATTCAAAGTTTGGTTGTTTTATGCTTCAATGATCTGTTGTGTAAATTGAATGAATTGGGGTCTACAGATTGTAATGTTGTGCTTCAGGAATATCCAGTCTGAAAATGTATGAAAGGTGGTACCTGAAGGAAAGAAGATTGTAGGTCAGCACCTACGTACTAGTATCTTGGCTAGTACAAGAGCAAAGGGGGTTGGAGCTCCCTTCCAAGGAAGTTTGGAGAACGAGAGAAGGTTGTAGCCTTCTGCAGGTTGTAGCCTGCGTACTGGTATAAGGCTGCACCAGTACAAAAGATTGTAAACTGAAGTTTCATATTAAAGAAAGATAGAGACAACTTGCAGCAGGTGGTTTTCACCCACATTGGGTTTCCACCTTACATCTTGGTGTTCATGTGTGTGGCTTTTGATCTGTTCTGTTATACTGCACCTGTTTACTGTTAATGTGGTGAATAATGTCCTGATGAACTTAACTGAAGAATAAGCTAACTAAATTATGAGTTTTCTTCTTATACGCTGTTTTATTTAGTCACAGTAGCGTGTACACGCTGGTTCACCTAACTGAAGTAGCGTATATGTTTCTGAGCATTGAAAAAGTTTGATTGATCTGATAATACTGATTCACCCCCCCTCTCAGTATTATTTCCAACAATTGGTATCGGAGCAGGTCCTTCAGAGAAGCTTGATCACTTGAAGGTAGATCATTCATCATGAGCAACTACGAGAAAGAAGCATCAATCAGGCCACCGATTTTTGATGGGACAAACTTCAATTATTGGAAGGTAAGAGTTACTGCATATCTTCAATCTCTTGGTACAGAAGTTTGGAACATTGTAGAAACAGGCTATGCTTTTCCTTCAGCTACTCCTACAGATCCAGCTGAGAAAAAGCAGTATGAAACAAATGCAAAAGCAGTCAGTACTCTATTAGGAAGCATATCCCAAACAGAATTCATGAAGGTCATGCACTTCAAATCAGCAAAAGAGATATGGGACAAAATGATCACTAGCTATGAAGGAGATGAACAGGTAAAGCAAGCTAAACTTCAAACTCTCAGGATTCAATATGAGACTCTCAAGATGTATAATGATGAAAGTGTGGCTAATTATTTTCTTCGGGTAGATGAGATTGTTAATTGCATGAAAAATTTGGGTGAAGAAATAAAAGAGACTATAGTAGTTCAAAAGATTCTAAGATCATTATCCCCCAAGTTTGAATCTAAAGTATCTGCAATAGAAGAAAAAGAAAATCTCCGTGTTCTCACTATGTCTCAGCTACATGGAATTCTAACTGCTTATGAAATGAGAAAGGGAGGTCCATCTGACAGAAGGGAAGCTGCTTTTAAGGCATCAGGAAAAGACTATGAAGCAAGCCATGTTCCAGAAGAAGAGGAAGAAGAATCAAATTTTGTCAGAAATCTTCAAAGGGGTTCTGGAAGGTTCAGAGGTAAGCTACCTTTCAAATGCTTTGCTTGTGGAAGAGTAGGTCATTATGCTGCAAAATGTCCCTATAAGGATAAAGGAAAAGAACCTGCTAGATGGAACAAGAAACAAAGTGCAAATAAGAAAAGCTACTACACCCATGAAGATAGTGATGGCTTATCAAACAGTGATGAAGATGAACAAGGTAATAAATATAAGCTGTTAATGGCATTTGAAGATGATGATTATGAGGATGCTGTAGATGTGGATAATCTCTATAATGAAATTACTAGACTCAAGAGATGCATAGAAGAAAAGAGTGTGATCATTGATACTTTGCAATTTCAAATTGATGAAAAGGAAAAACATCTTGAAAAACTAGAAGGTGAAATTGTTGGTCTCAGAAAAGAAATTGAGAAAACAAAAGCTATTAATCTTAAGTTTGTCAAAGGATCTGAAACTTTGGATGAGATTATCAATGTGCAGCGGTCTCCTCTAAACAAGATAGGTTTGGGCTATAATGGAGAAACCTCTCAAGCATCCACCTCAAAAAGCTATCTTGATGCAGCAAGAAGAAATGAGCAGAAGAACAATGAAGATAATCAGGTAAAGCAGGGACGAATTACCAACAGAAACTATCAGGGACAATCCTTCTTAAGGGTGAACAAAAGCTACAACCAACCACAGGTAAAATCTTCTCAGTTTGGCTCAAGAATAGATGAAAATAGAAATTACAATCAGTTGACTGGTAGATTCAATAACCGCAGAAGCTTCTTCAATGGACAATGCTTTTCTTGCCATAACTTTGGTCACAAAGCAGCTCAGTGTGTTGCATATAAAACAATCATGACTAGGGAAGCTCAAAAACAAAGAAGTATGACAGGGATTACAAAGAGGACCTATAACAACTTTTCGGTTCTTGAAAATGAAGTTGAATGTTCTATTTGCAATAATTTTGGTTATAAAGACTCTGAATGCAGGAGCAGGTTTCAGGAGAAAAAGGAACAAGCCACGGGCACCAAAAAATGGAGAATAAAGGAACCTCAAACAGAAAGATGTGGGATAGCTTTTTATGCAGAAGGACATGAAAATCTATGGTACATTGACAGTGGATGTTCGAAACATATGACAGGTGATAAAGAAAAACTTGAATCTTATTCTACTTTAGAAAAGGGAAAGAAAGTTTCTTTTGGAAATGATACTCCTGCAACTATAAAAGGAAAAGGTATTGCTCCTTTGAAAGAAAAGGTCAAGGCTGGAAATGTTTTATATGTTGACGGATTGAAGCATAATCTACTAAGTTTCAGCCAGATGTGTGATCAAAAAACCGAGGTTATTTTCAGATCGAATGGATGTCTTGTTCATGATCTTGATACAGGTAAAACAGTTCTCAAAGGCAAAAGAACTCCAAATAATCTGTACATATTTGAAGAAGGACAACAACAATGCTATCTTAGCAAGGATGAAGAGCACTGGTTATGGCATCGAAGGTTGGGACATCTAAGCTTCTCACAAATAAGGAAAGCATGCAAATATCGGGCAGTTCGCGATCTTCCAGATATCAAAATTCCAGACAACACCATATGCAAATCTTGTCAGTTTGGAAAGCAAACCAGAACTAACTTTCCAGAGAAGGAAGGATCAGCTAGCTTGCCTCTTGAGCTAGTCCATACAGATGTATGTGGTCCATTCCAACCTTTGTTTGCTTGACTGGGCGTTTATTGACACATGGGTGCACTGTTTGCTCATGCAACCTGCAAAATAGGGCTCCAAAGAACCTGAAATATCTCCCAAATGGTAACGAATTCGGGAAAATGACCTGTGTTGAATTTAATTGGGCCAATTCTGAACAAAACCCATGTTTTGGTTTTGCGAGATTCACTTTCATTTGCTCAGAAAACGCGTTTGAAGTTGACTGGTCAAAACTGCTATGTTTTTCCCTTGATTTGATGTTGGAGGTCCACACGTGCGAGTTGGGTGGTATTTGACCAATAGAAATCCATATTGGAACCTTTAAAAACTAATTTCCATGTGCCATATTTCCTTCTAGAGCGGTGCTACTACCTCAACCATGGAGGTGGCTACGGAAAATTGACAAAACTGCAGAAACTTGAACTTGCTAAACTGTCATTAGTTAAAACCATGCAAAATTCTTCTTAATCTACTAAAAATAAAGGAAAACGATGTTAATGAACCACTTAGACATATAGTGACACATCATGAAGAATTATGGTGAAAATGGTGGCAAATGAGTGAAATGGATGTTTGGAAGTAATAGCTTAATGAATGACAAAGACAAGTGAAAATGACGACAAATCATTGACCCAACAATTACACTTGAACGTTTGAAGCTGCAAAATAAGTTCAACATACACCTATGATGTGTTGAAAATAGCAATAAGAAATGATTAAAATAGAATCCAGAATATTCCAATTTTAATTTGTCCTTGAATTAAAATTATGAATTAAATTCGAATTTAGTCTCACCAGATGCTTGAAAAGTAATTAATTAATTCAGCTTGAGTTAATTAGTTGGAGAAATTCAAGCTAGAAGTCTTTGTGAAGTCATGCAACAATTATCCCTTAAATTAAGGAGATTATCCTTTAATTAAGGAGATAAGGATGAGTTGTAATTAGTTAGCTCAACTAACTGAGTTATGTCCAGTTAAATTAGTTCCAAACAGTTTGAGGAACTAATTGTGAGTTCAGTTAGTTAATGCATGCATGCATCAAACTAGTGTACTCCAAATAACTGAGGGTTCTCTCATAAATAAATCACGCATGTCTATTAAGACAAAGACCTAGTTGAGATTAAAGACAGGGACATTGTACTATCAGTTGCATGAGTTTTCCTATAAAGGAAACTCATCCATGTAGAAGGAATAAGGTTCCTTGAGGATTGCACAATTTTACAGGGTGTGAGATCAGTGTGAGTGATCAGTGTTACACTTGGTAACAGTAGGATCACCTAGGAGAAGCTGCGCAAGGAAATAGGAGGCTTGGAGGGCAGAGGAGAAGGTTTGTGAGAAGCCTTGATTGCCTGTGAGCATCCAGGAGGATTGTAATGAGAGCTGGCTAGCTGTGGGAGCTAAAGCTTTGTGTAATCCTGATATATTTCCACCTTGTATGATAATACAGATAGCGGGGTTTTTTACTGAGGCTTTCCCCAGAGTATTCTTCTGCGTTTCATGTGTACTGATTCTTCTTTTGGTTATATGTGTTATGCTTGATCTTGCTCAAATCTATTAAGCTTCCACAAGTTTGATTGTAGAAGTAGATTAAAGTATTTTTCTTTAGTTATATTGCATTATCAGGTTAATCTACAGTGAGAATTTCTACATGGTATCAGAGCAAAGTTTATCAGAGCAATGAACAGTATACGAAGAAGAGAATTCGAAATTGCAAGTTCGGGGTTGCAGGTGCAAATCGAATTCATCTCATACTTCAGGTTGGTCAATGGTGTTCTATGGCTTGAGATTCGAGTATGCCTTGGATGGTAGCTCGAATTACATAGCATGGAAAGATCGAAGGATTTCATTGATCAAGAAATCCCAAAGCCAGGTTCAACTAATGCACAAGAGTTGGCTGAATGGAAGAAGTGTGTGGCGAGGGCGAGACGGATCATCCTTGAGGGAGTTCGAGACCATATTGTCTCAAGTCTCCATGGGAAGGACACTCCATATTCAATGTGGAAGACATTGAAGGACCTCTACCAGAATAGTAGCGACTAGAGGAAATTGGCGCTCAAGGACAAGCTTCGAAGAATCAAGATGGAGAATGGTGATACTATTTCCACATATCTGAACAAGCTCACCACCTGTAGAGATGAGCTTGGAAGTGTGGGAATAACTACTGTCGATGATGATATGGTGAACTTGCTCTCCTCGGTCTTCCAAAGAGCTAGAATAGCTACCAAGACTCTGTGAATGGAAGGAGAAACTGCCAGATTGGGAACGATTGTGGTCGGATCTCATGTAGGAGGAGATCAGGAGGAGCACATGAGATGGTTCTTCATCCAAGGATGATGAAGAAAATCTAGCCTTAGAAAGTAAGGCAAGGAACGGGAAGGGGAAGATGTCCCATTCTAAATCGAATTCTTCTCATGGAGGGAAGAAGGTTGACAAGTCTGAAGTGAGATGCTTTAATTGTCACGAGATGGGTCATTATGCAACTAATTGCCCATCAAAGAAGTCCAAGGATGGATACTCGGAAGGATCGGAAGGTGAGGCATTAGCCTCTTAGTTCGATATGGACTTCACCTTCATCGCATTCATGGTGTCATCGATGATGGGTTGTGGTTGGTTTCTTGACAGTGGAGCCTCATTCCACATGACCGGCGATAAAAGTTTATTCAGTGCCTTGGAGGAGAAAGACCTCAAGATGCGCATAGATATGGGTGACGATGAAAGGTATAGTGTTTCAGGAGTGGGCATGGTTGCTTTTCAGAGGGATCATGGAGCTCTTATCACCTTAACAGATGTGAAGTATGTGCCTGGACTGAAGAAGAATTTGGTATCGATTGTGATGTTGGAGGACAAAGGCTACAATGTTGTCTTCAGTAAGGGAAAGGTTTTCCTTAGACACATCACCACGAGACAGGTGAAATAGATCGGTTCACGGGTTCATAACTTGTATGATCTATGATGAGGTTCAAGATGCATGCAAAGCCTTGAGGAGCAAGGCAAATGTTAGAGACTTGGTGGTCGAGAGGGAGAGTAAATTACCTCTCAACATGTAGCCCCAGAAGAAGTCTCAAACAATTGTGGAGGAGCCACAATTGGAGATGCTGAGAGGAGACCGAGTGGAGGCATCCAACCATGTAGAGACCTACAGTAGGGGGAAATTTTGAGCCAAGTGGGCTAAGGGATCACATGCAGCCATACCTCCAGGTGTGAGGTGGGGCGATGTGAAGTGATAGTCCTAAGAAGGCTGAAATTGGGCAAGGTCCATTGAGAAGTTTTATCTCATGGATCGTACCTTGCTACAGGAGCCCAAAGTACATAGTAGCGGGAGGAATCAGTGGGATTGATGCAGTGAGAGATCAAAGTGACAGAGGCTAGAGTAGTTATAGACTTTGATGTCAGATGCATCACACAAATTCAGGTTGGATGTTTTTGTTTTTGTTTTTTCTGTTTTGTTTTTTTTTTTGGCTGAATGGAAGAAGTGTGTGGCGAGGGCTAGACGGATCATCCTTGAGGGAGTTCAAGACCATATTGTCTCGAGTCTCCATGGGAAGGACACTCCATATTCAATGTGGAAGACATTGAAGGACCTCTACCAGAATAGTAGCGACCAGAGGAAATTGGCGCTCAAGGACAAGCTTCGAAGAATCAAGATGGAGAATGGTGATACTATTTCCACATATCTGAACAAGCTCACCACCTGTAGAGATGAGCTTGGAAGTGTGGGAATAACTACTACGATGATGATATGGTGAGCCTTACTCTCCTCGGTCTTCCAAAGAACTAGAATAGCTACCAGGACTCTACGAATGGAAGGGAGAAACTGTCAGATTGGGAACAATTGTGGTCAGATCTCATGTTGGAGGAGATCAGGAGGAGCACATGAGATGGTTCTTCATCCAAGGATGATGAAGAAAATCTGGCCTTAGAAAGTAAGGTAAGGAAATGGAAGGGGAAGATGTCCCATTTCGAATTGAATTCTTCTCATGGAGGGAAGAAGGTTGACAAGTCTAAAGTGAGATGCATTAACTGTCACGAGATGGGTCATTATGCGACTAATTTCCCATCAAAGAAGTCCAAGAAGGGATCCTCGGAAGGATCGGAAGGTGAGGCATTAGCCTTTCAGTTCGATATGGACTTCACCCTCATCGCATTCATTGTGTCATCGATGATGGGTTATGGTTGGTTTCTTGGCAGTAGAGCCTTATTCCACGTGACCGTCGATAAAAGTTTATTCAGTGCCTTAGAGGAGAAAGACCTCAAGACGCGCATAGATATGGGTGGTGATGAAAGGTATAGTGTTTCAGGAGTGGGTACGGTTGCTTTTCAGAGGGAGCATGGAGCTCTTATCACCTTGACAGATGTGAAGTATGTGCCTGGACTGAAGAAGAATTTGGTATCGATTGCGATGTTGGAGGACAAAGGCTATGATGTTGTCTTCAGTAAGGGAAAGGTTTTCCTTAGACACATCACCACGAGACAGGTGAAACAGATTGGTTCACGGGTTCAGAACCTGTATGCTCTTGAGGTTCAAGATGCATGCAAAGCCTTGAGGAGCAAGGCAAATGTTAGAGACTTGGTGGTTGAGAGGGAGAGTAAATTACCTCTCAACATGTACCCCAGAAGAAGTCTCAAACAATTGTGGAGGAGCCACAATTGGAGATGCTGAGAGGAGACTGAGTGGAGGCATCCACTCATGCAGAGACCTCCAGTAGGGGGAAATTTCGAGCCAAGTGGGCAGAGGGATCACATGCAGCCATACCTCCAGGTGTGAGGTGGGGCGATGTGAAGTGATAGTCCCAAGAAGGCTGAAATTGGGCAGGGTCCATTGAGAGGTTTTATCTCATGGATCGTACCTTGCTACAGGAGCTCAAAGTACATAGTAGCGGGAGGAATCAGTGGGATTGATGCAGTAAGAGATCAAAGTGACAGAGGCTAGAGCAGTTAGAGACTTTGATGTAAGATGTATCACACTAATTTAGGTTGGATGTTTTTTTTTTTGCTGGAGTTGCTGGAGCAACAACACTAGAGAGAAGTGTTGCATGTAGAACATTTCAAAGGTTCAGGATCAGGATCGAGTTGAATTATTTTCTTGTTGAGAGGGAGTGTTGAAAATAGCAACAAGAAATAATTTTAATTTGTCCTTCAATTAAAATTGTGAATTAAATTCGAATTTAGTCTCACCAACTGCTTGAAAAATAATTAATTAATTCATCTTGAGTTAATTAGTTGGATAAATTCAAGCTAGAAGTCTTTGTGAAGTCATGCAACAACTATCCCTTAAATTAAGGAGATTATCCCTTAATTAAGGAGATAAGGATGAGTTGTAATTAGTTAGCTCAGTTAACTGAGTTATGTCCAGTTAAATTAGTTCCAAACAGTTTTAGGAACTACTTGTGAGTTCAGTCAGTTAATGCATGCATGCATCAAACTAGTGTACTCCAGATAACTGAGGATTCTCTCATAAATAACTCATGCATGTCTATTAACAAAGACCCAGTTGAGATTAAAGACAGGGACATTGTACTATCAGTTGCATGAGTTTTCCTATAAAGGAAACTCATCCATGCAGAAGGAATGAGGTTCCTTGAGGATTGCACAGTTTTACAGGGTGTGAGATCAGTGTTACACTTGGTAATAGGAGGATCACCCAGGAGAAACTGCGCAAGGAAATAGGAGGCTTGGAGGGTAGAGGAGAAGGTTTGTGAGAAGCCTTGATTGCTTGTGAGCATCCAGGAGGATTGTGCTGAGAGCTAGCTAGCCGTGGGAGCTAAGGCTTTGTGTAATCCTGATATATTTCCATCTTGTATGATAATACATATAACGAGGTTTTTAGCTGAGGCTTTCCCCAAGTATTCTTCAGTGTTTCATGTGTATTGATTCTTCTTCTGGTTATATGTGTTTTGCTTGATTTTGCTCAAATCTATTAAGCTTCCGCAAGTTTGATTGTAGAAGTAGATTAAAGTATTTTGCTTTAGTTATATTGCATTATCAGGTTAATCTACAATGAAAATTTCTACATGATGAACCAAAACCACCCACTCATCATACATATTAATGGGCTTCATGATATGTAGCATGTATCATCTACACACTCATCATCCATATTAATGAGCTTCATGGTCTGTAGCATGTATCATCTACACACTCGTCATCCATATTAATGAGCTTCATGATATGTAGCATGTCCTCAACCAATTTGCACATCGTGGCTAGAGCCTTCTTATTTTTAGAAAGAATTGACAAGGAATTATTACCAGCCTTCAAATGAATATGAATTGATTAATTAATATTTATTAATTAATTTTATATTTATATTAATTAATATAGATTAAATTTATATTTATATTTATATTAATATTGGTTAATTAATTTTAAATTAGTTAATATTTATTAATCAATTTTATTATATATTAACTTGGTGTAGAAGTGGTTTTTCGAGAAAATTGGGTGATGAAGAGCATAATCTTAGGAAATTTTAGCTCATAATCAAGGAATAGAAGCAATAAACATATGTGAACATTAAGGTGAGAAATAGTAGATCTAACTAATAAATAAGAAGGATAATGGAGAGACGTTAGGAAAAAATAATAAAATAAATAGATAAGAAGGATAATGGAGAGACGTTAGGAAAAAATAATAAATAAATAGAAAAAGAGAATTAAAGAAAAAGAAGAAAGAGGGCTAAGGAACCATAAAAGTGAATGGAATTTACAAGAAAAATCATAAATCTTAATTTGATATTATTATATTCATATTTAATTTTATTATTATTATTATTTTTTTTTTCTGAGTAAAGACTAATTCTATTAAGTGATGAAAATATAGAAACATATTTAATTTTATTATTATATTAAATAATAATAATAATTTATTATTATTATTGTAAATTAATGATTTATTTGGTTTTATGATATTATTAAATTATAACTGTAAACCTTAATAGTATAGTTATTGTCATTATTATGATAAATATTTTTTAAATAAATAAATAAACAGTGTTACAATATCAAATATTCATAAATATTATTAATAACTAATATTAATAATATTAATGTAAGAACTCCACGAACTCATACACGAACCTTCGAGCGGATCCAATGCCCAACACGTCTTCACAAGTCTCAAATGCCTTGCATTCTCTCTCTCATTTCAAGACTAAATTAGAATATCATCTAGGAAGGCTTGAACAAAATGGTCCTAATGCTTTTAAAATGCATTGTTCATCAACTTCATAAATGTTATGGAGGAATTAGGTAGCCCAAATGGTGTTATGTAGAACTCATAATGCCTTGATTTTGTTCTCCAAGCAGTCTTTAGAATGTTTTCATGCTTAATCCAAAGTTGGTGATACCTTAACTATAGATCAATCTTGGGAAACATTGAAACCCCTTTCAACTAACCAAACAAGTTGTAAATTCAAGAAAATAGATCCTAATATACTAATATATATATGCACAGAGAGATAGGTAACGCAAAAAAATTCTTGAAATGAAACTGAATAACTTCTTTCTTTATTAAATTTCTCAATGGATGGATATTACAAACGAAGACAGACTCTTTCCTAATAAAGTCTAGCCACTTTAGGTTCACACCAGGCTCACAAGTCCTCATGCGTAGGATTCTCAGACTTTAGACTTTCTATGTACATAAACACTCAAGAAAGTTTGGCCACTTTAGGTTCACACCAGGCTCACAGGTCTTGATGCGCAAGCTTCTTAGACTTTAGACTCTCTAGACCCTCATATCACAACCTCCAACTCCCGATGCCTCAATGGATTTCATCCCTTTATTTATAAGAACTTGGGGAGACATGAAGAATCTCATCGTACTATCTAATCTAACTAAGTGCTTTATCGTAGATGCTCTGAGATGTGGGTCAAACTACACCATAAGTCAGAGAAGTGCTCCAAGTCCTAGAGAATCATTTGGTAAAGCTTACAAAGTGGAGATGAAAGGAATCCCACAAAACCTTTATTTACATAGTGGAGATATTGTCAGAATCCACGGTACTAGTCATACTCATTGTGAGGTGACTAAACTTTACAAAGTGGATGTTTTATTTACACAGTGGAGATATTATCAAAATACCATCGTACCGGGAAAACTTATAGTCAGGTGACTATACTTTTACATAGTGGATGATTTTTAGTGTACAAATCATCCGAGGCATGTGAAAGAAAAAATATTAGGTCCCCAACATGTTAGTGCCAGGGAATCTCTACCTAGCATAGGCTCCACTATTTTCCCATGCTTTTGTGAAGATGCATATGCCTATCATGGGTTTTCCTAGTACAATTTGATGTTTTATTTTAGTCATAACCAAGCATTGGTGATGTTTAATCATATAATTTCTTAGATTTAGTCATCTGAGAAATTATTAAGATCAACTATAATTTTGTAGGGTTGATGAAAACAATCCATACATTCTTCACATTCTTATTGGAAGTTTGACTAGAAGTAAAGTGGGTCATAGTTGTTTTGTTGATACCAAACTAATACCACCATTCTTTCAGCCATTCTAGTTTATGCAAGAGCTCGGTTAAAAATACAGATCCAAACTTCATGAGTGTATAATATGTGTGTCTTGGTTTGTCTCTGCACAATAAATTCCACCAGAGTTTTTTGTATCTAGTAAAGTCATAAATTGAATCTGGAAATATAAATTCTGGATTATGATGAGGCCATAGAAGTCTTTGATGGAATTCTGGGTCTCTGGTTCTATTGATGAAAAAATACTTATGATATGTTGCAGTTATGGCCTGTTCTTCTCTCCAGATTAATTCAAGATCCCTGAAATGGTTTGTAAGAGCATCTTCAACTAAATTTGCTTGATGTTGTGAATGGTCATAAACCATATAATGAATCCATTTGGTGGATTTAGGATATATTTTCCCTTCTGGAACTAAATGTTGTAAATCCCATGAGGCTTTAAGTTGGCATCTAGGACTTGGGTGTTCTTGAGATGCCAAGTTGGTTTCCAGGAACTGCAATAATCATCCCACTTCATAAAGTCTGGGATTTCTCTGAAAATTTCATGAATTTGGCCAGCATCCACTCTGTGACTATCACCATTATATGAGTTTGTACTTTAAGGTTTTCTCGACTGAGAAAATCAGGAATATTGTTATTGCTTCCTTTAATATGTTCTATGTCAAGTCGAAATTTGAGAATAGGGCTTGCCACCTTGCAAAGTTTTCCTTTCTAGGTTTATTGATAGCTTTAGATTAAAAAAATAAAAAAATAAATTCATAGCAGAAGCATAAGTTCTCAAAGAAAACTTCTATCCATTAAATGCATATCAAACTTATCTATGAAATTACAAGCTCCCTTTACCTCCTTTTTAATGTTAGAGTATTTATTTTTTGTAGGATTCCATATTCCGGAAGCAAAGAGTATAAGTTTTTTTTTGTCATCTTTCAATTGTTTCAAAACACTACCCCACCTAATGTCATTAACATGTGATTCAACTATCTTTAACAAATTTTCATGAGAGACATACAATATGGGTAGCACACATACCTTTTCCTTAATATTTTTCATAGCGACTATGTGGGCTTCAGTCCATGGACTTGGATTTTTCTGCAATATCTGATTGAGGATCTTTTTGTCTTGAGCACAATTTTGATAGAAATTGCAAACATAATTTAAACAACCCAAAAATATCTACAACTGGGTTTTGTCTTTAATCTCATATGGAAATTTTTCAGCAAAGGAAACTGCATGTTGTTGAAGTGTAATCTGTCCATTCTCAATTATATGGCCAAGAAATTTTATTTTTGTCTGGAACACTTCCATCTTTTTCTTGCTTAGTACCAGATCACTATTTTTAACTATCTGCTTAAATTTATATACATGCTTGAAGTGCTCTTCTAAAGATTTGGAAAAAATCAATACATCATCAATATATACAATCAACCAATCAAAGTAAGGCTTGAACACCTGATCCATCACCTTCTAGAATTTTGAAGGTGAATGTTTCAAACCAAATGGCATCACATTCCACTCATAGTGCTCGGAAGGCACACTGAAAGCAGTCTTGAACCCGTCTTCCTCTTTAATAGATACTTGCAAAAATCCAGACTTCATGTCAAATTTTGAAAACATTTTAGCACATGCAATTATGGTTATCAAATTTCCTTTATGAGGGACAAGGTAGGTATCATCTGTTAAAACATTATTGAGTGGTATGTAATTAATTACAAGCATGGAACACCCCTAATTTGTTTCAAAGTGTTTATTTACATAAAATCCATAGCATTTCTAGGGACTGCTAGATTCTCTAATCAACTTTATGTTCAACAAATCTTGAATTTACTTTTGATAGAGCTTTCTATATTCTTCGTTCATTTGGAATGCGCTGCTTTTACAGGGTTTTCATGTGTATTATGATTTATATGGGAGTTCCAAAAAATATTGCTTTTTGTGCCAAAATGCATTTGGCTCTTCTGCACAACACTTTGATTCTAATTAGTATCTTAATTCCTCAATTATTCTTAGTACATTGGGTTGTTTTAACCTTTTATCAATTCCAAGACTAGATTTCAAATCCTTAAGTTCTTCCAATTTTATTTTATTTATTTATTATTTTATTATTTATATATTATATTTTTAATTTTATTATTATTATTATTATTATTATTTGCAGATTAGTTTAACTCTTGCATTGCTTGGATCATGGTTGAAATTCTAGGAGTAGACACAAATGGCAGAGTGTGATAGCTTGTAGAAAGCTTTCATTATTTGGGATAGAAATGAAATAGCCTGGTCTACCATCATATAATCGTGCTAAACCATGGGGTTCAATGACAACCAAAAATGAATTTCCTAGAATATAGTCTACTAGGATATTACCTACTCCAAATTTGACATTTATGCAGTGGTCTTTAAAACAAATTGTGGCTTTGAGGATTTCATATTGAAATTTGAATTCTTGTGCCCCTAAGCCAATTAATCCCCTTCTAGTTTTTGTCCAGTATCTGGTAGGAATTGACTTTTTGTTCATGACATTAATATATGCTCCAATATCTAGTAGATTTTTAAAGTAAAGACTTCATTATGTATTTTGATTTGGAGCATCACATGCACGAGAACTTCAAGGGGAGCAATACCATACCACATCCATTCATATTAGGGGATATATATTGAGGAAAAAATGACATAATATGTTGAGCATATAATAGGGGGTAAGGGTTTTTATATTGGCATATATAAAAAAATGGAGCTTAAAATAATGAAAAAATATAAAGGGGTATTAAAAAAATAACGAAAAAAATGGATATCTACAATATCTAGTAAAAATAGGGTTTTAAATTGGGAAGGTGTATTGGGTTTGTATTGGTAGGGGGTTAAATAATGTAAATTTTAGAGGTATTTTCCAATATGTAGTCAAATTAAGGGTATTGTTTCGCATGCCACAAACACATGTGATATGTCATAGGTTCATTGAGTGAAGCCCCATGATCACATGATATTGTTGATGTTGCACATCCATGATCTTCATATTATTTAACCATTTAAAATCATCAGATGTTGTTCATAAATCTCAATCTTAGGTTTCTTTAGAAAATATGTTTGCATCTCTAAAACTTGAAAGACATTTTCATCTTCTTCTTTTTCCCCTTTCCTAAAAAGGAAACTTGATTTTTAAGTTCAACAATTTCTCTCTTCAAATTATGTATTTCATGGCTAACTTCACTAAGAGTGAGATTTCTCTGTTTATCTCGTTGATGGCTTCTCTGGAATGATTTTGTATTGTTTTCAAAAGATGCATCAATAAAGAGGGGTCGTGGAGTAGTACCTTTTTGCGCAGTGGTTGATGATGACGAACCTTGATTTTTTAGCATCATTTGTAGGAATGTATATCCATAAGTTGTTCCTTCATCTCACCTTCTGGTAGCATCTTTATGCTTGCTAGGACCTGTTGACCCTGCCACCTACACCTACCTACAAGTCAATGAGAAAAGCCTTCAACCCACAAAGTGTGGTTGGTGGCAGGGAACTCAGAGAAGGGGCTTTGTCACACTAATCCCGACTCTCTCCATTTGAGCTATCTCCTAGGTTAGCTAAGGGGGGTGGTCCTAATGAAAAGTTAAGTTAAAGACGTGTGTTTCTAGGAGAGTGTTATAGTGAAAATGGATTACTTTTAAGGATTTATGGGCAAATATGAAGTGAACAACTTGAAATAACAATGCCAATCATTAATATGATTAAAAACCATAAAACCAGTGCCTTATAAGGAATTTTTTCAACAATTTAAAGATATATTTGCTCAAAGTAAAATGCAATGCTCTCAAAAGATAAACAAAGTAACCCTAAAATGTAAATAAGAATTGTTAGCACAAGATATGTAAAATACAAAATGCTTTTGAGATAATCAACTTTATAAATCAAAACATGTGAAACATATCTTGCCAAAACCAAAATTAGTAATTAACTTGGAAATGTAAAAGAAAGGAAGTGCTAAATCAAGACATCAATAAGCAATTAGACTTGAAAACATGAAAAGAAAACACTTGTTTGAAATGATTACAATACTTGCTTTTGGAATAGACTTTGCATATCAGAACTCAAACCATCAAGAGACAAGTAAAGTAAATGTAATGGAAAGTGCTCTTGGTTAATTTTATTAATTAGCTTTACAACAGATTACAATTCAATTCTTCAATCCTCAGACCTCACCTCACCCATGATATGGATCTCACAGTGAGGAGTCAATAGAGGAGTAGAGGATCCTAAGATGTCTAATTCAACCAACTTATGTTGGAGGTAAGATTTTAATGAGGCTTGGGGCCTTCATACACTAAAATGCCTATATGAAATGCAAATTGTGTTAATTCCCAAATTAAAATAATGATACATGCAAATGCTTCAAAGAGATTGATTTGCAATGCTTGAAAATGAAATAGTGTTCAATATAAGTTGAAATTATAACTTAAATTGGAGGAATAAAATTAGCTTACAAGTGTTGCATTTGTTTCATCAATGAGTTAAAATGATACAATTAATTTGCTTGAAAGTAAAATTTGTTTCAAATAGACAATGACAATAAATTGCTCCAATATTCAAGATAACAATGTACCATAAAATTGAAGCATGTATTCAAGTGCTCATGAAACAATTTACCAAGGTAAATGGAAATGAATCAAAGTTTGTTAAGAATATAAAATCCTTGCATGTAAAGGATGAATTGCCAAGTGAAGTGTAATCTTGTAGCTCCAAGCAACAATGATGCAAAGCTCAAATGAAATTGCAACAAACTTTAACTTAATGAAATGTGATAGTGAGTTTGTGTAATTCCCAATTAAAGCATGCATGTAAGTGAATGAAGTATGAAAGCTTAAACCATGCAAATGTCAATCCACCCAAGAGAAACCTCCCTCTAAATGGGGAGATAGGATACCATGGGAGGAAAATCCAAAGCTCCCTCAAGCAAGTTAGATCTTTTATTAATATTACAATGAGAAGAGGGCCCTTCAAAGTTCTCAACTATACTTCAAGGAGAGTCCTCACAATAATTGCTTGAAACTTGGACACTAGACCTCTTTTATTGAGAAAGTAGTGACATATCTCACAAAACTTATGCAAGGGAAACAAGGTGTGAGTTTCCTTCAAATGCCCACGACTTAAGAGGAAAATGGGCAGCCCTCTAGTGAACTCCACTGGGCCAAAATAAGCCTCAAAAGGGTTCACGATATCCTTGGAAATCGAATCCCCAACACTTGCCAAAGGTCCTGCAAACACTTGTTAGATGTTGTAGGAAGTTGCTCTTCAAATCTGCCACACAAGAGTTAGCAAACAATCCAAGCAATGGCTGCAAAATAAGTTAAGTATTAATGGAAAAATAAACAAGATAAAATGTATATGTACAATTATAATTTACAAAAGGCTAAGCTAAAGAGTGAGAGTAAACTCTATCTTTGCTTAGCCATTTTCAAGCTCTTAGATAGCAAATGAAAAAAAAAGGAAGTACAATGTTTTTTTAAAAGATATTTAAATTTAGTAGTTCTCATTTGTGTACAAGCTATGTGCCGAAATCTCTGTAAAACCACTTTGTAAAATAAGACTATGAAATTTCAAAGAAAAAATGAGAGCTCATTTAAGAATGTATTAAGAGTGAGTTGGTCTCCAAAGACTTCTCTCACGCTTGATTCCGTAATCCCACAAGATATTCCTCTACAAAACTTCAATCAAGAATTAGTTCCATATATATTTAGCAATAAACAAGATAAGGAACTCTAGAGATTTATTTAAAACCAACTAGAGCATTCTATACCTAGAGCATACTTCTAAATCAAATGTTAATGCAAAAATAGCTCTACATTAACAAATCTACAAGCGATATGGAAGCAAATTAGATCAAAGCATGAGTATAAAGAATTATACCAATGCTCAACAATTCATCACACTCGAAAATGAGAAACACCTCATGGATGAAACCCCAAAGTCTTTATTGATATTTCTGAAAGTGTACAAGGCAACAACGCTCCTGCAAGCACAATAGTTAGTA